>CM076973.1:42706275-42851275 GCA_039105355.1 Benthosema pterotum | reverse complement strand
ATGAATGAACAATCATTAACCAATATTATGGGGTAATTGATACAAATATAAACAAAACAGAGAATAATGCAGTGCCATGGTCGCGCCATGAACAAAGCTTAGTTGTTAGCCATGCAGCATAGCAGCTATGTCATCTATTTACGGTAAGTACGGTAGGCCTATATGATATGATTCATATAATGACAATAGAGCTGAGCAGTCCTAGAATGTCGCCCGTGCCCCAGAAATGAATTTCCCATTCATTTTCCTCATAGACTCAATCACCTCTGACTGAAGGTGCTGGAGAGATCACCACCTCGCACGCACGCACACACACACACACACACACACACACACACACACACACACACACACACACACACACACACACACACACACACACACACACACACACACACACACACACACACACACACACACACACACACACGGGAGGGACTCTCAGATCAATAGAATGATCAATAGATCTTTTAGGAATGTTCTACAAACATAGGTAAAACATGAACAAACACGAAAGACACATAAACAGCCAGTCAAATAATGAATTCCTACCCATTATATGATTTCTTAATGATAGGTGTAAGTAATGTCTATAAAGAAATGTTATAAATAAGCTATAAATGTTTCTATAATGATTTATAGATGTTTACAAATGGCTTATCCATTAGTAGTTAACTACTTATAATAACAAAATATGTAGCCTTAGTTACGCATGTTTTTGATAGAATGTTATTGTATATTTATTAACAATTTACCAAGCTAAACAAATAGTTTATAAACTATTGTTTTTTTTTTTATCTACTAATAGGTTATAAATATTGTATAACTTAGATACAAATGTTTTATTAACAATTACACATCTATATAAATGGGCTATCCATGAATAGTTTACTACTTCTTAATAATTTACTAATTTATAAATAGTAATACTACTAATTACTAATTTATAAATGAGCTTTAAATATAGTTATAAATGTTTAGTTAAGCATTTATGTATGGTAATAAACAATTTGTTCATGATTATTACTCATCTACAAACTGCTTATAAATGCTTTATAATGGGTCGTTATTGTAAAGTGTTACTCTACATTTTCCCAGTAACTTGTCCATCGCTGCAAATAGACAGTCGCACAAAGTCTGTTCACTTAATGGGGCCAGTCCAATGGCGGCTCTTCTACACAGAGTTCTATGAATAGTACATACAGTAAATGCATTGGAGTCTATGGGCTCGCACGAGACCATGAACCATGTCACCAGACGATTTTCTGCCCCCTTAATGTCGCAACTCATGGCCATAGCTGGCCATGTTACCATGCCAACGACGCTACAGACACACGGGCACCCACACATTTTGCAAGTCGTCTTATAGATAAAAAATACAATAAAAAATATCACTCCAAATGACAATTTGTTCTAGGACAGTTCTAGGACAGTCTGTAGCTGCAGCTGCAGCTGCCAGCTGATATGGTATGTTGTGTTTGTGAAACAAATTACTGTACCTCAACAAAAACTTGAATGCTTTCCATCATGGCCAACCAAGAACTATCAGGCATCATGCTGGGGTTCACAGCAAACATCCTGTAGTTTACTAATTTATTGGGGGGGGGGGTGAGAGAGAGAGAGAGAGAGAGAGAGAGAGAGAGAGAGAGAGAGAGAGAGAGAGAGAGAGAGAGAGAGAGAGAGAGAGAGAGAGAGAGAGAGAGGCAGACAGACAGACAGACAGACAGACAGACAGACAGACAGACAGACAGACAGACAGACAGACAGACAGACAGACAGACAGACAGACAGACAGACAGAGAGAGAGAGAATTAGTTTGCAATGTTCAAAAAATATGCAGCAAATATATAGAACAATTAATTGAGTGAAGGATTTGCTGTTTATTGAAGTAATAAAATAAAGATGTTATTTGTTTATTTTAGATACAGAGGGGGCAAGTATTACGTTTTAAGGCATATTGGTCTTATTAGCCAGGGATACTTTTGAAACTAAGGGTGTCCTTGACCCACAAATGTTCCCCGACAGTTTTTGGGATCCAGTGCTATAGGTTCACCTATGGACGCAGGTTTGTAGATGGGCTTATCTGTTTGGATGAAGATGTGTCCGGACTGGAAGGAGACCATGACCTGCTTCTCCAGCAGACGACCAGGGAACTGGGCTTGCAGGTACACAAACTGCTTCAAGTCAGGGTCTTTCTTAAATTCCGAGGCTGGGATCTAAAAAAAAAAACAGAAAAAGATTGTTTATAAAAGGCCGGGGGATCAATCGACCTGCAAACAAATATTCTGTAACTACAGAATGTGACTCATTTTCGAAGAAATGTTTACTCAGCCCTGCACCGGGCCAATAGACGAGATCGAGATCAATTTGCTACCTCGACTTCTGCCACAACTTTTGTGTCCGGTGTTTTCGTGTCATAACCTTTAATTTATCTGTTGCGAATTCACAACTGTGCCAAAATCTAACATTAGGTTTAGGCATAGACAAATACAGGATTATACCTGCTGAGAAGAACAGAAAAAATACCTTGTACACAGCAAACTAAAAGAGACAGGCAAATACGCAAGAAACGAGATTACTTTAAACCCAAAAAGCAGGTGAAAAATAGATCCACAAACACAATGGTGCGAGTAACGCAAAACATACAAGCTACAGTAAAACTAGTTTACCTAATCACATGCAGCAACTGGAACCTACAATTTGCAGTAAAGTCCCGGCAGGTAAATAATGTGAGTTTTGACAGAAATAAAAGATTGCAGCACATAAACTAGGTCTACACTCAGAAGAGTGCCAACTTGCATACTGCGCACAAGTAGGCCATTGCCTACCTGTGCGCGAGCAAAGCGAGCGACCAGATATACTTTTCTGAGTGTACAAATGAGACCAAATGTATTTGATCCTGTGTACCGTAATTTGTCCCATTGCTTGGAAGTTGTTGGCACTGTCAATGGTTACAGTTGTGGAGTACAGCCTGTGGCTTTTAGTTGGATGGTTAAACACAATGATGTCAACGTTCTGAGGTCCGCCCGAGCAGTCTTGGCACTCCACGAAAATGTTTTCTACCGTCGCCACACGCAGCAGGTTAGGAGCAGCCAGAACCTGTCTGGAAAACAAAGAGAGAAAGAGATATAGCTGAATATTAACATTTAGACTGGGAGGGGGTGGGTCAAACCTAAAGGCCCAGATACATTAGCAATATTTTGATCAATATCAACTAACAATGACAACATCAACGAGCAGCATGATGAGACACATGGCAACAGGCAACACACCTCCCATTAAATGGGAATTCCACCCATTTTTTTCCCCCCCTGAGTGTACAAATGTGAACCAAATGGACCCTAGTGGGTCCATTAGGTTCCATTTGTACACTCTCTGGAAAAAAGGTGCCTCAAATTAAAATCATTAACATGTTTAATATCATATTGTACAGTATATGCCCCAGAAGCTTATTTGCAATTGTATGCGCCCCCTATCGGTGAGGAGGAGGATGGCACTCTGAACACTGGGTGTGTTCGATATATATTCACGCTGGCCACACTGCCAATAAAAAAATAATAGGCGGGTATGCTTCCGGTGTGCATCTGCGTGTGTACTCAACTTACCCCAACCCAGAAAAGTAGCCCGGGGAGCTCGGATAAAAATGCATTTTTTTATTAAATAATGTGGCAGGCTGCAATCCTAATTTTGGACACTGCAAGTGTCTAAGACCTGTAGAGACATAAGTGAGTACTTTATATTTGAAATCAGAATGTTTATGTACACGTTTTGAATGTAAATGTAGGGACCCACATAGAACTGTCATGATAATGACAGTCATGTTTCAGGGCTAGTGATGTACTGTACGTGAGTATCAAGAGTTGGTCATCTTTGCTTGTGTGTAACATTGAACCTAATGACTAATCCAGGAGTTGGATGTGATCAATAATGTCCTCTGGTCAGATGACAGCAAGGGGTCCCTGACCGTTGGTCCAGGGACCACTTTCTAAAACATCACAATTATATTCACACTTAATTAACGCTTAATATATGATTAACTAATATATTATTTAAGCCAATTAATTGTAGTCATAGGCTACTTAATATACGATGCTTGGGATATTCATGATATATTCACGCTTGAATAACGTGTGGTTAATGAGAAATTATTATGTGTATGCATTTGAGAGCAGTGGTCCAGTTTTTTGAAGTAAAACAAAACAACCCCCCAAAATAATTGTGCGCGCGCGCGCACACACACACACACACACACACACACACACACACACACACACACACACACACACACACACACACACACACACACACACACACATACATGACAGGTCTACTTACAATGGGTCTCCATCAGCCAGATAGGTCAGGGACAAAAGGACCAGAGATGCCCCACAGTACAGCCACAGTACAGGCCTCTGCATCATGGAGCTCCACAGATACAGTACCTGCTGCCTTCACTGATCCATTCTGAAACGATCCTCAACACTAGCCCCTCCCTCCATAGTCCAAACCCTCCCACACTGTCCCAACACTATACTCCAGTGTTGCCAACTGTTGTAAGAGAAATAAGCGTCAAAAACATTAAACAAGCCTCTCACCAGAGGCGGATTCTTGCATCTGTCCTCATGGGGGCTGGAAAAAAAACCCACAAACCAGCCCACCTCCCCGCGCCCCCCACCCCCCCTCACCACCACCACACCAATTATGTGTTCTAACTAATTACTTTAAAATACATAAGTTTCCAGCCATGAAAAAGGTCAGCATCATTTGCAGGTAGAAAAAGGTGTCAAATTGCTGTAGGTGGGCAGATAGACCAGCGGCTACTGGAGCTGAAAGACTCCTGCTTGCATTCTCATCATCGAAAAGGTAAACAAAAGCCTGATTAGCATTTGAATATTTGATGGCCCTGTTGCTTATTGATGGTTAATGCCCAGCCAACCATAAGACAAGTCTCCGCCGCCGAAACTCGCGTCCCAAACGGTGTGAAAAGCAGAGGCGCGGAGACTCTGTGGGGGCTAGAGGGCCCCAGCCCCCATGAGGACTTCTCACGGTCTGGGATTGGGGGCTGGGGCCCTCTAGCCCCCACAGAGTCCCCGCACCTGCCTCTCACTGTGGAAAAACACGTCATTCGATTTTTAAAATTAAAAAACGATTTTTCGATGCAGTTACTATATCGTTACACCCCTCATCACAGGGTATAAAGGCAGCTGCTGAGCTCCAGTTGATGAATTGGATCCTTTAGCTCCACAAAACAGCACTCAAAGGGCACCTATACGGTTGACTGAAACTCAAAACTGGTCTCTGTGAAATGCTGTATGTTTTCCCCTTCCCTTTTATTTCCACAATAACACTTGTAAGTGTTTTATTTACTGGTTTCAGCCGCACAATTAGAGAAATTGTGTTCATCACATTATTTGACAATGCTTCACCATGAGGAGAAATTCAATGTTTTTAGATCTTAAACAAACTTTAGCACCCGTTGCTTAAACAAACATTATGTTGCAATTGATATTGTGAGATGATAAGAGCACTCCTCACTTCACTTGTGTGTGATTTAATTATCCAGATTACGTGAAGTAAAGATATTACTCTCCTAATAAATGATATTAGCCCGGGCAAACCGACTCACCCTGCTGGACAACATGCATTCCATGCCGTCTAATGCTGGCGGGGAGAGGGACGGTTTACAAGGCCCAACACTAGTGAATGTGAAGAAGAGATTCCGTAGAACTAAAAAACAAAGCCATTTTATGATTTAGGTTGTCACACTTGTGAGGTTTTGATTCTGTAAATCTGCTATTTTGGTACACAGCTGAAATGCTGAGTATCAGCATTTCACCACCACAACCTACCAAAACACATGGTAGTCAACTAAATTAACTGTAGATTTAGTTAGACTAATTGTTGACTCCACCATAAGGTGGAGACAACAATAAGAGACAACACCACCGTAAGGTGGTCACCACCTTACTCACCACCAGGGACTGTTACGTCACCCTCACAGGGTGTGGGGGTGACTGTGGCCCTCACAGGGTGACGTGACCCAAACCGGTGGAGACCTGCGGCCCGTATTTTAGTCAACTAACATTAAAACACAAACATGTCTAACTACATCAGCACCCGGTAGAGGGCATACTTGCGCGTTCCGTGGTGTACTTGTGTGTGAGCGGAGCGAGCGAATCAGAAATACTTGCCCAGCCCCTCTCCATGGTTGATGACGTAATTCCCAATTACATCACCACACAAACCGGGCAATCGAAGTGCCCTGAGGGATGACGACCGCCGACCCCTGCACCGTGCACCAATTGCTTAGCTTGTGCCTGCTCCGCTAGATTTCATTCAAAATCAGCACTACCAGGCAGCAAGGCCTCACCGGGAGCAGGCTAAATAAGCCATCTACCCTCTTGAATCCAAGGCCTTCAGGAAAGCCACTACAACCATACTTTCATTTAGTGTTGCCAACTTGGCACATTTGTCAGTTTGGACTAGATAAAACCAGGCTTGTTTAAATTCCAGGCCAACTTGGAAAATTAACAATGGTGGACATGAGAAACAAAGTAGAAATGGAAATTTGGAGCTTAAGACTGAAAGGGAGGAGGGATACAAAGCAGGATGCATTGATGGAATCGTTATGAGGCCAAAATCAAATGAGCTGTTCCTGAGAGCAATTTACATTAAAGCAAACCAGATCATTTGTGGGGATAGAAAACACGCAAACACTAAAATTGAATTCCATGTTATTTCCCCTTTAAGCAACATGAGTGCACTGCTCCCCCTCTCATCCAGCCACTGGTTCACACACCCTGACACACACATTTACACACAAGTAAATACACCCAAGGAGTCCATATTTGGCCACTGTGCTACATCTTCTCTACGTCACGCCCAATTGCAAATACCGAGGACAAACAGTACAGGTAAAGCACCCCCTCAATACGAGTGCAAAATCCCAACAATTAAATCGCCACATTTTGTCAAATTTTCACGTCAATTCCAGCGTCATGAAGCCCCACATGATAGCCCGGACAAGAGATGCTCATAGCTTTCAGGAGATAAAAGACACAGCGAGTGCCAACAGGCCGGGCAACAGAGACGTGTGCTTCAGCTGCATGGGAAGTATGTCCGCTGGGGAAATGGAGTCTCTGGGTAAGACGTACATCGAAGACCTGCAGAATCGACTGTCTCACAGGGACGAGATAGTGTGTCATGATCTGGACACCAAAGATAGCCAGATCAAGCAACTTCAGATGGAAAAGGAGGCAATGCTGGCCGAGATTTACAAGCAAAGTGAAGAAGAGGCCATTCTCAAAAAGGATCTCATAAGATGCAATATGGTTGTGGAGAAACTAAATAATGACTTGCGAACAGCCCTGCGTGAGATCAGAACTAAGGACATGTATATACAACAGCAAACATATAAACTAAAGGTAAAGGATGAGACCTTCCTACAAGTCCAAAAGCTTTTGGAGGAGAAAGATGAAGAGATCACCACCCTCAAAGAGAGCATCTTTCAAATAGACCACCAGCTGAAGATGTCGGTCCGCAGTGGAAGCATGTCTAAGAAAGAAAAAACCCTAAAGCAGGCCAGGAGAGGAGTGCAGTTGGCTGATGACCTACAAAGAATTGTGGAACAGGTTCATCAGGAGGAGCACATGAAGATTATGAGTGATAACAAACAGCTTCAATCCAAACTGGATAAAGTTCATGAACAACTGAGAACCAAAGAGATTGTTTTTAATGAAATTGCAAAAAACCTAAGACTCCAGGTTCAGGACCTGCAGCGCAGTATTTCTACAAGGGATAGTCAGGTGAAGCAACTTAAGGAGAAATGGGAGGCTGAGATACAGTGGCAGGGAAGAGAAAAGGAGGCCTTGACCCAGAAGAATGGCGAACTCCAAATCAAACTGGAACTCATCCAGGAAGAACTGAGAGCCAAACGTACCGATTGGTGTGGGGAGGAGGACAAATGGAAGGAGGAAAGACAGCGACTAACTTCCGAAAAAGATGATTTGTTCAAGAAAAATCAGCAACTCCAGAAACAAAGGGACCACCTAAAGGAAGAATTGAAAAACAATCATGATGTCCAGAGCCAACTGCACCTCAAGCAGCAAGAAATGAAAGCCAGTGATGTGGAGAAGGCAAAATGGGAAGAGGAGAGGTATGGCTCAGCACAGCAAAGGGATGCTTTGGCTGAGGAGAACAGGGAACTTCAGGCTCAACTGAAACTCATCCAGGTCAAACTAAAAGACATAGATACGTATTGGTACAAGGAGAAAGAAAAATGGCAGGAGGAGATGCAGGAAAAAGCTAGGGAAAATGACGCAATGGCCGAGAATAGTGGGAAACTCCAAAACCAACTGGAACTCCTGCAGGAAGAACTGAAAAACAAATGTGATCTTTGGTGCTCGGAGAAAGCAAAATTGGAGAAGCAGGGCGAAGCTGGACAAAAGGAGTCTTTGCTTAGGCAAAGCCTCGTTCATGTCCAGGACCAACTAAACCATATCCAGGAAGAACTGAGAAACAAAAATGCTCAGTGGTATGCAGAGAAGGAGAAAATGGAGGAGGAGATGAAGAGAATTGCCCAAGAGAGGGATGGTTTTGCTGAAAAGTGCAGTCAAATCCAGAACCAACTTGACCTCATGGAGGAGGAACTGGGAAAGAGAGAAAATCATTGGGAGGCGGAGAAGAAGAAATGGGAAGAGCAGCAACTTGTCCTCATCCAGAAAAAACTACAGGACAAACATGGTCAGTGGGAGGAAATTGAGGAGGGGCAAGGACTACTTCAAGAGACTAATGATTTGGTTGAGAAGAATAAACAACTTGAGAACCAACTTGAGAACCAACCTGAACTCCAGGAAACCAATAACATTTCTTACATTGAGAAGAAAGGGGCAGAGGAGAGGCGAGGACCCACTAAAGAGATCAGGGCTTTGGATAAGGATGGGACAACAGGAGAAATGGACACTTGGATAGAAAAGGACAGGGTACTCCAGAAACAACTTGATCTCAACCAGGTAGCTCAGGAAAATAATGATTCGAGTGACAAGAATGAGGAGCCCCAGAACAAACGCTGGAAAAAAGAAAAAAGAAAAGAAGAAAAAAACAATAGAAAAAGACGGCATTTACATAGGATTCAGGGGCAGCTCCGGAAACAGGAAACAGAGAGACCAGCACACACTGAAGAAATTAAGGCTTTGCTCCAAGTCCAAGCAGAACTGAGGGACAAAGATTGGATTACGGAAAAGAATGTTACCCAGGAGAGCATTAATACAAAAGAAACTGGCTTGTGTTTAGAGGAGGGAGGATCAGGGGATGGAAGACTGCAAAAAACGGAAGGTGAATGTTTGGCCGAGAATAAATCAGATCGGTTTCCAAATGATCAGATACAAATAGACTTTACAACCAAGGAGATGGATGAAGGTCAGAAAGAACTGGGAAGAAAAGATACTCAAGAACTGGGAAGAAAAGATACTCAAGAACTGGGAAGCCGAGATTGCTCCATGGACAAACGGGAGGCAGAGAGATTAGGACAAGTGGGAGAAAAGGACACTTTGATGGAACTTCAGAAACAACTCAATCTCAATCAGGTAGAACTGATAATATCAGCTCAGGAAAATAATGATTTGGGTATCAAGAATGAGGAACTCCAAAAAAAACTAGACCTCATCCACAAAAAGCTGAAAAGAAAAGAAATTCTTGAGTGTACAGAGAAGGATAAATGGACTGAGGAGAGAGAGGACTTAGTCCAAGAAAGTAATGCTCTGCGTCAGAAAAATTCACAATTGCAGAAACAACTCGAACTAATCCAGAGAGAAATTAAAACCACAAAGGACACTTTGGCTGATAAGGTTGTGGAACTTGACAAAGCAATGAGAATTAAGGAAACTCACTGGTGCACAGAGAAGGATAAATGGGAGCAGGAGATGCATAGAGAAGCTAATAAAACAGAGGCTTTGAGTAAGATGAGTGTGCAACTTCAGACCCAATTAGAACTCATCACGGTAGAACTGAGAACAAAGGAGAGTAACTGGTTTACAGAGAAGATGAAATTGGAAAATGAGAGACATGAACAAGTTAGAGAAAAGGAGGCTTGTGATAAACAGGTTGAGCAACTCCAGAAACAACTGTCTGCAATTCAAGAAGTACTGAGAAACAAAGACGCTGAATCGTCCATGGAGAAAGATAAATGGAATTCTGAGAGACAGCAACAAGCTAGAGAAAATGACATGTTGGCCATGAAGAATGATCAACTCCGGAAAAAGCTTGATTTAATCCAGGAAGAACTGAAAAACAAAGACACTCAGTGGTCCGTGGAGAAAGATAAATGGGAACAGGAAAGACAGGGTCAACTTAGAGAAAAAAAGGTTTTGCCCCTACGGGGCACAGGTCTCCACCGTCCAGGCTCAGCAATTGATGATATTATTCTAATATATATAAAACACTAATGTCTTTTCTGAACCTTGAACCCAATTATGATGCTGTCAGCCATCCTTCACACCTATGACGGAGGTGTGAAGGATGGCCGATAAACATCGAAGAAGAGCAAGATGAAGAAGACAGAAAAAGATTTGAAGAAATTGGAAAGATAAGAGGAATTCCATATGATACTTAACTTCAGGAAGAAAATTTCCTCAAAAATGACATCACAATATCCATTGCTCCAGCGGAACATTAAAAACCACGTTCATTCTACAAACAAGAGGCCATGGCCTACTTGTGTGTAAGTGGAGCAAGCTAATATTCATGACATTAGTTATAAAGGTCTGTTATCCATGTCGTCATTACATCACCATCTAAACTTTTTCTGAATCATCACCAAGGTTTTATGTAAGCTGTGCACAGGCTACAGAAGATATGTAGCGGGCCTGTAGCGGGCCTGTATTGACATTTTCATTGTTCTCGGCCGCGGGCCTTTCACCGAGACCTCTCTTCCTCCACATTCCTGACGTGCTCCCTCAGCGTGGCTGACACATGGTCACATGGTCAGGGTCGCTTGCGTCCGTTCTCAAAAACTTGGTTTGTCATGACTGGTGGTAATTGATATAAGTCACCGACTGCAAGAATGCTGATGTTGCCAAAAGGAGAATTTGAGCCAGTGATGTTTTTAAGTCTTCTGTGAATCTGATATAAGAAATCTGTTCCAACCATTGACGCTTCATCAATAATTAATAACTTCATGTTTCCCAGACGTGAACGTAATGTGTTTAGTACGTCCACTTTCGGTGATTGGTACTCACATGATCTCGTTGGAGTTAATCGTCTCTGTCTAAGTTTCTTCCTTTCTTCTATTTCCTTCTCCCGATACTTTCTCTTTCTGTTTCTCTCCCTAATTCTTCTCTGATGTCTCTGTTCCTCAAACTGACGAGTTATGCTTTCACTCTCCTTTCCTATTTGAAATAGCAATGACTCCTGATATTCTACCCCATAGCTTTCTTCAGCATTCATGGATAAGTCTTTGCCCCAAGATTGCGAAGTCAATTTTTCTCTCTTCTCATGAACTTTGCTTTCATTCCATTCTCCTTTATGAAATACTAATAATTTCTGAGATTCTTCCCCTGTGCACTCTCGATCATATATGCTCAAATCATTCTTATTTCCATCTACTGTATGAGAAGACAACATTCTTCTAACTACCTATTGATTTTTATTAAACAATATTTTTAGAATCTCATCTTTCTTTCTTATATATGCTATGTATTACATCATCTTCTTTTCATTACGTACAAAAATCTCTATTTCACACTATCTCCACCGTATCTCTTACCTATGACCTCATCATGACGTCATCTCAAGCTCAGGTCTCCTCCTAGAGACCTGTACCCAGGTACAGATTCAAGACAGATAGTCGTGCAACAGACAGACTTAGGACGTGCACGGACAGAGGGCCTTTTTCAATCCCTTTTATAATGATTACCTCATCATGCTGTAATCATGGGACGGACAGATTCGTCGTGCCACGGACAGACTTAGGACGTGCACGGACGGAGGGCGTTTTATAGTCCCCACCTTATATATGCTATGTATTACATAATCTTCTTTTCATTACGTACAAAAATCTCTATTTCACACTTCTATCTCCACCGTATCTCTTACCTATGACCTCATCATGACGTCATCTCAAGCTCAGGTCTCCTCCTAGAGACCTGTACCCAGGTACAGATTCAAGACAGATAGTCGTGCAACAGACAGACTAAGGACGTGCACGGACAGAGGGCCTTTTATAATCCCTTTTATAATGATTACCTCATCATGCTGTAATCATGGGACAGACAGATTCCTCGTGCCACAGACAAATTTAGGACGTGCACGGACGGAGGGCGTTTTATAGTCCTCCACCTTCGGGTCAACTTGGAGACAAAAAGGTTTTAGCTGAGAAGCATGAGCAACTCCAGAACCAACTGGATGCCATCCTAAAAGACATGACAACCAAACAAACTGGTTGGTCTGTGGAGAAAGAAAAATTGATGGTTGAATTGCAAGAACGAGTTCAAGAAAGTCATACTTTAGTTGTGAAGAATAGAAAACTTCAGAGCGAATTTAACATCATCCAGGAAGAATTGGCAGAAAAAGACAAGGACTGGTGCATGGATAAGGAGAAATGGGCCGATGAAAGAAACAGCCTGTCTCGAGAAAAGGAGGCATTGGCTAAGACTAGTAGTCAACTTGAGAACGAACTGGACCTCGTCCGTCAAGAGCTGAAAACAATGTATATGGAGAAGGAGAAATTGGAAAATGAGAAACAATTTCAAAATGAAGAAAATGAGAATTTGGCCCGAATAAATCTGCAACTCCAGGACAAATTGGACCTCACTCAGGAAGAATTCAGAACCAAAGACAATGACTGGTGTGTGGAGAAGAAGAAATTGGAGGCAGAGAGCCTAAGACAAGGTAGAGAACATGAAGTTTTGGCTGAGAAAAATAGACAGCTCCAGAAACAACTGGATCTCTTCCGGGAGGAATTGATGGCCAAAGATAATAATTGGTGCCTGAAGGAGCAGAAATGGGAGGCGGAAAGACAGCAACAAGCTAGAGAAAATGAGTTTTTGTCTGAGAAGAATACACAGATTCAGAAACAACTGGATCTTATTCAAGATGAACTGAAGACCAAAGACACAAAGTCGTTCCGGGAGAAGCAGAAATGGGAGGCAGAGTTGGAGGGGCAACAATTA
Organism: Benthosema pterotum; assembly: GCA_039105355.1. NCBI lineage: Eukaryota > Metazoa > Chordata > Actinopteri > Myctophiformes > Myctophidae > Benthosema > Benthosema pterotum. The sequence continues at coordinate 42,838,109 of CM076973.1, read as the reverse complement.
GAAAAGGAGGCTTTGGCCAAAAGAAATGTACAACTCCAGGACAAACTGGATCTCATTCAGGAAGAATTCAAAATCAAAGAGAGTGACTGGTGTGTGGAAAGGAATAAATTGGAGGTTGAGGCTCAAAAACAATCTAGAGAAAATGAAGATTTGTCTGAGAAGAATAGACAGCTCCAGAAACAACTGGGCCTCGTACAGGATGAGCTTATGACCAAATGTAATACTTGGTGCCTGGAGAAGCAGAAATGGTCAATGGAGAGACAGGAACAAGATAGAGAAAGGGAGGCTTTGACAGAGAAGTTTACACAGCTCGATAAAGAACTGGATTTTATTCAAGATGAAATGAGGACCAAAGATACTCAGTGGCTTCTGGAGAAGCAGAAATGGGAGGGAGAGATCGAGGGACAACAAGCAGAGAATGAGGTTTTGGCCAACAGAAATGTACAACTCCAGGACAAACTGGATCTCATTCAGGAAGAATTCAGAACCAAAGACGGTGATTGGTGTGTGGAGAAGAGGAAATTGGAGGCTGACAGACTAGAACAATCTAGAGAAAATGAAGATTTGGCCGAGAAGAATAGACAGCTCCAGAAACAACTCAATCTCTTACAGGAAGAACTGAGAACCAAAGGCAATACATGGGAGGCAGAGATTGAGGGACAACAAGCAGAAAAGGAGGCTTTGGCTAGAAGTAATCTACAACTCCAGGACAAACTGGACCTCATTCAGGTAGAATTCAGAACCAAAGACGGTGATTGGTGTGTGGAGAAGAAAAAACTGGAGGCTGAGAGACTAAGACAATCTAGAGAAAATGAAGATTTGGCAGAGAGGAATAGACATCTCCAGAATCAAGTGGATCTCTTTCAGGAAGAACTGATAGCCAAAGATAATAATTGGTGCCTGGAGAAGCGGAAATGGTCAGTGGAGAGACAGGGACAAGATAGAGAAAAGGAGGCTTTGACTGAGAAGAATTCACAGATCCAGAAACTACTGGATCTTATTCAAGATGAACTGAGGACCAAAGATACTCATTGGTGTCTGGAGAAGCAGAAATGCGAGGCAGAGATAGAGGGACAGCGAGCAGAAAATGATGCCTTGGCAAAGAAGAATACGCAACTCCAGAACCAACTTGAGAACATCCGGGAAGAACTGAAAACCAAAGACCGCCGTTGGTGCACAGAGAAGGATAAATGGGATGTTGATAGACAAGAGCAAGTTAGAAAACATATGGCTTTGGAAGATAACAATTGGCAGTTGCAGAATGAACTGGACCTTATCCAGGAAGAATTAAGAATCAATCATAAGCTTTGGGTTGCGGAAAAGGATAAATGGGAAGACAAACTACAGGGACGAATAAGAGAAAATGAGACATTTGATGAGAAAAACAAGAAACTACAGAACCAAGTCCAACTCATTGAGAATGAATTGAGAACCAAAAACATGGATTGGTGCTTAGAGAAGGAAAAATGGGAGGAGGACAGAAAAGGGCTAGCTGGAGAAAAGGTGACTCTGGTTCAGAAGATTGGGCAACTCCAGACACAACAGAGCCTCATTCAGGATGAACTGAGAATGGCAAACTCTCATTGGAGCATTGAAAAGGAGAAATTGGAAGGGGAGAAACAGGACTTAGTTAGAGAAAAAGAGGCCTTGGCTAAGAAAACTGGGCAGCTACAGAATCAACTGGACCTCATCCAAGAAGAACTGAGGATGAAAAATGCTTATTGGTGCACGGAGAAAGAGAAATGGCAGGATGAGAGGCAAGGGCAAAAAAGAGAAAAGGATTCGTTAGCTGAGAAGAATGCAAAACTCCTGAACCAACTGGATATCCTACAAGTAGAACTGGGAATCAAGGATACTCACTGGTGCATGGAGAAGGACAAGTGGGATGTAGAGAGACAAGGACTGGCTAGGGAAAAAGAAGATTTGGACGAGAAGATTGTGCAACTCCGTAAAAAAAACGATTTCATCCAGGAAGACTTGAGGACAAGAAATTATCATTGGTGCACAGAGAAAGAGAAATTGGAAGAGGAGAAACAGGAGCTAAAAAGGGAAAATAACGCTTTGAATAAGAAGAGTGGTCAACTACAGAAAAAACTGGACACCATTGATGAGGAAATCAGAAGTAAAACATCACATTGGTGCTTGGAAAAGAATAAATGGGAAGAGCAAAGACGGGGGCAATATAGGGAAATGGAGACTTTGGTGGAGAAGAATGGGCAACTCCAAAGCCAACTGGACCAAATCCGTGAAGACCTGAGAAGTGACCATGATAATTACTGTATGGAGAAGGAGAAATGGGAGGAGGTGATACAGGGACAAGCTCGAGAAAGTGAGGCTTTGGATATGAAGATTGGGCAACTCCAGAAACAATTGGACACCCTCCAGGAAGAACTGAAGACCAAAAATACATATTGGTTCACAGAGAGGGAGAAATGGAACAATGAGAGACACGAACGGGATAGAGAAAATGAGGCCTTGGATGAGAAGAATGTGCAACTAAGGAACCAACTGCTTGTCATCCAGGATGAACTTAGAACCAAACATTCGCATTGGTGTGAGGAGAAGGACAAATGGGAGGAGGAGAGAATGGGACTAGCTAGAGAAACAGAAGCTTTGGACGAAAAAACGGGACAACTCCAGAAACAACTAGCTGTCATCCAAGAAGAACTGAGAACCAAACATACTCTCTGGTGTGTGGAGAGGGATAAATGGAACAAGGAGAGACAGGTACAAGCTAGAGAAAAGGAGGCTTTGATTGAGAACATTGACAAACTCCAGAAACAACTGGACATCAACGAGGAAGACATAATGACAAAACATACTCATTGGTGCACAGAAAAGCTCAAGTTAGAGGATGAGAGACAAAGAAGAGCTAGAGAAAATGGGATCTTGGCAGATAAATATGCTCAACTTCAGAATCAACTGGAGGTCATTCAGGAAGAGGTTAGAACCAAAGAAAATGATTGGTGTGTGGAGAAGGAGAAATGGGAGGAGGACAGATGGGGACAAGTTCGGGAAAAGACAGTGTTGACTGATAAGATTTTGCATCTTAAGAACCAACTGGAACTCCTTCAAGAACACACTAATTGTTGTGTGGAGACGAGGAAATGGGAGGAGACAATACATGAACAAGATCGAGAAAGAGAGACATTGGCTGAGGAAAATGAGAAACTCCAGACCCAACTGGACCTCATCCAGATAGTATTGAAAGGCCAAGATACTCAGTGGGGTTCGGAGGAGAAAATCGATGATACTCCGCAACGTGGTAGAGAAAAGATTGCTTTCAGACAAGCTAGGGAAAAGGAGGCATTCATTGAGAAGACTGCGAGACTTCAGAACCAACTAGACCTCATCCAATTAGTACTGAAAAACAAAGACACACAGTGGCAGGTGGAGGAGAAATTGGAGGGGACTCATCATCACACTGGAGAAAAGGATCCTTTGGCAGAGAAGAATTGGCAACTCCAGAAATGGGGGGAAGAGATAGAGGGACAAGCCGGGAAAATGGAGGCTTTGGCCAAACAGATTAGGCAACTCCTGAGCCAACAAGATCGAGAACAGGATGAACTGGCAACCAAAAAAATGTATTGCTGCATGGAAAATGAGAATTGGGAGATACAGAGACAGGCACACGCTATTGAAAAGGAGTCTTTTGCTGAGGCAAATGAAAAACTCCAAAACCAACTGGATACCGTGAGAACAAATTGGTGTCTGGAGAAGGCGATATGGGAGGCTGAGAGGCAGGAACAAGCTAAAGAAAGGGAGGCTTTGGCCATAAGGAATGGACAACTCCAGACCCAACTAGAACTCATCCAGCAAGAACTGAGAATTAAGGATTCCCATATGTGTGAGGAAAAAGAGACATGGGAGAATGAGAGACAAACACATATGAGAGAAAAGGACACATTGGCCATGAATAATGAAAAGCTGCTGAAACAAATTGATTCAATCCAGGAAGAACAGATAACAAAAGATACCGATAGGTGCATGGGTAACCTCATAAACCAACTGCATCTCATCCACGAAGAACTGGAAACAAAAGATAATTTTATGGGAGTGAAATGGGAGGAAAGATGGCGACAAGCTAGAGAAAATGAGAATAATTGGCACATACAGATATTGGGAGAGGACATAAATCGACGAGCTGGAAAAGGGGAGTCGTGGGCTGAGAAGATTATGCAACTCCAGAACAAAGTGGGTTTAATCCAAGATGGACTGATAACCAAAGGTACCAACTGGTCTCTGGAGAAGGAGAAATTGGAGGAGGAGAAACAGGGACAAGTGAGAGAAAAAGAAGCATTAGCTCAGGAAAATGTTCAACTTCAGAGCCAACTAGATCTCATCCAAGAGCAAGTGAGAATTAACAACACTCAAAGGAGCAGGGATAGTGAGAAATGGCAGGCTGAGAGGCAAGAACAAACTGTGGAAAATGAGGTCTTGACTCGGAAGAATGGGGAACTACAGAATCAACTGGATCTCGTCCACACAAAACTGAGGACCAAAGAATCTAACTGGTGTCAAGAAATGGACAAATGGGAGACTGAGAGAAAAGGACTCATTGGGAAAAACAACATTCTGGCCACAAAGAACATGGAAATCCTGAACAAATTAGATTTAATCCAGGAAGAATTAATGATTAAAAATACTTATTGGCATGATAGGAAGAAATGGGAAGAGGACAGACAGAGACAAGCTAGAGAAATAGAGGCTCTGGTGAACAGGAATTGGCAACTCCAGAACCAACTGGATCAAATCCAGGAAGAATTCAGAACCAAAGATAGTCATTGGTTTCTAGAGATGGAGAAATTGGAGAATGAGAGACAAGGACAATGTAGAGAAAATGACTCTCTGGCCGAAAAGAATAGACAACTTCACACACAACTGGAACAAATCAGAGAAGAAATCAGAGCCAACAATAATTATTGGTTCACAGAGAGGCAGAAATGGGAGATTGACAGACAGGGACAAGCTAAGGAAAAGGACACACTGATTCAGAAAAATGGGGAACTCCAGAACAGACTGGACCTAATCCAGGTGGAACTGGGGATCAAAGATGCTCAATGGTGCATGGAGAAAGAGAAATGGGAGACTGAGAGAAAAAGACAAACTGAACAAATCGATGCCTTAGCCAATCGCAATGAGCAACTCCAGAAACAAATGGACCTCATGCATGAAGAAATGAAAAACAAAGATAGCATTTGGCGTGCGGAGAAGGAGAAATGGGATGTAATACTGGAGCAGGCAGGACAAAATGAGGCTCTAGCTAAGCAGATTCGGCCGCTCCAGAATCAAATGGATCTCATCCAGGATGAACTGAGAACCAACAATGTGAATTGGTTCACTGAGAAGCAAAAGTGGGAAGAAGAAAAACAAGGGCAAGCAAGAGAACACGAGGCGTTAGCTGAGAGGAATAAGACACTACAAGACCAACTCAGAACAAAAGACACTCTATTGTGCTCATATAAAGAGGAATCAGAGGCTGAGAGACTAGGACAAGCTAGAAGAATCGAAGCTTTGGCCGATAAGAAAAGTCAACTCCAGAAGCAACTGGACATCATCCAAGATGAGCTGAGAGCCAAAGATACTCATTGGTGCCTAGAGAAGGAGAAATGGGAGTCTGAGCGACTAGGACAAGCTGAAAAAATCGATGCTTTGCGTGAGAAGAATGGCCAACTCCAGAACCAACTGGATGTCACCCAAGATGAATTGAGAAATCATCATACTATTTGGCGCCAAGAACAGGAGAAAAGGGAGGCTGAGAGACTAGGAAGAGCCGCCAGAGAAAATGATTCTTTGGCTGAGAAGAATAGACAACTCCAGAATCAGCTGGATCTCATCCAGGAAGAGCTCAGAACCAAGGATTTAAATTGGCGTGTGGAGAAGCAGACACGGGATGCTGAGAGACTGGGACAAGCTCGAGAAAATGAGAATCTGGTTGAGAAGAATATGCAACTTAGGACCCAATTTGACCTCATCCAGGAGGAACTTAGAACAAAACATAACCATTGGTCCCTGGAGAGGGGAAAATGGGAGGAGAAGAGACAGGCACATGCTAGAGAAAAGGAGGATTTGGATGGGAAGATCGGAAAACTCCAGAAACAACTGCAACTGGTCGAGGAAGAACTTAAAACTAAAAATACTGCTTTGTCTATGGAGAAGGATAAATTGGATGCTGAGAGACAAGGGAAAGTGAAAGAAATCGAATCTTTGGTTAAAATGAATGGGAAGCTCCAGGAACAACTTGAACACGTGCAGGAAGAACTGAGAACTAAAGATACTGCTTTGTTTGCGGGAAAGGAGAAATCTGAGACTGAGCAGCAGGCACAAGCTAGACAACTAGATACACTGGCTGAGAAAAATGTGCAACTCCAGAAAGAAATGGAACATGTCCAGGAAGAACTGAGAACAAAAGATTATGCTTGTTGTGTGGAAAGAGATAAATGGGATGCTGAGAAACAGGATAATGCTAGAAAAATTGAAACTTTGACCAAGAGAAATGAGCAACTCCAGAACCAACTGCACCTCATCCAGGATAAACTTAAACGGGAGGGGGGGAGACAGATTCAAGCTGGGGAAAAAGAAGTTTCATATGAGAAGATGGAGCAACTCCAGAAACAATATGATCTCCTCCAGGCAGAATTGAGAACAAAAGATGCATACTGGTGCGTGGAAAAGGAGAAATGGGAAACCGAGAGACAGGGACAAGCTAGACAAATGGGTGCTTTAGCTAGGCAGAATGGTCAACTCCAAGAAGTGAACACCAAACATATGACTTGGTCCATGGACATGGAGAAATGGGAGGATGAGAGACTGGTCCATTCTCAGGAAAAGGAGGCGTTGGTTAACAAGACTGGGCAACTCCAAAAACAGCTGAACACAATCCAGGAAGAAATTAGAACAAAAAATAGTCATTGGTGCACAGAGAAGCAGAAATGGGAGGAGGAGAGAGAAGTAATGACTGGGATAAATGTTCAACTAAAGAAGAAACTGGATCTCATCCAAAAGGAACTGAGTACTAAGGAAATTGATGGGTGCATCCAGAAGGATACATGGGAGGCTGAAGGACAAGCACTAACTAAAGAAAATACGGCTTTGAGTGTGAAGAATCGTAAACTCCAGCACCAACTCGACCTTGTCCAGGAAGAACTAAGAACCACACATAGCAATTGGTGTGTAGAGAAGGATAAATGGGAGGATGAGAAGCAAGAACAATCCAGACAAAATAAGCAACTCCAGAACCAAAGGGACCTCATCCAGAAAGAGCTGAGATCCAAGGACGCCGATTGGTACATGCTGAAGGAAATATGGGAGGCGGAGACAGAGGAACTGGTTAGAGAAAAGGAGGCTTTGGCTGAGAGGAATGACGAACTCCAGGACCAACTGGACCACATCCATGGAGACATGACAAACAAAGATAATCAGTGGTCTATGGAGAAGTCAAAGTGGGAAGAGGAGAGACAGGTACAAGCTGGAGTAAAGGAGGCTTTAACTGAGAAGAATATACAGCTCATCCATGAACTCAGAACCAAAGATTGTCATTGGCGCATAGAGAAAGAGAAATGGGAAGAGGAGAAAAAAGATCAATCCAGCCAAATTGAGACATTGGTTCAAAAGAACGGGATACTCCAGAATCAACTGGACCTCACCCAGACAGACTTGAGATCCAAGGACACTGATTTGTACATGCATAAGGAGAAATGGGAGAAGGAGAAAGAGGCACAAGCTAGAGAAAATGAGGCTTTGTCTGAGAGGAATGGCAAACTCCAGCACCAACTCAACCTCATCCAGCAAGAACTGACATCTAAGGACACTGATTGGCATGTGGAGAAGGAGAAATGGGAGGCCGAGAGACAGGGATTTGGCAGAGAAAATGAAGTTTTGGCAAAGGATAATGTGAAACTTCAGAACCAACTAGACCTCCTCCAGAATGAACTCAAAACCAAAGAAAGTTACTGTGGAATGGATAAGTTGAAATGGGATGAAGAGAGACAGGGTCAAGCCAGGGAAATTGAGGCTTTATCTGATAAGAATAAACAACTCCAGAACCAATTGTATAACATCCAGAAAACATTGCAACCAAATCAATGGGTGGCCGGGAGACTGGGGCAACCAAGAGAAACTGAAGCTCTGGATGGAAATGATGGGAAGCAGCAGAATTGGGAGGGGTGGAGACAGGGGCAGGCTTTGCCAGAGAGGACAAGGAAACTCGAGAACCAGGTGCACCTCCTCCAGGATGAACTGAGAAACAAAGAGTTTTATTGGTCTCGGGAGAAGGATAAATGGGAGGTGGAGAGTCTGGGATGGGCCAGAGAAAAGGAGGCATTGGAGGATAAAAACGAGCATCTTCAGAACCAACTCGATGTCATCCAAGTAGAACTGAGGATCAAAGATGCCAATTGCAACATGGATAAGAAGAAATTTCAGTATGAGATGCAAGAGTGCAAAAGAGAAAATGAGTCTTTGGCCGAGAAGAATGGGCAACTACAAAACCAACTGGACCGCCTCCAGAAAGAACCAAGGAGCAAAGGTAGCAATTGGTATGCAGAGAAGGATGCGTGGGACAAGAGACCAGGAGAGGCTGGGGAAATGTTGGCTTTGGATTCCAAGGATTGGCTACTCCAACAATCGCAGGAACCAGGAGCCATGGGCGAGTTCAAGAAACAGGATGAAAGCTATCTACTAGTCCAAAGGCAGTTGGAACAGAAGACGATAGAGATCAATACTCTTAGAGATATCTATATGGAGGAGCATTCAAAAGCAAGTTTCATCACAGAGGAGAATAAGCAGCTCAAGGACAGGTTGCATTGCCTCCAAAAAGAACTAAAGCAACTTGCCCAGACTGCGGTCCACCACGCAGAGGACATCAGAAATTATGATCTACATGACCGCCGTGATGCGACTGGAATGTGAACAAGTGTACGCTCAAATGGAAGATAAAACTTTCAGCGAAAGCAATTTTAAGCGATTTAAAAAAACAAGTGAAGGAAGGAAACAAATATATTAGATGGAACGTTTGGGCAACAGAGAGGGCCCTGTAGTAGACGTCATTGGGAATTTGCATTCCAAAATACCCAAGAAAAAACAACAAATGCAGAATTATTTTCTTGTGCTTTTCGCCCCTCAGGCCTTCCACATTATAAGTATCGTGGCCAAAAACTTACTTGGTCAGCATTGAGGGAGACTATTTTACCTTTTTTTTACCTTTATATGTATTACCTTTATATGTATTAAGGAGTTTCCAGTCGATGCCCCGTCGGCCGTTGTCGGTACTCTGATTGGCCAGTTTAGGTGACGACGTAACGGTGAGGTAATAAGGAGATCTCTATAAGTATCTCTAGTCGCTTGCTCTGATCGCACACAAGTAGGCCATGGAATATGTGTTCGCAATGTGCAAGTTGGGACTTTACTGAGTGCAGGTCCAGTTCTATGTTGTTATTGATATCGCTGATGAAGTACAATAATTTAGCTGCTTATACAGTCCCGGCCGGGATCATGTCTTCGTAGTGTTCGGGGCTACAGCCAGGTCTAGGCCCATCAATTCACTGATACACAAGCTCACTGTTATAGAACTACTTTAATTTCGATCAGAGTTCTTCAGACCAGGGGTGTGGTTAGGGGGCGGGATGTTTTTTTCCTTCTGACTTTTCTTTAACCTTTATGTGTATGATTAAGCATTTGAAAACCCTGTTTCTAAACAGGCTTTAGACGTTTGCAGCTCTGCATGCTTTTGTGTGACCATGTGCACATGCACAAACACGTGTGGGCGCACGTACAGTATCTTATGATCAGTGTTGGGCAGTAACTAGCCTCGACAACCCAGGCTTTCATTTTCGTCCGCCTTGTGCAAAAACGGAAAGCCTGAACTAATTCGTTACCCACAGTGGCCTAGAGGGGGGAGTCAACCGTCCGGGGTGGGCATCACTCCAAATGATGTGACGTAGCACTGCAGTGGAGGGGGCACGTTGGTGATTAGATCGGCTCATCTGCCGTTTAAAAAGTGACGGCACCCAGCTCCCCCTAGGCCAAAATCATTTCAGGTTAGGCCAGGCTAGGCAGTAACTAACTAAATAGCACACATTACTGCAAGATTATTGCCTTTTCCAGCAAAAGTAAAGATAGTATTCTGCCAAGATGTGTAATAAGTAATATGTTACTCTGCTAAAACATGCCTCATTACTTAATACTTTTGAGCTTGTTGCCTGATGTGAACATAGAACAGATGTACAAGTTATCAATAGATAACAGCAGAGGTGTGCAGTAGTTCATAGATCCTAATCCACCACAGCATTCTACACATATGACCTACACTACAAATTGTCTCTCAACAGATTGTGTTGTACATCTCTATTCCTTTGCGGGTGGGAGGGGGGACTTGGGAAAGTAAGATTGTAATATCTAATATATAAGGCTTTGATTCAAGTAGCCTAATAAGTGAAGTAGGGGTCACAAGTAAAGATACGTATTACTCTCCTAAGTAATATCCCACATGGAAGAAACATATATGGTGCATGTATGTTTGTGATATAGGGCCGCATACTAAAAATTGGCCCCTTTCCTATATGTATATGTACATATATGTCATATATGTTACATATATGCGCATATATGGTACATATATGCACATATACATATAGGAAAGGGGCCAATTTTTAGTATGCAACATATATGTCATATATGTACATATATGACCTATATGTACCTATATCTACATACATGCAATGAAATAATATTTCATTGCATGTAGATATAGGTATTGCCTATTTCACCTATTTTATAGGTGATATCGGTATTATATTATGATACCGCGATATCACCTATAAAATAGATGAAATAGGTAAAAAATAATAGGTACACATTAATAAAATCCAATAGACCGAAATGTAGAACTTAAAACGCTTTATTAAAGTCATACACATTATTACAGCCTGAAAAGGCCTACATAAATGGGGAAAAAAATGAATGAACACTAATGAATAAAGTGCAAGATCAGAGCAAATACAATCAATACAATCAAGCAACACAATCAATAATATACATACAGTGGCAGGGCTTGACACTAACATTTGCAAGTAAAACAATGGTGGGGCAAGTGAAGACTGTTACCTGGTTGCCCGATCGGGCAAGTGTGCAACACTATAACTATATAACACTATAACACGCACTATAACACAACACAAGATATGTGTCTTGAAGGCAGTCATTGCACTCTATGTCTTTCCCTGCTTTCTAGCTATCCACAATTCCAGGCTGGATTTGGGAAACAAAACAGGCAAATTAACATACACAGACCATTAATCTTCTACATTCTCTAGTTGTGTAGACCTGGGCTAATTAAGGTGATTATTATTTTAACTCTTGAGAGCATAAAAATGAAACCAAATGGACCCTTGTGGGTTCATTTTTACATTCTCAAGAGTTACATCTGGTTAACCAACTTAACTGGGGACTACCTGGAACCCATCAAGCACCCAAGTAGGAAGTAAACTTAAATGCAAAATTTACAATATATTTTTGGGGGGCAAGTGACCATGACCTGAGGGCAAGTATAACCTGACTTGCACTTGCTGGATGGGCAAGTGCCTCAGAGACTAGAGATAGTGATAAGAGATGGTGTCAATGTAATATTATTTGATCCCTTGATGATTTTGTAAATTTTCAGGATTAGAAAGAATTATGAACATTTTTGTTCATATTCTGTCTCTATTTGTTTAAATAAAAATACCATAAAAATGACAGAGTGCTAATTTCTTTCTAATCCTGAAAACTTACAAAATCATCAAGGGATCAAATAATTATTTCCCCACTGCTTATTATTGTTTATCCTTGTAGGATCTTCTGAGCTCTGTCAGTTTTTGGTTAATGGCGGTTCCAAGCTGCCCAGCCGAAACGCCTGGCCACTTCTTCACTGTAGCATCTACAGAGAAGACAAAAATAATTAGAAGACTGTAGAAGTCTACACTCCATTCTATTTTTAAGAGGCAGCCAGCTGGACACACACACACACACACACACACACACACACACACACACACACACACACACACACACACTTAGAATACGAAGATATGCCTATGAGGATTATGGGTGAAGGTGAAGGAAAGGTGAATCATTTTTTTTGTTAACAGCGCAGACGACAACCAGTGGTGTAAAGTACATGCATTTAATTTTTGTACTCAAGGGCAGTCTTGAGGTCTGTGTACTTTACTTGAGTATTTCCAATATCCAACACATCTCGGATGTATATATTGTAATTTTACTCCACTAAATGTATTTGGTAACTTTAGTTACTAGTTACTTTCCAGATCTAAAACATATTTTAAAAACATACATGAACCACTTAGCCTCATTTTATTCAATTCATATGCATGTTGTTTTACTTGTAGCGGAGTATTTTTATATTGCATTGACTCAAGTAAGGAATGCAAGTACTTTTTACATCACTGAAGACAACAATTAGTGAATGGGGTAACCAGGAGTTGAAATTAAGACCATTTACCAGCAAATGGTTGGTTGATTTTTCAATTGGCAGATGCAGAGTTACCAGACACTGTGACTACACATCTAAAAGGTGTTAAGTATAGCCCAAAGACGTGGCTCTACTAGAAGCGAGCTATGATCAAGAAGTGAGCCAAGTGATGAATTAGTATTATAAGTGCCAAGCAGATACCCAATGATGAGTGTCCTACCTGATGCCGCCTCCATGGATGGCTATAGACATTGATACATGAACAATTAAAGTAGTCAACTTATTGAATCTCTAAAGTATTGTTTTCCCTTTCAATTCATTCATTTACTCACCAATAATGGCGTTCTTTTTTGCCCTATCTAGGGCAACCAGCTGCTCTCCTTCCCCTCGTGTTGACTTTCCACCTTAAAAGTAGGATTTCAAAATTATTATGAAAGGTGGATCAAATGAAGTCATGCTGATTGGCAGCGACTAAGATACTAATAGTTCATCAAGAGCAGTGTTGTCTAGGGACACATGAGGTAACTAAAAATGGTTCCAAATAGATTCTACACATACCTACAATCGGAGTACTGAATAAAGTGACTAATATGTACAAAACTCTATAACATGGGTAATGTAGAAACATTGACATGACAGTTTTATAACTGAAAATGCTCTCCCAAGTGTGTATAATAGGACAGTTTGATGGCAGAAAAGGCCTATTTTTGTACCGTTCAGGTTGCTTTTGAGCAGCGTATTCACATCGAAGGTCCCCATCAGCAGAGTGCGAACCATGGCGGTAGCGGAGGTGGACTGCTGGGCAGATCTAAATGCCTCCCTGTTGCAATAAACTCCAGAATCTTTCTGGACTTCAATCTGAAAAATAGTTTAGATTGCGTTAACCGGCAAGAAAGTTCATGTTTGGTTATGGTTACAAGATGACAATTCGTATTGCCACCAATAATTAAAAGAAAAACTTGTTTTGTTAGTCTATGTACTTCCCTATTTACTTTTGAGAGTTGAGATATCATTATTTTTATTTTATTTATTTATTTTCAATTGCTCTTGTTGGGAGTGAGGAGCCGGCCAAACGGAAAGCCCAAAAGCTTGTTTCAATTCATTCATTAACATTAATTTAGTTTTTCTGATCCTTCCCCAGTACTACAAGAAACAAGATATTGCTAAAGGAATCCCACAAACTTTCCCTAGATTTTATCAAAAGAGGAAAGAAGGACAGGCTGGGGGAAAGCAAGACATGGGCAGAAGAGAGGAGGAGCACAGAGAGAAAGGAAGGACAGAAAACAGTGGATTTTGTACAGGCACAGTCACTGGTGGGAGGAAGGATAGTCTTACCTTGTTTGCGTTTCCCCCTCCCTCTACCGCCATGGTGTTTGCTACTGCTTGAGCACTCTATTTAGAGAATAAAAGCCATGTTAGACTCTTAACAAGAAACAATATTAAAATCTGGTATGCAAATCTATACTAAATGACCATACAACAAAATGAAACTCCATAGGGACTTTGCTCTAGTAGAGCAAGTAAATGACACAACCATCCCAACATGAAAATTGCACCGAACACTGACCCATTTACAAGTAGTAGGCAAACTGTCTCATAGTTTAGATCAGGGGTTTTCAACAGGTGGTCCGGAGACCACCAGTGGTCCTTGAGATGGTTCCAGGTGGTCCCCAGGCTAAATGATGGGCAGTTAGTTAACCAGATGTAACTCCTGAGAACGTAAAAATGAAACCAAATGGACCCTTGCGGGTCCATTTGGTTTCATTTTCACACTCTCAAGAGTTAAAATATCCATCATCTGAATTAGCACTATTTAATTAAGAAGTCTACACTGTTTTGTTTGCAAAATCCAGCCTGGAATTGTGAACAAAATCAAAAGAATTCTTTAGTTTTAGGTCTTTGGGGGTAAAATGTCATCAAATGGTGGTCCGTGGCTCAAATGCTGAATAAATGGTGGTCCCTGGTGTCAAAAAGGTTGAAAACCCCTGCTATAGAACAATCCTTCCTGACGACATAAAATGCTATTCACCTCTGTCGTCGAGGTCCCAGGTGATGGTCCAGGTGATGGTCCAGAGGTCCCAGGTAATGGTCCAGAGGTCCCAGGTAATGGTCCAGAGGTCCCAGGTGTCACTGGAGAACTCACTGGAGTCTAGTTGGAGAACGAAACACTTTTAAGACTCATTGACAAAATAATAAATATTATCAATGTTCGCTTCATGGATACACAACTGGACGAGTTGAAATTTCTACTACATACAATTCTATTCACCTGATTGGACGTTGAGGTACGCCCAGGTGTCCAAGTCTAGTAAGAGAAGAAACACATTGACAGTAGTTACTAGTGAGGGCAACCACAGGACCATGGTGGGAGATGTAGAGTAGACTGAACAGGAAAAGATTACTCACCGGCCTAACTGAAGTGTCCTCTTCTGTTTCCCTGTCCTTTTCTCCATATCCAGGAGTCTTTTCAATCTTCAATAGAAGAAAATGTTGTTATACTCTTAAATAAATTAAAGCGCACATACTGCAAGCTGTTAACACCATTAGCACAACATCCACAAGTCCCTACATGTGTATTGTCTCCCAAGTAAATAACAATAACAATAAGGGTAACAACAACAACAATAATAATAATGCAGCTCTTCTTGATCATCATTCGGTCATCCTCAGACTAGTTCACCAATGAAAATCTTTGTTGGCAACCTTTACAATGTGCAGATTAAACGACTGTGGGGCACAACTCCTCATAATCAAATCAAACTTTCCTGAGCCTCACTTCAAAGCAGCAGTATCGTAACCTGATAGGGGACTGACAGGTGCTCACATGTGAAAACAGAGAAAAGTCTTGAAATCAAATAAACTTACCCTTTGAGCAATGATGCTGATGTCCCTTTTCATTTCAGGGATTTCTAGAATGAGGTTATATAGAAAGAAACAATAACAATGATCAGAACAAATAGCAGCAAGCAACTCAGATGAGACGTAGTCAACTTCCATTAGCATCACTGAGGTGCCAGGAATCATATGTTAAAACTCCGGAACAGACTTTTTGCGCAGCTGCGAACACATGCTAAACCATCATCCATAGCCTGTTCATACTCCTCTGCAAAGGTGGTGTAGCTCTAAACACAGGCTGAGATGATGTGACAATTAAAAAGCAGTGGTTTAATTAGCGTTCCTGTTGCAGTATTTGAGATAAAGCCTACTATGGCAACATTGGATACAATCCAAAGTTTCAACCACATTCTCCATTAAAAAAAATACCCTCAAACTATCTAATGCACAGCATGAAGGCTTGCATAGGTTGGGTTCACAGCTGGAGGAAATACGTTGTTCAGAACAGCAGGAAGCTTTGATGCCATCTGCCACACTTACCTCAGAAGAGCTCAGAAAAGTAGTTGGACAGAACGGCCCTCCGACTGTAATACACCATCCTAACAGGCCGCTCACATACAGCCACTAGCCATGAATGACACTACCTCCCCAGCTAACAACATAGCATTGGTTGTTTTACTCACAAAGTTTAAACATACTTCGTTGCAGTATTGATCTACACCAGAACAAAACCGTTCTTGGGTTCAATATTGAAAAAGAGAATACTTACGATCAGCAATGAAGGTGTTGAGCCTGTTGATTTCGGTTTTTAATTCCTCGTTTTCTTTTCTTAACTCTTGCAGATTGCGCTGCATCTGTTCAATTTTTCTTGTCTCCCACAACTTTTCTTCAACTTCTTTTCTGTACTGTGAAGCCGTCTATGAGAACAAAGAGGGAAGAACAATAGCTAATGGTGTTCAATTTCAATCAGTTGAATCTAGGAAGTAGGGATGGGACGATGCCATTTTTCCTTGTAGTACAAGTACTCATTCCTGATGAGAGTAAACTGACACTTTCAATTATAATAATACAACGAACAAGACTGATCACACACTGTATGCTGTCAGTCTAGGTACCTTTACGGGTCGTGATGGGCCATCATCCTCCTTTTCATCCTCTTCAGACCTCTGGAAGTTAAGAAAGAAAGACAAAGTTGCCTACTTTATAAAATTTAAGAACTATTTAAGAGCGTATTTATTTATTTATTTTAAAGTAAGACGCAAATTAAAGCAAGGGTGGGCCTGCCGGTGGGCAGCAGACCACTGTGGCATGTCCTTTCTGTTATTTATTTACCTCACAGTGAGCAGCAACGTACGCGTTTTGACCAGTGCGGTCTTCCTCAGCGTTGAATGCGGAGCGTACGTTGTTGCTCACTGTGAGGTGAATAACAGAATGGACATTCAATGAGTGCTGGCATTTTCTCTTGTTCTCTACTTGAATCTTTGAGCCTTGCACCTGGAAGAATATATTTTTTAACATGGAGTGTTGGGGGTTGTCTGCTTCGGCTGCCTTGTTTGTGAATGAGGGCAACCTTAGGCAGTGGTGCCATCATTCACAGGCACACTGGCATAAGTTTGAGGGAGATGCTGTACTGACTTATATACAAGCAGCAAAATGTTGGACCTACCAGATTGATTGTTCTACATTTTAAGAAATGTATTCACGTTTCTCGTTCTTGCATTACTTAGAGTTAGAATGTCACAATGGCTTTATGGTGTGTGTGTGTGTGTGTGTGTGTGTGGGGGGGGGGGGGGGCATCTTATACTGGTCCAGTCTAACGTCCGACCCACGCTACGCGCTTGGTCAATGTCCCAGGCAAGAGGGAGCGCGCGATTAGTCTAAAAACAAAACCCTCCCCTACCATGTCCACATACACGATCACAGTACTGACAAAGCAGGTGGAGCAGAGATAAACAACCAATGCTCCTCTTCCCACTGCTCGCTGCTGCCTGTTAGTGGTCTAATATTAAGACTTCAAATAAAGCATTCAAGTGGATACACACAATGTTTATAGATTTCAATTTCCATTAGTCTTAAAAACATCTTCAAATTTGATTTTAAAGTATATTTAAGCTATTGTGTAATGAAACCAACAATTGGCCCAGTCAGTTACCTTTTTCTTTAGAGTCCGCTGATTGATCCGCGGATATTTAGGGTTTGGGATGGGTTGCCTCTTGGCAATGGGCTCAGGCTCAGGGCTTTCCGCCCTCTCCATATCCATGAGCTGCTTTTCCAGACTCTTTATGTGTCCTAATACAAGGAAATCAAAATGACATCATGACATGTACCCAATCTAACATAGTCTTAGATCTGTGTCCTACAGATGGATTATTGTTATTAATTTGAGGATAATGCAACAGTAATTAATGCACCAGAGGCAAATTTGGAACTCCAGATTGGAATTGGTCCGCTGCTCAGCCCAGGCCTGTGGAAATCTCGGCCAGGGAAGATTTTTGCAGGCTAGACATGATTTTTGCTGGGAAACAAAACATTACAACACGCATACAAATCAATCTGTTCAATAGAGATGCATACCAGCCATTAGCAAGACAACATTTTTGCAGGCAAACAAAACATTAAAACATGCATACAAATCGATCCTTTCAATAGACATGCATACCAACATTATCAAGCCGTTTTACCAATCAATGGACATGCATATCAGCAATTAGAAATTGCTGATATGCTTAAGCACTTTGAGCTATGGAAGGTGCTATAAAACAATCTGAAGAAACATGCCGTTTATTGAGGAAACAGTTTACAATTTAAATATTCTCTTATTCTTCTACATTCTCAAAGATGTTTTAATATGGAAAAGAAAAATGTTGTTTATGTTCTGTTTTTTTACTACGAACAATAAATCAATCTTACTGAGGTGTTATTCTTTGAAGATATACTTGGACTTCCAATGTATTGGATTTGAAATATATTCCATGTGTACTTTTAAATGTCCCATTAAGTTATATTACATTCAAATGCATGTTTGGCATGGACGAAAATATTAATCTGTAAATGTATTAGCAGGCTTAACATTTGTCTAACAAGTATACTAAGACTGCGCTTGTAGTGTCAATTCAAGACTAATTCAAGTGTAGGCTACTAATGCTTTTTCAGATTTACATTTTCATCCACACTAAAATGCACTTGAATGTAATAGTAATATGACCTAATGGAACTTTAAATGTACATTTGGAATATATTTTAAATAAAATTCTAATTTTAGTACACTTAAGCATATCTTAAGTTCAAATTAAGTATCACTAGTGTATTTCAGTACATTTTGAGGTGGCCAAAATAGCACACTCTAACTTAAAATGTACTTTAATATATTTCTTAAAATACAACTTAGCTATATATATTTTTACCTGGGTTGCACAAGACGTTTTTTTAGTATTTATACTCTATTATTCCTGTGCATTCATTTTAAGAGTTTACAATTTACAGCTGCCTATTTACCAGTTTGTGCAGTTGCAGTTTGTGTGGATGATTGATCAATTGCCATGCATACCAACCATTATCAATGCCACCTGAGCTGTGGGGTATAATGCGATCAATAGGCATTCATACCAGCCATTAGCAAGCCATTTCACATCGGGTCCAAGTGTGAACATAACATATCTGCAATTATCAGTCAATCATCTCATTTTTGCTGGGCCAGGGAAACAAAACAGTCAAACATACACTAGATCAGGGGTTTTCAACCTTTTTGACACCAGGGCCCACCATTTATTCAGAATTTGAGCCACGGACCACCATTTGAGGACATTTTAGTCCCACAGACCCCAAAACTAAAGATTTATTTTGCTTTTGACCACAATACCAGGTTGGATTTGGGAAACCAAACAGGCAAATTAACATACAGATCCAGATGACCATTAATCTTCTAGTTGTGTAGACTTGGGCTAATTAAGATGAATATTTTAACTCTTGAGAGTGTAAAAATGAAACCAAATGGACCCGCAAGGGTCCATTTGGTTTCATTTTTACGTTCTCAAGAGTTACATCTGGTTAACCAACTTAGCTGGGGACCACCTGGAACCCTCTCAGGGACCACTGGTGGACCACCAGTGGTGGTCCCCAGACCACCTGTTGAAAACCCCTGCACTAGATCAAAATGACCATTAATCTTATACATTCTCTGGTTTTCCATTATTCTTAAAAGTCAATTTTATCCGTGTGGTGGGGGGCTCAGAGTGCTACCACTAAGGTAAGTAGGCTTTCTAATGACACAAGACGTGTTTATTTTAGTGAGTAGGTAAAACGTTCTTTATATATCCACTAGAGAAGAGAGGCTGGTCGGGTGCAGTAATGGCCGAATGCACGGAGACTAACAGAGCTCCAATGCAAGTCAGAATCAGACACAGTGGAGCTCTGGACCAGAGCTACGTTGTCAGTATAATGTTAAACCTGTGACACACTAGTTACGGAAACCCAATAACATCACTAACGTTATGCAATGCAATAGTCAATATGCAATAGTCAAACGTGTTACATTTTACAGTGAAACATAATGTATGTCACATACTTGCCACATGAAGAACTTTGGCTTGGTAAACGGGCCATGGTTTTCTGCCTTGCTGCCATTCAACCAATGTAATATACTCCTCCGACTCATCCACACGCAGAAATTCGGAAACGGAAAAATTACGGATGCAATCTATCCTTACAATACTGCGCATGCCTTTGTCGTCCCCACCTACCCATTCGATAAGGGCATGTTTAATTTCTGCCTGCTTTTCCACCATGATTCTGAACTAATCCTTTCTCTAAACAAACTTCCCGCAGCTCCCAAACACACCGCCTCCGAACTCCGAAGCACTGCCCATAATGCAATTCTCCGAGCCCTCCTTCCGCTCAAAGCCATGAAGTATAGACAGAGTTACGCCAACCCCGTTCACTTCATGGGGCCAGTCCAATGGCGGTGTGGGTACCACGGCACTCGTACTTTTATTGAGAATGGGGACAACAAATAGGGACAAATCCTTGGCCTGAACTGGGCAGAAATGCTTTGGACTCAGGCAACAGCCCAGTTGCCTGAGACCAATGCATTAATGATTTTAAATAATTTTCTAGACATACAACATAAACACTGGGCTATATAGTCTTTAGTCGTTACTCTACAATTGGCTACTTTAAAACAGTTTGCGGCAACGTACCTCATTGAAAACAATGTATTTTCAACTCCACTGTGTCCCTATTCAAGCTGCATGAACAGCAGCTCGAGCGTTCAATTTCTGACCCCTCAATGTCGCAATTCTCACACTAGATGACTCTGCTCCCACCTAGACAGAAGCCAGAGCCTTAGAAATAGACAGAGTTGCGACATTGAGGGGACAGAAAAATAGTCCGGTCACGTGGTGTATGTACTCGGAAATTGGATGGTCTTTTTCAATTATTAATGAATAGCTGATACAACCTACTTCTCCAACTTAATACTTCTCCAAATTAAAGGGACACATAAATGAACATTCTTAAACACATAATGATGCCACATTGTGATAAAGAAAGAGGATGGTGCAAGGGGCAATGGTGCAAGGGGCGTGGCGCAGGTTGGTGCACATGCGCAGTTCCACTGCTGGGGTAGCAGCTTATAACAGAGCGGCTAGCTGTGCATGGGCTCAGACCAAACTTTGTTTTCGCTGAGGTTGTACCTTTCTGTAAGCTAAGTTAGCTGTAAAAGAAGCACCAGCATGGGTCCGAAGCGCTACAAAGCATACCATGAGGATGACGAAGCACCAATTCCAAAAAGGACAAAAACAAGAAGACGAAGGTAAGTTTTAGTTCTACATTTCTTAGCTCTGGTGTACCTAACTTGAGGCTAGCTGTGTAGCCTAAAACATGATTCCCTAACTGTAAAACATTGATTCGTCAGGGACATGCGTTTAAACAAAGATGTATCAAAGTGTAGGGGCTTGTAACTGTAGTGTGTCTGTACAGTGTACACAATTGCCATGCTCATTATTTTAAAACATCATTGGATTCACTAGGAACAAAGGGGTTCAAGTTACAAAATTGCTAGAAAATGTGTCTTTTCTTATTATCTCAAATTCTAATGGCTAATGGAATGTCTATCTTGCCTTGCCCCCCCCCCAAAAAAAAAAGATCCATTGTCCTGTTCATCAAACCTGGGTAGCAAAGTAAAGCAAAAATGTATTGTTTACACAGCGTGTTGGAGTAAGTTATTTACAGCCAGACCCTGCAAGAAGCCTGGCTCAAGGGTTATTCAGCTGTGATTCATGATTGAGTGATGGATTTGGGAATCAAACTGGGTGTCCAGTATCCCCAGTAATGGTTCACTTTTGCTGCCATTTCTATCACTCCAACCTCTTGTTGCAATTAGTATTTCCAGTAACAGATTATCATCTTTTTAGGAGACTGCTTGATGAGGAAGATGAAGAAGCTCAACCTGTGGACCCTTCAACTAATCAGGAACCCCGGACCTCTACTGCTCCTGATGACACAGTAAGTTGGTCATAATGACGACACATGTTTAGTCACTGGTGTATGTTTGTCTTGCATGCAAATTTAATGCATTCTTGCTGTAGTCACCTCTCCACCCCCTCTTTCACCCCACCTTTCTACTTCCCCACCCCCCTCTCTCCCTACTCTCACCCCCCGCCCCCTCTACAATGCCTCTCACCTCTACCCTCTACCTTAGTACTTGCTGTGGCAATGTGAATGTATATTTTCTCATGCTAATGAAGCTCATTTGAATTGGCTGGGGCAGCCAATTCAAATGAGCTTCATTATCATGAGAAAATACACATTTACATTGCCACAGCAAGTACTAACAACAATACAAAAGAAAGAAAAACAGTAGTAGGGGAACATTACAGTTGGAGGGGGTACAACATTTTGTAAACAGAGCTATATCCCATCTGTCCATGTATGTACATTTTATATACAGTGTAGAGGGTAGAAGCAGTAGGTCACTAAATGGCTAGTAGTATGTCCTCTAGCGCGCTTTTATCACAACAGTTCACAACAGTGTTGCTAACTGCCAAAATGCACTAGAATGCACTAGAGTAGAGGGTTTTCATTTTCAACCATTTTCATATCAGGGCCCACTATTTATTCTGCATTTTAGCCACGAAGGACCACCATTTGATGTGGAGTTTAGTCTTTCGGATGAATTTATTAGAAATAACTGGTAAAATGTTGGTCAAAATAGCAATTACTCTACTTTTTTTTTTTTTTTTGCATATATTTTTATTGTGGCTCTGAAAACTTGCAGAACATTCATAAAATAAATATCCAATAGCCCTTCCCTCTACATTTTCTAAATGTGTAGATTTTTGAAAATTAGGTAATTCAGATGTTTAAATATAATTTAACCAAATGGACCCTTATGGGTCCATTTGGTTTCATTTTACGCTCAAGAGTTACAGATCTATAGGGGTTCATTTGGTTACCAATGGTCTTTTCTAGGAAGGAAGGTGGACTCTAAAACTCTAAAATGTTGAAAACCAAGGGTTTTATCTCTGGCACCTGTCAACCAATTTCACCCCAACTCACCAGCAAAAAGCACTAGATTTTCTGCCAGGAGTTTTTCACTAATTTTGTCACTAGGGGGTTCTGGGGAAAAAGCTAAATATAGTGTCAAATGCACCAAGTTTGCGACACTAGTTCACCAATTTTGCGGCTGTGTTTGCATACATAGTTGTCTTTCTCACAGTAGGAGTGGGAGTTTTTCATCATTGGTCATATTTACAAACCACTTTGGGTGTGTGTGATCGCTGAGTCTTTACCTAGTCAAGGCTTCCTAAGTTTTGAGTCTTTCACCATACTCGGGTATTCTGCTAGTGTGAATTCTCTGTTTAGTACTAAATAGCATTCCATTTTGCTTTGGTTTGGGTTGTCTCTCTCGAATGTGTCAGGTAGCTGACACATTAACACACTCCATTCCCACCCCCATTCCTACCAACAGCAGAAAAAAAATCATTTGTGTGATTCTTCTCAAATTTGTGACACTGCTGATCCTGTGTTTCACAGATGAACCAACCAGTACCTGGCCCTAGCTCTTTCCCAGAAGACCAGGAAGAGGGACCAAGCTCTTCATCTCCAACCGCTGACCAGCAGCCAACTAAAGAACAGGTGGAACTGCTGCTGCTGGCATTGAAACTCAAGCACGGACTGACAAACAAAGCCTTGGAGGACATTCTGCAGCTCATCAACTTCAGTAGTGGGCCTGATGGGCTGTCAGTGAGTGGTTCTAAGTACCTGTTCTACAAATCATTCGAGTCAGTGAAAGACTTACTAGAGATACACTATGTCTGCAAGACATGCAACGTAAAGATGCAGGAAGGTCCCTTCAGTGTCAAATGCCCAGTTTGTGACCAGAACACTTCAAAAGCACATGCACAGACAGATCAGTGTTTTTTGTACCTGCCACTAAAAGCTCAAATCCAAAAACTTCTTGAGGACCACCAATTAGGGAAACACTTAAAACACAGATTTGAGAGGAATGGTGACTCCATCAAAGATATATACGATGGAAATCTGTACAATAAACAACCATTGCTTTCCTCACAAGATAACATATCACTGGCTTTTAATGTTGATGGAGTGCCAGTGCACAAATCAAACCCAAAAAGTTTGTGGCCAATTCTGTGTACTATTAATGAACTGCCAATAGAACTAAGGGGAAAACACCTTATGCTGGGGGGGCTGTGGTTTGGTCCAAACAAACCAAATATGAACACCTATCTGAAACCATTTGTTGACGAATGCAAAGATTTGTATTCTAATGGTCTTACATGGCAAAGTGACAGTGGTGAAGTCACAAGCAAAGTAGTTGTCACTATCATGGTGGCAGATTCAGTTGCTCGTCCAATGCTTCAGAATTTCAAACAGTTTAATGGAGAGTTTGGGTGCTCTTTCTGTACACAGAAGGGAACAGTTGTTTTAAAAAGGAGGGGGCGTGTAAGGGCCTATCCCTATGAACATGTTGAATTACGGACTCCTTCTCAAACTGACACTCTGGTAGAACAGGCTATTGCGAGTGGAAACCCCTCATTGGGAGTGAAAGGGCCCAGCATTCTGTGTAGTTTGCCTGATTTTAATATAATCGATGGCTGTGTTCCTGATTATATGCACAGTGTGCTGCTGGGTGTAGTTAGAAGCATGGCCACACTGTGGTTAAATCCTGAAAACAACCAATCTCCATGGTATATTGGACGATCAATTGAACAAATTGATGACATTTTGACTTCCATCAAACCCCCATGTAATATTTCCCGTGTTCCCCGCTCAATGACAGACAGAAAGTTCTGGAAGGCACATGAGTGGTACATGTGGATGTTGTATTACAGCATACCAACTTTGAAAGGGATCTTACCTGAGAGCTACTTAAAGCATTGGTTTAAGTTGGTAATGGGCGTCTCTATTCTACTTGGTGAGAATATATCCCCACTGCAGATTTCCGAATCTGAGAAGTGGCTGACAGAGTTTGTACAGGAAATGGCAAACCTTTACAGCACAAATAATGTCACTTTCAATGTACATTTGTGTCTTCATCTACCAAATACTGTGAAGAACTGGGGACCACTCTGGGCACAGTCTGCATTTGTCTTTGAGTCCTACAACGGGGTTCTTCTGGATATGATAAAGAGTAGTCAGGGGGTTTCCCTACAAATCATGAAAACAGTTTGGCTACAGGTGGCATTTCCATCATTTTCCAAAAGGGCCATGGGGGGATCCTCTGAGTATTCAGCTCTCTTGGAGTCATTTTCTGATGCGAAAAAAAGGGTTGCACAAGTCAGCCGCTCTCCTGGTGTTACATGTCTGGGTAAGCCTAAAATTTGTATGATCAAGAATGACGATTTCCTGGCGTTGAATAGCATTGTTAACCTACCAACTAGAGTCCCTGTCAAGTATTTTAGCAGAGCAGTGGTTAACTCAGAAATCGTTCACTCACAAAATTACTCCCGGACATTCCGGAGAAATTCATACACCGTCATTCTTTCTGATGAAAAGGTTTTTTCTGTGAAGACATTCATTCACTGTGATCTAGGACAAGGAGAGACCTCATATGCAATCGGGAAGTACTACAAAAAAGAGAGACATGACATTTGCAGTCAATTTACGAATCCTTTGTATTTTATCCCCGTGGGAAAGAGTCTGGGAAATTTAGTTGCTGTACAAGCATCTCAGATAAAAGAAAAGTGTCTGTTTGTTGAAACAAACAGAAATGTAAACTTTGTATTTAAATTCATCAACCACAGTGAAATGCTTTCTTAGATGCTCAATGTTTCCAATATACATGGGATTAATCAAAATTGTTGTATCCAGTTTTATTCTACGGCAATACTTTTTTTTTTTTTTTTTTTTTTTTTTTGTCATGGAAACTATGCAATTTAAGAATCCTTTGTATTGTAAGAATCCTTTGTATTTTATCCCGGTGGGAAAATACTGGGGAATTTAGTTGCTGTACAAGCATCTCAGATAAAAGAAAAGTGTCTGTTTGTTGAAACTAACAGAATGTGAACTTTGTATTTAAATTAACCACAGTGAAATGCTTTCTTCGATACTCAATGTTTTCAATAAACATGGGATTAATCAAACTTTTGTTATCCAGTTTTATTCTACCACAATACAAATTTTATTGTCATGGAAACGATGCCCAAGAAAGAATTCATATCCTTGTTAATGATTCAGGAAATGAAGGCTTAGCCATTGGTGTTGTAAATTAGTTTTCCTCACTTGCTATATTCCATAATTGCCTTTTCACATGTACAGTACTCAGGTGGCCTAGCTTGGCACACATGGTCCTATATATATAGGAGAGACTTGTATGCCCTGTATTATAGGGCCTATATATGGATATAGGTGCCTTATATGAACATACATGATCTATATGAGGGTATATAGGAGATTATATACACCTGATTTTGACCTATATGTGAGATGTATGCAGCCTATATGGAACATATATGTTGAACCTATATGGCATATATGTGGTATATATGCGCATATATGTAACTGACTTTGACCTATATGTGAGATGTATGGCCCATATATGTTGAGCCTATATGTCATATATGCGCATATATGATCCTTATATGTAGAATATAGGTTTCATATATGTACATATATGGCACATATATGTTTCTTCCGTGTGGGATTGCCCAACAATGCTTATGATAAATCAGTCCTCAGAGTTACAATATCAATAGTGTGATAGGGGATGTTTTCATTCTCTAGATCAGCTAAGCAAAGAGATTTAGGGAGGAGAAACATCATACGTTGTACATACAGTTAAGCATTGAGGGTTTAAGTGGTATAACCGGACCGAAAATACAAGGTCATATCTATGTTCCCTCAGCCCTCAATCCCTAAGAGCTGAGGTTTCTGGTTCAAGGCTTAAAGGTAATATGGGCCACTTTAGTGCGTACAAAATCTGTAAACAGATTTGATTTGAACTCCTCACTTCCACTGTATTGGCTCTTTAGCCAATACAGTGGAGACCCCCTCCACGCACTAGCACTGCCTCGTCATGAGCCCGACAAAAAGGATTTGTTGACAACAGCAAAAGTTCTGGTCCATCTGCGGAGCAAAGCATGCGTCTGTCTGCAGGGAAGCAGCTGCAGCATCAAAGTAGAAGCCATGTACCACACTACGACCCTACATGGCATCTACTCAACTTAAAACTCAATTTTAACCATGAAAAAAGTCCTCCTGACACGAGAGAGGGGCGTGGACTTTCACTTACCATTTTCATACATTTTTAAAATATTTTTATTATTCCTTTTCTCACCAGTTTGGAACAGATGTGCAGCGAGGTTTATGGCAGTGTTGCCAACTGCTAAAATCCAAAATGCACTAGTGGCACTTCCAAAATGCACTCAAATACGCTAAAGCAGTGGTTTTCAACCATTTTCACACCGGGGCCCATTATTTATTCTGCATCTTGGCCACGGAGGACTATGTGATGTAGAGTTTAGTCTCTCAGACTAATTTAGAATTAACTGGCGAAACGCTGGTCAAAATAGCAATTCTTCTACATTTTCTAAATTGGATTAGCGAAAATCAGGTTATTCATTTGTTTAAATATATTTTAACTGGGGCTGGGACTTTAACTGATTAATTGAGATGAATTAATTACAGAAACAATAACGTGGTTAAAGAAATTAACTCATTTTAATCGCATGTAGATTTTGCACCACAGAACCTTCACTGAACAGAAGAAGCCAATCAGGGTAACCAATAAGGACTGCAATTGATCCGAACTCCCACTGTTCCATCCTCCCATTGGTCTGAAATTACTAACACTATCTCTAACCCTCACACTCAATGTAGACACATTTTTAATCAGAAAAACTCACTTACACTCTCCCAACCTCCTTGGGTCAAATATTGGTATGTGATTAACTGAGATTAATTAATTACAAAGCTTCAAATTAATTAGATCAAAACTTTTAATTGAGTCCCACCCCTAATTTTAACTTGAGAGTTCAAGAGTTGCATATCTATAAGGGTCCATTTGGTTACCAATGGTCCTTTCTAGGAAGGAAGGAGGAAAAACAGTGAAAAAACGAGGGTTTTATCTCTGGCGCCCCCTAGGGGGATCTGGAAAAAAAGCTAAATATAGCGAAAATGAAAAACAGAAATGAAACAGTAGATTCAATCTGAAGACTAGCCTAAAAAAAGTTTAATCTGTAACACAATGAAGACCTTTGAAGACCCCGTAAATTAGCATAATGAATTTAAACTAAATCAGAGGTTTTGCCACTAAACAGGTGCGAGAGTCTTATTGTGTATCAGCATGGTGGTTTGTTCCTGCTTCACACTGCCCAAGAATCCTTGGAGATGGATTGCTGAGGTGTAGCAGCACACCTGCAATCAGCGCTTCAATAGACCTGTGCAGTGACGTCACCGCCCCGGTTCCAGAAGTCTTTTCCCCATTCATTTCTCTCATAGACTTTTCGAATATATCTATATATATATATATATATATATATATATAGACGATTATAACCCAGCCAAACCAACTCGGTTCGTGACAAATCATGACACAGACAAACTTTTGGGACAATCAAATAATTTCTAAGATGTTTCTAATTGCTAATTAGATATTATATGATAGTGTGTGTCATCATGATTTGTCACAACCCGAGTTGGCTTTGTCCGCGGCAAAATCGTCTCTATATCAATTATTTTCGAAAAGTCTATGAGAAAAGTGAATGGGGAAAACACAGGACGGTGACGTCACTGCGCAGGTCTACCTATCACGATACATGGTTGATGATACCATACATGGACGAAATTCGGATCCTTCAGTCGACACGATTTCAAATCGATATAGTAGCTAATTAAAATACATTAAACTAAGAAATCAAAACCAATATTTCCCTCTATTTAAAAAAGCACTATTCGATGTACAGTAGTATTGATGCAATCAATTATCTGCAACAATTCAATGCCGATTATTAGTATTGCAAAACGATAGGCTACATAGTAAATGTTGCCGTTTTTATTTCGATTCTTGCAATTAAAAAAAACGATTTTTTGATGCAGTTACTATACCTACCTACCGACACCCTGGGGGGAAGGGGGGGGGGGTGCATCCCATCTGCCAGGGTCAGTATCATGTTTGAGCATCCTCACTGTCGAAAGAAGAGAAACCACCATACAAATCATTGGTCCATAAAAGGACAACTTCAGTTTGTTTGTTTGTTTTTTTCAACCAAGGCTCATGTTTTAGGTTGTTATTAGAGAAAATGAAAGATACATTCCTTGCTTTCTTTAGTTTTAGGGATTTTAGCTATGGTAGGGGGCATTCAAACATGGTCACCATCTACTACCGTTTATTAGGGCTCTAGTAGACAGTAAAAAAGAGAATTCGCTTTAAAATTTTGTAAACAAATATGAATTTAGGGCCATGTTCGAATGCCCCCTCCCATAGCTAGAATCCCTAAAACTAAAGAAAGCAAGAAATGTAAAACAATTAACACCCATCTTTTACTTTCTCTAATAACAACCTAAAACATGAACCCTGTTGAAAAAACTAAAACAAACTAAAGTTGTCCATTAAGTCTTTCACAGACAGAACAGAACAGGCAGCAACGTTAATAGAACAAACTTTATTTCTTTGTTTACAGTTTCTCTGCAAAACGTCTTTATTTCGACATGTTATCAGTTTACACATTA
The DNA here is from genome assembly GCA_039105355.1 of Benthosema pterotum. Taxonomy (NCBI): domain Eukaryota; kingdom Metazoa; phylum Chordata; class Actinopteri; order Myctophiformes; family Myctophidae; genus Benthosema; species Benthosema pterotum. Next base: position 42,808,621 of record CM076973.1, on the reverse strand, counting down.
AAGTAACAGAAAAAGGGGGGAAAAAATGACACAGTTAAGGACGGACATGAGAGCTGTCCTGTCTGTTCTGTATGGAGGGTAACAGTTCCACTCACTGGATTTTAGGGCCAAGTTTCACGGTTATGAATGTTAAATGTTTGTGTATGGATGTTAGATGCTTCTTTTTTTCTGAGAGCGTACAAATGGAACCAAATGAACCTGTTAGGGTTCATTTGGTTGCATTTGTACGTTCTTAGAAAAAAAAATGGTGGAATTCCCCTTTAATGATGACGAATGACCAATCAGCATAGAGGATTACAGCAGTTGTTCTCAAAGTGGACCACCAGGGGTCCTTGAGGAGGCTACATTGGTTCACCAGCTTTTAATTGACATAATTACGCATCAAAATCGGTTCCAATGACTACATACCTGTTTGAAAAAAATGGCACTGTAAAAGTTCTACAATGTAGTGGAAATATTTTCTATATTCGCTTTGGGGTCCTTGAGAAGTGAAAAAGGTTCAACTTGAACCCCGGCGTCCTATTCTGGGGGCTAAACATCTGGTGACCATGACAACAGATGCCATAGCCTGAAGGATACTGTGATTACAGATGTAATGGCCTAAATAAAAAAACACCAAAAATAATATGGCATAATAACCCATAGTGCCCCCTGACAATGCACTTGGAATTGTAGCCGCAACTGCAGACTTAGACTTGACGGTCTTTACTGATCAGCACTTTTATTTACTGGAATTGTAGACTTACTTTGTTTGACCTGCTTTCACAGATAAATATTGTGAAATGAGTCAAGCGTCTAATTTCACAATGTTGGCCTATTTTTGCGGGGCATTAGCCTTTCCTGTATTATATGGCTTTAATGGATGTTTTTTCCTGATGATGTTTGATTAAAAAGAAACTCCCTAGACAATAAACAGAAATCTAATGTTTGTGTTATCCATATCAAACGGATATTGTTGTTTACATGAGACTTGATTTCAAAGATCTGAAAATAGCTGACTTACAGGCTCTCAACTTGTACATAATATTATATTAGCCTCAAAGCATATGACCCGGTCATTAGCCTCAAAGCATATGACCCGGTCAAAGGTAATGACCATTTCACCCACCTGGCCCAGACTTATACGCTCTTTACTCATCAAATGCTGAAAAAACGAAACAAAAAAACAACTGAAAATGCCGATACCTGTAACAACATGTGTGGACCTTTACACGGGTGACGGTAACAATATCATTGTTAATAAATATAGAGGAATGATTCGTTGTTGTTGTTTTTTTTTCTTTCTTTTTTTTGCCAGTCAGCTTCTCATGGCTTCAGCTACGGTTTGTTCGCCTTCCTGGTCTTCAGGTATTTCTGTAAGAGAAGGAACAAGAATAAAATAACAAAACCGCCCTGTCTGAATTGAGTGGTGCTGTGCTACCCTAACTATAGAGCTGAGCAGTCCCGCCCCTTTCGTGACGTCGCCCTTTTTCCAGAAATGGATTCCCCATTCATTTTCCTCATAGACATTTCGAAAATGAAAACGATTGCACTGCGGACAAAGCCAACTCGGGTGGTGACAAATCATGACACACACAATATTATCATACAGTAAAAAACAGGGATATAAGACTTTTTGTTTGTTTTTCTTCTTAGAAATTATTTGATTGTCCCAAAACATGAGACATGTTCCTTATTAAGACTAAACAATCTAAGGACAAAGACGAAAATACTAAGACTAAAAGAAAAAGACTAAACCACTATGACTGAAATACTAAGACTAGACTAAGACATTTTTATATTCCGTTGACTAGACTAATAAAATGAATTTGAGAAGACCAAATAGAACTAAATATGTGTAATTCAGGTAGTGGCTCAGGGGTAGAGTCACCGGATGGTAACCACAAGGTTTGATCCCGCAGAGTTAGTGTCATGAGAAACTGAACCCCTAATTGCTCCTGATGTGCTAATACGTTAGCTTGCATGATTTCCACCGCCATCAGTGTGTGAATGCACAATCTATGTGAAGTGCCTTGATAAAGGCACCATTTACCATCTATTCAAAAGAATAAATGTAAATATTGTCCAGTGCGTTACCTCCAGGCTCTCGTAGTGCTTCAGGCTCCTGCAGTGGTTCAGCTCAGCCTCTCGCCCTCCAGTGAAGAAACGGTTGCACACCTTACAGAAGAAGCCTGTCTTGGGGACCAGGTACTCCATACCTGCACACGCACGCGCACACACACATACACACAGGCACACACATTTCATTTTTTGGTTTCATTTTTACACTAGCCAACTGCCTAGTCTGCCTAATGGCAAAACGCCCCTGGACGTCATATTGTAGTTTTGCGGTGGTGGTGGTCACTGGCCTCTGAATAGGCCTTTACTATGAATGGGTGAATGAGCCTGTAGCTGATGTCATGCAGGTTTATCTCACCGACTGCAGTCTTAGGGTCATATGGAGAGAGGTCCTCTGGTCCTCCAAGCGCAGGACACTTCACTGAAACACACATTGAAGGATAAACACATTGAAGGATAAACAGAATGTTGTTGTTTTTTTAAATAAATAATCACTGGAGGACGCAGGGAGAGTTATCCATAATAACAGGTCCTCACTAATGTACATGATGAAATACCACTCTTAGAGGCTACAGGCTTTCTATTCCTGAGAAGTTACAATGCGAAAGTCATCGCTATCCTGATCATTTATTTTTCAAAAAAATATTGTAAAAAAAACAAATGAATAAATAAATAAATGTGTCGAACAATGATGTCAGATGTCAGGTTCCAGGCTGGTCCACATCCCTCCTGAGTGACACAGACTGAGTAGGGAAAAAATAGTGGTATTTTATCATGTACATTAGTGAGGACTAATTTTATGAAGATACGTTGAAACATGGTTAACTGGTCTTTTGATGCCAAAAAGGTTTAAGAGGCAGAAGTTGTTTTCTTTGAAGGAGAGACATTTTAGAAAGATTGTATAAAACATCAGGCCCGGATTTTTTTTTTTTTAAATGGGTGGAATTCCCCTTTAAGTATTATGGATAATTATTTGTTAGGCCCAGGCCCAGTGGTATAGGCTTGCGGCCTACCACAAGGCCGCAGACCTGATTTGCTGCCATGCAGCCAATGAGCATGGCCCCACACCCGATTCTCTGCCATGCAGCCAATGAGAAGACTGAAGCCATAGCTGGCTACACCACAGTGATTGAAAATTGCACCCATTGTCATTTCTAAATCACCACCACTCCTGGAATTCCTCCTACCAGAGACAGAGGGCGCCGGCGGCACTCTGTTCTCCTCCCTGTGCTGATTCCTCCCCTGCTGTCTCACCTCCACCACGGCAGCCCTGGACGTGCTGGCGGCCGGAGCTGTGGAGGACGCAGAGAGAGAGAGAGGCCGTTTTTTCCAATACTGGTACTTGTCCATACCACCAAACATGGTGGCATGCAAATAGCCTGTGATTTCTAGTACCCCTAGTATTAGGAAAAACGTGATAGCCTTGCATCTGTGGTAGCTTTATGTGTGTTATCACTCTATATTTTCTAACTCTAGACATGTCTACCATGACAAAAATCACCTTTTTCGGTACCGACCGGCTCACAGGCTAAAAACAACCCAAGATACCCAAGAAATCAAAGTGCTTATATTTAAAATGATTTGAACCACTACTACTGCTATTAAAAAAAACAAACAGCATTTCATCATTGAAAACAAAAAACTCTCTGAGTCAGACCTTTAGCTTTATGCATGCTGCGTGTCTGTTGCAACTTCAACTGATGTTATTATTGATGCTTTAGTTGCCTAATATAAGTCCTGTAACTGAAAATGGTATGGGGGCGGCGTCATCGCCATGAAGCCGCACCCATACCATTTTCACCTGCGCTCCCAATTGGGAAATGTTACATCCGCCCCTGACAATCACAGACCACTGAAACCTTACTGAGAACTGTAATCCATACGTACCGGTGCTGGGAAGGTCGGCCGTGTCTCCCACTTCATCCACCATCACTATGGTATCCATGGTGACCACACCGGTGCCGGGGAGGCCGCTGACGTCTCCCACCTCATCCACTGTGGTATCCGTGGTAACCGCGCCAGTGCCGGGGAGGCCGCTGACGTCTCCCACCTCATCCACTGTGGTATCCGTGGTAACCGCGCCGGTGCCGGGGAGGCCGCTGACGTCTCCCACCTCATCTACCGTCACCGTTGTAACTGTGCCGGTGCCGGGGAGGCCGCTGACGTCTCCCACCTCATCCACTGTGGTATCCGTGGTAACTGCGCCGGTGCCGGGGAGGCCGCTGACGTCTCCCACCTCATCCACTGTGGTATCCGTGGTAACTGTGCCGGTGCCGGGGAGGCCGCTGACGTCTCCCACCTCATCCACTGTGGTATCCGTGGTAACTGCGCTGGTGCCGGGGAGGCCGCTGACGTCTCCCACCTCGTCTACAGTCTTCTCTGTATCCGTGGTAACCGTGCCGGTGCCGGGGAGGCCGCTGACGTCTCCCACCTCGTCTACAGTCTTCTCTGTATCCATGGAAACCGTTCCAGTGCTGGGTAGGCCGGTGACGTCTCCCACCTCATCTACACTCTCCTCAGTATCCATATTAACCGCGCCGGTGCTGGGGAGGCCGGTGACGTCTCCCACCTCGTCTACACTCTTCTCGGTATCCATAGTAACCAAACCAGTGCTGGGGAGGCCGGTGACGTCTCCCACCTCGTCTACACTCTCCTCGGTATCCATAGTAACCGTGCCGGTGCTGGGGAGGCCGGTGACATCTCTCACCTCGGCTACCATCTAGGTATGACAAACCAATCAAAGTGATTTATTATGTGTTAAGGGCTTTCCATGACCTTGATCCTGATTGTTTCAAAGTGGGTCCTCACTATGTTGTTTGCTTTCAATCGCGTAGCATGGGGGGAAAAAAAGCTCACTGAATTGAGCTTTGAAAAACATGCGCGCCGTGTGCACGTAAAGAGCATGCGTGCAACAAAAATCACTGGATGGATAATTCTGGTGGTCCTTGGCCTGAAATATGTTGAGCATCACTGACACAGGAACATAGACTTTTCTTTTTCAGGAAAACTAGAAATACTGTCAAAAACTAGAATGTAGCATCAAAAACTAGACTCTAGTGTCGGAAACTAGGATCAAGTGTCAGAAACTAAAATATAGCATCTGAAATCTAGCATCAGGAAATAGAATATAGCATCAGAAACAATAATCTAACACCAGAAACGATAATCTAACACCAGAAACGATAATCTAACACCAGAAACGATAATCTAGTGTCAGAAATGATAATCTAGCATCAGGAACTAGAATCTAGCATCAGAAACTAGAATTTTGCATCAGAAACTAGAATCTAGTGCTACCAACTAGAATCTAGTGTCAGAAATTAGTATCTAGCGTCAGAAATTAGAATCTAGCATCAGAAACTAGAATCTAGTGCCACCAACTAGAATCTAGTGTCAGAAATTAGAATCTAGTGCCACCAACTAGAATCTAGGCAGGGCAAAATGGGTGGTTAAATACATGTTAGTGAAACAACATCACCCAGCCTCGTACCGTCACCGCGGTGTCTGTGGCAGCGTCAGTGGGGGGAGGAGAAAGAGGATGAGGAGAAGTGGGCAGGTCTGTGGTGTCTCCCACCTGGTCCACTTCTGTCTCCCCCTTGCCGGTGGTGGTGGTGGTGGTGGTCTTCCCAGCAGCAGCATCGGCGGCCTCCCCAGGCAGGTCGGTGACGTATCCGATCTCGTCCACCGTCACAAACTCGCCCAGGTCGAACGGGAAGTCTGGCTCCGTGTCGTCAGACGACACCTGGAGGATGAGGAAGAGGATGACTGGATTGGTGAAGGTTGGTTCATTTCCATAATTCCACTGAAAGGTTTAGCATTCATTAAAAAGAGAATTCCCCACCAAAACACATTGGTCACCTTGATTCCTGTGACATGACACAAAATGCCCTTGATTTTTGTCACAGATGCCCCATTCTCTACATTTCACCCGGAGGTCCTCCTCCATCCAATACAGTTTGCATTGGTGCAAGTTGTCTTTATTCCAATGTGGGTATTTTTGTAGCTCCAAACTTATTTTTTCCACACATTTCCACACACTACAAGATAATTGGGCCACTACATGATTTTAAAAAACTCAAGTGGCACCAGTGCGACAGGGTGATTGGAGAGGAGAGTGGCAGAAGGGAGGGGAGGAGAGGAGGAGAAATAGATTACCTCTGGGATTACCGGTACATGTAAAAGTTGCGCCAGAGTAATGTAAAACACATGCATGAGTATCAGTATATTATTAAAAAATTATGTGTGGGGAAAAAAAAAGGTTGGAGATACTAAAATGCCTGCAGTAGAATAAAGACAACCTGCACCCATGTAAACAGTTTAAAGGGATGGGAACCTCAAGGTGGAAATGTAGAAAAAGGGGCATCTATGACAGAAATCAAGTGCAATATACTGTATATAATGTCACAGCGATCAAGGTAGAAGGATGGCAAATGTGCTTTGGTGTGAAATTCTGCTTTAATTAATGTATATACTGTAGACCAGGGGTGCCCACGCGTTTTTGACTTGAGAGCTACTTTCAAAATGACCGGCTTACCAAGATCTACACATCAAAATTGTGATTGTTCCATTACTGAAAATCCATGTCAAGGCCACCTAGAAAGTTTGAGCTTTGAAATAGTGGTGATGGTGCTATAGTGTTTAAGAATAATGCACTTGGAAGAGTGAAAATAGAGGGGGAGAATTGGAAGGTTTTCCTGTTTATGCTGTTACGGACGTTTGAGAACAGTATTTGAGGTTTGAGTTGACAGTTTGTGATGTTGAGTTTAGTCTCTTGCACCCAAAACTAAGAACTGAACTAAGAAATGAAACCAAATGGACCCGTAAGGGTCCATGGACCCGTAAGGGTCCATTTGGTTTCATTTTAACACAAGAGTTACAGGTCTATAAGAGTCCAAGTGCTGGGGGGACTGTCATGTGATCTACCTGCACGTCCTGTGTGATCTACTGGTAGATCACCATCTACCTTTTGGGCAGCCCTGCTGTAGACTCAGTGCACACATTGTAAATGATTACAATTCATCGATTAATCGTTGCAGCCCTAATTTACACATTATGTGTGAATTGGCCCAGCCCAAAGCTCAAGAGGTTTTGGGGAACGGACCTTTCTGTCGGGTCCATCCCTCCTGGAGCTGCGTCTGTTGACCTCTGACCCTCTGGACCCAGAGGAGGACTCCTCCCGGTGGGTCCTCCTCCTGTCCTTCCTCTCCAACTCCTTCCTCTCCAACTCCTTCCTCTCCTTCTCTCGTCTCTCCCTGCAGGGGGAATCAGAGACGACACATGGTTGCTACGAGACCGAGAAAAAAGCAAGAAATTATTCGTAATGTAAACAGATTTAGTTAAGATATGTTGAGATCGGCGCACAGGACGCCATTTCCGGTCTGTCTCTTGTTTGGGTCAACCTCGGCTGGCAAGAGGAAGCTAGCGCTGCTCATGGCCGCTAGCATCGGGATTGTATCAAACAACAGCGATACTAATCAAAGATTGTTGTAGATCAACTTTAATGGCAGCGGTCGTAACTATTATTTGATAATGGGTAAGATCCACTGCAATGGCGGTTTAACTGTTAAGATGACGTGTTTTTATCGCATTCCTGAATCCTCCACAAACACAGGTGTCTTAACTCCTTGGTAGCCATTTTGCCATCCTGTAGCGCCCCCTTTTGGTCCAGAGTGCCATCAATCTCAAAAAAAAAAAAAAAAAAAAAAAAAAAAAAAAATCACAAACAACTGTTGTATGCATTTTTTTCACAGGGTATTTAAAGTCTCGCGAGACTTTAAATACCCTGCGGAAAAAAAAAATCCTAGAAGATTTCAAAACTCGTCTTAACGTCTTTGGCAACTATTACCTGGCGTGTTTATGTAAACAAATACTTTTAACGTCCTTGGCAAATAAACAGTTAATTACAGTCAGAAATATTCTGTTTTTAATCCTATTCTGGCATCCAGACATCGTATTATTGGGTTTAAACTCACTCATCAAGTTAGAATATATATCTGAACACATAGTGGTAGAAATAAGCCACATAGCAGTACAACAGCAGAGCTGAGGGCCGTTTGTAAACATCCATGAGTCGCATGTAGTTATACAGCTCATCATACAGCTGTCCCTCGCTTCCTGAAGGGATGCGAGCTCGGGTTGGTTCAGAAGCTTCAGATAGGCCTTTCAGGCTGATCTTATCTCTGGCGGCATTGGATGGTCAAAATAAGCTTTTTATTTACGGACCATAAATTAAGTAAAAAACAACAGATGACTGTGGTTACTAAATGCATTTTTCAAGTGAAACGCTCTCAGACAGACAACAAAACAACAACAACAACAATAGTAACCTGATCTTGGCTCTCTCTCTCCTCTCTCTCTCCCGGAGCTCTATCTTGGCTTCGTATTGTCTCTTCCTCTCCTTCTCTTCCTCCTCCTCCTCTTCCTGTGTTTTCACGCGTTTCGCCGCCGCCACAGCGTCCTTCTTCTTCTCTGCCTCCTGTTTTTTGGCCCCACTGGTGCCTCCCTGTGACGCGGACGTCCCAGGCCTCGGCCGCTCCGCCGCCGCTGCTGCTGCCGCTCCTGCTCCCGCTGTCCCGCCGCTGCCAGAGGGCGGTGTCGACCCGTCCACAGGTCGGCTGGCCGTACTCGTTCGGCATTCAACCAGCAGCGCGTCCACCATTTCTGATGTAACCTGAAGCAACAGAACATGACGGAAAAAAATCCGAAAAAAGAACTAACCAGGTACCAAGTGATGCCTGCAGACTAGGCAGTTGCCTAGGGCACCATGAGGGGAGGGGGGCGACTAGTGAGTTGAGGGGAAGGAGGGGAGGGGGCATTACATTATACTTATCCTGTAGAAGTTCACAGGATCTACTGAATGTGAAGGAGGCTCTAAACTGCCTCCCCCTGGCCAGCCGGGGCGCCTGATGGAGGGGACAGGAACTGGTTGGAATAACGTGTTCCTTCCACGCACTACGTCCAACCAGGGAAACTCCCCCCTGTCAGGTGAAAAGAAGGCAGCTTGGACTCCTCATGCATTGAAGGAAGCATGAGGCCAGTCCGCTGCCTCCCCAGGTTGGTGGAGGGTGTGTAGAGCCCAGGATCACATTAGGAATTGGCACTGGGTGAAAAAATGGGTTACAAAATCGTGGGATAAAAAATTATATAAAAATAAAAAAAAAAATGTGAAGGAGGCAGGATGGAGGAGGATGCCTGACCCAGAGGCTCAATATGGCAGATTGTCATATTCAGTAGATCATTTGTGGCCAGATCTGCTTTTGTTGGACTAAATTATGCAGCTAGATGATAAATAATTAGCTTTAAAATGTTGTGAACAAATATCTATTTAGGACCATGTTCGAATGCCCCATCCGATCGCTAAAATCCCTAAAATTAAAGAAAGCAAGGAATGTAAAACAATTAACACACATCTTTTAATAGCATCCTAAAACATGAACCTTGGTTGGGAAAAAAAAAAAAAAAAACTAAAGTTGTCCTGTTGTAATATTATTATCATTCATGTACTAATTGAGAAAATAACAAGTTAATTAGTTAATTTTTTTAATCAGATTAATTAACAAAATTAATTTAACGCAATTAACTCATGTGCACACTGAATCAACCCACTGTGCATTTTCTCTTTGAAGAAAAAAAAGGGTAGAGCACGGTTTTATGGAGAGATACAGCTGTGTGTCTTCCAGTAACCAGAACCAGTATAGCTGGTATCTACAAGCATCGGGGGCTTGTAGATCACCTATTTTGATAAATATTTAAGAAATAAACAGATTTTTTTTCCCAGATTCCTTTTCTTTTTTAAATGTTCAAATCCTGTAAAGGATTTGGACATATAGTTTGAAAGGTGATTAATCATGATTAAAATAATTTTGAAGCTGTGATTAATTTGCTTAATTTTTTTAATCATCCAACAGCCCTAGTACTAATGCCTGTGACGATATAAAGCTCCTGGATAGGATACCTTTGGATGCTCCGCATCCTCGGTGTTGCTGGGAGAGACCTCCTGGACATCCTTCTTCTGGACCTCCTGGCCTCCTCCCGGTTTGCCCTCTTCCGGTGCCTTGCCGATGGGCACTTCGGTGTCCTCTAGCTTCACGCCGGCCTCGGCGCTGCAGGCCTCCGTGGTAGAAAGCTTCTCCCCCTCCTCCTTCACGTCCTCCTCCTGGGGCCTGGTGAGTTCCTTCCCAGCGGCTGGACCACCACCACTGGTCTCGTCGTCGTCCACCATGACCACGACTCCTTCTTTGGCCGTCTCTCCGGATGCCTGACGCGCGCCGTCCTGACCGGCCGTGGCGGACGGCACCGCCGTGTTGTTGTTGGCAGCTGACTTCTAGGGGAAACACGCGGATTAGAGATAATTAAGCCTTTCTGTACTGTATTGCGTTTAGGTGTTCTAAGCATTATGTTATGCTTTAGCTATTGAAAAAAATAGCAAATCTACAAGATCATAGCGCACCACCAAGGGGCACACTATGAGCTTGTAGGTCTGCTATTTTTTTATTTTATTTTATTTTAAATCGTGAAAATGAGGCTCAAATCTTATATATATATATTATTTCAGAAGAAAACATTTTTAACTCATATTTGCTTCTGGGGTGTCAGAAACTAGAATCTAGTATCAGAAAGTAAAATCTATTGTCAGAATCTAGACTCACTAGAATCTAATGTCAGAAACTAGAATCTAGCATCAGAAACTAGAATCTAGTGTCAGAAACTAGAATCTATTGTCAGAGACTAGAATCACTAGAATCTAGTGTCAAAAAGTAGAATCTAGCCTCAGGAACTAGAATCTAGCATCTGAAAGTAGAAAGAAACTAGAATCTAGTGTCAGAAACTAGAATCACTAGAATCTAGGGTCAGAAACTTGAATCTCGTGTCAAAAACTAGAATCTAGAATCAGGAACTAGAATCTAGTGTCAGAAACTAGAATGTATCATCATAAACTAGAATCTAGCATCATAAACTAGAATCTAGTGTCAAACTAGAATCTAGCGTCTAGAATGTAGTGTTAGAAAGAAATTTCAGTCACATTTTAATCATCTGAAATGTTCTAGTCGACTAATTTAGTCCTCATTTACCACTGGCAGCCAAAGCCAGCCTGAAATCAGATCTGAGGCAATTCCAGCTTGGAATTGGAATCTGGTTTGTTTTAATAAGTCATTTGGTGCTGTTAGACCAATCGGATTTCAATCTTGATATGGCACAGATCTGATTCAGGCTAGATTTGTGGCTGCCAGTGTAAATCAGTCCTAAGATCGGCTGTTGTTGTTTTTTTTTTTGATAAAAATGCCAGCGACGGTAGGAAGCAGTTGTCCCACCTTCACATCCTCTTGGAGTTTGATCCCTTCCTCCCCAGCGGCTGCACCTGTTGTGTCACAGTTATGATGACATTTTTATTTGATGGTTAAAGGGGAATTCCACCCTTTTTCAAGCGTACAAGCGTTCAAGCGTACAAATGCAACCAAATGAACCCGTTAGGGTTCATTTGGTTCCATTTGTACGCTCTCAGAAAAAAGAAGCGTCTAAAGAAATCCATTAGCATGGTGAAAATACATCTTGATGATGTCATCAAGGTGTTTCACCATGTTAGTGGTTTTCTTCAGACCTCCATTTCTTGGGAACACAGAATGGGGGAACTTTTTTTAATCGTGCCCACACAGCACCTATCTAGGGTATACTAATGACATTAAAATGTTGAAAATTGGTGGACTTCCCCTTTATTAATTACTTGTAATTACTTAGTTACTTACTTAATAATTATCAACTTATTGTATACCAATCTGCTGACAGGCATTTTTTTTGCCAGCAGCTGATTGGGTCTGGCTTTAGCCAGGCTAGATGGCAGTGGCGGTCTCACCGTTACCCCCCAGGTCTCTGTTGTCCACGGTGACGTCTTCTCTGCGTGTCTCTCCCCCAGGGACCGTCGTAACCTCCTGGCGAGTCGCGGCGACGGGCGCCGCCGTGTGGCCGTCTGTGGTGTTGGCAGGTGACTTCTGAGGACACACAGAATAAAGCAGGGGTTTTCAACCTTTTTGATACCAGAGAAAGCCCCTGAAAGTGTTGAGAAAGCCCTTTGGGCTCGCGATGTGATCGGCAATCTGCTTGTATGACTATAAAGAGACCGTATGTTGGAGCCTGTGTATGCAATCAGTAATAGATCCTGAACACGACTATGGTGTCTGTCTGTTATCCCGATTCTTGGGACATACTAATATAGCGTCAGAAGTGGTGACTACTTAGTAGTATTAGGTTACACAAAACGTCAGCAACGCTGATCCTGACCGGCGTTATAGCCTAGTTTGGCGGCTAACATGGCGGCTAACATTCCCCCACCGGCGGCTATGAGCTTCACGGGTGATTGGAGTACGAACTGGGACATTTTCCAAGAAGAGTTCCAGGACTATGTTCTTGTGACCGGGATATCGGAAAAGTACAAAAAGATCCTGGCAGCAACCCTGCAGAGTTATGGGGAGTGAATGCAGACATATTTACTGGCACAATCTCAACCTGTCAGCGGAGAAACAAGAGGATCCGAAAGAAATACTGGACGCACTGGAAAAGTACTTTAAACCGGCAAAGAACTAAATTTATCAACGATACCCGTTTGGCTGCTGCAAGCAGGAAGAGGGCGAAATCATCGACACATTGTAACCAGACTGAGGGAGAGGGCAGCAACGTGGGAGTAAGGACAATTAAAAGACGAGTTGATTCGAGACAAAATAGTGCTGGGCATTGCAAGCGAGAGCACAAGGCGGAGGCTGTTGAGAGAAAAAGACCTCACTTTGTTACTGCAGCTCTGCTGCGCGGCACGTTTCTATAGCCGTAACCAGACATCAGAATGCGAGTAAGCGGCTACATCGAGTTGTACACCAGTCCCACACAGTAGTGAGACACTTCACTCTGTTCCTAAGCAACATGCCAGACAGTACAAATCAAAGTGGAGCTACTCGCCCAAGAAATCAAATGCTGCGTGCAAATACTGTGGCGGCTCTCATTCAAGAGAAAGCACAGGCTGGATTTTAAAAAGGTGTAAATGTCTACCACCCAGGTGAAACACGAATGTTTCTGAATGTTTCTGAATAAAGGCGTTGGTGAGAGGCAGATGAGGCAGATTTTACTCCTAAAAGCCACACTTTCCATTCCTGATCTATCTTTAAAAGTGTTAACATTTTGAAGGAGAAGCATGATGTGGGCAGAACATCGCTGTTCTGATCAAAACCATGGACAGTAGAATCATTATATACAGGTCCTTCTCAAAAAATTAGCATATTGTGTAAAAGTTCATTTTCTTCCACAATATAATACAAAAAGTGAAACTTTCATATATTCTCAATCAATTGTGCATTAAGTGAAGTATTTAAAAACTTGTTTTGTTTTAAACCTGATTATTATGGTGTACAGCGTGAAAATGAAAACCCCAAAATCCTATCTCAATGAATTAGCATATTTTTACAAAATGACTAAAAAAATATGTTTTAAACAAGAAATGTTGACTATCTGAAAAAGTATATCAATGTATGCAGTTAATACTTGGTCTGGACTACTTTTGAACAAATTATTTCATTAATGGGGTGTGGCATAGAGGTGATCAACCTCTGGCACTATTGAGTTATGGAAGCCCAGTTTTGCTTCAATAACAGACATAAATGAATTTGTATTGTTCGGTTTTATGTCTCACACCTTCCTGTTGACAATACAACCCAGATTCTCTGTTGGGTAAAAGTCAGGACAGTTGGCAGGTCAGTTAAGCGCAGTAATACCATGGTCAGTAAAGCAGTTACTAGTAGTTTTGGCTCTGTGGGCAGGTGCCAAATCGAGCTGGAAAGGAAAATTAGCATCTCCATGAAGGTTATCAACATACTGAAGCACAAGGTACTCTAAAAAGATGGCTGTGTTGAAACCACCGACTGTTTTCACTGTCAGTGGATCAACACCAGCCGATAACATGGCTTGGAGACTAGACATGGCATAACACATGGTTTAGGCCATGTTATCGGCTGAAAACTGAAAACACAGCCATCCTTTTTGAGTACCTTGTGCTTCAGTATGTTGATAAGCTTCATGGAGATGCTAATTTTCCTTTCCAGCTCGATTTGGTACCTGCCCACAGAGCTAAAACTACTACTAACTGCTGTCCTGACCATGGTATTACTGTACTTAACTGACCAGCCAACTGTCCTGACTTTAACCCAACAGAGAATATGGGTTGTATTGTCCAGAGGAAGGTGTGAGACATAAAACCGAACAATACAAATTAATTTACGGCCGTTATCAAAGCAAAACTTTTCTTCCATAACTCCTCAACAGAGCCACAGGTTGATCACCCCCATGCCCAGCCCCATTGATGAAATAATTTGTTCAAAAGTAGTCCAGACCAAGTATTAACTGCATACATTAACATACTTTTCAGATAGTCAACATTTCTTGTTTAAAACATATTTTTTTAGTGGTCTCGTGAAAATATGCTAATTCATTGAGATGGCATTTTAAGGTTTTCATGAGCTGTACACCATAATCATCAGGTTTAAAACAAAACAAGTTTTTAAATACTTCACTTAATGCACAATTGATTGAGAATAGATGAAAGTTTCACTTTTTGTATTATATTGTGGAAGAAAATGAACTTTTACACAATATGCTAATTTTTTGAGAAGGACCTATATAGGGAAGATAGAGTCCTTGCCTTAGCCGTAACGGCTGATTGTACTTGCATAGTCTTCTGTTGAATCCGAATGACCAAATCAGTGTTGTGAGCTATTTCTTTTCTTAAAGTATATATAAGCAATAAATCTAAGAATCTTAGTGGCATTTTTTCCCCTTATTCTTCTTTATTAAATCACTTCCTGAAAATATCTAGTATCTATGGCAACAGTGGGCCTTTAAAAATCATAGTCTTCCACCACCTCCACATTTGACTCCACCAGTCCTCCCTTTTTTCTTTATCATAAGGATAGTAGGGTTAGGGTTAAGAAAATAACCATTAAAAAAATAAAATAACATTAACAATCCTACCATCACCCACAGACCTAAGGGTCCTGGATCACTTTTTAAAGCCCACTTCTCTTTAGAATTACTCTGATGCCACAAGCTTTTGTTCAGTACCAGGATCCACTCAGCTCTTTAGTAAACAGAAACCACACAGCCCGTGTTTAGGGTTACCTTACCTTGGGTGCGTCCAGGTAGCTGGTGATGACCTTGCCCTGGGTGCTGGGTTTGGGGTCCGCCTTGCGGCTGAAGGACAGGGGGCAGGTCTGGACGATGCAGGGATACCTCTGGAAGCGCTTGTGGACGGCCAGAGCCAGGGCGGCGGTGGCCATCTCACAGATCATCTGACATGAAACACAAGAAGAGACATCAGGTGATCGTTATGCAGGGTGTGGAGTAAAGATGCCATGGGATGAGACCTTCCAGTACGGAAAAAACTATCAACTACCCCCATGTCCTTATAAACCCTTCTCTGTTCCCCAGTGCCCATCATGTACCCTTTGTTACTAAAAGTGGGCCTGGCAAAAAAACAACAACTTCGAACCACCATGTTCCTCCAACTTAAAGCAGAGCTGCACTGAGCAGATTCAGAACTGCCTGCACTGAGCAGTGTCAACACGGAGTGTTTGCATTGTTGACACTAATAGCATGAAAATATGGAGTATTCAATTGGATCCATCACCTGGATGTCTTTCAGCAACGCTAGTATCACTTAAGGGCGTTACAGACAGTGAGTCTGGAACGCACACATGATCACGGCGATTCCACCGTGCCACTCAGTGCTGATAGATGAGAATCGCACAGCGAGAAAAACAAAGCTCACAGCTGTTGAAAGCTTGTGAATCTATTTTCACATCATGCAACAAGCTCAAAAGTAATAAGTAATGAGGTGTGTTTTGGTAGAGTAAGATATTACTTATTACACATTTTGGCAGAGCAAAATCCTTACTTTACATTTGCTGGAAAAGGTAATATTACAGTAATATACGTATAATATTTAATTAGTCACGTCCTGTGATTGAGTTGTGCCGCTCGCCGTCACTAGTAAAATACCGCAAGTTCGAAAATCGAACGGTATGGCTACTGTGGCTTTTAATAATATCGAAGTATGATATATCACGGCATGGGGGGGTGTGCTACGAGAGTTGTGATGGAGGGCCAGGGGTGTTTGTGCATCAACGTGTGTCTCACTCTCACCATGCCGTGGTTGAGGACCAGGGTGTTGTGCACCGTCCCAAAGCGCTGCACCAGTCTCTTGACCTCGGACGGGCCGCTGGGCGTGTTGGGGACGTTGGAGATCACCAGCAGGCTGCTCCAGCCGACGGTCGCTAGCGCCCCCTGGGGGCGGAGGAGAGGGGAGCACCGTTCCATCAATTCAGTTAAGTCAAGTTCCGGTTGAAGCTAAAGCAGCAGTTTTTTTTTTTTTTTTCCCAATCCCTAGCGGGAATCGAACCCAGGACCTTCTAGCTGTGAGGCGACAGCACTAACCACTGTGCCACATCTCCCTCCTCTTTACTCTTCATGAAAACAAAATGATGCGATGGAGATTTTCACACACAGATTTGCACAACATATTTCAAACCTGTGTTGTGTCAATAAAGTTGTGGCGATGATTCTGATTGCCTCACAATGTGAGCTTACGATCAACTGTGTGTTGAAAAAAAAAAAACATATAAGACTCTAATTGCTGAAAATAAAATTATTTTTGTTATTATCATCAAATCAGTCTCAGGTTAAATACAGTAACATAAATAACATGGCAACATACCGTGTTTCTGACCCAGTTTGACTTGATTTGTGTCCATAAACACACACACACACACACACACACACACACACACACACACACACACACACACACACACACACACAAAAGGCTGAATACTTACTAATGGGTCTTGTGATACCTTCAGGAGATTGTACAGTGCCACCTAGAGGAACAGTTATAGAGTTCAGGGTTTTGGCTTGAGTGACAACAGCAATGATGTTTGCAATGCATGGGGTTATTTGAGTTATTTCCTCAAAATCGAAACCCTTCGGGGCAGGAGGCGTAGTTCCTAGTCAGCGTAGTTCCTAGTCAGCGTACCGGTGTGCTGCGACTGACAGCCTGTTTAAACTTGGTCATGGTCAACGGAGAGTCGTTGATTTTGGCCGGGACGAAGCTGTGGACCTTCACCAGCTCCTCTGCGGTCTCTGCGTCGGGCATCGACAGCAGCGCCTGGACAACAACACAACAAACTATTAGGGGTGGGCAAAAAAAATCGATATGCCAATATATCGCAATTGTTTGCTATGCCCTAAATAAAATATTGGCACTTTGGCTACCGGTGTGTGCGGCCACTTTCTTGTTTTGCCAAGAAGTTTCTCTACAGTTTTCTCCCGTGGGCCTGCACCACCAAACAGGATTTTGGTGTGCGTGAGCATTTCTGTGCACACATGTAAGAAATACTGACTGACATTATCAGGCTGCATTCATCTGTAAGATTGAACTTGACATCATACATCACACATACATCATGATAACGTTCCCCTCATTCTTTGTTTTCCGAAAATGGAGGTCTGAAAGAAATCATGCAACATGGTGTGTCTGTTGAAGTTGCAACAGACACGCAGCATGCATAAAGCTAAAGGTCTGACTCAGAGAGTTTTCTGTTTTCAATGATGAAATAATGTTGGTTTAATGCTGCCACAACTGTAGTTAGTTAGTAGCAGTAGTAGTGTTTCAAATCATTTAAATATAGGCATAATTTGAAATATCTTGGGTTGTTTTGCATGCCATCATGTTTGGCCCCCCAATGCCCATGCCTAGATCCGCCACTGCCTTTCGCCAACCCCGCCTCGGGGTATGGGCACTGCTGACGTGGAGGAGGAGACACGCCGCCAGCATCCACAGCGGCATCCTTCATTTCTTTTATAAACACTTCGTTGCTTCCGTATGTGTGCTGGACTTGGCACCCACCTTCCCCAGCTGTGGGGCCAGGATAAGGTCAGCGGGAGCTCCGAAGGGCTGGGCCAGCTTGATGATATCGCTCTCAGTCCAGCCACTCCCAGGAAGTCCAGTGATCAACACTGTGCCGTTCTGAGAACACATCAACAATATGTACAGAATGAGGCAGCAAAAACAAATCTCATGACTCAAATCTTCTGTCAGTCATCATCTGTGATTGGTGAAACAGCAAGGATCGATTTCCTCCACACTACTGCCGTTTCATAAAGAATTAGCTGTTATGTAGAATTGTGACACGTTTAGAATAGATCATCCCGAAATGCTCCAGCCATACCACATACAGAACAGTTTTCATGAACCACACATCATATCGCTTAGAGACAAACTGTACATACCTCTTCTGAACTCTTGGCAGGTTTTGGTCCATTTTCTGTAAGGGAAAACAAGACCATCACAACACAGATACTCTAAAATACATAGAACACCATAGCTGCTTTTGTTGGAGAGGCATATATACCTTTTCCACCCGCCCAAAAAAAAACTTTTGTTCGAGAGCTGGTCCTGTTCTAGTATATCCTTGGTGTTTTGCACGTAAGCAAAACACCAATTGGTTTTGCTGCACCAATTGGTGCAGTAAAACACGCTGCACCAATTAAATATGTCTGACCAGGTTCAAATACGGTGGAAAAGAGGCCACAGTAGGAACTCTGAGGCACAAATGTTCAAATGGTGGATCAGCTGAGTTCTGGGCAGTGACGGTTCTAGATACATGAGAACAATAATTAAGTGTGTCCGTTTTCCTCTCTCCATGGGTGTCGGTGTTATTTTACCTGAATCCTCGCCACCTGTGGTAGATTTCCTGAGAAGAGAGAAAGTTGTTTTATTCATTAGGGATGTAGCAATCCACTTTTTTCAATTCCGATCCGATACCGACATCACAATTTCTGTGTTAGCCGATTCCAATACCAAATAATTTAAACAATACAAAATATAAGAAAAAGATCCACCAAATAGGAGAATATCGCAGACTCCTCACTCAAATGCGCACTCGCGCAACTCCAAAACAAATTCCACAACATTTTATTTACCTGCCATAGTATCAAGCCTTTACCCCTGTGTCGGATAACCGGTTATACTGGTATATTTACAAATACCGAATGATCTGATAATGACAAACGAGGGCCAATACAGATACTTTTCTGGTACCGATACAGTGTTGCCGATACCGATATGAACCGGTATGACAAAAAAGGGCCGATCTGATACTTTTTCCAATATCAATACAGTATCGGGACATCCCTATTATTTATCTACAGGTATGTTTACCTCTGAGGTGTATGTGTTATAGCAGGGGTCGGAAACCTTTTTGCTGAGAGAGCCATGAGCACCACATATTTTTAAATAAAGTTTGTGAGAGCCATACATTTTTAAAGTAAATTTGTACATTTTATGTTATTTTAACACTTTTAAGGTACAATATATCCAAGTTATTTTTAATAACATTGTTATGCTGTTGCTAATCAATGATGAGTATTACTTAAAAAAAAAAAAAAAAAGAAATAATGTATTTATTGATCCCCCCCACACCCATATACATACTGTGACCACCCACAGACACTGCTGATTTTTTTTTTTTTTTTTTACAGAGGCATTTAGAGGAGATGAGTACAGCAAGGTAAATCTGTCCATATAATTTCAACAAGGGCCAAATCTAGCTCTCTCCACTAGGAGGTGCATGTGGTTCAGCACAGGGGTCCTCAGGGTGAAATGTAGAACAAGAATCATGGGCACTATGTATCATTTCACACACAGGAATCAAGGTGGTGCCCAATATGTTTTGGTGTGGAATTCTCCTTTAACATATGTTTTAGTGTGGAATTCTCCTTTAACCACTGGGGAAAGTCCCTAATAGGCATATATACAAGTTCACAACACTTGCAGATACACGGAATGACATTAAGCTTTTGATAGTCCAGTTTGATTGGATTCAAATACTGTACTTTAAATTTGAAGGAGAGAAGAGAGCTGTATAATATTTTTTTAAAAAAATTGGGATTTTTCATCGTCATCGTGTTTAGGGGGACAGGCGCGGCATATGCCTGTATCCGCCCTGATTTCAACACATTTTAAGCACAATGAATCTGAGTTATTTTTAATAACATTCTTGTGCTGTTGCTAATCAATGATGAGTATTATTTTTTATCAATGCCACATAGGCCTAGGGTTAATGTTACAGTGACAACACAGACACTGCTGATAGATTGCTTTATGTCTCTTGACTCATCCATCGTGAGAGGAAAAAAAAGGTGCCTGTTCTTTATTTGTGTTGCCTCAATTTGATTTGACATCATAATGGTACGATCGAGAACAGTTTTTGCCGATTGATAAATAGATTGGACACACAAACAAGTGTATAGTTTCCACTTTCCCACTGAATTTACTGCAAACCTGCTTTCTAGTCGTGAAGGGGGTTGAGAGAGATGTGTATGTGTTATAGTGAGGGGGTTGAGTGAGATGTGTATGTTATAGTGATGGGTTTGAGTGAGATCATGTGTATGTGTTATAGTGAGGGGGGTTGAGTGAGATGTGTATGTGTTATAGTGAGGGGGGTTGAGTGAGATGTATATGTGTTATAGTGAGGGGGTTGAGTGAGATGTGTATGTTATAGTGAGGGGGGTTGAGTGAGATGTATATGTGTTATAGTGAGGGGGGTTGAGTGAGATGTGTATGTTATAGTGATGGGTTTGAGTGAGATCATGTGTATGTGTTATAGTGAGGGGGTTGAGTGAGATGTGTATGTGTTATAGTGAGGGGGGTTGAGTGAGATGTGTATGTGTTATAGTTAGGGGGGGTGAGTGAGATGTGTATGTGTTATAGTGAGGGGGGTTGAGTGAGATGTGTTATAGTGAGGGGGGTTGAGTGAGATGTGTATGTGTTATAGTGAGGGGGGTTGAGTGAGATGTATATGTGTTATAGTGAGGGGGGTTGAGTGAGATGTGGATGTGTTATAGTGAGGGGGGTTGGGTGAGATGTATATGTGTTATAGTGAGGGGGGTTGAGTGAGATGTGGATGTGTTATAGTGAGGGGGTTGAGTGAGATGTGGATGTGTTATAGTGAGGGGGGTTGAGTGAGATGTGGATGTGTTATAGTTAGGGGGGTTGAGTGAGATGTACTGTATATGTGTTATAGTGAGGGGGGTTGAGTGAGATGTGTATGTGTTATAGTGAGGGGGGTTGAGTGAGATGTGGATGTGTTATAGTTAGGGGGGTTGAGTGAGATGTGGATGTGTTATAGTTAGGGGGGTTGAGTGAGATGTGGATGTGTTATAGTGAGGGGGGTTGAGTGAGATGTGGATGTGTTATAGTTAGGGGGGTTGAGTGAGATGTGGATGTGTTATAGTGAGGGGGGTTGAGTGAGATGTGGATGTGTTATAGTGAGGGGGGTTGAGTGAGATGTGGATGTGTTATAGTGAGGGGGGTTGAGTGAGATGTGGATGTGTTATAGTGAGGGGGGTTGAGTGAGATGTGGATGTGTTATAGTTAGGGGGGTTGAGTGAGATGTGGATGTGTTATAGTTAGGGGGGTTGAGTGAGATGTGTATGTGTTATAGTTAGGGGGGTTGAGTGAGATGTGTATGTGTTATAGTGAGGGGGGTTGAGTGAGATGTGGATGTGTTATAGTGAGGGGGGTTGAGTGAGATGTGGATGTGTTATAGTGAGGGGGGTTGAGTGAGATGTGGATGTGTTATAGTGAGGGGGTTGGGTGAGATGTGTATGTGTTATAGTGAGGGGGGTTGAGTGAGATGTGTTATAGTGAGGGGGGTTGAGTGAGATGTGGATGTGTTATAGTGAGGGGGGTTGAGTGAGAGGACAGGAAGGATTTGGAGAAGGAAAACATACCCATTGCTGAACGGTGATTTGTCTGCCTCTGGTTTCTAAAGGAAGGAGACAAAGCCATGAACAAAAGGCAACAGCTAGACTACCTGTATGCATCATAAGAACTCGACACCATTGAGACATCAGGGGTTGACACTAAGGTCTCCGAGGCACTTGCCCATCGGGCAAGTGCAAGTCAGGTTCTACTTGCCCTCAGATCATGGTCACTTGCCCCCCAAAAATATATTGTAAATTTTGCATTTAAGTTTACTTCCTACTTGGGTGCTTTAAACCAGGGGTTTTCAACAGGTGGTCCCTGAGAGTGTTCCAGGTGGTCCCCAGCTAAGTTGGTTAACCAGATGTAACTCTTGAGAACGTAAAAATGAAACCAAATGGACCCTTGCGGGTCCATTTGGTTTCATTTTTACACTCTCAAGAGTTAAAATTCATCATCTTAATAATTAGCCCAGGTTGCAATGACCACTTCAAGACAAATTTATCTTGTGTTGTGTTATAGTGCACTAAGTCGTACACTTGCCCAATCGGGCAACAAGGTAGCAGTCTTCACTTGCCCCACCATTTTTTTTTACTTGCCCCGGGCAAGCGGGCAAGTGTTAGTGTCAAGCCCTGGACATGCAACATGTACGTAGCTGGAGGTGCCGTTGTGTACATTCCATACCTGGGCTAAGATGGCAGTAATGGTCTGCTCTCTGATGGTCAGTCTGGTGGACCTGGCCAGAGCCCGAGCATCCTCTGCGGTCACCATGCACACCGACGCCTGGAAACACACACCGCAACACAACATGCCTGTTACTAGACTGACCGTTCCATCTCAAACTGGATTGAAATCAGGGGCGGATGTAACGCTTCCCATTTGGGGGGGGCAGGAGAAAATGGTATGGTGGCGGCTTCATCGCCCACGCCACGGGTTGCTGGACTTTTATCAGGGAATTAAGCATCAATAATAACAGTTCGGTTGTTGTTGAAGAAGCAACAGACACAAAGCATGCATAAAGCTAAAGGTCTGACTCAGAGAGTTTTCTGTTATCAATGATGAAATGCTGTTGTTTTAGTGGTGCCACAACTGTAGTTAGTTAGTAGCAGTAGTAGTGTTTCAAATCATTTTAAATCTAAGCACTTTAATTTGAAATATCTTGGGTTGTTTCGCGTGCCATCGTGTTTGTTGGGGCAGACTGGGCCCAACAAACTTGCCCATGCCTAGATCCGCGCTTGATTGAATACTTTATTGAAGACATACATTAATTATACAATATATACAAATGTAAAACATCATTTGTGAGTAGTAATAAAAACTAGTAGTAATAAAGAAATAAAATGATGTTGAGGTGCGCATCGTTGAATGGCACAACAATCAAATAAAACCAGTGCTCTAATAGATATTTCTCTTTTACAATGTGTGTATTTTCACAGCAAGCACTGCAGGAGCCGAGTTGTCTCTACCCGAACCCGACTAGGCTCGACATTTTAGGGCCAGGCTCAGGCCTAAAATAAATGTATGCAGATCAGTAGGATCGGGCCGGGTTGGGCCTAGGGCTTCACGAAAAAATATAATAGATATTGAATTATTTTATTATGATAAAAACACTAGGGGCCCGATTTTGGTTACATTAGCCCTTATGCGCAATTAACGCACATAGCATTGGGGAAGAGGCGTTCCCCCACTAAAGTCGCTAATTTCGTACCATGCCATCTCCCTTAAATACCTCCTTTACCCGTTAAATTATGCATAGGTGTGGTTTGGGCGTTTTTAGCTTTCATCCAATCCGTGTTGGTCTTGCCATTCCCTTTAATTCATCCCTTATCTATTTCCCTTATCCCTACTGCTATGTCTGACCCTCCGAAGCACGCAGCCTGGCTGCGGGCTTAGGACAGACGCCTATTCTCAAAGATCATGCTCTCATTTTCAAACAATTGCTCGGTCAATTCTCAATCATTTCTTACCATTCAACATGTTATGTTGAAAAAAACATGTTCCATGTTTTTTTTGCTGTATGTGGCGTGCATTTATCCCAAGTCTGCGAAATGTTATAAAGTAAATTGCAAAAAAAGTCGGCAAATCGCGGCAGAAAACGTTTTTTTTAATCATTGATTTCTCGGTCAATTCTGGACCATTTTTTACATTTCAAAGTGCAGCGTGACGGCAAAGACCTCCTCTCTCAGATGCTGTATAGTATATGTGGGTAGGTCTTCTCTACGATGCGGGATCTAGCAAAATGTAAGTGTCGGGATTTTGGTGGAAACGGTCCACCAAATCCCCGACACTTACATTTTGCTCGATGCGGGATCGTAGAGAAGACCTACCCACATATACTATACAGCATCTGAGAGAGGAGGTCTTTGCCGTCACGCTGCACTTTGAAATGTAAAAAATGGTCCAGAATTGACCGAGAAATCAATGATCAAAAAAACGACTTTTTGCCGCGAATTCCAGAGTTTCCACGTGGAGTTGTGGACATCTCCAAAGGCGCACAGACGCGCATCGTGCGCATGTGGCTCTGCCTTCTCTTATCGGTTAAGGGGTGGTCTGATGTGGCGTTATCTAGTTCCCTAATCTATTTGACGAAATTAGCAACTTAAGGGACTGCGCAACAAACACGCCCATGACCACACCTCCAGCCACAAATAACGGTGTCGGCATAAAGAATAGTGGCTAAGGGAAGAGAAAAGGTGACCAAAATAGCAATAAGGGAATTCGCTGCGGGTATCGGGTAACGTTAGGGACAAGGGGGGGAATGAAAATCGCGCCCTAGGACTGTTGAATGATTACAAATTTTAATCAAATTAATCATAGCATCAAAATTTATTTAATCATGATTAATCACCGTTCAAACTATGTCCAAAATATGCCTGTTTTCCGTTACAGGATTGAAAATTTAAAAAAGAAAAAGAATGTGCGAAAAAAAAAGATCTGTTTATTTGTTAAATATTTGTCAAAATAGGTGATCTACAAGCCCCCAATGCTGTCATCTCTCAAGCTATACTCTATGGTTCTGGTTTCAGGGAGACACATGCTATACACGTATGTTTCCTTTCCAAAAAATTAGAATATCAACGAAAAGTTGGTTTATTTCCACAATTCCATTCAAAATCCCGAACTTTAATTAATTATAGATCCAGTGCTCATATTGTAACTGATTTCAAGTATTTATTTGTTTATTTTTACACAATTTTGGCTTCCAGCTCATAAAACCCAACAAATCAGGATTTCAAAAAATTAGAATATTTTATGGACCAACTAAAAAAAATGTGTTTTAAACAAGAAATGTTGACTATTTGAAAAGTATATGAATGTATGCAGTTAATACTTGGTCTGGGCTACTTTAGAACAAATTATTTCATTAATGGGGCGGGGCATGGAGGTGATCAACCTGTGGCACTGTTGAGGTGTTATGGAAGCCCAGTTTTGCTTCAATAACAGCCATAAATTAATTTGTATTTTTCAGTCTTATGTCTCACACCTTCCTCTTGACAATACAACCCAGATTCTCTGTTGGGTTAAGGTCAGGACAGTTGGCAGGTCAGTTAAGCGCAGTAATGCCATGGTCAGTACAGCAGCTACTAGTAGTTTTAGCTCTGTGGGCAGGTGCCAAATCGAGCTGGAAAGGAAAATTAGCATCCCCATCAAGCTTGTCAACATACCGAAGCACAAAGTACTCTAAAAAGATGGCTGTGTTGAAGTTTTCAGACGATAACATGGCCTAAATCATGTGTTTTGCCATGTCCAGTCTCCAAGCCATGTTATTGGCTGGTGTTAATCCACTGACAGTGAAAACTCACCAGTGGTTGCAACACAGCCATCTTTTAGAGTACCCTATGCTTCGGTATGCTGACAAGCTTCATGGAGATGCTAATTTTCCTTTCCAGCTCGATTTGGCACCTGCCTACAGAGCTAAAACTACTAGTAGCTGCTGTACCGACCATGGTATTACTGCACTTAACTGACCTGCAAACTGTCCTGACTTTAACCCAACAGAGAATCTGGGTTGTATTGTCAAGAGGAAGGTGTGAGACATAAGACTGAAAAATACAAATTCATTTATGGCTGTTATTGAAGCAAAACTGGGCTTCCATAACACCTCAACAGTGCCACAGGTTGATCACCTCCATGCCCCGCCCCATTAATGAAAAAAAATGTTCTAAAGTAGCCTAGACCAAGTATTAACTGCATAAATTAATATACTTTTCAGATAGTCAACATTTCATGTTTAAAACACATTTTATTTTAGTTGTCTCTATATATTCTAATTTTTTGAAATCCTGATTTGGTGGGTTTTATGAGCTGGAAGCCAAAATTGTGTAAAAATAAACAAATAAATACTTGAAATCATTTACAATATGAGCACTGGATCTATAATTAATGAAAGTTCGGGATTTTGAATGGAATTGTGGAAATAAACCAACTTTTCGTTGATATTCTAATTTTTTGGAAAGGACCTGTATGTCTCCGTAAAACCGTGCACTCATTTTTTTTTCCTCCAATGAGAAAATGCTCAGTGGATTGAGTCATTGTGCACATTGAGTTAATTGCGTTAAAACATTTAAACAGATTAATCAACAAAATTAATTCAACTAATTAACTTGTTATTTTCAAAAGCCTTGAAATTCTGCCCAAATCCGACCGGGCCCAACTCAACCGGACCCTAAATCTTTTCAGGGACATTGAGAACTCTAGGCAGGAGTACCTTCTGTCCATCGGTCTTCTCCTCCGTGCCTCCAGACAACACCACCACGTTGTTGATCTTGCCGAAGCTTCCCACCAGATCCTTGACCTCGTCCTCGGTGGCGGCCTCGGGGATGCCCGTCAGGTAGACCAGACGAGAGGCAGCGCTGTTGGACGACTGGGAGCTGGCGGTGGTCACTTTCTTCTTCTTCTTAGCCAGTGGAGCTTTGGTAGACTGCAAAACAAAATACTTCTTAGATGGTGGGAGTCTGGGAGAAGATTAGGAGGTTCTCATTTCAGTAAACTAACCCAGTGGTTTTCAACCTTTTTGACACCAGGGCCCACTATTCATTCAGCATTTGAGCCCACAGACCACCATTTGAGGACTTTTTAACCCCGCAGACCCCAAAACTAAAGACTTGCTTTGCTTTTGTCCACAATTCCAGGGTGGATTTGGGAAACCAAACAGGTAAACATACAGATCAAAGTAACCATTAATCTTCTACATTCTCTAGTTGTGTAAACTGGGCGAATTCACATGATGAATATTTTAACCCTGGTTAACCAACTTTCCATAATTTAGCCTGGGGACCACCTGGAACGCTTTCAAGGACTACTGGCGGTCCCTGGACCACTGGTTGAAAACCACTGCTTTAAAACATGAAATGGAACTAAAAATGACTTGTCTACGTGACTATTTTGGGTATTATAACACTAAATAACACAAAAAAAAAACGCAGACAACTTGCAACACTATTAAAAAAAAACGCACCCATGTAGCAAGTTAATATTTTAGGACAGAACAGACACATCACACACAGCATTGTATCATTAACTCGATGTCTGACTCAGAACATGCTCGGGGCTCGGGCCCCCTCGTACGGAGCAGCACGACCCACTTCACACAGGTGTGATTTTAATAATTCAAATGGTATAATATGGCTTTTTAACAAAACACCCACTGTGTCTACGGGCTTTGAGCTCGCCGTTTTAGTCGTCTTAGTCCCAGGCTTAGCCACCACCGTCTTTGCGGGGGTCTTGGTGGACGGCGGCGGTTTGCGTTTTGCCTCATCGTGTTTGGCCGAGTCGTCGCGCTTGGCCGGGTCGTCACGTTTGGCCGCGTCTTTGCGTTTGGCCGAGTTGTCGTGTTTGGACGAGTCGTCGCGTCGGGCAGAACTGTCACGTCTGGCAGAGTCGTCACGCGGACGCTTCAACGTGTCACGGGAAGATCTTCCTGTAGCCACAGATTGGAAACAGAAGAGAGGAAAATAATAAGGAAAGTAGACAGACACAAAGGAGGACGAATTCAGCATCCAGGATGCCGAAACCCAGTCCTGTATTCTGTATAGTGGAAAGTGGTC
This sequence comes from Benthosema pterotum, assembly GCA_039105355.1. Lineage (NCBI taxonomy): Eukaryota > Metazoa > Chordata > Actinopteri > Myctophiformes > Myctophidae > Benthosema > Benthosema pterotum. Next base: position 42,780,721 of record CM076973.1, on the reverse strand, counting down.
ACCAAGAGATGTTGGAAATCTGCGGCAAAGCACTTTAAATTGGCTGGCTGGACTATAGCTGGGCTGTTGCCCAAATCCAAGACCTGCCCCTGTGTAACCCGGTCTATACTATATGGCTCAAATATACACTTAACAATCATTGTTTTCAGTCAAATATCTTAGAATTAGATAGAACGGGGGCGGATGTTGGGGGGCAGGCGAAAATGGTATGGGGGGATGATGTCGCAGTAGGGAGGAAATATCCGCACTCACATAAAGTTAATTATTTTTCTTTATTTCATGATATAACACAGCAGCAGTCTATACCTAGATAAACGTACGCGTTTCGGCGCTCTGGCCTTCCTCAGCGTTTCAAACTCAAGACGTCGCACCATCCCATATTCAGTTACAGGACTTTTATTAGTCAAGTAAAGCATCAATAACAACACCAGTTGTTGTTGAAGTTGCAACAGACACGCAGCATGCATAAAGCTAAAGGTCTGACTCAGAGAGTTTTCTGTTTTCAATGATGAAATGCTGTTGGTTTAGTGGTGACACAGCTGTAGTTAGTTTGTAGCAGCAGTAGTATTTCAAATCATATTAAATATACGTAAGCACTAATTTGAAATATCTTGTTTTGCATGCCATCGTGTTTGGCGGGGCAGACTGGGCATTTAGGGGTTGCATTGCCCCCCCATGTCCATGCCTAGATCTGCCCTTGAGATAAAATATTGAATATATTAGAATTAGGTAGATAGAAAGCAAGGCCAAATGCTATGGACAGGATGAAATGAACAGAGTGAAGTGCTGACCTGGTGACTGGCTGGCTCTCCTCTCTGGTCGATGACCACTAGAGGAGGAGGAGCGGCTGGGGCTGTGGACAGCAGCCGGACGAGGCTCTGTGCGCCGGACGTATTCTTCTGCTACAACAACCAACAGAAGGAAACATACTAGGGGTTAGGTTAACCATACATTTTTAACAGCGATTCGATACGTATCACGATACATACATTGTTGACGATACGGTGCATGGACGATATTGGGTCATTCTGGGTGATACGATCTGAAACGATTCAATGATTTGAAATCGATAGTTACTATTTAAAATAGTAATAGATTCTAGTTTCTTACTCTACATTCTAGTTTCTGACACTAGATTCTACTTTCTGACAGGAAATTATTATAGTTTTTCTGAATGAAAAAAAAAAATACTATGTTCCTGTGTCAGTGATGCTGAACATATTTCATGCCAAGGACTCCCAGAATTATCTATATTTGGCTGTGGACCCCCATTTGAAAACATGTTGTTAGGGATATCACCAGAAGCAAAGATTTGAGTTAAAAATGTTTGCTTCTGAACTAATATATTCAAAGATTTGTGCCACATTTTCACGATTTTTGAAAAAGAAAAAAAAAAACTTTATGAGATTGTACATCTGATATTTTTCAATAACCAAAGTTTCACATAATGCTTGGAATCGTAAATCAATCAACTAAAGATATTTTCTTTTTTGTATGGGGGAGTGCAGGAGATGAATACGAAGAAAACAAGCACTCCTTTTTCTAATTCAATGATTTGAAATCGATATAGTTACTATTTAAAATACACTGACATTGGGTGCAATTCTCAATCGCCTTGGTGTAGCCAGGTATGGTGTAAGTCCTCTCATTGGCTGCATGGCAGCAAATCAGGTGTGGGTCCGTGCTCATTGGCTGCATGGCAGCAAATCAGGTCTGCGGCCTTGGGCTAGGCCAAAAGCCTATACCACCAGGCCTGGGCCTGGGCCTACCAAATAATTATTCATAATAATTAAAACCAGTCATCAAGAGCTTCAACTCATGATGAACAAAGCCGGGGAGTATAGTAACATTTTTAATTGGGGGGTCAGGTGATTTCTGAACCTTTTGAATTGCAGATTTTAATTATTCTGCGTAATTATTTGGTAAGCCCAGGCCCAGGCCTGGTGGTATAGGCTTTCGGCCTACTACAGAGGCCCCAGAGCTGATTTGCTGCCATGCAGCCAATGAGGAGACTTACACCATACCTGCTACACCTCAGCGATTGAGAATTGCACCCATTGTCTTTAACTACGTAATTAAACCACTCTTTGTTTTTTTCTTTTAAAAAATGCAAGATTTGATGCAGTATTAATCCAATAGATTATCCGCAAAGAAATCAGAAAGAAAGCAGAAAGACATCAAGATTTAGCCTGTGCAGTGTTGCCAACTTGGCACATTTATTGCTATACTTAGCTTTTTTTCAGACCCCTCTAGCGCCAAAATTTATGAAAAACTCCTGGCGGAAAATCTAGAGCTTTTTTGCTGGCGAGTTGGGGCGAAATTGGCGCCCGAGATAAAACCCTTGTGTTTCACCATTTTTCCTCTGTGATATGATAGAGTCCTCCTACCTTCCTAGAAAGGACCATTGGCAACCAAATGGACCCTTATAGATCTGTAACTCTTGAGATCGTAAAATGAAACCAAATGGACCCTTACGGGTCCATTTGGTTTCATTTTACGCTCTCAAGAGTTATAATTTAGAAAATGTAGAAGAATTGTTATTTTGACCAGCATTTGCCAGGTATCATGGTTGGAAACCACTACTCTAGCGCAGTCTAGTGCATTTTGAAAGTGCCACTAGTGCATTTTGGATTTTGGCAGTTGGCAACACTGAGTCTGTGACGTGCCGCTACCTTGGTGATGAGGACGGTGGCCCTGGTGGGTCTGGTGGTGGTAGGGTCTGCGGTACTGCCTGTGAGGGTGGGGACCCCCTGCTCTGCTCTTACCAGACGGAGGGCTGGGAGAATAGGACAGAGAGCGGGAGACAGAGCGAGAGGGAGAGCGGGGGTCCTTGGCACCGCCGTGGTGCCAGCCTGGTCCACCATCATCGTGGACTGGAGAGTGGTCCCTCCTACAGGGAAGGAACGGATTCCATGGTCAAACCATTTTGCTCTGACTAAATTCGACTTTCGGACAATAGATTCTGGTTTCCAGCGCTAGATTCTGATTCTAGTTTCTGACGCTAGATTCTAGTTCCTGATGCTAGATTGTAGTTTCTGACGCTAGATTCTAGTTCCTGATGCTAGGTTCTAGTTCCTGACACTAGATTCTAGTTTCTGATGCTAGGTTCTAGTTCCTGACACTAGATTCTAGTTCCTGATGCTAGGTTCTAGTTCCTGACACCAGATTCTAGTTTCTGATGCTAGGTTCTAGTTTCTGACGCTAGATTCTAGTTCCTGATGCTAGATTGTAGTTTCTGATGCTAGATTCTAGTTCCTGATGCTAGGTTCTAGTTCCTGACACTAGATTCTAGTTTCTGACACTAGATTCTAGTTTTTCTGAATGAAAAAAAAAGAAAGGAAACAGCATGTTTCATGCCGAGGTCCCTCAGAGTTATCTATATTTGGCTGTGGACCCCCATTTGAAAACATGTTGTTCTAGGGATATCCCCAGAAGCAAAGATTTCAGTTAAAAAATGTTTGCTTCTGAACTAATATATTCAAAGATTTGTGCCACATTTTCACGATTTTCAAAAAAAAAAAAAAAAAAGCTTTATGAGCTTGTAGATCTGATATTTTTCAATAACCAGTTTCACATAATGCTTAGAATCGTGAATCAATCAACTAAAGATATTTTCTTTTTTGTATGGGGGAGTGCAGGAGATGAATACAAAGAAAACGACCACTGCTTTTTCAATACATATCATGCTGACCTTGGTAGCTTGGGTTTCCAGTCTGGGTACCTGAAAACACACACGCACACACACGCACACACACAGTTAACAGGTAGGTGTGAATACCGTAAATTGTGCAGTCTCTTGGAAGTTTCAAGTGGTTAAAGTTTCAGCTGTAGATCTACAAGTTCACCTGCTATTTCTATCAAATACCATCCGTGCTGGGTTCAAGTGGTTAATAATGCGTTCTGCTTTTGCTTTCTCTTAAAAAAGGATCCCTGGCTAATGAGACAAAATGTCTTAAAACATTATACTAGCCCTCTGTAACTGTAAAACACCCGAGCACAATTACAGTATACATTATGTATATAGTGGATGATAGAGGGATGCAGAATGCAGCATACATCAACATTTTTGAATTTAGCCTTAAATGCTGAAAGCATTTAGTTCTTTAGAGCAGGGGTTTTCAACAGGTGGTCCAGGGACCACCAGTGGTCCTTGAGAGGGTTCCAGGTGGTCCGCAGGCTAAATGATGGAGAGTTGGTCAACCAGATGTAACTCTTTGAGAGCTTTCAAGAGTTAAAAAATCATGTTGTGTATTAGCCCAAGTCTACACAACGTGAGAATGTAGGAGATTAATGGTCATTTTGATCTGTATGTTTGACTGTTTTGTTTCTGAAATCCAGCCTGGGATTGTGGACAAAAACAAAAGACATCTTCAGTTTTGGGGTCTGTGGGGCTAAAGTGTCTCTCAAATGCTGGTCCATTGCTCAAATCCTGAATAAATAGTGGGCCCTGGTATGAAAAAGGTTGAAAACCACTGCTTTAGAGTAACCTTACATTTTGGAGACAAATAAAATACTCCCCCCCCCCCTCCCGTATGTTAGTAAACAGAGGGTAATTGATGTTTCATGTTCACCCCTAAATAGGCATGCTAGGGTTCATGTGGTCAAATGCCTCCTCACTTGTTGCGTAAGTCACGGCAGGCCGCAGTGTGGCCAACAGTATTTATGTGGTCTGTCCAATCCTAGAGAGAGAGAGAGAGAGACAGAGAGAGAATGACAAATTATCCTCAAGATATTTAGGAATAGATACATTTAGGAGAGCAGCATAGCAAATGCAAACAAAAACAATGGACCCAACACATACGTACAGTCTACACTAAATCTACGCGCCAAAAAAAAAAAAAACAAAAAAAAAAAAAAAAACACCCACACACACACACAGAATATAGCTGCTGGGGTTCAGGTGGTTAATTAATAATTCTACAGCTTAAAAGGTCCACCTGTGTGAATCTTAGGGCAAATACAAAACCCATTTATTTTCATTTCGGCATCCCTTCTCAAACACTTCTTTACATTCTTGCTGGCTTCCACCCGCTGTACATTTCAAGCTTCAGCGTGTTAAAAATATGCAAAAATGCAGACATAATATACCGTTCTTTTCTTTGGCGGGTGGTCTTTTTCCCGCCCTTATTAAATCCACATCACAATTAGCAAACAAACCATACTCTTCAAATTATTCACTAGCACTGGCTGTGCCTAACAGTTTAAATTATTGTCAGTCGTTCAAGTCGTCAAGGGCCCTCAATGAGAAAATTGACTGCCCACCCCCATATGAAAATATGTTGTTCCAGGGACGTTTGTTGAGACAGAATATTCAAAGATTTGCGCAAAAAAAAAAAAAAAAAAAAAAGATAAATAAATGAATAAAAATAGCACATCTACAAACTCATAGTGTGACACTGTGGTGCGTTATGAGCTTGTAAAACTGCTATTTTTCAATTGTTTAGAAGACCAAAAGGCGTTTCCTGAACAAAACTGTCTAAATTAGAATCCTGAAATTTTTCAATTGACATTTCCACCCGACAGACAATAATGCAAACATGATACTGAGCACATAATGGCTTCCATATGACATGATAATGTTACAAACACCAAAGCCAAACAGAACTTTGTCACAGAAATGTCGGTTTCTTTTTATAGCAGATGCATCTTAGGTGCTCAAATAATTCAGTGCAACTCTTTTTGTAGAGTAATTACTTAATTAATAATAAGAAGAAAATATATATTTAAACAGCTGTATTTAAACATGACAATTTTGCTTAGCCAAGCTAGAATTCTCTAGACAAAAGGTGCATAGAATGTTGTACAGGAATATCCCCAGTCAGATGCAGCAATTCCAAGGAAGTATAAAAAATATATATATATTGCAGTTTGTTTTATTCTCTGTTCACAGGATGCCACTTTTCTGTCCTTATCCTGCACTCTAAAGGCCCTGATACACTAGGAATATTTCGATTAATATCAACCAACAATGTCAACATCAATGGGCAACATGATGAGACAAATGGTAGCAGGCAACACCTCCCATTAAAAGGGCAATTACAACCATTTTTATTTTTTTTCCTGAGAGCAGCATCCATGTGAAACAAATGGATGCTAGCGGGTCCACTTTGTTCCACTTGTACACTCTCAAAAAAGGTCCTAAAAGAAAGAGCATTAACATGGTGAAACACAACTTTTGTCAAGTTGTGTTTCACCAAAAAAATGCTCTACACTAAGCATTATTACAAATTATAACTAAGTTGTTTGTAGTTTGTACTGAGTCATTCTCAACCAAATGACGAGTAGAGGGCGTAATGATCTGACTTTTCTAAACGACCAGAGTTGATATAATTCAAAACATCAGGGCCTTAAGTCTAATGCAATATATGCACTTGGGTTCAATCAGCTTTGTTAGGTATGGAAAAAAATATAATGATGATGTAGTTTTGTCAATAGCACACAATGGGCATGAGTCTCTCCTGCTCGGGGACGATTTCACACAGACTGGGCAGTCCGGGAGTCAAACCAGGGACCTGCAGCTTCCTAGATCGCCTATCTGCTGACATAGCTACTGCTCCCAACAAAGTTACTGCTGATTAATTGGCATCAAGTAAATGACAGACAATATAAGTTCAAAACAAATCAGTGCAGCAATTAAAACAAACAAAAAAATCTTAATCGAGGTCCCAAGAGATTAAAAAAAAAACTAAAATTTGTGGCTTAATGCATATCAAATTGGAGGGTCATTGATATAAGAAATTTGATTTTACTGTAAGCGACTGAGTATCAACAAGCAAACAGATAACTTCCTACACTGAGAAAAATAAAATTATGACTGATATATCTGCCAGAACAACAGATCTGGCTGTAGTTCATTTCAGATCACTGTCAAATTTCCTGGTTCCCCAAAAAAGGAAAACCCCTGTGATTAGCATAAGACAGTGTGGGGACTTTTTGATTTTTAAACTTTTCTGCTTTGTAAAATATAGAAAAAAACAATTCTGGGCTGATCTATCCGCCAAAAGGGTCGCCCTGATATAGTACATTTTGAGCTTGGTTGTCCCTTAAAACCATACTGTACTTGTGGTGTTTTAACTTTCATTGAAAAATAGCAGGTGTTCACAGCTCATGAAGTTAGTCAATAGGAATGTGTGAATATAATCAATAGGAATGATAACTACTAGCCCTGTGGTTTTAACAGGGCAGGCTAATGGGAAGCCAAAACGCCAAGGCACACGTGGACTTGTCTTACAGAACACCAGTGTTGACACTGTCTGATTTTTAACCTGAATGCAGAAATACCATTTGATTTCAATGAACAACAAAGGGTATAACCTTACCACACACTACCTGCCAACTGCTTTGCAAAAGAAAATAGAAGACTTAATTCAATAAGTGCAGTTATTCGTTTTTAAAAAAGGAGTCCAATTGTTGGACTCTGGATATGACACTTGGATACTTGAATTACAGAGGACAAGATCAGCACACTCTCTTCTTACACTCCCAGAACTTTATTGAAGACGGCAGATAAGAACCTTTCGACATGCTCGAGCTATTCATTCATCGCACCAGGCGAAGAAAACATCGAGGTGGGTCAAAATGTTGTGTTTTTACGTCTTCAATAACTTTTGGGAAGCATAAGTCGGCAAGAGTGTGGATACTCTTTTGTTTTAGTTTATTCCTTTTAAGGGGGCCCCTAGACAATGAGACGACGACACGTTGGCACTCACCTTAGCCTGATCACACTGTGTCTCGCACAGGGAGCAGGTGTGGGGGTACACCTTTGGAGGCTCCGCCGAGAAATCACATATCATGGAGGGAGTGGGCAACCTCTTGGTGCTGCCGTGTGATTTCGAAATGGAGGACGACGATGACGACGACGACGATGCAGGACGTCTGGATGACGAAGAGTCGTTCCGTGATGACGTGGAGTCTTTACGTGACGTGGAGGAGTCGTTCCGGGACGCTCCGCCGTCGTTGCGCGCTTCCATCGACGACGACGAGGAGCTCGGTTTGGGACCGTCCCTCCTGTAGTCGTGGTCTTGATCCGGACGACGGGATTTGGGTGGTGGCTGAAATTCCCCCGGCAGTGGTGAGTGTCGCTTGTTCTTGTGGTGAACGTCGCCGCTCGGCCTGCGGTAGTCCAGGTCTCCGTGCTTGTTGGGTTCGGCCACAGGCTGCAGACGAACCTGCCGCCTCTCGGGCATGTCCATTTTGTGTTTAGTCGCCGAGGATGATGGCGGCTGATGCGGAAACACCATTTTAACCTTCCTTTCGCTCGACAGCTGCTCCCGTTTGAAAGTCTCTCTGGGGACACTGCCGCTGCCGCCGCTGTCAGCAGCTCGACTGGCGTGGCCGTAGTCGATGACTTTCCCCGCCGTCTGCGTTACGCTGAGGAGACTGGGCACGTCCGGGGACCGCGACCGCCCTTCTCTCAGCGGCGGGGGGTGGGAGGCAGGCGGTGGCAGGATTTCGTGGACGGTGCGCGACGATGCACTTTGCGAGTACGAAGACGAGGACGAGGGAGCCGCGCCGGTCTGGGGGCCTGACTTATTGATCTGGATGTCCCGAAGGATGAAAGGTAAAGTGTCGGGGGTTAGTTGGTCGTCGGGGTAGTGACTCAGGACCTCCAGGTCCTCGTTGGAGAGCCCAAAGCTAGCCAAGATACTACCTGCACTCTCTGGGGTGTATAAACCCAGCATATCCACACCCCCACCGCTATTCCCACCATTACCGGGGCCTCTAGTCTGAGGGGAAAGCGGGCCGTGGACCGGGGCATTCCCCCACGCCGGCAGACCCATGGCAGAGTGGCTGCTCTGGGGCTGCTGTTGTGGAGGAGGTGGCCCCTGATGGTGCTGGGGCTCGTGGGTCACGACAGGCGGAGGAGGACTGGAAAACAGTTTGCCGGGGTGCTGGTAGTTTGACCATTCCATACCTTGCTGCTGGTGGCTGCTCGGCGGATGGCTCTCGGAATGAGGCAAGGGGCTGGAGCTGTAGCCTCCGGACCTTGGCCCCTGGTTGGTTTGTTGGTTTGCCCGGTTCACGAGGTCTATGAGACGATGGTCCATGTCCCTGGAGCCCCTGATAGCCAGGGCTGACTCCAGCTCCTCGGGCAGTTGGCGAGGGTACTGCGGGAAGCGACTCTGTTGTTGCTGCTGCTGCTGCTGTTGCTGCTGCTGCTGCTGCTGGTGTTGCTGTTGTTGATGTTGTTGGTGGTGAGCCTGAGGACTGGGCCTGTTGGAGAAAGACTGTGGCGGCCCCTGTTGCTGGCCATGGTGGTGATACATTGTGCTAGTGTTCTGCTGCTGATACAGAAATGTTCTCCTGCAGTTTTTCCCGTTCAAGCCCACTAGTCCCGACACCCGTGTTGGCTGTGTTGTGCGGCCGAGGAGGTTCAGGATAGCTGAGTGAGGAGACAACGCGGCCGCCAGGCGGTTGCTGCAATCACGCTGGCCGCCGAGAGTCACCGCTGCTAGAACGGAGAGCTGATGAAGGGCGAGCTGGGCCTGAGCTTCCAGCTGGACCAATTGCAGAGCCGCTGCTGCCGCTGCGGCACCGACCGCCGGTCCAAAGAGGCAGCGGGCCCCTCTGGTGGTGGTGGCCCCGGAGGAGGGGGTGGCAGCGCCAAATGTCCCGCTCAGCTGGCCCAAACGGAGGGCCCGAACAAGAGGTGACTGACTGTCTGTGAGACGAACGGTGGTGCTGGGAGATGAAAAGCAGAAATATATTAAAGATGAAGAAGTTTTCCTCGTTTGTTTTTTTTAGCTTGAAAATGTTTTGAGCCGTTTTAAAGTCCTTGTCTGTTCTCACTGCTTCAGCTAAATGTTGTCAGTCTTCCTGTGTGGTTTTGTGGACATTATTACACATAAGACATCTGTTAGGCTATATCGCAGGGGGGGAAAAATGCAGTGAGATTTGAGATCTCCTCCGTTATCCAGTGGATCCACCCCGTGGTCGTCTTGCAGGACGGGAAAGCAAACAATGTTATGCAACACAACAATGAATCAACAGGAAGAAGCATTTCATCACCAGGTAGCTAGCTTAAATGAGCTTAACAAGAAGAAAACACAAAAACAAAGAAACATACATACATCTAAGCTTGATTCTATAGACGAGAAACAACAATACCGGCCACACCAGACTTACTCCATGAATGCAATTCCAGATCCATACCTCCCGTCTACATTAAATGTAAGCAAAGTGCAAGTTTTGCCAAAAATGTTTAATTGCCAAGCAAAATCAGTCTATAGCTACCACTTAGTCTGCATCCTCGCTCATGTACCAGGCAATGGAACATAAATAATACGATTTCTATTACCTTTTACGGTATGAATATATCAATAAGCACAGGTGTTAATGGCAAACGAAATCAAGAGCCAGTTAGGTATGTCACTAATACAGGGTTAGCAGCACCATGCAAATAAACAAGCAACTACGTGTTTAGCCAATATGGCAACCGTTGCAATGCTGTAAACTGAATATAAGCCTTCCAATTTCCATTATCTCTATGTCAAACCAGATCTACTCTAATGCCCCCACTATTTAAAAGAAGCCATCCAAATGGTAGTCATAGTTTAAAGGAAAACTTTTTTCCTTTAACTTTTTTTCCAATGAAGGTTCGTGTTTTAGGTTGTGATTAGAGAAAGTAAAGACGGGTGTTAATTGTTCTACATTCCTTGCTTTCTTTCGTTTTAGAGATTTTAGCTATGGGAGGGAGCAGTCAAACATGGCCCTAAATACATATTTGTTTACTAAAATTTAACGTGATTTCTTTTTTTATTATCTATTACAGTCCTAATAAACGCCAGGAAATTATAACTGGCCACGTAAGTTCACAGGATCTACTGAATGTGAAGGAGGCAGCACATTGCACTGCAATTTATACACTGCATATTTGTGTATGCACGACCCAGAGGCTCAATATGGCAGTTTGTCACATTCAGTAGATCATTTGTGGTCAGAAGTAATTTCCTGGGGTTTATTAGGACTGTAGTAGATAATTTAAAAAAAAAGAAAGCGCTGTATTAGGGCCATGTTCGAATGTCCCCTCCCATAGCTAAAATCCCTAAAAATAAAGAAAGCAAGGAATGTAAAACAATTAACACCCGTCTTTTACTTTCTCTAATAACAACCTAAAACATGAATGGTTGAAAAAAAAAAAGTTGTCCTTTAAGTTATCCTACTTTAGGCAAAATAAAGTATACCAGTATTCCAGCTTAACAAATGTCGCAATTACTGGGATTTTGACCAACACCCGAAACCAAGGACACATCGTACACATTTAGCCATTAAAAGGGCAACATAGTTAAAGTGTGCATCTTAAATAAAACTTGACTTCAGATACTGCAGGCTTGGTAACACGATCAATAATCAATAAAATCAATAATTGACTAATCGAAAAACCATAACCAGCAACATGTCATCTCTGAAAACAAGCCTCTATAACTGCTTCTATTTCGCAAAGAGATCCATTCACAAGTTAAGATTCAGGTAGGCATTTGTTTCAGTACAAAGAAAAACAAATAATTATCACCTTAAGCCAGAGGCCAAGAGACACTACACTCAAGTCCAGTACAGTAGCTCAATGGGAAATAATTTGCTAAAAAAAATAAAAATACTCATGATGCCTCCAACAACCTCAACACAACACCAGACTTACATGCTGTATTGGGACAGACTGGAGCTCAGAACATTTTACTAGAAGTTTCAAAACACACGCCAGGCAAAAATAAACCACATTTACCAGAAAGGAACTACCTAATTGAAACTTAAACAACAGCAGTCTTTAGATGCTGACTGAATTCATGAAATTTAGCCATAAGCCTATAAAACAATATCAGGAGTAGTATAATGATCCAAATGTCTGCTGTAGAAATGTTTAAAGTCTTTCCTGACGCTTTCCCCACCATTCTTGGGACGTTAGTTAACCTTAATGGGACAAGGCTGTGGGGATCCTGAGGCAGGCCAGCAGGCAAGCCAGACCCCACAGCACACCACATGGAATAAAAACAGAGACTCCCTCGCGACTCGAGACTCCCTCGCGCATGGACAAGACAGTTTCAGGGCGCAAATGATAATATTGGCAGTCTAGCAGACCAAAAATATACTACAGGGCCAAACAAAATATCGTTTGGGGTCACGTGGTCGGCTGCCATTTGTTTGGTCATGTCTGGTTTGTTTACATTGTGCAGAACTTGAGAAGTGAGATTTAACCTGAACCGAGTTTGATGCTTATAAACAAAAGCAGGCCACAGTCTAGTCATGCGTGCTGGAGTTTGAGGGCTCCATTTTCGTTACACGCTAAACTCCTTATTCCTAAACTTCTTCGCCTTTTTACTATTTGGAAAAAAAATGAATAGTCCAACTAGCCAACGTACAGTTACAAACTGTAGATATTGCCAAATTCATTTCGTGAATTTAGCGCTACATACCGGTATTAGCACTAGATTGATACATTTTGGACGACACTATTTATCGAGGAGCTGAGATCTTGATAAATGCGTTTTTGAAAAGAAAACATTTCTAAGGATCCAAGATGGCGGCTATAACAACCTAAAATGGCAAGAAACATCTTCTGATTTGTTGGGCTTTAAGGTTTCCAAAAATATATAGTTTGAAAAATCCCATCTTCATCCTACAAACTAATGTGGCTGAACATAGTGACTCGGACTATTGTCAAACAAGTTGAAACAACCCATTTAGACCTATTACTCGATGCTTACGTTGTTATAGCCATGTACACAGAAGGAACTGGAAGGGGTTCGGGACATTCTCAGTTTTATGGGGACAGGGAATTCCCCTCTACTTGAGATAAAGATTATTATTTTTTGTTAAAGTATGATGACAGCAAATCTCTTCTTACACCCACACCAATGACTCTAACAAAGAAAAAAACAACCAATCTACAATGAATTTACGCACCGATAACAAACAAATACATATTTACTGATCATTGCCATCGAATCTGTACATGACTGCTTTTCAAATTGCAGAGGGTTTTTTTAAACAGCTTTTTTCTTATTGTCCCTGCTGACAGGTGCTGTCCCCCCACCCCAAGCCCATAGGAATACATGCAGTGACAACATTCAACCTCCCAGGGGTTATTGAAACGTTTTCAATAAATCAAAATGCAGGAATCGAAGAGATTGACTACAAAGTTGTCCTGGTTTGCATGTGCCCTGGCTGTGTGTGAATCATGCAATGGGCCAAATAACTGGCTATGTCCGGACAGAGCCTTGTAGTACAGACAGAGTTACGACATCTCTGTTCACTTCTATTGAGCATGGGGACCATTGTGTTATTATAATCTGTGATGGGGACAGTCATCTGTGACAAGTCCTGGACAGAAGTAGGCAGACTGCGCTGGACTCAGGCAGCAGCCCAGCTTTACCGATCTTAAATACCTTTATTTGAGAATTGTTTTGTAGGAGTAGTAGTAGTAGTAGTAGTAGTAACAGTACAAAATAAACCTTACAGAGACTTCAGTCACTGCACACTACTTAGAAACAGTTGTCATGTTGCACCTCACTGAGCACAGACCTAAAACATGTCTAAAAAGTCTAAAAAGTGAAGGTTTTTTAGAGGTCTAATCTTAGATTAGACTCTGATCAATGGGACACGTGCCTAAAATAGCTCTGATTTGCGCCGCCCTCGTAGGAAACAACTGTGAATTTCCATCTCCAGTTTGTCACAGTTCAAAAAAAGCCGCATGAATGAACAGCGGGCGCCGTTCTTTTCCGTACCCTCAATGTCGCAACTCTTCTACTAGATGGCTCTGTGTTTTGGCCCACTCTTGCTTGGTGCCCTCTGACCGCACGCCTTACCCTGTTACCGGCCTGAGGTGGACCTCGGCTGGGTGGTGGTGAGAGACGGACTCGGAGGTCAGGCTCCGAGCTAAACGCTAGCGGCAACGCTGAAACCAGAGCTATCTGGTAGCAGAGTTGCGACGTTGAGGGGTACAAAAAGCAGCGCTCGCGCGCCCTTCGCGCAGCTTCAAACTATGACAAACTGGATTTGGAAATGCATTGTTATCTATGTATTTCGGCGCAAATAAAGAGCTATTTTAAGCACAATGTGCAATCATATCGTAATAATCATAAAGACTAAAGTCTCTGTGAGGCATATGTTCTACTATTACAAAATCTAAAATAAAGTGACCTGAAGGGGAATGTACACTCAGAAAATAGGTCCTAAAAGAAAAATCATGTTTTCAGACCACACAACACAAGAGATGTTGTCCACACAACATCTCTAAGGTCCTGACCCTAATCGGCGCAGATGTTCTCTTCAATGCCAAACTAAACAACAAACAAAACATATACCGATCTGATTTTCGTTTGGATGTGCCCAATAGAAATCTATGTATAGAAGCCATTAGAGCTTTCCATGGAAGTGAACGGAGATGTCGTAACTCTGTTACGACTCAGTCTGGCTATAACCAAACACCGCTGGTAATCATCTTATAAGACACGCTTCGTATAACCATCATGTAAATGTGGTTTTGAAGGCTCTCTACAGACTATACCAGACTCTAAACATCCTGATGTCCATCCTGAAGAATGGGACGTTTTATTACTTCCAGGCTAACAGACTACCAAGCTAACAGCCATTTTGTTTGTTTGGTTTATCTATAAACATGGTCTAGAGCACAGAGCTGTATATGTGAGCTGGTATAACAACACCGAGAGTTAAAAATGTACCTTTTGTCTGCGAGGTCTAGTTTTAGTGGTGTTTTTTTTAGGTAGTTTGTTGTTATTTATCCTCTGCTCTCTGCAGGTCCATCCAACGGTCTGCTCTGTGGTCAGTAGAGGGTTGCCAGGTTGTTGTTTTTTTGGGTAGAGAAATAAGCAACCAAAGCTTTATGGTGAAAACAACCTCCCAAAAAATGGCCAACGTAGCCGCAATGCAACTCCAGATTATTTTATAATATTTTATAATAATGATCATCTTTTATATATAAAAATGTTAAACTCAACAACTTTGCAGCTATATGGAAAGGGTGAATTATTCTCTTTCCATCCGCAAAACCTTTGTTCAATAAAAACCCACCATAGGCATGAAATCAATAATGCTTCCTTGCTGGCATTATGAAAACCTCATAGTTAGAGATATCACATATATGATCTATTCACCAACATCCAACATTTATGATAATAATATTAAGCCTACTTTAGACCTGGCTGTGTTTTTGCTTTAATTATCATGTAATGCTAGCTTGTGCGTCAAACTCAAAGCCGCTTATAATAATCCGACATGGCAACAATGAGTAGAGGCTCAGCATGCTTAATCGATAGCAGAATGAATGGATGAAATGTACGTCAGACAGTAAGACTAAATTGAGTACCGAGGAAGGGGGAAAATCACCGTGGGAAAGATACGTTAATTTAAATAACAAATTTGTCAGTAAACTAAAATAATAAAACAATATAGTGGTGTATTTTGGGATTTTTAATAGCATAACATGGAAATCTACCATGAAATATGGTGAGCATAATTATTTCCAAGAAATATGGTGATCTGATTCCCTGGTAGGATTAATAACGATATTTCTGAGAAATATAGTTATTTAGAATACCACATTTAAAGTAACACATGAAAAGGATATTATCATAACACAATAATGAAAGGTAGGAAATATGTACAGTCAATATATAGGCCTACAGTATGTCAGTCAAATACAATCCCTGTGAAATAAACATAAAGTAGTATCAATACCCACAGATGAATAGTGTGAATAAGTAAATAGGCCTAGTCCACTCAGTAGCCTAGTTATTTCAGTGGAGTCAGTGGTCTACATTGGTGTTGCACAGTTACAGATTGGATTAAACGTTTTCACAGATTTCATAATTGACTTATTTAGAATCTTGAGGGATTGTCATCAGTGTATTCACGGTCTCCTAATCCCAGAACTGCACTCCCCTCTACGGGTTGAAGCCCACAACTACACGGTCTCTGCACTGTTCTACTTCTTACTGATTAATTGCCTGAATGACAAACGTGCAAACACAGCAGTAAGATTTGTGAACTATGTTGTGTGAGATTAATCCCCCCCCCCCCCCCCCCCCCCCCGAATTAATTGGCAAATTTGCCAATTAAGCCCCTTGAATTGAACTGAATTGAATTGAACCATTTCACAATATGTAAAATCATGGCCATACATTTCAAATGAAAGCACAAGTCAAACTGCTACTTTGAGGGCTAAAAGCACTAGGACCTGTTTACATCAGTGTCTTCAATTTTCAATTCATGGGACCACCCCAATTAAAAAACAACAACACAGTACGGGATGTCCATACTAGGTGTTCTTTTAGAACGGTTTTGAAGGAGTCAAGGGATTCACATTTCTTAAATGGCCCACCTGTGCGTTGAGGGCGGATTTCTGAACGAGGCCAATATATATAGGTATAGGCCTATATAAACATTGAACTGTACTCAAAAGGATGCCATGCAGGTCTGTATATTGACATTATAGCCTTTGTTATAGCCACACACACACACACACACACACACACACACACACACACACACACACACACACACACACACAAACTGCCCAGCCTGGATATCCTCTTTCAAATATCCTAACCCTGTCCCCGCTAGGGTTCAGGGGGGACCCCCCCATCACCCTAACCCTCCCGCCAGACGCTGTTATTCTAATGGTTATTTAGTGAGCTTGCCTGACTGCCTCTCTGTCTGTCTGTCTGGCTGGCTGGTTGTCCGCCTGAGCCAGGGGTAAACGGAGACGGCTGCTAGCTACACTAGCTGCCACCAAATTCCAAATAGCAGCCAGACGTGGATAATATAAATGGGGAGAGAATGTGAGCAGGATTGGCTGGTGAGTGCCGTGGACATACTGTATGTGTGAATGTGAATGCGTAGTGTGAGTGAGTGTGAGTGTGTTAACTTGAGACGTGAGGCAAACCTCCACCATGTGACAGTCAGTGACCCTGACCTACTGTACAGTATACCACACATGTTGTCCCTGATCGGACGCTATAATGAGCACAATAATATGCAATGCATACCAATTTTGCTACACAAATTGGCCTCTGTCAGCAAAAGGCGAAAGGATTATGCCCTGTAGGAGTTGATGACATGCCCCCTGTACTTCAAATATAATGACATTATTGCCACAAACATTCTGGCCTCCATTTTCGCCTTGCACTGAAGCCTTTACATCCATATAACTTGCTTTGCCTTTTAAAGGGGAAATAATATGACATTATGTTTTTTATTCTCCCATATGTGTTTTCTATCGCCACAAATTATCTAAGTGAACAGTCAGGCTTTCACATCATAGAGGAGCTTTAAAAGGATCCCTGGCTAATAAGACAAACATGCCTTAAACTACTTTTATTCTCTAACTAAAACATGCAGATAAAAACACCTTCAATACGTTATTTCTCTCATAAATAGAGAATCTTTCACTCAACAGGAAGTGCTCCTGTCGAAGGGTGATGATGTCACATGTGACATCATCAAACTGCGACAGGTGCAGTTGCTGTTGAGCATGCTGTTGAGTGAAATATTCTTTATTTATGAAAGCGCCCTCCACCACCTCAGGACATTGTGGTACAGCAGCTAAACTGTCCATAAAGAAATGACAAGGGCTGGTTACTAAAAACATTTTAATTGAATAATCAAAATGCCAGTCTACAAGTTCACAGCATGTCACCATGGAATCATGGCTAGTTTAAATATTCAAAAATGTTTAGGGGTGATGAAAATGGATCTCTCTCTCTCTCTCACTCTCTCTCTCCCTCACAGCTGACATCACCACTATCTAATTTCAGTGCCATCGATCTCTGTCCATCTAAATGACCCTGCCACATGTTAAATGGTCACACCAGTCTAGATCTGTAGTCACTTTAACTCGTTACACTTTCAGAAGTCAGGGGTCAAAGGTCAACACCATGCAACATTGTGGGCGTCATTCTTTTTCTCTTTTTTCGGGGTCACATTTCTAAATGTGACACAGACGCAAGAGCACTCAATAACATCACCAGGAACACAAGGACCCCAAATGTTTACTATAGAGCAGTCAGTGCATGGTTTTCAAGCTTTCTTTCGAGCTCCTGTGAGACGCAGACTGAGTAGAAGAAAATAGTGGTATTTTATCATGTGTACATTAGTAAGGAACAATTACATGAAGATAGGTTGAAAAATGGTGCAGTGGTCCTTTAAGAGTGATCAAGTATAGATGATGGGATGAGAGTCAAAGCCATTCAGTAGCTTTTTGGCCTAAAGCAAGGATTTGAGTTAAAGGCGGGTGAATTGAAAAAAACATTTTTGACCACACCTGTGGTCATTATCTAGCCATACCCAACAATACCTGCCAAAAATAGGGGGAAAATCATGTATTTTCAAATAAAAACTCCATAAAAGTATTTTTTTAATTACTTCCTGAAAACGTAAGCGTGCTGCGTCATGCCGTCTCCATTAGCACATCAATAAAAACTAATATTCGTTAACCTGACCTTTTTAATTCCATTCCTGAATCCTCCACAAACACATGTCTTAATTACAGTCAGAAATAGTCTGTTTTTTAATCCCATTGTGACATCCAGCACCCGCTTCGACCTCTATCCATGGATTGAATAGAGCATAATCACGAGTAATCACACGATCGAATACAACGAGTAGACGCAGATAACAGATACCCGCCGGGCAAGTAGATATTTTGTATTCATTGCATCGGTGGATCACGGCTACTACTAGTAGGGCGGGGCGAAGCATAGTTTTACTGAAGTTATGTTTAGGGTTAGTAACCGCATAAAGCACCGTCTAACCCTAACCCTAGCCTAATCCTAAACCCTAAACATAACCTCAGTAAAACTAGGCTATCCCTACACCTAACCCCAACCCTAAACTTAACCTCAGTAAACTTATGCCTAAACCTAACCTAACCCTAACCATGACCTCAGTAAAACTTCCTTCGCCCCGCCCTACTAGTAGTAGCCGTGATCCACCGATGCAATGAATACAAAATATCTACTTGCCCGGCGGGTATCTGTTATCTGCGTCTACTCGTTGTATTCGATCGTGTGATTACTCGCGATTATGCTCTATTCAATCCATGGATAGAGGTCCAGACAGTGTATTACTGGGTTTAAACACACTCATTACATTATGGCTCACTTGCACTCCAGGAGCTGTCATTGGCACTGCCCCGCCTGTAGAGGCCGATCCAGGAGATATGAGTGGCGATCCGACCGATGTTCATTTTGGCCGTTGCTATAGGATACCCGTACAGACACAGGAGTATAGTAACTCGACACCAATAACATTTCATACTAACTGCAGAACACCTCTCCATTGGCTGAGCCGTCCCAGGCTATGGGATTTTTATCGAGAGTCCTCTAGAGGAGTGTAGGGTGTAGAGGTCAGGTGAATAACTGTGGAAGGGGAGTTGATCCGTCTCACATATGATTGGGATGCGAGGGTTCCGTAATGATGTTCTGAGCCTTCCTCAGGCACGTGACAAAACAAATGTCTATGAATTTGAGGATCATCATAGAAAAATAGTAATTTATTTGGGCGAACTACCGCAAGTAAGAAACCAGTGCAATGTTCAGCACAGTGTACTTACTTGACTTGCTTCCAAACTAAACTTAACTAAACCAATGCACTTGCATGGTGGCACACACATTAATACTGGTACATGATGTCCAATATTAAATGTAATGTCACGACAACACAGACTGCATGGCATGCCTTGTAAAGTTAGGCCTGCCTGCATGCTGACTAGGTGTTCAGTTCCTTTTGAAAGCAGTAAATAACTCAACACAGTCTAGTAAACTCTATCAATCATGCGGCGTGTGACAGCTCAAGGTTGTTTATTGTGATTTTACTGGCTGTGGGTTCCTTGCACTCCACCTGTTGTTTTTAACCTTTATCTACTGAAGGGGAGAAGTTCACTGAGCACCTCGACCCTCTTCGGCAAGGGTTTACTTGAGGATCATGGTTCGATTCCCAGTTCCCGCTCTGCTGGAATACCTGATATAGTGAGGTAATTTTAGCAATCCAAGAAATCTCTTCTCACCAATGTGTTTCTAATGGTGTCTAATAACATGCATTAAAATGTTGAAATTTCCCTGTGTGAAAATCTTAAAAAAAAGGCAGGGTACTAGTCACAACCTATAGAAGGCAGCAAGACATGCAAAATGTCATCATGCTTTAGGTAGCATGTGATAAGTCTAACTAAGAGGGTTTTCATGGTGATGCTGAATCCATTCCATGCATTAGTTTTGGAAAAAGAAAAACATTGGGCTGAAAACGGCCATAGCACTTGCCCAAAATTTGGGCAAGAGCTATGGCTTGGATGTAATGGATTCACCATTACTTCATGGGATGAAAACAGCACAGCTTAAAATTAGAATTCCATTAGGTAATGTAGGCCTGCACATTGGTAGGCTATACATTTTGTTTTCATCATAGCATAATGGTGAGCTATTACAGTGCAGTGCATGGTAAGTGTTGTGTAAAAAATATAAACCTTCTGAGATTCTGCCAATAATCGTATAATTTGAGATGCACATCTGCGTTTTTGCCAGCTCAAACAAAGTATCACATGACTTTCATCCCCTTGACCTATTGGCTCATACTAGCTCGTACTTAGTCAGAAGAAGTACTTGGCTAGTATAAGTAAATGTACCTAATGTAATTGCTAATCACTTGCTAACAAGCCGTCAAATACCTGTTGTCTGACCATTTGGTTGAAGATTTATGTAGGTTTGTACGGCAGACAGTACAGGTCTTCTAAACACACGTTATGGGCAGGCAGGGGCGGATCTAACATTTCCCAATGTGGGGGGGGGGGGTGGAAGAGAAAATACTGTACCCATACCATTTTCGGTTACAGAACTTTTATTAGGCAAGTAAAACATCAATAATAACATCAGTTGTTGTTGAAGTTGCAACAGACACGCAGCATGCATAAACCTTAAGATCTGACTCAGAGAGTTTTCTGTTTTCAATTATGAAATGCCGTTGGTTTAGTGGTGACACAGCTGTAGTTAGTTAGTAGCAGTAGTAGTAGTGTTTCAAATAATTTTAATTATAAGCACTTTAATTTGAATGCCATTATTTGCATCATTATTTGCCATCATGTTTGGTGGGGCAGTTAGGGCATATAGGGGGGCATTGCCCCCCCCCCCCCCCCCCATGCCCATGCCTAGATCCTCCTGTGGTTATGGGAGAAGTATCTGTGGGCACTGCGTGTGCAGATAGCTTTACACTGGGTGCACGCACACATGCACACCACTAGGGTACGGCGCCTCTCAAATTCTCCAAGCCTCGCAATTTAGGTTACAGAGTCACTGAAACCATGAGATCAGTCTATCCTTGAGTGCACTGGGAAGAACTTTGATCCATCATCCAAGTCAAAGCTTGTGACTTCTACTATGACTGGCATTAATCAGCTTTTTTTTGGTGCTGAAAGTGGTCCGGAAACTGGCCGGAATGTGGTTCCAGTAAAGCAGTGGTTTTCAATCAGTGGTCCGGAGACCACCAGTGGTCCTTGAGAGGATTCCAGGTGGTCCCCAGCTAAATGAAGGACTGTTGGTAACCAAATGGACCCTTATAGATCTGTAATTCTTGAGATTGTAAAATGTTACGCTCTCAGTTAAATTACATCTAAAATCTGAATTACTTTATTTTTTTCAAGAATCTACACATTTAGAAAATGTAGAAGAATTGTTATTTTGATCAACATGCTGCCAGTTATCTCTCTTTAAATTGTGGACACAAACTTGAAAATCCTTAGCTTTGGGTCAGAGAGACTAAACTCGGCATCAAATGGTGGTCCTCGTGGCTAAAATGCTGAGTAAATAGTGGGCCCTTTTATGAAAAAGTTGAAAACCCCTGCAGTAAAGAAATCCACTGAACGTGGGGCTCTGCATAAGAAAAGCTGTCAGAAATCTCAGCTGTCAAAATCTCATATAACCCATCGCTGTGCCACATGTCCAAGAAGAAAACATAATCTACTGACGTCAGACGCACCCGTCTGTTTCATAACATGACCCTTAACCTTTATGGCTGACCCATAACCCACCAACCAACACACAAACATGACACATCTCTATCAGGGGCGGATCTAGGCATGCATGGGCATGGGGGGGCAATGCCCCCATAAATCCTCAGATTGCCCCACCAATATGATGGCATGCGAAACAACCCAAAATATTTCAAATTAAAATGGTTATATTTTAAATGATTTGAAACACTACTGAACTAACTACAATCGTCTCACCACTAAACCAACAGCATTTCATCATTGAAAACAATAAACTCTCTGAGTCAGACCTTTAGCTTTATGCATTCTGCGTGTCTGTTGCAACTTCAACAACAACTGATGTTATACTTTACTTGTATACTTGTATACTTTACTTATGCTTTACTATCCCACCCCAGCCACGGTGACACACTTCCGTGTTCGTGACAACCACGCCCAAGTACATGTCGACGGATTTTGGCCTTTCCTAATAGTGTATGCACATTGCACACAATAGACCTTTAGGTAAGCACCGCCTTCTTGTCCACACACTTTCCAGCCAGGCTCATTCATTCCAATGTAAATATCATGGACTTTAAACAATAAATACTGGTTCATTTTTGGAACCAGACCTTCAAAATCTCTTCAAAATCCATCAACAAGGCATTATGTTGTTTTTTTTGGTGTTGTTTTTTTAAACAATGTTTTATCATATAGGAAAGCTATTGGAGAGGTTTGTCTATCACATGGTATGCTTAGCTATGATTGGACCATAGCAGTTTAGGGAGGGGCTTACTGAAAGGTCTATTCTGTAGGTGCCATTCTGTGCCTATAGTGTACTACTACGCATCTGTGAGATCGGGTTGGATACTTACTTCACTACCTGATGCTGAAACCCTGGCCCCACGCTGGTCCACACTTTCATCACCTCAAGAATAGATTAGGTAGCCTACTGTGATGCTCTAGTCTTCTCTCCGGTTTACCATCAACAGCAATGCTCTCAGGTTAGTCAAAAAGGCAGCAGCTAGAGTTCTCAGAGAACATCACACCAACATCACACCATGTCCCTGGAACTAACAAAATCCCAGAAACGTGCTTAGAGGGGTGGTCTGGTTTCTGACAAGCCTTCCCATGTCCGAAACAGAATTGTCTAAATGACGGTGTTGCGCGCATGCACGCGCACGCACACGCACACGCACAGGCTTTTTTTAGAGCATGATCTTTCGTTGCCTTTTTTTAAGCATTACCCATTTTCATCCAATACATACAGTACATAACGGTACATACATGCATATATGCATACATATTTACGTTTTTGGATGTTTTAAGTAGCCAAACAGCTTTTCCACACCTCCAAGTTTTGATTTAAAGGGATATTCCACCTTTAAACCTTTGGTCATTTTATGGTCTACTCAGTGTCATGTGAACACCCAAGACAGTTTATTACGGTAACTCATTCAGTATTTAGATATTTGATGTTCCTTTTAGCGTATCTGCCTCCTTCCTATACAGGTAGGTTGGGGCAACCAGGTAGTAGACTACACCTGCCCCATCATTTTATTTACCTGTAATAATTCGCATTATTACATTTTGTCAATCAGAGACAGCTATTACCAGTGTTGGGAATATTACTTTGCCTTCTTAATATATTACTTATATATTATTACCTTCATTTTAAAGCAATATATTATATTACAATATTACTGTCTGAGCAAGTGTAATATATTAATATTACTATTACATATTACTTAAACAAACAAACTTTTTACAATATATGGAATTAAGTATTTAGTATCACCATTAATCAAATATTGTGTAGGCCAATGGCATACAAGCAAGCCCACTTGGCTATCTGGCCAAATCCATATGAACTCAACTTGAAAAACCTTACGTCAGTAAATAATTTGATGACAAATTATAGAAAATAAGTAATTATTTAACTAACTGCAACGAGACAGATTGACAGAAAGTAATATTGAAAGTAATGCATTAATCGAGAAAGAAAATTATAATATATTAGATGATTTGTGTTAAGTAATATATTTATATTACAAGTTACTGCATTTTGGTAACATATTATGTAATATATTAAGTTACGTAGTGCACATGTCCCAACACAGGCTATTACAGTCTACTGCCCATAAGAGGCGCCATTCCCTATTGTAATGTAGGCTATTGTAAGTCATTCGCATTTCGGCCTGACTTGTCCCTCTGTGCTTACTGTAATGATGTTGTGTGAGGCCCCAGCAAGGGGGAAGCCATCTATCGTATACACTGCTACTGTATCATCCCAGAGTGATTTTCACCATTACAGTACCTTATGGTATGACAGAAACTAATCCTGAACAAACCTAAAATAAACACATCCATAAACATGCAACGACGTGCTGTAAGCGTGCAGGACAGCTATTTTCTGCGCGCACCCTGCTGTACGGCAAGGTATGACTAATACCAGCTTGGGGAGTCAGACCGTGCTGACTGTTAGCATGATGATACACTGAGGTTAGTTTACCGTGGACAGACAGTTGCACACAAAACGGATGGATAAATCAGACGGATGGATTGTGGAAACGAGCGTTATTTGATGGTGTCATTCTCTACTGCTTCCATAAACGATAATCACAGCACGCAACGCTGTCAAGCTGAAATGATGTAGCCGATGTAGAGGATGATATCCCGGTGATTTAATTAAACCGTAACACTGAATCACCGTCCAACTCTATCCGCCCGTTATTCCACTCAATAGAAGTAACTCAGTGGCGCTTTGAAGCATTCCATTATATGGACCGCACTTCCACTATCCACCACTAGGACTTGCATCTTCAGCACTGGAGAGCTTCACCGGGGGTTTGAAGTTAACCTAAGCCTACGGGAGCTGGGAATGTGACAGGCGATATGGCAGTTACACCCTTTGGGGTCTCATGACTGCTGACTCTCGACAGCGCAGGGTGTGTAGCCTGCAAATGGCCGCTCGTCGTAAAACTGACACTTATTTGCGTCCGAGCCACGGGCGCGTTAGGTAATCGCACGCTCTCTTTTCCTTGGCTAGAAAGCGAACACTCGCCCGCTGCCGGCACTGTGGTTCTTTTTTATGACGGTTAATTATTTGGCCCGAAGATGTTGGTGCTGGTAGTAACCCAAACATGGCTTTGACTCTCATCCCAGCAACTATACTAGACTTAATTCATCTCCATCAGTGTACTGCAGTGCAGCATTCACAATTTCTAAAGAACACCCGTCAAATGCTTGTTAGAATATATCCCTGCCTAATTCAGCATCCCGCAACTTGCATAATATCTTCCGGTCACATAATATGTGTGAACGTGTGTATAAATATATCCTCTAATAAACGGTAGAACATGTGTGATATGCATGCGTCAGGGGTCAGGGGTCAGTGTCATCTTGTTCACGCATTCTGTCAGAGCGGTAATTCGAGCAGAATGACCATGAGTCACGCTGAGGATTCTAATGAGTCTAATATGGTCTTGCACCTACATGACTGCCTCCCTAAGTATGTCCCAGCTAATCCGTCCCCAGGGTAGTCCACTGCTTGCTGTGGCCTCAAAACATTACAACAAAAAAACACGAAGAAGCGTCTTTTTGCTTCTGTGGGCCTACGGTGTGGAACAAACTCCCTGGACACACGCACGTATGCACACGCGCACGCACACACACACACACGCACGCACGCACGCACGCACGCACACACACACACACACACACACACACATTGCAACTTCAACAACTGATTACTAATATAAATGTACAACATATAGATCTTGTGCATCACAAAAACAAACAAAATACAGTATATAAAATAGATACATTTTGTGTTGTAGATATGACTATGCCAAAACATGGGGTTTGGGGTGAATTTAAATGAAAATGGTATGGGGGCGGCTTCATCTCCTGGTCACACTTTGCCTAGTGCGGGGTAGTGTTTGCCACAAGGCACTGGTTGAAAACACTCAAAACTATTACTGAAAAAACATCAGAGTTGTTGGATGCAGAGAAGTGGGTTGTTTAATCAACTCGATCACCAGACTTGACTGATTGCACTGGGAGGCCTCCCTACCCTACCAATCCCTGAATTGATTCCACAATTACCCCAGTTAAACAATGTCCAGAGATATCACAGTTCAGATTCCATGTACACATTTAAAGTGCCACACATTACTCCACAAATAATCATACAATACAAGTCAAACAAGATCTCTCTGCATCAAATAATGCATGCAATAATGCATTATTCAAGCCTTAACTGTATTGAATTCAGTCCCAGTGGCAGTCTGAACTGCCACACTGTACCTCCCAGATGGCTAACGACGCCCGCGTTCCTCTCTCGGATCGCATCACTTCTCACCTCACCCCACCAGTAAACATCAGCCAAACATCTACTCCTGCTTCAGACAGCAGCTGTCAAACCATTGCCCTGTAGGGCAGCATCGCCATTGATCTTCATAATGGATGTTAATGATGTGAGACTTTATTAAGAGTGCCCATGAATTGGGTTTGTGAATACAGTGGATGCATTTGTGCAAAAAACAAAAAAAAAAGTACAGTGACGCAAAATAGCTCAAACAAATTGGGAATTTTAAATATGACATGAGCCACATGATCGAAGGCGGCAGCGAGATCAAAACGTGTCATAACTCTCTCTGTCTTTCAACAGGTCTGGTTTCAACGTCTTAGGATTCCATTCCAGACAGAGTCGAGTGTCCTCACATCTCTTACTCGTCTCTCTTTAAACGTTCCAGTCTAAAGAAAGACACTATTTGCACTATTCGCTCCATATACTGTAGGTTATGATGAAGACAGCAAATGATCTGCATATGATCTGGACCAAACCTGGACAGTTGCACAGCCCGGCCAACGGCAGAATCTTTAGTCTGAAGTAGATCCCAATTTTAGAGTCATATTTATATATACCACAGTTAAGTACCACAGTCAACATAAATGTTGCAAGTGGTAAAGAATCAGGACACATGGTCAGCATAACTGCATACCGATGGTGTTAAAATAGGCCAAATTATGACTGATTAAATCGACTCTAATTCAATTAGGCATGAAGTGGTATCTAACCGTTTCTTTCATTTTCGTCCGCCTTGCGCGAAAACGGAAAGCCTGGACTAACGCGCGTTGGAAAGTGGCCTTGTGGGGCGTGTCAACCTTCCGGGGTGGGCGTGGCTCTAAATGATGTGACGTAGAACAGAGGGAGGAGTCAACCTTCCGGGTGGGCGTCACTCTAAATGATGTGACGTAGAACAGCAGTGGACGGGAGGGGGAGGGGCCGGAGATGACGACACGTTAGTGAGATCAAATCAGAGCGCAGCACTTCCGCCGTGGGTATCCCACGACACCCCCGCCCCCCAAGGCCAAAATCATTGAGGGCTAGACCAGTCTAGGCATGAAGTGGTATCTAACCGTTTCTTTAAGAATGTTTCCATAATAATAATAATAAAATGACTATTATGACTAGACATGAGGGATAAGGCCTATAGGCCACCAGTCTTTATAATACATAATATTAATGTCACCATTTTTTTTAATATTAATATTAATATTAATATTAATATTAATATTAATATTACATAATATTAATGTCAATTTTTTTGTCTTTTATGACATTATTTAAAATATTAATGGAGACGCACCTAAAGCTTGCATTGAAGATAAAAAAATAACCAGGTGATGATGATAAATGTCGAGTAGGGGTCTAACAATATAGTAACTGTATCGAAATATCGTTTTTGAATAAAAAAAAATGAAGTATATTCTTATGTGAACAGAAAATATTGTATCGTTGGACTTGCAGTACCTGCAGTATCCACATGTTTCACACATATTTAATGTATTACTGCATAGATTTTGGATCATTGAATAAAATCATATCCTATCACCAGAATGTACCAATATCTTCCATGTATTGTATCATCAACAATGTATTGTGATACATATCGAATCACGGTTAAAATGTATCGTTACACCCCGAGTGAATCGGCCTAGTGAAGCAACATACAGCCTCAGCCACTGTACTTAATGTTAGATTCATAGATCTACTCAGGGCATGTCAGTGTGCACAGACAATAATTAATAGGCGTGTCAATTCAAGCAATGTTACATTAACATGTCATCTGTGGTCACTTCTCCACATTTGGCACATGTTGATTGTTTAGTTTGACACAATCTTACTGATTCTTATTCTTTGAAAGTTTTTTTTTGCAGTGTTTAAAAAGATATGATAAACCAGTGTTGATTCTTATGTGATTTACAAAGCAGTTTTTTGTATATATATATATATATATATATATATATATATATATATATATATATATATATATATATATATATATATATATATATATATATATATATATATATATATATATATATATATATATATATATATATATATCCCAGTTAGAGTTCACTGAGTGTGAGTTTGAATGAATGAATTACAATTATGTGTAATTTACATTACAGGTGTGAGAAGACTTAATTAATCTATATGCACTATTTTTTATACACAGTACCGGTATATTTAAATTTAAAAGAAAAATCATCTCTCACACTTGTGCCAGTGATCACCCGATGAAGTGCCAATGTTGGCACCTGTGTCTGAGGTTGCCTAGCCCTGGTCTAGTCAACAAAACTGCAGTTGATTTAATTCAGTGGTTTTCAACCATTTAAATCCCAGGGCCGACTATTTATTCAGCATTTGAGCCACGGACCCCCATTTGAGGACATTTTAGCCTCACAGACCCCAAAACTAAAGATTTATTTTGTTTTTGTCCACAATACTAGGCTGGATTTCACAAACAAAACATTCAAACATACAACAGATCAAAATTACTATTAATCTTCTACATTCTCTAATTGTGTAGACTTCTTAATTAAATGGGGTAAATCAGATGATGATTATTTCAACTCTTAAGAGTTGCGGGTCCATTTGGTTTCATTTGTACGCTCTCAAAGAGCTACACATGGTTAACCAACTTCCCATCATTTAGCCTGGGGACCAACCGGAATCCTCTCAAGGACCACTGGTTGAAGACCACTGATTTAATCAACTGAAATGCAGCCAGTCACAGACAATTTGCTTCCTCACTACATGTCTTCCACGTGCGTGTTTACACAAAGACGCTGGTCATAGGAGCTATAGTGCCCCGCGAAAAAAGGTCTAGTCGACTTAACATTTTTTCATTGAAATACTCATAAGGGTGCACACAGGGGGTCTTATACTGTATATGCTGTTACTCACTGGTGTGTGGGTGTGCTATCCACTACGGTGGTGCTACTGCCCTGCAGTGAGCTGCTTTTCTGGTTCTGTCTCTTCCTGTTGCCTTTCTGCATCTCCAGGGCTGCTGACCAGCAGCAGCGGTCAGTCACCAACACAGATTATACAGTGGATCCAGAGACAGGTGTGGTCTACACAGGCATGTGGCATGTGGTTATTAGACATGCATTTTAAGATTCCTCCGACAAACAACGGCACGAATAAATGGCTCAGTGATTGATGTATAAGCCTCGCAGCCGTCGGAGCCTCACGGCCGTCAGAGCCTCTCCTCCGACAGCAAAAACGCAGCCCCTGGCGTCTCGGTAACAACGTGGACCAGAGGTACACTGTAGAGGAGCGTCACCATGGAAACCAAAGACGCCACTGGAATAGGTGGACCCTGTCGGCGTCGCCTGCTTTCTTTCGTTTTCTTAAAGTCCCTATACTGTCTCTCTAACCCCCAATGGGAGTCTGTCTCACTGCTGATAGAGGTCCACACTGAAGATCAGCTGAGACTCTAATATACAGCATTCAGCACTCTTTAGTTCTTTCTAATTAACTGTAAACTCCAAACTATGAACCCTGAGCTCCAAACTCCAAACTCCTGAACTTTTTAAAATCTGCCCTCCAAATATAATTCTGAACTCTAACTAAGCACCAAGCTGCCATGAACTGTCAAGAGCGTCTTCCATGTGCTAATATAATCCAGTTCAAATGGGAGGTGTGCATGGTTTGCTCTCTCTCTCTCTCTCTCTCTCTCTCTCTCTCTCTCTCTCTCTCTCTCTCTCTCTCTCTCTCTCTCTCTCTCTCTCTCTCCATTTGGATTCCCCAACACTCTATATGCAGGTCGTGAGAGGTGTGTGTGTGTGTGTGTGTGTGTGTGTGTGTGTGTGTGTGTGTGTGTGTGTGTGTGTGTGTGTGTGTGTGTGTGTGCGCGCGCGCGCGCGCGGGGGTGCGTGTGCATGTGCATGTGCGTGTGCCAACTGATTCTCTGCAACTTGATCAGTCCAGTGCTGACTGCAGTGGGTATAGAATAACTATGAAATTAGGCATTTTGATGGCATTAAGTTTTGTAGTCGAGTCGACTGTTAACTTTAGTGGAGAGTTGTGGGAATGAGGGACAATTCTCTTACACACACACACACACACACACACACACACACACACACACACACACACACACACACACACACACACACACACACACACACACATGTACACAACCACATACTCACTGGAGTGAGTGTGTAAATATATAGTGGCACCATGTGGGGAATACTGGGGTTATTTTAACTGACTTAAACACACATCCAGTGGCGGCTGGTGACTTTTTCTTTAGGGAGGGCGCTATAAAAAAAATCATAATAATAATAGATGTATGTACCAGGTATCATCACATTCAATGGAAGCAAACAATGAGTTGGTGTGAATGGATGCTGTCAGCCAATCCTTACCAACTCTTTGAGAAGGTCCTGGGCCTCCTGGGTAGGCTACTGGTGTACGATACTCTCTTCCTCTGTCCTTGGATTTTTGTGTGATGATTACATTTATTTGGTTCCAGCTCTTTAGTTTAAAAAAAATCCTGCAGTGTTCTGCTTTCAATTGTTGTTTTCTGCATTGCTTTATAGTTATCTTATAATATATTTGTCTTGTTATTCAATTCAATTGTTATTCCATTATCAAAATTAATTCAACTAGTGCAGGGGTGGCCAACCGGTCGCAGACTAAGAGCCACGTTTTTCACTGTGTTACGTCAAAGAGCCACATCAAATGGTCACAGCGGTTAGAAAACCGCCGCGACGGCCGTCACGGTCGCAAATAGAAACATACAGACATGTATTTTGAAACGGGGTTTACAATCCAAAAAAGTATATGACATTCTCAAGAGTTAAAATATTCATCATGTGAATTAGCCCAAGTCTACACTGCTAGAGAATGTGGAAGATTAATGGTCATTTTGATCTGTATGTTTCACTGTTTTGTTTTCTCTGAAATTCAGCCTGGAATTGTTGACACAAGAAATCTTTAGCTTTGGGGTCTATAGAGCTAAAATGGTGGTCTGTGGCTCAAATTCTGAATAAATGGTGGGCCCTGGTAGAAAAAAAGGTTGAAAACCACTGGTATAGGGAATGAATGACTGCGCCATGAGGCCAAGCGTTTTTGACAGCTTCATGTGGAAGCCCCTTAAGAGCCGCATGTAACCAGCTGAAGAGCCGCACGAGGCTCGCGAGCCTCAGGTTGGCCACCCCTGAACTACTGTATAGGTCTATTCCTCCCTTTACCTGGCTCTGAGTCTGTGTCTCTTCATTCATGTCTGTGGTGGAGTTGTGTTCAACTCTATGTAAAACTGTGTTGTGTGCTGCCCTCAAGTGGTTTGGTCGCGCACGTTTTGCGACCCAGATCGCTCCTACCGTTTGCATTGAAGTCAATAGGACCGCAATGCATTGCCCTTCAGTGCAGAGCTCAACGCCTAAAGACGAATGCGAACCAACACGTGAGACTCAGTAACCTATCTACAACGTAAACAACTTTTGACATTTCATGGTAGTATAATACAACTTTTAATCACTTTGTGGTTAGAGTGGGCTTTAGTTACTTATATTATATAAAATTTGCCATGATGGATTGCTCATTTAAAGAAAATGACAAGCTGCAGATTTCATTTCTCCGTCATTCTTATTCACGTGGTATTCATTAGGTAATGCATGGTGGTGCGGCCGCCACTGCACACATCTATAGCAGGAAAAGAGACAACAGAAAGCGCAAAGAGCGAGCGAGGTTAAGCTGTATGAAATACTTGCTGTTAATATAGTGGTGTCAAGTGTATTAATTGATGTCCAGAGTGCCATGGTGGGAGCTCCACTGGCAAAACCACTGGCCTAATAGAACAAACTACAAACTACACAATCTTTATTTGCACTCAATTTGTTAGAAAAAAAAAGTGGTCTTTTGTGAAAACACCCCTTAATTAATGCCTGTTTCCCCTCTCCCAAAATAGGCTTATAATGGGGCTCTCCCCACCATGTCAGTATAGTGTGTTAACACTCACACTTTCACTTTCACCTTTGGTACAACAGTGATTCAGCTGTCTCAAAAGGTGGGGGCGTGGCACATGGTTTATGGCTGAACCACTGCTGAAACGAAAGTGAAATTGAGTGTCAACACTCTACTGACATGGTGGAGAGACCATATATAGCAAAAACTTGCATTTTGGAGCGATGTATATATAGGTGAACTTGCATTAGACCCATTAGCCCCATTATAAGCCTATTTTGGGAGAGGGGAAACGGGCATTAAGGAGTGTTTTCACAAAATAACACCTGGACCAGTTTTTTCTAACAAATTAAGTGCAAATAAAGATAAAAAAAACATGTGCAATTCTCCTTTAATGTTGGAACAAAGACCACAAAACACATTTCATTCATACTTCAAGGCATATATTCTATTTTTGTTCAAGTGAATTGACAGTACTGAGGAAGAACTTCTATGTGTGACCAGTAGATGGAAGCAGCGTCCTGTTAAAGATAGAAGAGCTTCAGTATATTATTAGTGGGGTTTCGTCTCCATGTTAAATGTAGATGTCATTTACAACTCTTGTAAAAGTTTCACTTTCAGTCCTAATTTGTTGGTGAGGGTCTATAGAACCATTTTGGTTCGAGTGGCCCGCGCACAAATGACATAATTGGCCTGTAGGGGGCGTAACAAGGTGCCAACCATATCAAAACATGTAAACTGTTGTAACTATTGATCAAATTGTCCAATCTGTACATATGGGATATCTATGAATTCACAATCAGGTGTAGCATTTGCTACCTAAACCTAATATATAATAAAATATATATATATATATATATATATTTTTATCCATTATTGGTGTATATCCACAAAAATAGCAAGCAAAACAAGCTAAAAATATAGCTGCAAGCAGCAATAAAACGGGATCAAGCAAGCAGCAATAAGGAGTAAGAACAATACGCACAAATAAGCCATAGAAACATGGGAGCCTGAACTTCAGAAATACATCAGGTAATTATGGGAGCAGGGCAGGGTTTTTGAGCCCTGCCCTGCCCTGACTGACTCACACATTGTAATCTGGTGTGACTGAGTGAATGATTGGTGAGCTGTGAGTGAGTGGTGAACTGAGCTATGAACTGTCATTAGTGACAACATGGCCGAATAGTGACAGTCAAACAGCCTTGCCCAGCCATGAGGCCCATAGGGCAGGTGCCTATCTCCTGTTTCTGTAGCATGAGGCAGCTTGATGTACAAGTACACCCTCTGGACATGACGCTAGTATGACACAGGGTCTTACCCCCAATCCAACCCTTGATGCTGAGTGCCAAGCAGGGAGGCATTGGATCCCGTTTTTAGAGCCTTTGGTATGACCCGGCCGGGAATCGAACCCCGGCCTCCCAGTCTCAGGGCGGACACTCTAACCACAAGGCCACTGAGTTGGTGAATGAGTAAATGATTGGTGAGCTGTGAGTGAGTGGTGAACTGAGCTGTGAACTGTCATTAGTGACAACATGGCCGAATAGTGACAAAACACAACATGGCCGAATGGTGACAACCACCATTACATTGAGTTTTACCCTGGGTTACACATAGAACCATGAACTTAGATGTAGAAGACCACATGAGATTGTGCATGATTGACTCATATTACTAGGTGTCCGTGCCGGGATTTGAACCCAGGAACTCTCATTTCCAAGTCATGCGCTCTACCAATGAGGCTACCCAACAGACACAAAATGTACTGGAAACAACACACACATTCAGTGGACTGCTTGGTAAATGGTGCATTTATATAGCGCCTTTATCCAAGGCGCTTTACATAGATTGTGCATCACATTCACCCATTCACACACACATTCATACACTGATGGCAGTGGGACAGGGACACATCGACACTAACTCTGCAGGAGCCCGGGATCGAACCGGCAACCTTGTGGTTACCATCCGGTTACTCTACCTCTGAGCCACTACCGCTCCTTAAATATGCACAAATAAGCCATAGAAACATGGAAGAAATACATCATGTGATTGTGGAAACAGCAGGGTTTTTGGAGACTCAGACTTTGTATTGTCAGCAGTGGGACTTGAACCCTCAATCTTGTGTTCCGAAGTCAAACACCCTACCGACTGAGCTATCCAGGCACAATGATTTGCTTAGTTGTTGTCATCAATGAAACAACCCAACAACACGCCACCAAGCAGTAAGCAATATGAACAATATGCACAATTCAGCAGTCCGAGGGTGGAGCTTAGTGGTCAAAGTGACAAATGGAAACAAGTTCCACATGCTTATTCCTCTCACACAATCTGGCACAATGTACTTGCTCCAGTGTTGCCAGAGAGAAACAAGCAGAAGAAGACTCTTCACAAACGAGCAACTTTCATTGGCTTATAAAAACGTCATTTTTTGATGAAAACAAATTTGCTTCTGAAGTTTTGTCCGGATGGGGCCAAAGTTCTCATGTAGCAGGTGTCATGCAAATTGATCAAAAATCCAGGCATAAAATCAGGCATGAGCATTTTTCAAACTGCTTAAAATGGCAGACACTCTGGGGGTGGAGCTTACCAGTCGAAATTACAGATGTGTTCCACATGAATCAAGGAACATGTAGAAACAAGTCCCATGATTTTAAGCCAAACGAAGCCTGAGTTATGCTTGTTCAAATGTTTCAGTTTCAAAGAATTGCTATAGCGCCCCCATTTGAGCGATTGGAGCAAGACTGGTTTTAGTGCTATTTGGCATCCCCCTATACCAAACTGTAAAATCTCATAAACAGATTACTTTGCATGTGTAGATTAGGGATAATAGAAGAATTTTCACAAACAAGCAATTTTCATTGGCTCGTAAAAACATCATTTTTTTCACTGAAAACAAAATTCACACCCATTTCATGTTTGTATGGCTTCAAAGTTCATGTGTAGGTCATTGTTATGCATTTTGATCAAAGATTGTAGGAGAAGAGACATTTTAACTGTTTTACATATAATTCAAGATGGCGGTTCATCTAAAGGTCAGAGGTGAAAAGTCAGAATACAAAAGTTGTTTGACATAAGCAGACGCATAAGTGAATATAAGTTACATTTCTGAGAGTCGAGCAGTTCATGAGTTATGAGTGTTTAAAGTTTGCAATTTCAGTTGAGTGCTATAGCGCCACCATTTGACCAGTGGTCACAGGCTTCGCATCATCACCGTTTGGCATCACCCTCTACCAGATTACCAATTTTCGCGAAAACCGACTGCACGGTTCAGCCAGAACAGCTATTTCTGGCGGAAGAAGGAGAAGGAGAAGGAAAAAAGAGACAGAAACAAGAAGGGATCAAGTCCACTTCGTGGACTGCTTGATCCCTTAATTAGCTAAGACCGAAGTGAGTTTCCATCTCCATGTTAAATTTAGTTGTCGTTTACAACTTTAAAAGTTTAACTTTCAGTACTAAATTCTAGGTGAGGTCCACAGAACCATTTTGGTTAGAGTGGCCAGCACGCAGATAAAGATTATTAGGGGGCCTTCCAAAATATGATATATGACTGTCATAACTTATCCAATCTGAACATATGACATATGTATGAATTCACATTCAGAAGTAGTATTTAGTCATTTATACCAAATTACCCCCCCTCCCCGCTCCCCACCCCCACAAACTGGTGTATATCCACAAAAATAGCACGTAGTATTTTGATGATAATAGCATGAATTTTGGAACACAGTTGGAGCATGTCATTAGGAGCATTGTTGGCTATGGCACCATCACAGATTTGTCCCTTGGTAATCCTGACAGCTATTTTCTAAAATCTTAATTCTAGTAAATAGTCCCACATTGTCAATGATGAGGAATTCAGTGGTACTATTTACATTTGTCCTGTGACCATGGTAGATATTTCTCATAATGGCCACCACCTGCTGATATTTTAACAGTAATTACAATTCTCTGATCCTGATTCTGGTAACTAATCCTACGTTTTCAAGGACGAGGTCTAAAGGATGAGGTGGGGTGAGGGCTTCCAGCCAGAGTTTCTCCTCACTTCTTATGGCCTCAGTGTTCTGGGGCTATGTCAACTATGTCAATGACAATGGGTGCAATTCCAGATCGCTTGGTGTAGCCAGGTATGGTGTAAGTCCTCTCATTGGCTGCATGGCAGCAAATCAGGTTTGGGGCCGTGCTCATTGGTTGCATGGCAGCAAATCAGGTCTGGGCCCTTGAGGTAGGCCCGAAAGCCTATACCACCAGGCCTGGGCCTGGGCTTACCAAATAGTTATCCAGAATAATTAAAAACAGTCATCAAGAGCTTCAAATCATGATGAACAAAGCAGGGGAGTGCAGTAACATTTTTAATTGGGGGGGTCAGGTGATTTCTGAACCTTTTGACTTGCAGGTTTTAATTATTCTGGGTAATTATTTGGCAAGCTCAGGCCCAGGGCTGGTGGTATAGGCTTTCGGCCTACCCAAGGCCCCAGACCTGATTTGCTGCCATGCAACCAATGAGCACGGCCCCAAACCTGATTTGCTGCCATGCAGCCAATGAGAGGACTTACACCATACCTGGCTACACCAAGCGATCTGGAATTGCACCCATTGTCTTTGCTGAAGGTTTCTTTCCAAGTCTCTAGCTCAGCCCTGCAAGGTCTAACCCAGACTTGTGCAGATGGCTGCTGGCTCATCTGGCGGCCCCAGTTTGTGTGATTAGGTGGGGTTGACTGCCGCAATCAGGATTAGGGGCTTGACCCTTTCAAACTGTGGCAGTCTCGCCAAGTGTCTGCATTTGCTTTGGAGGCTATAGAGGAGACAGTTGCTCTCCAGCACCAGGTGTCATGAGGTGAAGGCTCCTTCAATTGACATGATAGGGACAATGAGAATGACACTAAGGCCACTCCAGTGTATGCACATCCTGCCCGATAGTTATGAGGGCAGATCTTCAGGTGTTCTGTTGAGTCTTCATGGGGAGAAGCATTATGCATTCCGAACCAAGTACACAGACTGGTGTTGGATCTGGATGGGGATCTGGCTAGAAGTACACAGACTGGTGTTGGATCTGGATGGGGATCTGACTAGAAGTACACAGACTGGTGTTGGATCTGGATGAGGATCTGGCTAGAAGTACACAGACTGGTGTTGGATCTGGCTAGAAGTACACAGACTGGTGTTGGATCTGGATGGGGATCTGGCTAGAAGTACACAGACTGGTGTTGGATCTGGATATGGATCTGCCTAGAAATACACAGACTGGTGTTGGATCTGGATGGGGATCTGGCTAGAAATACACAGACTGGTGTTGGATCTGGATGGGGATCTGGCTAGAAATACACAGACTGGTGTTGGATCTGGATGGGGATCTGGTTAGAAGTACACAGACTGGTGTTGGAACTGGATGGGGATCTGGCTAGAAGTACACAGACTGGTGTTGGAACTGGATGGGGATCTGGCTAGAAGTACACAGACTGGTGTTGGATCTGGATGAGGATCTTGTTAGAAGTACAGAGACTGGTGTTCTGACCTCACTGGGTAGTGGGTACTGGTCAATCGGGTAGAGCTGGTTTGAGTTGGAGTGAGTAGTGAGTAGAGTATGTCAGCTGATTTCATGGGCTCACTTGATTTTCACATATAGGGTAGAAGACATGAATTTACTGCCTACATCAATACATCAATATTACACATTTTGATGATTTGACTATTATCTAGCATTTTATTTAAAAAAAATCATAATCCTTGAAAACGTTTTGTCATCAGAATCAAGATTGTATGTTGTAGAAGCTGAATTGGTAAGATAACAGCAGATGGTGGCCACCATAGCTGTCATCACAGACCCATAGCCAAAACAATTCCTTATGGCAGGCTTTAACTTTGTGCCAAATGTCATGCTTTCATTGAAAAGTGCACAATTTTCACACAGAGGCTGGGCTATAAGTGGGTATGTCTAACTTTAGTCCCCCCAATACTGTATCGTTTCTATTTATTTACAATTCATACCATTACTCATTCATGATAATATAGGTAGGCACTAACTTCATCCTTCTAGGTTCAACAGAATTTAAATTAGGTGCCCTTTGAAGTAATTTGATGTACATGGGCGTCCATTTTTTCCATGTCATATTCCAAACATTAATATTTGAAATCCAGTTAATTCCTGGGTTAGTATTGACTTGACATAGTAAAAGAAAACAAAGAAAAAACAGCAATTGTGAGAAAATAAAGACTTTTAAGAAAAACAAAAATCCGATTTTGGCCAATTTTGAAATTGGCCAAAAAATGCATATTTTTTTCATCTGCAGATGGGCCACTCGAACTAAAATTGTTCTATAGGTCATCATCTACAAATTAGAAGTGAAAGTCAAACTTTTACAAGAGTTGTAAATGACGGTGTGTCGTGGGACCCCACTATATAGTCCAGAGGGACCAGAGGGTACGGCAAATACGGGCTGAAGTGCCAGTGGCTCCATGTAGTTTAGATTAGGGGCTTTCAACCTTTTTGATGCCAGGGCCCACCATATTCAGCATTTGAGCCACGGACCACCGTTTGAGGACATTTTAGCCACAAACATCTAAAACTAAAGAATTATTTTTGTTTTGTCCACAATTCCAGGCTGGATTTTGCCAACAAAACAGTGTAAACTTCTTAATGAAGTGGTGCTAATTCAGATGATGAATATTTTATTTCTTGAGAGTGTGAAAATGAAACCAAATGGACCCGCAAGGGTCCATTTGGTTTCATTTTTACGTTCTCAAGAGTTACATCTGGTTAACCAACTTTCCATCATTTAGCCTGGGGACCACCTGGAACCTTCTCAAGGACCACTGGTGGTTCCCGGACCACCTGTTGAAAACCCCTGTTTTAGAGGAACATATTGCTCTCATGAGAGGGTGCTACTAATGCTGCTCATGCTGTAGACTCCATCCAAAGAAATGATTTACAAATCAGACAGTGTACATTCTCCATAATCTAAATGAAAGTGTTGCGATCATATGGTGGCCTTAAGGTTTGGGAGGTCCCTTTCCTTTCATGACGTCATAATCAGTGTTGGGAATATTACTTTACCTTGTTAACATATTACTTATTAATTATTACCTTCATTTTAAAGCAATACCCTATATTATATTACAATATTACTGTCTGAGCAAGTGTAATATATATTAATATTACTATTACATATTACTAAAAACGTTTTACAAAGTATATAATTAAATATTTAGTATTAATAAAATATTGTAGTGGCATACCTAAAGCAAGTGCACTTGGCTATCTGGACAAATTCATATGAAATCAACTTGAAAAAACGTCACTCCTGAAAACAGTCCTTGCATAGACCTACCTCATCCTATTCAGCTATGGACAGTTAACACAGGAGTTAAATGTAGACCTACCTCATCCTACTCAGCTATATGAACAGATAACACAGGAGTTAAATGTAGACCTACCTCATCCTACTCAGCTATGGACAATTAACACAGGAGTTAAATGTAGACCTACCTCATCCTATTCAGCTATGGACAGTTAACACAGGAGTTAAATGTAGACCTACCTCATCCTACTCAGCTATATGAACAGATAACACAGGAGTAAATGTAGACCTACCTCATCCTACTCAGCTATGGACAATTAACACAGAAGTTATTCTCTTGAGTAGTATTAGTAGTAGTGTTTCAAATCATTTTAAATATAGGCAGTTTAATTTGAAATATCTTGGGTTGTTTTGCCTGCCATCGTGTTTGGTGGGGCAGACTGGGCATTTAGGGGGGCATTGCCCCCCATGCCCATGCCTAGATCCGCCCTTGGAATGGAAGAGGTCAGATTATCTACACTATGTGTGCACTGCGTGATGTCGTCTTCCCCTGTGTTGTATTGTGTCTGTCATGTTTGTATGATGTTGTGGTGTGAGAAAACCCCAAGACAAATTTCCCTTGTGGACAATAAAAATAAAGTTTACCTCGACCTTGAGTCGCCCTGTTGCACTGCCACCGCTGTCCATTCGTCCTACAGACCGCTATGACCAGGGCCGGATTTAGCCAGCCCTACTAGGGTGGGCTGGAAGAATGGCAGGGTGGGCAACTTTAAAGTTTTTCATATGAAGCAGTGTTTTTCAAACTTTTTGACACCAGGGCCCACTATTTATTTGGCATTTGAGCCACGGACCACCCTTTGATGACATTTTAGCGCCAAAGACCCCAAAACTAACGATTGCTTTTGCTTTTGTCCATACCAGGCTGGATTTCGGGAAACAAAACAGTCCAACATACAGATCAAAATGACCATTAATCTTCTACATTCTCTAGTTGTGTAGACTTGGGCTAATTCACATGATGAATATTTTAAAGGTAGGGGAAGTGATTTCACTTTTGTCAGATATCCCCCACCCCCACGTTAGCAGAGGAGCTAATAAAAGTTCCCCAGGTGGAGGGTGAATTCTCCTCCAATCAGGATCGAGCAGCAGGTTCACATAGTGTAGCTACTCTTGGGCGCCCCTAGTGCACCAGACTGGTACTACACCATGAATTTCAAATCACTTACCCTACCTTTAACTCTTGAGAGTGTAAAATTTTTTACGCTCTTAAAGAGTTGTACCTGGTTAACCAACTTTCCACCCGGAACTCTCTCAAGGACTCTCTCAAGGACACTGATATAAAAAACACTGATATTACCTTTCATTGGGTGGGCAGGATGCACATTTGGGTGGGCTCTGCCCACTCCTGCCCCCCTCTAGATCCAGCCCTGATGACCAGTCGTCAATGAGTGAATCATTTTTTTTCTTTCTGCTCACGGCTGAAGGGCCTCCACAAATCCTTTTCCCAGGAATGAATTATATACAGTATAGGCTCAGGCATGTCCCTAGAGGAGGTGTGTTATGTAAGGAGGGAGAGCTTTTTTAGATTCAAATTTGTCATTCG
The DNA here is from genome assembly GCA_039105355.1 of Benthosema pterotum. Lineage (NCBI taxonomy): Eukaryota > Metazoa > Chordata > Actinopteri > Myctophiformes > Myctophidae > Benthosema > Benthosema pterotum. The sequence goes on along the minus strand of CM076973.1, from coordinate 42,739,583 downwards.
AAATTTGTAATTCGATCCTCCATCCCTCCGCTTTGTCCGTCTGTCCATCCCATCCATCCCATTATTGCAGTGGTTTTCAACCAGCGGTCCGGGAACCAGCTAAGTTAGTTAACTAAATGAAAAGTTGGTTAGCCAGATGTAATAACTCTTGAAAGTGCAAAATGAAACCCAATGGACCCTTGCGGGTCCATTGGGTTTCATGTTTACACTTTCAAGAGTCTACACAACTAGAGACTGTAGAAGAGTATTGATCATTTATTGATATCTGTATGTTTGCCTGTTTTGTTTCCCAAATCCATATCATGGACAAAAGCAAAAGCTAAATCTTTAGTTTTGGGGTCTGTGGGGCTAAAATGTCATTGAATGGTGGTCTGTGGCTCAAAAGCTGAATAAATAGTGGGCCCTGATCAAAAAGGTTGAAAACCACTGCTTTATTGTACAACATATATCTACCTATCAATATCAATCCGTCAGCTTGTCAAATACAATGTTTTTTTTTTTTTTTTTTTTTTAGCTTGTTGCACATAAGAGTTGAGGTCACCTGACACCTGAAAAGTTTAGGAAACCTTTGAAAACACACACACACACACACACACACACACACACACACACACACACACACACACACACACACACACACACACACACACACACACACACACACACACACACACACACACACACACACGCAGGTGTTTTTAATATTGTCGGCTTTCATTCACAATCATTCACAACTAGCAGAAGTTAGGAATATCGTTGACCTACAGGCATGCATGCACACATACGGTATGCATCAAATAAAACCCTGTGTGCGTGAGTGCCTACTTGTGTGCGTACATGGGAGAGGGAGGGGGGGGGGGGGCGTAGAGGGCTTCCCCCGCCGGCAAAAATAAGTAGGAAAAGGTTTGGAAGAGGAAACAGGAAGTGACATCACTCCGTGACTAATAATGTGTGGTCACAGAGTGGACGAGGTCAAAGCTGTGTTACACACTGACTGGAAAATAACTATACATTTACTCTATTGGCCTGAATATAACATTTTTTCTCAATGGAAATTTACAAGTATTTGACATTCAATGTTTTTTTTTCCACAAATGAGTTTTGAAAAATGGTGCTCGTCTTACAGACCGCAATTATTTGTTTACAAGCATTGGGACTGGATGCATGGGTGACTGTTTCATGTAATCAATGCCCAACAGATCTCCAAACATGTTGTTTTGGGGAGCGTTGGTTTCAGTTCATTCAACCTCCTCTGGTGTGTTGGCTAGAGAGGTCAAATCGTTTTAAGTATAAACACTTTCATTTGAAATATCTTGGGTTGCTTTGCATGCCATCGTGTTTGGTGGGAAATTTAGGGGGGCATTGCCCCCCCATGCCCATGCCTAGATCCGCCCCGGTCTGTAGGCAGTGTTTGAGACAGATCTTACTATAGTCTTGGATTGTCTTGATCTGGACACAAACAAGACCAGAGTCCTGAGTCCTGGGACCCCCAGTTTGGGACCCCGCTGCCCACAAAGCATGTGAACACGTTGAAATGTCTTTCTCAAAATAACCCGTGGAGATTGAATTAGAACGTATTTGATGCATTCCAAACCTAAATGTGCTATTTCACGGTCAGTCGGGTCAGATTGTTTTTGCTATTTTCTCTCTATTTAATATGATCTTGTGATTTGTTGTTGCTGCTTGGGCAGATCTTGGCCAGCGTCCGTCTCAAGCAAGCATCACTAATGACATCAAATTAACTGGAATTAAAAATGATTTATTGAACATTTTGCTTGTACTTTATTAGATTTCAGCGGGAAAACAGCCAAGACTTGTTTTTGAATGACCCTTTTGAGGATTCCGTTACTCCAAAGTATTTTAGGCATGATGTACATTGTGTTAGTAATGGAGTGGCGAAATAACTTTTTCTTAAATTATTGAGTACTCTCTCCCAAACTATAGGAATGTGGGATCATTGTGGGATTAAGGCTCTGTGTGCTTCAATGTGATCACAGTTGACAAAACAGAACAGATCAACATGCTCCCTTTATGAGCTTTTGGATCAACTATATTCTTCCAATCAGCCACCATCAGGCCAGCCAAAATACTTTTGAAACGACTAAACGAACTGTATATTTTGTAGACTAAAACTAGACTAGGCTTAAAACATTTCAGATGACTAAAAACAATGTATTAGGACAGGACACTATGCCTGGCTACATAGCAGTGGAGAATACGAGGCATTATCTAATTGTCTAGAGCAGGGGTTTTCAACAGGTGGTCCGGGGACCACCAGTGGTCCTTGAGAGGGTTCCAGGTGGTCCCCAGGCTAAATGATGGAAAGTTGGCTAACTAGATGTAACTCTTGAGAATGTAAAAATGAAACCAAATAGACGCTTGCGGGTCCATCCGTGGCTCAAATGCTGAATAAATGGTGGTCCCTGGTGTCAAAAAGGTTGGAAACCAAGGTATTAGGAGCTCAGTAGCAGTTTTAGTGCTGTAGCCTCACAGGTTGCCTCGACACGCAGGCGTTCATTTTCGTCCGCGTTGCGCGAAAAAAAAAAAAAAAAAAAAAAAAAAAAAAACTGGACTAATTTGTTCGCCTAAAAGTGGGAGTCATCCTTTGGGGGTGGGCGTGGCTCCAAACGATGTGACGTAGCACACCAGTGGAGGGGCAGTAGGGGAAGGGCTGGGGTGACGACATGACGTTGGTGAGATCAAATCAGATCAGCTCACCCCGCCTCCCCTAGTCCAAAATCAGCAACATATTACCGGTATATGTGTTCTAGTTATAGAGTACAATGTATTTATCCATATGAGGCTTAATTAGCCTGGGATCCTTTTAAGGCATGTCTGGTGGTCGCCCCAGAGCGCCCCCACCCCATGGTGCCACAGGCAACTGCCTAGTCTGCCTAATGGCAAAAACGCCCCTGTTCAGCGACATGGAGACACAAGGCTGCTGCCCCAACAGCTATGCTGTGTTCTGGTATAGACTGCCTCACTGCCTCTGGTCACAATTTTAAGGCAGGTTTCATTTGCAGCTTAAAATAACAGTAACAGAAACAAAACAAAACCAAACACGAAAAAGGTCCAGTACATTCCAGACTGTGTCCCCCCCCCCATGGTCATTATTTGTACGCACACACAGTCTCTCTCTGACACACACACACACATGTGCGCACGCACACAGAATTCCACTCTATTGTGCAATCTAAGCATCTTACACGAGTAGTACCCCCTGTGTCCCTTTCGCATGAAGCAATACTACACAAACTTGTATGCACGCACGCACGCACGCACGCACGCACGCACGCACGCACGCACGCACGCACACACGCACGCACGCACACACACACACACACACACACACACACACACACACACACACACACACACACACACACACACACACACACACACACACACACACACACACACACACACAGGTCATAAGTCAAGCTGTGTTTGAATAGCAGGAAGGGAGTGTGATAGTTAATAATGGGCTGCACCGATGTAATATATGGTGTGAACCTCCTTCTGTGCCACCAAGCTTTATCGCTACATCACTCACACACACACACACACACACACACACACACACACACACACACACACACACACACACACACACACACACACACACACACACACACACACACACACACACACACACACACACACTCTGCCAGTACGTTATCGTCTCATCGGCAGACCTGGGCAGCTCCTTTTGCTTCCTTCCCTATTAGGAAACAACCTGGCGTGCATGTGTGTGTGCGTGTGTATGTGCGTTTGTGTGTGCGCACACTACGTGCCGTTACATGCGTGCGTGCAGCGGAGTCGCGAGCTGGAAAATAGCCGATCTACAAGCTCACAACGTGCTGCAGCTCTATGTGAGCTGGTACACATTTTCAGTTTCAAACCTGAATAGATAATTAAAGGGGTATTTCAATTTCAAAAAAACCTTTGACCATTTCATCATCTAGTCAGTCTCATGTGAACACACCAGACAGTTTATACGTTACTCCATTCAGTATTTAGATATTTGATGTTCATTTTAGCTGCCCTGCCCCCCTCCTATACAAACCCATTATAACTTAAAACTCCATTTTAACCATGACAGATTATTCGAAAACAACCAATCTTTTTTGTATTGTCCTCCTAATACGTGGGAGGGCCGGGGAATTTCATTTATAGTTTTCATTTATTTTATAAATTATTGTTTTATTCATTTGGCAGCAACCAGGGTGGGCATTCTCAAATATGGAGGCTGCTACATTTTTCAAAACAATATTTTTTTTATTAAATAAATGAAGACGGTAAATGAAATTCCACAGACCTCTCATGTAGTAGGAGGACATTATCAGTCACCAGAAAAAAAAGATGGGTTGTCAAATAATCTGCCATAGTTGAAATGGAGTTTTAAGTTACAATGGGTTTGTATAGGGAGGAGGTGTGTACACTAAAATGAACATCAAATATCTAAATACTGAATTGAGTAACTTTCTGGTGTGTTCACATGAGACTGAGTAGACCATAAAATGCCCAAAAGTTTTTTGAAAGTGAAATACCCTTTTAAGAATGTCCAGTAGTGGAGTCATATACAGTACAGCATAATATTGTCCCCACCCGTTTCCTTTAAACACACAAAAAACAATACAGCATCACACCTATGAAAGAGGAATTTGACATAATTATTTCCAAAAGGAAGCAAAGGATGTAACATTGCCCAATTGGGGGGGCAGGAGAAAATGGAATTGTTGAGGCTTCATTGCCCGTGACGCTTCGCGCCATGGGCGATGAAGCCGCACCCATACCATTTTCGGTTACAGGACTTTTATTAAGCAATTAAGCATCAATAATAACATCAGTTGTTGAAGCTGCAACAGACACCCAGCATGCATAAAGCTAAAGGTGTGACTCAGAGAGTTTTCTGTTTTCAATAATGAAATGCTGTTGGTTTAGTGGTGACACATGTAGTTTGTTAGTAGCAGTAATATTGTTTAAAATCATTTTAAATATAGGCACTTTAATTAGAAATACAGTTGCTTTGCACGCCATCATGTTTGGTGGGGCAGAGTGGGCATTTAGGGGGGCATTGCCCCCCCATGTTCATGCCTAGATCCACCCCTGAAAGGAAGACTAATTACAGGATTCATCTCTGAATCAGATCAGTTCAACTGGGTTCACTATCGCACCACATGTCTCTTGTATCAGTGGAATTCTCTGAAACCACGTGGTCCTTCAAGGATTTTATTTATTTAGTATGTATTTGTCCACAGGCCCCCATAAATCAACAGAGAGTTTATAGACCCATAAGGATGCTATTTTGGCTCTACTAACTATCTGTCTATCTGTCGGGCAAGAATCACGATTCAGAAGGTTTATTTTTCCAGGATTAAACTTCTCACAGGGTCAGACAATACATGGACTGATAACACAGTGACAGAATCGCTTTCACACTGACACAACCAGGGCTGGATCTAGACATGGGTATGGGGGGGCAATGTCCCCGTAAGAGCCCCCCAAACGATGGCAGCAGGGGTGTTTTTGCCATTAGGCAGACTAGGCAGTTGCCTGAGGCACCACCAGTCATGCTTTCAAAGGATCCCATAGATTTTGTGTAATAGATATAACCATGCCAGTAGTTGTATGTGGGGGTTTGGGGTAAATTTAAACAGAAATGGTATTCATCCCAGGTGAACCAATAGTGAAAGTGGACGAACATGAAAGCCTGGGTGTTGAGACTAATGTTATCATTATAAACCCACTAAAAAGAGCTGGTCAGGCACGATGGATGTTAACAAGTTAACAATACAATATATATTTATGTTTATTTTACAACATAATACATTAACATGATACAAAAATATGGATCACACTCACAGTGTATTTTCAAGGGAAAAAGATTGAAATTTCAACACGAGCAAAAACAAAACAAAAAAAGAGGTTGAAAAAGGAACACATTTAATAAATTATATAATCAACATCTGTCATAATAGAATAATAATACACAATACAAAAAAACAGCAAATATTTTAGAACACATTTGGTGGGCAATATTTTATAATAAAATGTCTGAGCTCCTGGACTCTCATTCTCTTGGTTCTTTCAACCTTCCATTTCTGTGTTTTTGCAAAAAATAAAAAATAAAATAAAAAATGTCCACGAAAGACTAAAAGCGCAACAACCCCAACACGCCCAAAATGTCACCCGCTGTCATGTACGTTGGCCACACATCCTCAGAGAGCCTCTCCAACGTTGAAGCGGTCGGCCCTGGTGCTTACAGAGTGAATTGCAGGCAGCCCCTGGATTCATGACTAGGAAACCCTGTGCCCTTGAAGTTTAACACTAGGCGCTCGTTCATGTGCGTGTTCATGGAGGAAACACTTCCGCATTTGGGCACCAAATTTTGGTGTCAAATGCGAAAGTAGTCCCTACTTCCGGCGGCCTTCCGGGTGCTTCAAAGCGCCACTGAGCAACTTGTATTGAAATGAACGGCAAGCGGTACGGGGCTATCGCTCCCGTTCATTTTATTACTCTATGGTTGGCCACTGGCCACTGGCCAGGGCATGGCCACCATGGGACCGGCCGACCTCCGTGGACCACCATCCCACAGGTGACAGGAGTCCCCCCCATGGGGGATATACTTGGTCCACTCCGTTTTTTTCCACACTCCGAATCTTGTTGATGCGATGATAGCCGATCCAGAGGAGACAACACGGACTGGCTATTCTCAGCCACCCCCAGAATAAGGGATACTTCAGGGTGGGTCGGTCCATCGATGGAAGCTGTGATTGGTTGCAACTGCACTGCACTGCAGTCTACTATGCTGCACTGCACTGCACCGTAGTCTACTATACTGCACTGCACTGTAGTCTACTATGCTGCACTGCACTGCACTGTAGTCTACTATGCTGCACTGCACTGCACTGCACTGCACTGTAGTATACTATGCTGCACTGTACTGTAGGCTACTGCACTGCAGTCTACTATGCTGCACTGTACTGTAGTCTACTATACTGCACTGCACTGTAGGCTACTGCACTGCACTGTAGGCTTACTAGGCTACTGCACTGCAGTCTACTATGCTGCACTGCACTGTAGTCTACTATACTGCACTGCACTGTAGGCTACTGCACTGCACTGGACTGCACTGTAGTCTACTCTGCTGCACTGCACTGTAGGCTACTGCACTGCACTGCACTGGGCTGTAGGCAACTAGGCTACTGCACTGCACTGCTCTGTACTATAGCATTGGGGTGGTGCAAATGGATGGTCCATCTGAGCGCGGTCGTTATAAGCTCGTTATTGGTGCATTTTCTTTATGATGGCGGTGCGGGTGGCAAGGTGGCATACTGTACGGTCCTGGATGGGGTGGCGAGGTGGCATACTGTACGGCCGTGGAGGGGGTGCTGGGGGTCGTCTCACCATTAGTCCAACCGTCGCCAGTGGTTGGGGACACATCGGCACACCTCCTCACTGAAGGAGAAGCCCTGATCACACCGCCGCCTCCTCACCTCGCAGGGAGGCCTGTGACAGCTGGGGGAGAGGGAGAAAGAGGAGAAGATGAGAGAGAGAGAGAGAGAGAGAGAGAGAGAGAGAGAGGGGGAGAGAGAGAAAGAGGAGAAGATGAGAAGATGAGGAATGCATCCAACGTTTCGATTACCATTTTTGAGTGGTGTAGTACCACTCCAAGGCCCAGCTTTGTCCCTCTACTGTATGTACACCTATAGTCCTGTTTTTTGTGACCAGTTCAGGGGTGGATCTAGGCATGGCCTAAATGCCCAGTCTGCCCCACCAAACACGATGGCATGCAAAACAACACAAGATATCAAATTAAAACGCTTATATTTAAAATGATTTGAAACACTACTACTGCTACTAACTAACTACAGTTGTGGCACCACTAAACCAACAGCATTTCATCATTGAAAACAGAAAACTCTCTGAGTCAGACCTTTAGCTTTATGCATGCTGCGTGTCTGTTGCAACTTCAACAACAACTGATGTTATTATTGATGCTTTACTTGACTAATAAAAGTCCTGTAACCGAAAATGGTATGGGTGTGGATTCATTGCCCGTGGCGCCAAGCGACACGGGCGATGAAGCCGCCCCCATAACACTTTCTCCTGCCCCCCCAATTGGGAAATGTTACATCTGCCCCTGGACCAGTTTATGATCATCAAAAGTGGTCCGTGGACGGGGGACGATTTGGACTTTAGAGAAATTGGTTCTATAAGGCATATACAACCAAATGGACCCACATGTTTTGATTTGACTGTCGAATGAACTTATAAACTGTTAGTTAGTTAGTTAGTTAGTTAGTTTATTTTGTTTCGGTCATATATGAACATACAAAAAGAATATACAAGTGTAGGTCTGACAAATGGCCGAAAGGGAACGGGCTGAAGCCGAAGCTTATTAAGCCCACCCTTTACAGGTGAAAAATTAATAATTATAAAACAAATACCGTGTATACAGTATATATACATACAATACACACTTCACATACACACACTTAGACATATGTATGTATGTGCGTACATTCGTACATACAAAAAGCATATACATACAACACCCACAAAGATGGCTACATTGCGAGATGAAAATCGAGTCGTATCATGAGAAAAAAATAAATAAAATAAGAATGGAAAATTGGATAAGTTTACTTATATACATACACATATACAGGCACAAGCATGCAGGACATGCCTGTATCTATACATGCATACGTACACTAAAACACATACACATACATATACACACATGCAAATGCATGCATACATATGCGTAAAGGTGTATAAATTAGAAGACAAAGGGAACATTGTTCAGTGTACTGTACAGTATAAGCTGCACAGTGCTACAGTACATATATATTACTATTTGTGTTTTTATGTATTTTGATATTTGTTAATTAAGGAACTATACAAGTGTAATAATGGTAATTATGGATTACCATTATAATCCGTAATAGTAATTATGGATTATAATGGAATAATGGATGAATAATGAATACTTTGCAAGAGGTTTTGGATACACATACGGGAATAGGCCTATACTTTATTGTTTGTTGTCTTACACAGCTTAGAGCAATATCATGTAATTTTCGATTGTCATTGATTTATATAGTTTCTTGAAGTGAATTATAGATTTGCACAGTTTGAGTTCAGGATCTAGTTGGTTCCACAGTTTCACCCCAATGGCTGTTAGACTTTTTTCTTTGATATTTGTGCGTGAAGTTTTGTTTTTAAAGATGCCGATTCCCCGTAGCTCATATTTGCTTTCTCTGAGCTTAAACAACTCCTGCATGCTTGAAGGAAGCGACTTATTATAGATGTTATACATTATTTTAAGAGTGTTGAATTTTGCTAAGTCTTCCAATTTCAAAGAATAATTTTTAATAAATAGTGGCGTTGTTGGTGCGTAATATTCTGCCTGATTTATAATTCTAATTGCTTTCTTTTGTAAAATGGCTATGGGATGTATTATGGTTTTATAGGTGTGTCCCCAAATTTCTATGCAGTATGTTAGATAGGGTAATATTAAAGAGTTATATAATGTCTGGAGCGATTTTTTATTAATTATGTCTTTTGTTTTGTAGAGAATTGCTATAGTTTTAGATATTTTCGTTTTTAGGTACTCTATATAAGGTTTCCAGGTAAGTTTATTGTCAATTATAATTCCTAAAAATTTGGTTTGTGTGGTTTGTTCTATTTCATTATTGTTTATGGATAATTTGACAGGGGTATGTATTTTTCTGTTTCCAAATATTATAAAATTGGTTTTACTGATATTTAATGATAATTTATTAATGTCAAACCACTTCTTTAACAATTTTAAGTCCGCTTCAACTGCTTGCAGGAGGAGACTAAGGTCAGTTCCAGAACAATACAAACTGGTGTCGTCGGCAAATAATACACAGTGGAGGTTTTTCAAGGCCTCACCGATATCATTTATATATAGAATAAATAATTTAGGGCCAAGGACGGATCCTTGTGGAACACCGAATGTCACTGGTTGAGTTTCTGAGTCTGTGCCATTGAAATTAACAAATTGCTTCCTACCGTTAAGATAACTTTTAAGCCATGTGAGGGCTATACCTCTAATTCCGTACCTATATAATTTTCTTAACATTATTTCATGATTTACAGTATCAAAGGCTTTCTGTAGATCAATGAAAACCCCCACCGTGTACTCTTTATTATCTATGGCAGATGTAATGTTTTCGGTAAGGTCCGCAACAGCCATTGAGGTGGATCTATTTACCCTAAATCCATATTGATGATTATTTAGGAGTTGGTGTTTGTTTATAAAACTGTCTAGCCTATCTACAACTATTTTTTCTAATATTTTTGAGAACTGAGATAATAGGGAGATGGGACGGTAATTATTAAACAGATGCTTGTCACCACTTTTAAATATTGGAATTACCTTTGCCGTTTTCATTTTTTCGGGGAAAATGCCTGTCTGAAGTGATAAATTACAAATGTGAGTAAATGGGGTAACAATGTTATCGATTATCTGTTTAATTATCCACATGTCGATACCCGTGTTGTCAGTTGACTTTTTATTTTTAAACTTGTGAACAATTTTTAATATTTCACCTTCATTTGTATCCTCAATGAAGATGGAATATGGATTCATTTTGATAAGTTGGTCATCAAGCCCCTCCGTTTCTTGTTGCTCTTCTATCTTCCTTGCTAAACTTGGTCCTACTTCAGCAAAGAAGTTATTAAATTCGTTGGCGATGGCCGTTTGGGTTTCTATTATTTTGTTATCTTTCTTGAAGTAATTAGGTTGTTTGGATTTGTCAGTATTAGTTTTAATCAAGCTGTTTAATATTTTCCACGTCCCTTGTATATTGTTTTTATGTTGATCAAGTAAATTATGATAATAGTCCTTTTTACTTATTCTTATTATATTGGTCAACTTATTTTTGTATGTCTTATATCTAGTTTCGGTGTCTTTGGTTCTGTGCTTTAAAAAAATCTTGTACAATAGATTCTTTTTTTTGCATGCATTATGTATCCCATTGGTGATCCAGGGTTTTTCTGATTTAGATTTACTCATACGGGAGGACATTTTCAGAGGGCAATGTTTGTCATATAGGGTTGTTATAATTGATAAAAACTTGTCGTAGGCCTCGTTTGGTTCATTTGCCGCAAGTATTTGGTCCCACGTTTGTGTGTGCAGATCAGCTTTAAAAGCTGTTATCGCATCTGGCGTTCTTTTCCGTGTCATTACAGGAGTGTGGTTAGTGTGGTGGATGTCATTTTTCAAGTGATGGAATAGTGCAAAAATGGGAAGGTGGTCAGTTATATCATTTATAAGTAATCCGGCTGTAATTGGGGTTTCTATAGTATTTGTGAATATGTTGTCTATTAATGTGGCTGTTTCGATGGTTATTCTGCTTGGTTTTGTAATTAGTGGAAATAGATTATTGCTATACATGGTGTCTATGAAGTTATTTATATTACTTTGTTGATGTGGATTAAGAATATCCACATTTAGGTCCCCACATAAAATGTGTGTCTTCGTGGATTTAAGGCTAGTAAGCATACTGTCAATCTCGGCGTTGAAAGTGTTAAGGCTTGAGGCTGGATTTCTGTAGAGACATGATATAATAATATTTTTTGATTTATTAACATGGATTTCAACTGTGATGCATTCTAAAATGTTGTCTATGTTGGTTGTCATGTTTTTAACCACATTACATCTAAATGCTGCGTCAACATAGATAGCCACTCCTCCACCTATTTTATCCATTCTATTTGTCGTGAATAATTCATATCCCTCCATTTCAGCAGTGTGTGTTTTATCGTTTACCAGCCATGTTTCAGATATTGCAATCACATTAAATCTTTTAAACTGACGTAAGTAGTCTTTTATAGTATTAAGATTTTTATTTAGACTTCTACTATTAAAATGAATTACCGTAAAGGTGTCATCCCTATTTAGTCTTTTAAATTGATCGTCGGTGTAGTACTCACTGTTAATACTTATGCTATTGAAAAAATTGCTTTCCGGATCAATTTCGTTTCCAAGTTCATAGTTTTTGTATTCCGTAGAAACATAATTTTTAAAATTGAGGTTTTCATATTTATTGCATAGATTTTCTAATTCAACACCGCTTTCTCTTTGGTTGGGGACAGAGCTCTCAAAATCCAATTCTATGTTACAGAAAGAAGTCAAAGCGTCATCAAAGTCTGGCATAATGCACTTAATCAAATAGACTAATTAATCCCCAACCCCTTTCTGGATCTTTTCTACAGACCCTGGCGCACAATATCTTCATTTTGGATCGATATGTATACACATGAGCAAGAACATGAAAGCAAAGCGCATTCCAACACACAGGTGTCTCCCATTTGGTGACGTTAGGTTGGCTCGCAATCGCGGCCCCCACACAAACAGCAATTGTCATAATCACCATCTCTGAGGAGTCCACAAGACAGTAGTAATGTGGTAATCTTTCACCTCTTTTAAATCGCACGCATATACATTCACATTCGCACATGATCACATATACACAGAGATGCGCTTGCGTCAACATTACTGGTTCCCATGCGAACGCGGACCACCACTCCCACCAGTGACGGCGTTCCCGGGCTCCACACACACCACCGCACACACCGTTGCCTAGGGCGCACAAACCCACTATAATCCACGCATCGCCCAGCCAGTTACACCAGTAACAATAACAAGCATTCCACCATACCCATACAAAAAACATAACATCAGGCCACCACGCAGTCATGCATTCAGGATGCACACACATACACATGGAGAGTCTGTAGAATAGACAGCATGCACACATTGTAGATAAGCCTTGCGACCACGCACACACGCACTGGGTAGATGTGCCCATATGCGCTCATGCACACGTTCACTAAAAAGTGTCCTTTTTGCGCAACTGGCTCGGCTCTGTCCACAAGCGCCCTTGCGCACGCGCACACGGACAAGCACAGGCTCGCCACTACACACACACAATGCAAAAAGGCCATTGCGGCCACGGACCCCCTCATTGTAGGTTGATCTACCTTGTAGGTTGTGCGCCCGCACATAGAGATTAAACAGACAAACACACCCGCCATAACCACACACACACACACACACACACACACACACACACACACACACACACACACACACACACACACACACACACACACACACACACACACACACACACACACACACACACACACAGTTCTATTTGAAATCAAAATACTAGTGTCCATGCAGTCTATATTGTCCAAGGCATATGGTCCCAATTGAAAGAAAAAAAAAATGGTAGAAGAACGAAAAATGCATTAATCCAACAAATGAAAAACAGTTAGTCCTTCCAAAAAGGAGTGTCATGCCGTAAAGTATTTCCTTGGAAAAAACAAAGTCATTTAAACGTTCGCATCCATGCGTCCTGGAAAAAAAGTTTGTCACTTGGCATAAGTCACTCTTGTCCATGTATGATCGCTCTAACGTCGTCAATAAAAAATAGAAAAAAATATATAATCATAGTTCGTTTGCCCAGTATTTCCATGCGCAGACATTGTCATTAAAAAGTAAAAATATTTCCCTGCGCGATTCGTAATCCAGTAAAGCAAAGGTGCCATTAGCTGTGTTGTATAAAGTATGAAGCTCCCGCATAACTCATGTAAAAGAAAAACATGCAATTTCATGCATTCATAAAAAGAAGGGTCTAGGTATGCAAACGAAAATATAGGCTGTTTAGCGCAAAAATCGTGCAACTTCATGTGGCGTCCAATCAAGCAGAAAAAATAAAAAGTAAAGATTTCTTGCAGTAGAGAAGGTTTGCTCAATTGCCACAAAAACAAAAAGGAAAAAAAGAATGAAAGTAGGAAAAAAGCCATCAAAAACAGACGGTTATCCACTGCAGTTTCATTCAGATTTCATTCTATTGCCTGTTTTCTTAGCGATATTCGTCTAGGTCTTGGAGCTCTCTTACCGTGACAACTTTAGCTTCTTCTTGCGTGTCATATAAACTGTCTGGTGTGTTCAGATGAGACTGAGTAGACCATAAAATGAACAAAAGTTAATTTGAAGTCACTGCATGACATGTGTGAAGTAGGAGCATCGTGTGAACCATACACCTGTACCCCTACCTGTACACCCTGTATCCCTGAGTTTAGCGTAGCAACAGGGGGCGCTGTTTCACCAATATACAGAGTACGCACAGCACCACTCCGTTAACAGGTTGTTATTTATTTTATTTCCTTTTTTAAGCACCAGGGAAATTAATTCTGACAACCGATTATTTCCTTGGTCATATCCAGCGTTCAGTTTCGGACAACCACATGAATGATGTATTTACAAGTGTCCAATCTGAGTACACACACGCGCACGCGCGCACACGCACGCACGCACACACACACACACACACATACACACATACACACACACACTAACAATGCGCCAGACTCCAGACGCTATAGATTCTTACTGCTCTGTTACACCCATAAATCACTCTCAAACAGGGTCACAAAGGGTCAAGAATGGAAGTGTGTGTGTGTGTGTGTGTGTGTGTGTGTGTGTGTGTGTGTGTGTGTGTGTGTGTGTGTGTGTGTGTGTGTGTGTGTGTGTGTGTGTGTGTGTGTGTGTGTGTGTGTGTGTGTGTCCTCCGCTTGTAGTCAGAGGAAATGGTTAAGTGACAGCTTGGAGAAGTCATTAGCCGCCTGAGGTCTTGTATTACAGACTCTGGTTCAGTGAAACAGCAACCGTCCACTCACTGGTCAAACAACCGTTTTTCGGGTCCGGATTTAGCCAGCCCTGCTAGGGTGGGCTGGAAGAATGGCAGGGTGGGCAAGAAGTTTTTAGATGAAGTAGTGGTTTTCAACCTTTTTGACACCAGGGCCCACTATTTACTCCGCATTTGAGCCACAGACATTTTTAGCTCCACAGAGCCCAAAACCAAAAAAATCTTTTGCTTTTGTCCACAATTCCAGACTGGCAGTTCAGGCAGTTCAGTTGCCTGGTGTCATGGGGGGGGCACTGGGGCGACCACCAGACATGGATCCCAGGCTAATGAGCATGAATACATTATACTTGTCCTCTATAACTGGAATTGAACACATTTAGAACACATAATATGTTCTTTCGTTTAAAAGAATGCCTGGCTAATAAGACAAATATGCCTTAAAACACTATACTTGCCTACTATAACTAATACATGCAGATAAAAACACCTTCAATACTTTATTTCTTTCATAAATAGAGAATCTTTCACTCAATAGGAGGTGCTCTGGTCGCAGGATGAGGATGTCACATGAGCATGTTCATCCACATATTCCATAGAGCTGCGCAGTGACGTCACCGCCCCTGTTCCGGAAGTCTTTTCCCAATTCATTTTTCTCATAGACTTTTCGAAAATAATTTATATCAAGACGATTACGCCGCGGACAAAGCCAACTCGAGTCGTGACGAATCATGATGACCCACACAAACTTTTGGGACAATAAAATAATTTCTAAGATGAAAAACGAAACAAAAAGTCTTGTATCATGCCGTTTTCTACTTCTTCCCAATTATATATTATATGACGATATTGTGTTTGTTGTCATGATTTGTCACGACCTGAGTTGGCTTTGGCCGCGGCGTAATCGTCTTGATATAAATTATTTTCGAAAAGTCTATGAGAAAAATGAATGGGGAAAAGACTTCCGGAACAGGGGCGGTGACGTCACTGCGCAGCTCTATAGAGCTAGACCACACGTGACATCATCATCCTGCGCCAGGAGCAGTTCTTGTTGAGTGAAATATTCTCTATTTATGAAAGAAATAAGATGCCATTAGTGTTTTCATTTGTAAGTATAATGTTTTAAGCAATGTTTATCTTATTAGTCAGGGATCCTTTTAAAAATAGTGCATAATTTTTATCTGCTAAAACTCCCTATACGAGAGGTATTTAACCGGTGGTCCAGGGATCAACAGTGGTCCTTGAGAGGGTTCCAGGTGGTCCCCAGCTAAGTTGGTTAACCAGATATAACTCTTGAGAACGTAAAAATGTTCTTATTTTTTTTTTTACACTCTCAAGAGTTAAAATATTCATCATCTAAATTAGACCAAGTCTACACAACTAGAGAATGTAGAAGATTAATAGAATTCTTTAGTGTTTAGGGTCTGTGCAGCTAAAATGTCATCAAATGGTGGTCCGTGGCTCAAATGCTGAATAAATGGTGGGCCCTGGTATGAAAAAGGTTGAAAACCCCTGCCCTATACTAAAGCACACAGCATACATACTGTACAGTACCTGCAGGTGGCTTGGTGGAACCTGCGTCCCTTGTTGAAGCACTTGTTGGGCGACTCGTTGCACTCGCACTGGCACTTGGCCCTGTTGAGGGGCTGGTGCCTGGGACACGTCCGGTTGCACACGCAGCGGCAGCGCTCCCTGTCCAGCACGTGGTTGGGCGGGCACGGGGACGAAGAGGTGGACGGCAGGCTGCAGACACACTGGCACGTGCTGCGGTCCAGGTGGCGGTTGGGGCCGCAGTCCGCGTCCCGCCGCCGGCACACGCACTGGCAGCTCTCCAGGTCCAGCTCCTTGTCGGGACCGCACAGCTCACTGCTGAATATATCTGAGAGAGGGAGAGAGAGAGAGAGACAGAGAGAGAGAGAGAGAGAGTAGCCTGATTATCAGACTCGAGTTCAACTTCCTGAAGCTTAAGTCTGAAATTGTCTGCCGTCTGTGTTTATTGGACAGATTGATACGTTCGCGATTCACAGCAGTTGCAGCCGCCATGTTTGTTGTTTGACACTGTAACTGTTGCACTGTTGAGTGACAGGGCTGCTGGCCAATCAGCTGCGTCTGTTCGGATTTGTTGTAAGACCAACCCCTAACTCCAACTGTCATTGGTTAAACACATCTTGGCACCGAGAAATCAGAGATTCACAACAGAAGGCCAGACCAAGAGACTTGGTCTGAACTATAGAGTAATAAAATAATAGAGACCGGACTGGAGCGACAGCCCCGCCCCCTTGTTATTCATTTCAATACAAGTTGCTCATTGGCGCTTTGAAGCACCCGGAAGACCGCCGGAAGTGCGCCTATTTCCGCATTTGAGCACCAAAATTTGGTGCCCAAATGCGGAAGTATTTCTCCATGAACGCGCCCGACGCAAGGGATTATGGGAACCATGAACGAGCGCCGTCGCGAACGAGCAAAGGAAAAAAAACATCAAAAAGCATCAAAAACAAGCTTGTGGGTTTGCATTGAGCTTATTATCTGTCATATAATACATCTGTTGTGTTTTGAGAGGTAGTATATGACGTGAGGGCCGCTGGTTTATTCAGAAAACAACTTAAACACAAACTGCCCTGTACGCGTGCACAAAGCAAACGAGCGTGCGTGCTCTCGGGGCGTTCGTGCATGAATTCCACCCGCCTGCAGTACCAAACTTGGCCACCAGCGTGCCAGCTTCAAGCCTGGAGCCGCTGTCTGCTGGTGTGGTCTGAACCAGCGCCAGATGGGTGGCGGACAACAGCACGGTTGTCACTCAACAGCGTGTTGTTTTATACTGTTGAGTGACAGGGCTCTTGGCCAATCAGCTGCTGTAGTTGGATTTTCAACCAGACCAGTCTGGTCTGCACTCCCCATTGCTACGGATGAAAAGTGCACGTTATGCCTAGTGAGGAGGGATGAAGTTCCAAACAAACCACTCTGGCCATCAGCTGCATTGACAGCAGATCGCGCTTTCGCAGCTAAATTGGCGAAATTACAGCATTTTTGGAGAGTTTAACGCATTAACAGACCTCTCGTCACTCTAGTGAATAATAATTTGTTATATAACTTGCTTTAGTTAATGTATATTATAAGGAAATAGGCTGTTCTGTGATGCAGTGGTTTGGAACTTGCAGTGCTCCATCCAGTGCGAGGCATGACATCAAAGCATGTAGCTACCCTCTTCCTACAGTACACTAACTGGAATCAAAAGCCGAAATAATTTAAGGTGGTATTTTTTAAGGTGGCGAGTCAGTGCTGGAGCCAGGCAATACTTCATTGATAGATGTCATACGACAAGGTTTCCTCTTGGTCAACAGGTGGTCCAGGGACCCCAGTGGTCCCTGAAAGGATTCCAGGTGGTTCCCAGGCTAAATGATGGACAGTTGGTAACCAAATGGACCCTTATAGGTCTGTAACTCTCTCAAGAGTTACATTATATTTAAAGAGTTACATTATATTTAAACTTCTGAAGTACTTCATTGTCAGGAATCTACACAATTAGAACATGAAGAAGAATTATTTTGAAGAGTTATTTTGACCAACATTCTGCCTAAATTATCTCTCCTAAATTTGGACAAAAACTTGAAAATTCTTAGTTTGGGGTTTGAGAGACTAAACTCAACATCAAATGGTGTGCCTCCGTGGCTAAAATGCAGAATAAATAGAGGGATCAAAAAGGTTGAAAACCACTGCTCTAAACCAGTTCGTTCTATAATTTTTTTTGTGCCAAGGATATGTTTTTTGGCCACAGACCCACAACCTGAAAACGTTTAGTGCCAGCAGGGATGTTTTTCATATATGATCCAAAATGGCAGAGGTACAAGTTCTCAGCATGGCGGCTCAGGGTCCATGCCGGAGCATCTGTCCTCCATCTCAGATCTGCTCCAGTGTTTCCTCTCACCCCGACTAATTTAAAGGGGAAGTCCACCCATTTTCCACATTCTAATATGTCATTAGTATACCCTAGAGGTGCTGGGTGGACATGATAAAAAAAAGTTCCCCCATTCCTTGCTCCCAAGAAATGGAAGTCTGAAGAAAACCACTAACATGGTGAAACATCTTGATGACATCATCAAGTATATTTGAATTGATCACTTACTATCCCTTTAAACCCCTTCACCTGTATGGTGTAATGCCTCATTCCCTACTTGACCCGTAAACCATGAACACATAGTATCTATCTGATTGTTCTTTGGTTCTAAACCAGAGGTTTTCAACAGGTGGTCCAGGACCACCAGACAGGATTCCAGGTGGTCCCCAGCTAAATGATGGAAGGTTGGTTAACCAGATGTAACTTCATTTTACACTCGCAAGAGTTAAAATATTCTCCATCTGAATTATCCCAAGTCTACACAATTAGAGAATGTAGAAAATTAATGGTCACTTTGATCTATTGTTTGACTGTTTTGTTTCTGAAATCCAGCCTGGCATTGTGGACAAAAGCAAAAAAAAAAAAAAAATAAAAAAAAATAAAAAATCTTTAGTCTTGGGTTCTGTGGGGCTAAAAGGTCATCAAACGGTGGTCCGTGGCTCAAATGCTGAATAAATAGTGAGCCCTGGTATGAAGACCTCTGTCAGATGAGAAATATCTCAGGAATGGAAAGACAGGATGAATGAATAGGATGAATGAACAGGGGCGGATCTAGGCATGGGCATGGGTGGGCAATGACCCCTTAAATGCCCAGTCTGCCCCACCGAACATGATGGCATGCAAAACAAGCCAAGATATTTCAAATTAAAGTGCTTATCTTTAAAATGATTTGAAACACTACTACTGCTAACTAACTACAGCTGTGTCACCACTAAACCAACAGCATTTCATCATTGAAAACAGAAAACTCTCTGAGTCAGACCTTTAGCTTTATGCATGCTGCGTGTCTGTTGCAACTTCAACAACAACTGATGTTATTAGTGATGTTTAATTGCCTAATAAAAGTTTGTGCCAAGGATATGTTTTTTGGCCACAGACCCACAACCTGAAAACGTTTAGTGCCAGCAGGGATGTTTTTCATATATGATCCAAAATGGCAGAGGTACAAGTTCTCAGCATGGCGGCTCAGGGTCCATGCCGGAGCATCTGTCCTCCATCTCAGATCTGCTCCAGTGTTTCCTCTCACCCCGACTAATTTAAAGGGGAAGTCCACCCATTTTCAACATTCTAATATGTCATTAGTATACCCTAGAGGTGCTGGGTGGACATGATAAAAAAGTTCCCCCATTCCTTGCTCCCAAGAAATGGAAGTCTGAAGAAAACCACTAACATGGTGAAACATCTTGATGACATCATCAAGTATATTTGAATTAAGAGTGATCACTTACTATCCCTTTAAACCCCTTCACCTGTATGGTGTAATGCCTCATTCCCTACTTGACCCGTAAACCATGAACACATAGTATCTATCTGATTGTTCTTTGGTTCTAAACCAGAGGTTTTCAACAGGTGGTCCAGGACCACCAGACAGGATTCCAGGTGGTCCCCAGCTAAATGATGGAAGGTTGGTTAACCAGATGTAACTTCATTTTACACTCGCAAGAGTTAAAATATTCTCCATCTGAATTATCCCAAGTCTACACAATTAGAGAATGTAGAAAATTAATGGTCACTTTGATCTATTGTTTGACTGTTTTGTTTCTGAAATCCAGCCTGGCATTGTGGACAAAAGCAAAAAAAAAAAAAAAAAAAACTTTAGTCCTGGGTTCTGTGGGGCTAAAAGGTCATCAAACGGTGGTCCGTGGCTCAAATGCTGAATAAATAGTGAGCCCTGGTATGAAGACCTCTGTCAGATGAGAAATATCTCTCAGGAATGGAAAGACAGGATGAATGAATAGGATGAATGAACAGGGGCGGATCTAGGCATGGGCATGGGTGGGCAATGACCCCTTAAATGCCCAGTCTGCCCCACCGAACATGATGGCATGCAAAACAAGCCAAGATATTTCAAATTAAAGTGCTTATCTTTAAAATGATTTGAAACACTACTACTGCTACTAACTAACTACAGCTGTGTCACCACTAAACCAACAGCATTTCATCATTGAAAACAGAAAACTCTCTGAGTCAGACCTTTAGCTTTATGCATGCTGCGTGTCTGTTGCAACTTCAACAACAACTGATGTTATCATTGATGTTTAATTGCCTAATAAAAGTTCTGTAACCAAAAATGGTATGTGTGCGGCTTCATTGCCCGTGGCACGAAGCGACATGGGCGATGGACGAAGGGCGATGGACGAAGACCTCAGCGTTATCCTGGAGCACTCACTACGGGGCCATGTGGAATCCAAGCTGAACCGCATTGGAGAAATCCAACAACTATCAACCAATGCTTTAGGTTTCCATCATAAAACACACTCTCTGAAATCCCATTTCTAAAGTGCTCCTATATAACTCCAATTATAAAACACCTGTCGGCTGTGCATAGGTCACTGATAGAAAGAAGCACACACATGCGCTACACACACATATCTACAGTATACACACGTACACACAAACACATGCACGCACAATGTCGTGCATGTACACACACGCGCGTGCACGCATGCACAAATGTGAACTCTTCACGGATGAAGAGTACACACATGGTTTAGTTTCAGTACTGGAACATAATCTGATGGTTGGCTAAGAGAGAGAGACAGATAGAATGGGTCTGGTATGCTCGTGTGTGCGTTTCTATGTGTGTGAGTGTGTGAGTGTGTGTGTGTGTGTGTGTGTGTGTGTGTGTGTGTCTGTGTGTCTGTGTGTCTGTGTGTGTGTGTGTGTGTGTGTGTGTGTGTGTGTGTGTGTGTGTGTGTGTGTGTGTGTGTGTGTGTGTGTGTGTGTGTGTGTGTGTGTGTGGCAGACAGAACGATGAACACATTCAGATAATATTCAGATAACGACAGCGCAGAGACACAGTGTTTACCGCTGACAAACAGCATGCTGTGTCCTCTCTCTGCCAGCGCTGGAGGGACAGCCGCATCGTTTTGCGACCGCGACCGTCGGTCAGGGGCGGATCTAGGCATGGGCATTGGGGGGTGTTTGGTGGTGCCCAGTCTGCCCCACCAAACACGATGGCATGCAAAACAACCCAAGATATTTCAAATGAAAGTGCCTATATTTAAAAAAAAATGATTTGAGACACTACTACTGCTGCTAACTAACTACAGTTGTGTCACCACTAGACCAACAGCATTTCATCATTGAAAACAGATAACTCTCTGAGTCAGACCTTTAGCTTTATGCATGCTGCGTGTCTGTTGCAACTTCAAAAACTGATGTTATTATTGATGCTTTACTTTCCTAATAAAAGTCCTGTAATAGAAAATGGCATGGGTGCAGCTTCATCGACCATGGCGTAAAGCGACACGGGCGATGAAGTCGCCCCCATACCATTTTCTCCATCCTCCCCCGACCGATGGCCCCTGCCATCGGTCGTGACCAACGGTGGCGAACGGAGTCGACCCGCTGTTGCAAGATATCAACATGCACACACAGGCCAACAGCACACTATACACCAAGGCCCACCCCACTCAATTCTGATTGGAGGAAGGCCTCCTCGATCTCATCCTGATTGGACGAAAGGCTTTTATCCCAAAGCCCAAACTGAAACTATTTTTTTTGGCCCCATGCAGGGCCTCAATCACTGTGGACAAGTCGCACACGTAACCATAGCGGTCGCGACCAGGGTTTTTATAGTTAATAAATAAAATAAACAAACTATAACTAAACTATAACTGCATTGTGAATGAGCCACAACACTAACTAAAACCAACTGAAATCATGCTCAAAATACCCTTCGTTTTTTTTTTTAATCAACATTTATGTGACATTCAGACATCTATAATATAAACTTTTTATAAACTTTTTATGACAGTTTTCAGCACTATGGTACCACACAATACCAAACAAAGGAGAAAAAAAGTATGGTATGAAAAAAAATGAAACTAATACTAAAACTTACCAAAAACTAAAACTTTTTACAAAAATAAAAACAAACAAAAAAATAGCAAATGTGCTCTGAAAACTAATTAAAGCTAACTAAATTTAAAAAATAAATAAATAAAAAACTAAAACTAAACGAAAATGAAAAATCCCTAACTATAGTAAGCCTGGTCGCGACAAGAGGGTTTGCGGTCGCGATATGATTTGGGCCCTCCTAGAGAGAGCTGTGTGCTTCTTGGTGCTCACACGTGGCTCAGAGCTGCTTCACATTCATTTACATCTACTCTGGGGCGGATGTAACATTTCCCAATCGGGGGGGGGGGGGGGGGGGGGCGGCTTCATCGTCACGATCGCCCATACCATTTTAAGTTACAGGACTTTTATTAGGCAAGTAAAGCATCAATAATAACATCAGTTGTTGTTGAAGTTGCAACAGACACACAGCATGCATAAAGCTAAAGTCTGGCTCAGAGAGTTTTCTGTTTTCAATGATGAAATGCTGTTGGTTTAGTGTTTCAAATCATTTTAAATATAAGCACTTTAATTCAAAATATCTTGGGTTGTTTTGCATGCCATCATGTTTGGTGGGGCAGTCAGGGCATTTAGGGGGCCATTGCCCCCCCTTGCCCATACCTAGATCCACCCCTGTATCTACTTGGGGGGGGGGGGGGGGGGGGGGGGGGGGGTGAGGACACCATAACAACATCATCTTCACGAACGCAGAACTATTTACACAGCATTCCAACTAGGCTGCGTATGTGTGTGTGTGTGTGTGTGTGTGTGTGTGTGTGTGTGTGTGTGTGTGTGTGTGTGTGTGTGTGTGTGTGTGTGTGTGTGTGTGTGTGTGTGTGTGTGTGTGTGTGTGTGTGTGTGTGTGTGTGCGTGCGTGTGTGTGTGTGTGTGTGTTTTGGTGGCGTCTTCATCCCGAATAAACAAATAAGACAAGTTGACTCGTTCTCAAACATCTTAACATGGAGGACCCGCCATGACTCTGAGGGGATCCAAATGTGTTCACATTGTTACATTGTTGTTGTTGGGGAGCAGGTTTTGTACTTAATTTTTGTCAGTCAATAATTTGTCAGTCTAGGAAAATGAAAATGGGGAATTTACTTCTGGAAACAGCAGGGGGGTGGGACTGTGCTGCTCTATAGTCTAAAAGAGATAGCCCCCCAAAATAGTCCTCAAATGTTGTCTTGTTTCCATTTATAGGCCCCATGAAACATGATCAATGCATGAAAATTCAATATAATCCCATGTAAAAAGCAAACAAACAACAACAATAATTTCCTCTACATTTGGCCTGCTGGAAGGATATCTGTATTATCATTATTATTATTATTTTTATCAAGGGAGGTTAGTGCTGTAGATCAGTGGTTTTCAACCTTTTTGATACCAGGGCCCACTATTTATTCAGCATTTGAGCCACGGACCACAATTTTAGGCCCACAGACCCAAAACTAAAGATTTCTTTTGCTTTCATCTACAATACCATGCTGGATTGGTGAATCTTCCACATTCTCTAGTTGTGTGGACTTGGGCTAAGTCAAATGATGAATTTGAACTCTTGAGAGCGTAAACATGAAACCAAATGGACCCGCGAGGGTCCAGAAAAGATTTGGGTTAAGTTTACAAACAATCCATACAGCGTTCGTCTTGTATTGTTGTAAGCCCCTCCCCAAACTGCTATGGTCCAATCACAGCTAAGCATAACATGTGATAGACAAACCTCTCCACCAATAGCTTTCCTATATGACAAAACATTGTTTTAAAAAATAAATGCCACACACACATTTTCCACTGCATAGGGCATGCCTTGTTGATGGACTTGGGAGAGATTTTGAAGGTCTGGTTCCAAATATGAACCAGTATTTATTGTGTAAAGTCAGTGATATTTACATTGGAATGAATGAGTCCGGCTGTAAAGTGTGGGTGGACAAGAGGGCGGGGCTTACCTAAAGGAGGTCTATTAGTATATGCAAGGTTGTGCTATGCATGGTTTCCACTGCCATCAGTGTGTGAATGTGTGGGAATGGATGAATGTGATGTAAAGTAAAATGCACCATTTGTCATGCACGCACGCACGCATGCACGCGCACACGCACGCACGCACGCACGCACGCACGCACGCACGCACGCACGCACGCACGCACGCACGCACGCACGCACGCACGCACGCACGCACACACACACACACACACACACACACACACACACACACACACACACACACACACACACACACACACACACACACACACACACACACACACACACACACACACACACACACACACACACCTATGCACGCACCTATGCACGCACACACAGTCCCCCTTTACAACATTTTAATGTATTTTTTATTTTTGCAGACATGTAGTGATTTTGTTTATCTTGGAGGCTGCAGGTTTTTTTTTACTCTCCCACGTTTTTTTTTTTTTTTTTCTTTTTTGGGGGGTGAAAACACCCTTAACACAAAGCAGACACCCACAATAAAACCTTAGCGGTTTGAAACATCAACTTTATAATTCCCGTTCGTGAAACTGTTTCGTTTCCCCCCACCGACTGGGAACATCATAACAATGACGAACGCATAACAACAAGACCTCATGTCACAACCAGAAATTACAGCAATAGAATAAATTTACAATAACATTACAGTAACTTCCCCAGTGAGTGAAAACTGCTGACCCGGCTGGTGTTTAGATTGATAGTTCTAAACCCACAGCGCTGCAGCCTGCGTGTCCCTGCATAGTAATCAGCTAATTGTTATCGTCCATGAGAAGGTCTGGAGTCTGGTCTGTCGAGGAGAGAACAACAAGATCATTTTGAGACCTCGACTTTACCCAGTAAACATGGTCAGGACCGGGACGAATTAGTGACGTCTTGATCGTGTCCAGATCAAGGTAATCCAAGACTAGTCAGATCTGTCGCAGAATAATCACCCGATTTCAACTAACACAAATCTAAAAACGGACGCTGGATGAATCAGAGAGATTCAGATTGAGGCCAGATAGCCTCGACTTTCATTTTCGTCGAGTTGCACGAAAACGGAAATCCTGGACTAATTTGTTAGCTGCGGGGGCCTAGAATTGGGCAACCTTCCAGGGTGGGCGTCACTCCAAATGATGCAGTGGAGGGGCGGCCAAAATCATTTCAGGTTAGGCCAGGCTAAGGCCAGACTAACTTCAGTCAATCATAACTAGTCAGACCTGGCCCAGATAAGCTTAGCTATAGCTTATTATACAACGTCCTGGAAATGACATAAAGATCATCCCCATATATGGTCACCGGAACACGTCACCAGAACACGTCACCGAGGACGTCACCAGAGGACGTCACCGGAACATCACTGGAGGATGTCACCGGAGGACGTCACTGGAAGACTCTAATGACGTTCAAAACTAGTCACAGCCCATATGGGGAGGATCTTTGCGTCATTTCCAGGACGTCTTCACCAGTTGAAATAATAAAGTTGTCGCTAAGCTATTCTGGGGCAGATCTGACTAGTTATGATTGATAACCGATTTAGAAAAAGGTCAGGGGAGGGACCTTCTTAAAAAGTCACAAGTCCATTTGGGTCCACAGTTAGCCGTATGTCCTTTTTTTTACCAGGCTTTGTGCTGAAAAATCGGATTTGTTTAGCAAATCTAATCTTCAGGACTCGACTGTCCGCAGTTATTTGTAAGATGTGTGTTCACACGTCGTTGGCTCTGTGCTAACAACATAATGACATGCTGTAGTAAAATGAGAATCTGTCCCATGTGTGTGTTAGATTTGAGGGGTAGTAGTGCTCGCTTTAGTTTCCATGTGTGTGCGTGCGTTTGTGTGTGTGTGCAGTAGTGTGTGCATATCATTTTCAGATTTCCTGTTTTCTACTCTGAACATTCCCAATGTGTGTGTGTGTTCTTCATAATTTTCTGTTTAGTATTTACCAGGGGCAGATCTATGCATGGGCAAGGGGGGGCGATGCCCCCCTAAATGCCCTGTCTGCCCACCAAACATGGAAAACAACCCAAGATAAAGTAAAGTGCTTATATTTAAAATGAAAACTACTACTGCTACTAACTGCTATTGTGGCACCACTAAACCAACAGAATTCCATCATTGAGAACAGAAAACTCTCTGAGTCAGACCTTTAGCTTTATGCATGCTGCGTGTCTGTTGCAACTTCAACAACAACTGATGTTATTATTGAGGCTGTTGAAAATAGTTAATTAATGGGATTAAATTAATTTTGTTGATTAATCTGATTAAAAAAAATAACTCAATTAACTCATGTGTACACTGACTCAACCCACTGAGCATTTTCTCATTGAAAAAAATGGGTAGAGCACGGTTTTACGGAGACATATAGCTGTGTGTTTCCCTGTAACCAGAGCGATAGAGTATAGCTGGAGGATCTACAAGCATTGAGGGCTTGTAGATCACCTATTTTGATAAATATTTGAAAGATAAATAGTTATTTTTTTCACAGATTCTGTTTCTTTTTTAAATGTTGAAATCCTGTACAGGAAAACATGCACATTTTGGACATAGTTCGAATGGTGATTAATCATGATTAAATTAATTTTGAAGCTGTGATTAATTTGATTAAAAATTTTAATCATTCAACAGCCCTAGTTATTATTGATGCTTTACTTGACTAATAAAAGTCCTGTAACTGAAAATGGTATGGGTACGGCTTTAAGAAGAGGCC
The DNA here is from genome assembly GCA_039105355.1 of Benthosema pterotum. Lineage (NCBI taxonomy): Eukaryota > Metazoa > Chordata > Actinopteri > Myctophiformes > Myctophidae > Benthosema > Benthosema pterotum. The sequence continues at coordinate 42,712,249 of CM076973.1, read as the reverse complement.
ACACCCATACCATTTTCACCTGCCCCCCAATTGGAAAATGTTACTTCTGGTTGTAAGCTTCTCTTACTTCATGCTATGGAGTGTGGGAAGCGAATATGCTTTCGCTTCATGGTTTCGTCCGCAAAGTAGAAGAACATGCAAAGTGATTTTCTATTGACTTGGTCTCAGTGAACGCAGGAATCACTGCGCTAAAATTTAGTAATTAACTATCCACCTCGGGCAGCTAATTGGCCAACAGCCCAGTCACTCAACAGTGTCAAACAACAAACATGGCCGACCTTTGATAAATAATTTCTTTAAATAAGCGCCAGGTTTTATAAACATCATCCGACACATTTTTCCGCTTCTGTCCGCATGCTAGTAACACTCGTCGGCTGTTTGTTTGGTTAGCAACTGGGCTAGCCCATTAGCCACATGAATGACAGCAACGTCGTCTGCTCTCCCAATATTCTGATTGGTTGGCATGAACCAATCACAGAAGACTGCCGCTTTGACAACGCCCAAAACATAAACTGCTCTCGTAAGGACGGCTTTTAGACTGAAGAACGAAGTGAAATGGAATGATAATTCAGGGTGAGCGTGAGCAGGGGCGGATCTAGGCATGGGTATGGGGGGGCAGTCTGGGCATTTAGGGGGGCATTGCCTGCCCCCATGCCCATGCATGCCTAGACCCACCCCTGGACATGAATGAATTAAGCCGTTCGACAAGAATTAGTAAAGCAACGGTTCACACAAAGGCTCTGGATAGGGACTAGCCTCTAAGCCCCTGAGCTGTTGGACTGGTATGCCTGAGTGCTTCAGCCCAAAATAAGGAACCCATGGGGAGGGGGGGCGGGGGGGCTATTAGAACCCATAACACCACATAACTCAAATATATGCTAACACAGAAAACAGTTAGGAAGACGATATACTGGATGTTTACAGTTACTGAGTGTGTGTGTGTGTGTGTGTGTGTGTGTGTGTGTGTGTGTGTGTGTGTGTGTGTGTGTGTGTGTGGTGTTGGAATTCATCTCTCTGGGCTATTTGCATTCTTCTGCCTTTCCGTTTGTTTACGCTGATGGTTACCGTGGCAACACGTGCGCTTGCACATATAAACACATTCTCTCAAACACGCGCGCACGCATACATGCACACGCACGCATGCGTACACACACAGGCACACGCGCGCGCGCGCGCACACACACAGGCACACGCGCGCGCGCGCACACACACAGGCACACGCGCGCGCGCGCACACACCACAACACACACACACACACACACACACACACACACAGGCACACGCGCACACACAAACACACACAGAGTTCTAGAGCTACTGTGTGAATATATATCCTCAGTGAACACATTCTCTTGTCACAAACACTAACAAATAAGACAAATGAGCCTATTAACACTGTGTGTGCATGTGTGTGTGTGTGTGTGTGTGTGTGTGTGTGTGTGTGTGTGTGTGTGTGTGTGTGTGTGCCGTTAGTGGAGCACACATGTGCATGCCTCAGGATGAGTATGTCTGTATGTGTACATGTGTTTTGAACTATGTGTTTTGTGCATGTTCTTGCATGTTCTTGCATGTGTGTGTGTGTGTGTGTTTGTGTGTGTGTGAGGTGTGTGTGTGTGTGTGTGTGTGTGTGTGTGTGTGTGTGTGTGTGTGTGTGTGTGTGTGTGTGTGTGTGTGCGCCATGTGGGCAATGGCGAAAACACATCCTTTTCCTGAGCTCAAGACTTGAGGCTTAAAATCAGACTATGTCGGAGGTTTTCAATTTTATCTATTTTCAAGGATTATCAAGTTTGTGTCCACAACTTAGGAGAGATTTTGCAGTGTTGCTAACGGCCAAAATCCAAAATGCACCAGTGGCACTTCCAAAATGCACTAGAATGCGCTAGAGTAGTGGGTTTTCAACCATTTTCATACCAGGGCCCACTAATTATTTTGCAAAAACCACTGCTCTATGATCACCAACCCCACCTTGGGTATACAGTATATATGCACTGATGACGCCAGCACCCACAGCATCCAGTGGGAATCGAACTCAAGACCTTCTAGCTGGGAGGCGACAGCAGTAGGGCTGTCCAAAACTAATACTGTTTAAATGATATTGATATAAAGCATTTTCTAAAAGTTTATGAGGAAAATGAATGGGAATCCGTTTCTGGAACCGGGACGACATCACTGTATGACGGGACTGCTCACCTCTATAGAGGGATGGTGGGAGTTCTGCTCTGGTTTTAGTCAATATTAAGTTCCGGTCATTGTTGGGGACATAGTGGGGCCACACAGTGGGAGTAAATGAATCCACAAAACATAATTTGTACTGTTGAATTATTTCTAAAATATTAGCAGGTCCTTTGTTCATTTAAACCAATCTGAGAAAGGGCAATGAAAAGTCCTTGACCGTGTGTGTGTGTGTGTGTGTGTGTGTGGTTGTACTAACCGGTGTGGTGCTGCATGGAGGGCCGGGGTGGGGGTGGAGGTGGTGGTGGGTGGTGGTGACTGTGAGCCGTCGTCATGGTGACACATCGACACAGACGACTGTTCCACGCCTGGCCCAGAGGACACGTCCGGTTGGCCACGGGGCACCTGCAACACAAGGACCGTTACCGTAGCAACAGGCAGGCGTGCACATACAGGGTGTGTTCGGAAACCCACACCGAGTGCGTTGAGTTGGATGGGGGCAGTGAGCCTTATTTACAAACAAGCAGTTAAAAGGGGAATTTCACCCATTTTCAACATTCTAATATGTCATTAGTATACCCTAGAGGTGCTGGGTGGACATGATAAAACCTTCCCCCATTCTGTTTTTCCTAGAAATGGAGGTCTGAAGAAAATCATTAACATGGTGAAGCACGTCTGATGACATCATCAAGATGTACTTCATCATGGTCATGGATTCCTTTAGACGCTTCTTTTTCTGAGAACGTACAAATGGAAATGGTTGCATTTGTACGCTCTCAACCAACAACACCTTTCTCAAAAGTGGTGAGAATCACTGCCAGAGCCATTTAAATCCTCTCTTATGGGGTTCCCCTGGAAATTCTTTTCAAATGGGGGTCCGCATGCATTCATTTTATAAATGTGCACATCCTTGACAGACATGGAAAAGTTGGGGGACCACAGTACAGTGCTTAGCCATAGACTAGCTTCCTAGCTCACAACAGTTGTATTGCTTTTCATTGAACGGTAGCGCTCGAGACACAACCGTGATGCAACCTTCCACACCGGCCAACCCCGTCTCCAGCGTAGGGTTTCTCAGTGCGTGCACCAAACACACCGATGTGAATAAACGGAACTAACAGGGCAGACCAGTGCGTCTAGGGCACATTTCCGAACGCGCCCTCAGTATCAGACTGGTCAGAGGATGGGGAGTTTCTGAGCTCTTGTGAACTTGCACAAACCATATTTTGTTGTTTATGTTGAAGTAAATGCTTTCTGTGTAGATATCGTTGCATTTTTGACAACTAAAGGCCCACTGGACCAACTGAAAACCTTATAGACAAAAATCCATCCATCCAACATGGGTTAATGTTGACTGGTTGCGATGATCAAAGCAGAAATTGAGCAGATGGACGTGGACGCAAAGACCTCTGGGAAATGCAGTGCAAATACATTCCCCCTTGCAAGTCAATGGAAATTTGGAGCGCATTACGCACCGTGGCCAGGAGAGGGGTATGCACTGTTACGAATGAAAGTGTGATGCACTCAAAGAATGGAGTGGATCATACCACAGGAAACGAAAAATTAACTTTCCCAGCGCATTGACACGGCCCCAGCCTATCACTAGCCTATACAATACATACAATACAAAGTCAATGGATGGCAAGGGTACAAATCCGCACCCCCGACTAACGGCAATGTTACCGTATCGGTTCTATGCAACGCTTCTTGTTTGTGAAGGGCAAACACACAATGAATCTAAATCGAAACACATAGGCGCACCACTACAAAGGCAATCATTATTTAAAGCGTATAAAAAGATATAATAAATAAGGGAGACTGAATGCACCGCCCACTGCACCCGTCAAACTCAACACACGGGTGGTTTGGGTTTCCCAACGAAGCCCTAGCCCTGTTTACTGAGGCAGGACTGCTTCAAACTGTGCCTGCGTTTCTGTGCATGTGATTGAGCGTGTTTATTGTAAGTCATTCTAGATGACTAAGTGCCTAACAGTGTGACTGTAACAGTAAACTGTAAGGACATGTGTATGTCCTTGTGTGTGCAGCAGGGAACCATGAATGCCTTCTTTCTGCCACAGCTGTTTGCCGGCGAGAGGCATAAACTATGTGAAAGTGACGTGTCCCAGAGCCCCTCGCAGTCACAGTCTGCTGCACAATTTGTCTTGAAATGACTTGAAAGAGAGAGCAGAGTTTTTATGGTGATTGGAAAGAGAATCAAGTCAAGATTGTCGCCGGATTGTTGTTGTGGCAGGGGCGGATGTAGGCATAGACATGGGGGGGGGGGGGGATGCCCCCCTACATGCCCTGTCTGCCCCACCAAACACGATGGCATGCAAAACAACCCAAGATATTTCAAATGATAGTGCCTACATTTAAATGATATGAAACACTACCTACTGCTACTAACTAACTACAATCATCTCACCACTAAACCAACAGCATTTCATCATTTAAACAGAAAACTCTCTGAGTCAGACCTTTAGCTTTATGCATGCTGTGTGTCTGTTGCAACTTCAACAACAACTGATGTTATTATTGATGCTTTACCTGCCTAATAAAAGACCTGTAACTGAAAATGTCATGTCGCTTCGCGCCACGGGCGATGAAGTCACACCCCATACCATTTTTTCCTGCCCCCCCCCCCCCCAAAAGGGAAATGTTACGTCCACCCCTGTGTTACGGTGACTGCAGAAATAAAGTGTGTGTGTGTGTGTGTGTGTGTGTGTGTGGTGTGTGTGTGGTGTGTGTGTGTGTGTGTGTGTGTGTGTGTGTGGTGTGTGTGTGTGTGTGTGTGTGTGTGTGTGTGTGTGTGTGTGTGTGCACATAATTTCAAAGAATGGTGAAATTCTATGTAATCAGGAAGCGGAGTCAGAGTTGACCCAGCTGTGTGTTTGATGTCACCAATTATCTGCGGTTTCTCTTCTAACTCAACACACACTGCATCAGTGGATGACAATATTATTATGTTCATCATCTGTACGTCTCTCTGTGACCTTCATACTGTGAGAGAGGAGAGAGAGAGAGAGAGGAGAGAGAGAGAGAGAGAGAGAGAGAGAGAGAGAGAGAGAGAGAGAGAGAGAGAGAGAGAGAGAGAGAGAGAGAGAGAGAGTTGTTTTCACACTCATCCCAGATGTGGGTGAATTAGGGTGACCAGATGTCCCCCTTTGTGGGACAGTCCCTCATTCAGGGGCGGACGTAACATTTCCCATGGGGGGGGGGGGGGGGGGGGGCTTTTATTAGGCAAATAAAGCATCAATAATGACATCAGTTGTTGAAGTTGCAACAGACACAGCATGCATAATACAGAATTCGGTTAATTAATTAACACGGATGGATGCGGATGAATCATCAATATGTGTGGGCGGATTTCGGATGAGGAAAAGGCTTATCCGCTGATTTCTAATGCATAAAGCTAAAGGTCTGACTCAGAGAGTTTTCTGTTTTCAATGATGAAATGCTGTTGGTTTAGTGGTGAGACAACAGTACAGTAGTTAGTTAGTAGCAGTAGTAGTGTTTGAAATATTTTTACATATAAGCACTTAAATATCTTGGTTTGTTTTGCATGCCATCGTGTTTGGTTGCAACGCGTTTTCCCACTTGTCCCCACATGGCAATACGTCTGTCCCTCAAATAGACAGTTTAGATCTGGTCACCCTAGTGTGTGTGCATGTGTGTGTGCGTGCATATCAGTGTGTGTGCGTGCATGTCAGTGCGTGTGTGTGTGTGTCAGTGCCAGTGGCTGTGTGGTTTGTGTTCTAGTGGTTTTAAACGCTGGACCACAAGCAACTGTTCTGCTTAATTG
>CM076973.1:42616275-42701275 GCA_039105355.1 Benthosema pterotum | reverse complement strand
ACTTCTTAAGGGACCGCGTGTCAAACACGCCTAGTATGACCACACCTCCAGTCGCAAATAAAGTTGTTGGCATAAGGAATATAGTGGCTAAGGGAAGAGGAAAGGTGACGAAAATAACAATAAGGGAATTCGTTACGGGCTGCGTCGCAGACAGCGCATGTTGCGATGACGGATCCCACAGTGTCCAAGTCATGTGGGAAATCTATTAGTCAGTGACGTGGACAAAAAAAGAAGAACCATTTCACCCCAGGTGGAAGGCTTTCATCTGCTTCTCTCCCTCTCTCTCTCTCTCTCTCTCTCTCTCTCTTTCTAAATATAGCTCTGCATGCATACTGTATCTCTGTCAGATTTATAGTAGAATTCTATAGCCCATGTGAGTACACATTCCATATCCATCTTGTCATTTCTCACCAGCAAATATATCCAGCCACCCAACCACCCTGGCATGTGCAAACGCATGCATGTAGGTTCCTGGAACCAGTGAACTTGGATTACATTTTTTTAAAAGGCAATCTCAATGTAATGTAATGGATCCTGCTGTGTTAGCTGTCCATTTATAAAGATGACAGAGAACGCCGCCACGCACGCCACGTTGTACCCTCTGTCCACGTTTGGGCCAGAACTGAACGTGTAGAGAAGTGGTTTTCAACTGATGGTCCAGGGACCACCAGTGGTCCTTGAGAGGGGTTCCAGGTTGTCCAGAGGTAGCCTAATTATGGAAAGTTGATCAACCAGATGTAACTCTTTGAGAGCGTAAACATGAAACCAAATGAACCCTTGCGGGGGTCCATTTGGTTTCATGTTTACACTCTCAAGAGTGAATGAACCCAAGTCTACACAACTAGAGAATGTTGAAGATTAATGGTCATTTTTGATCTTTATGTTTGACTGTTTTGTTTCCAAAATCCAACCTGGAATTGTGGACAAAAGCAGCCCCAAAAAGTTCCCCCCATTCTTTTCCTTTCCACATTACGTATGAACCATTACATGTCCATGCATGGATATGGTTGATTTGGGTCATGTGGATTCCATTGAAGGCAGCGTGTCTTCTATAATGAAAGCTAGCATGACGCGCCCGAAAGTACCCTACAATGTAAACCTATTATCCTTCTTTCTAAGGTTCAAATCATATCGTAATAGTTAGGAAATTTCAGCAGATATTTGACCAATATTTGACCAATCTGAGAAATTCATTCTTGAACTGCTTCAAAGGGAGATTGATGGAGTTAAAATCTGCGCTCTCGCCCAACCGTGATAGGCGTATTGTTTGCATTGAGAAGTATAAAAAACTGTCCTCTTTTATTAAAGCAACTGTTATAGTTTCCATGTGTGATTTGTCTGTGCGTAGAACAGCAGAAACATATACTGTAGGTATTTGTTTAGTAGTGAAACCTTATTCTACAGTATGAAACAGAGTGTGCCAGTGCCGTGGGGGGAGGCGCCCCGTCACGCTGTTTCTGACAGTGTTATTTCAGTCATACGATTCATTTCACTTTATTTCACTCATTCCATGTGTGTCTCTGTTGTGTAAAACCAATCTTTTTTTTTTTTTTTTTTTTTTTTTTAAACAAAGAACAACATTTGTCATTACCATTTGTCAACAATTCACATACGTTTTGCTACTGACTGATACACCGTGCTGTCGTCAATCATCACATCACACTGTAGAGAGGGGGAATTTTTCCAGGATGGGATATTTCGCCTCTACACGTGTCAATGTCGCTCAACCTTTTTCACGTCAGTGACCTTCAGAATGATATGCTTTCTTCAATGCATGAGGAGTCCAAGATGCCTCTATTCACTGTGAGGTAGCACATGGAATTAAGGAACGCGTTATTCCAACCAGTTCCTGTCCCCTCCATCAGGCGCCCCGACTGGCCAGGGGGAGGCAGTGTAGAGGAGAGATCGGAGAGGTCGCAAATTGTAGTCCTGGTCGCAATGCAGCTTCTTACTGGCCACGACTACTTTACTGGTTGTGGTCGCAGCTGTACGTGCTTGTGGTCGTGACTAGTGGTATAGTTGCAACCTGGTCGCGACTCCTTGCTTATGGTCACAACACACCCCTATCTCTAACACTAATGCTTGTTACACACCGGCGAAAAAGCGAAACGATTTTTTTCGCGCGAATATTTCGCTTTTTTTTAAAAACATATTGGAGTCAATATAAGCTTACACACCACGGCGAATTAGCGAAATAGCGAAAATGCGACAATTTTCGCTTTTTGTTTTTTCGCTTTTGTGTCGAATTTTTCAGCTAGTCGCAGGCGACTAATACCCGCTGACCAATCAGAATGCAGTCTAAACTGCGCTGCCGTGTATAAACCATAAACTGCAGCGCATCTTTCTCTTTCTCTCTCTCTCTCTGTGTGTGTGTGTGTGTGTGTGTGTGTGTGTGTGTGTGTGTGTGTGTGTGTGTGTGTGTGTGTGTGTGTGTGTGTGTGTGTGTGTGCGCGCCCTCGATATTAAACCACAGTCTTCACTGTTCCATGTTGCGCCAGGGCATATCCACGGCGCATCACGCATTGGAAGGGAAAGATATCAATGTCACAAACTATAGCTCTGGTTTGGTTTTGGAACTGCCTATGTGAATTTTTCTCAACTAGGCCTACTGCAAATAGGCAGTAGGCCTAGTTGCGCTGTCCCTGCAAACACAACGGTAGGCTACAGGTGGAAAAAATCTTAGCGTATTATGTGATGCGATTATTGTATTGCGCATCAATGCATGGCCAAACTTAACATACCGCCTCTTGTTGAGGCTGCTGTGAGCTATACGATCTGCAAACAATGAATCTGCCTTAACACAAGAACGACTGGGGTAGCAGTTATAGCCTACCTAGAATGACTGAAACTCAGAGGTCTAATAGACCCATGGAATCCTCACCTTTCTCCCTCCTTGAAAGTTCACACCTCCATGCCAAGAAGAGCTCTATTGTTCCAGCTAATGGCTCATTTACATTCCAATTGAAGAGCCCAAGACTTGTCATTGTCTTTTGACTTTTACTTTTTTACTTTTAGTAAGTAACTAAGTTTTAGTTTTATTTCATCTGTTATTTAGTGCACACAGACCCGCCAAAGGGTTTTAGTCCATTTAGTCATTTTAGTTTATCATGCAGCTGCGATGCGGCAACGCGGCCTAAGCACGCAGCCTGGCTGCTGATCTTATTTTCAAACAATTATAGTCTAGCTCGGTCAATTCTCAATCATTTCTTACCATTCAACATGTTATGTTGAAAAAAATGTTCCTTGTTTTTTTTTTTTTTTTTTTTTGCTGTATGTGGCGTGCATTTATCCCAAGTCTGCGAAATGTTATAAAGTAAATGGCAAAAAAGTCGGGAATTTGCGGCAAAAAAGATGTTTTTTTGATCATTCATTTCTCGGTCAATTCTGGACCATTTTTTACATTTCAAAATACAGCGTGATGGGAAAAACCTTCTCTCTCAGATGCTGTATAGAATATGTGGGTAGGTGTTCTCTACGATGCGGGATCGAGCAAAATTTAAGTGTCGGTGCACCGAATCCCCGACACGAAGATGCATCTCTCTCTCTCTCTCTCTCTCTCTCTCTCTCTCTGGCGGCTTTTGTCAGGCCCCGATATAAAGTTTCACAATTGGGGGGGGCGAAAACCTTATGCGTTATACAACGTATTTAGGGCGTTTAGGGGGGCATCCCCCCTGTGCACAGCCTTTTAGCCGGCTCTGCAAATACGCAAAAAAGAAAAAGAAAAGCAAGAAAGTAGGCGATCGACGCTCTATCCGACGGAGATCGGATAGTTGTGTTAAAGTTGTCTGTTTTCTCATACAAATAAATCATCATTTCCGTGGAAATGGAAATTAAAACGAAACTTCACCTCCTGCCTAAAACAGTATGGAAAACATTGTAACAGTGCAACAATTCCTTTTCATTTGCATAGCCGCGATGACTATAGCCTGATGTGCCAATCACGAATTGTTAATCACACATTCAGCACTGTGGTTTCGATGTGCATTCCTTTCTATTGTTTTATAATGTCCCAATCAAAAGGGATTCACACTGAAATTAGACGAAAGAGCGTCGTTCTTCAGTCGTTCTTGAGAGAGTTCCCGGTGGCCCCAGGTATGGAAAGTTGGTTTTAAACCAGATGAAACTCTTTGAGCTCGTAAAAATGAAACCAAATGGACCGGGTCCATTGTATTGCGCATCAATCCATGGCCAATACCGCCTCTTGTTGAGGTGCTGCTGTGAAACCAAATGGACCCTTGCGGGTCCATTTGGTTTCATTTTCACACTATTCATCATCTGAATTAGCACCACTTAATTAAGAAGTTTACACTGTTTTGTTGGCAAATACAGCCTGGTTGTGGACAAAACCAAATGGTGGTCCGTGGCTCAAATGCTGAACAAATGGTGGTCCCTGGAGTCAAAAAGGTTGAAAACCACTGAGATTGACGATATGGCATTTTTAATTTGGTTGAGTAAGATGATCAACTTGTATTTCAGCCTTTTTAGCGCCGTCGGATTAATTAATTAATTAACTCGATCGTGTGCATCTCCGGTCATGACTGATGATACAAAAAAACTTTTATGACCAACATTTCGATCGGTTCCTGCGTGCGTCCTTCCATGGTTAAAATATATAGGCTAAAATGACAACACAGCAGGGAGGAGGGGAGGGGGAGAGGAAAGGTGAATTTAATCGTTTTATACGCCAGGAGGGGAGGGGAGAGGAAAGGCGAATTTAATCGTTTTATACGCTTCGCTTTTTGGTGTGTACAGGAGGCCGCGACTAAATTCGCCGGCAAATATTTCGCCTTTTTTTGTTCGCTTTTTCGAGTCGTTTCGCTTTTTCGCTGGTGTGTAACACCCCTATCTCTAGCACTAAGCCCTAAACATAACTGCAAGCATGGAGCAGTGCCGAAGCGGCAGTGGTTTTCAATCTTATTGATGCCAGGGACCACTATTTATTCAGCATTTCAGTCACAGACCAACATTTGAGGACATTTTAGCTCCAAAGACCCCAAAACTAAATATCTCTTTTGCTTTTGTCCACAATTCCAGGCTGGATTTGGGAAACAAGACACAGATAAAAAAAGATTTTCAGATTTTCTTTTCTTTCTTCTACATTGTTTAGTTGTGTAGATTTGGGCTAATTCATAGAATGAATGTTTTAACTCTTGATAGTATACCGCAAGGGTCCATTTGGCTTCATTTTCACGCTATCAAGAGTTACATCTGGTCATCTGTTTAACCAACTTTCCATCTGGTCAACCAACTTAGCTGGGGACCACCTGGAACGCTCTCAAGGACCAGTGGTGGTCTAAGGACCACTGGTTGAAAAACTCTGGTCCATATCAAACAGCTGTATGTGCATGTGTGTGTGCGCAGTCATGTGTGTGTGTATGTGTGTGTGTGTGTGTGTGTGTGTGTGTGTGTGTGTGTGTGTGTGTGTGTGTGTGTGTGTGTGTGTGTGTGTGTGTGTGTGTGTGTGTGTGCGTGTGTGCGTGCTCTTACTCTGGCAGCGCCCTGCGGATGATGCTGTGGACCTGCTTGTAGACGTCCAGCTTGGACAGACAGCTGCACTGGGTGTGATTGGCCACACTGATGGTCACTGGCTTGGTGCCGTGGCTGAGGGGCACTGTGATCTCAAACAACTACACACACACACACACACACACCACACACACACACACACACACACACACACACACACACACACACACACACACACACACACACACACACACACACACACACACACACACACACACAGAAGGGAGAAATAGTTAGGGCAAATCAAATACCTTGTCTATTTCTTTTGCGTGTGAGAGACAGAGAGATGAAAGTAAAAGCCCTGATACACCTAGCAATGTTTTGATCAATAACAACAAGCAACGTCAATTGTCAATGTTGACTTTTCACTTTTCTATGCAAAATGTTGGGTGAAAATGATTCAATTCAGACTAAAAAGAAACAGCAAAAACAATTTGAAATATATATTTTTAATAATACGTGCTATAGCATTTTTTGTTACCAGAACAATGCATCTTATAACATCATCAAGTTTTGTTCCACCAGGTTAATGATTTTTCTTTTAGGCTCCTTTTTTCTGAGAGTGTGCAATGGACACACTAGGGTCCATTTGGTCCACATTTGCACACTCCATTTGGTTCACATGTGCACATAGTGGAGCTATGGACCAGAACTAGCAAGCACCCAGCCACCACAGCATCCCGAGTTGGAATCGAACCCAGGACCTTCTGGCTGTGAGGCGACCGCACTACCACTGGGCCAACGCACCCCCTTCCTTGTATTCTAGTTTTTTTTAGATCAGATGCCAGGGGCGGATCTAGGCATGGGTATGGGGGGCAATGCCCCCCTAACTGCCTAGTCTGCCCCACCAAACATACAATGATATGAAATACTACTACTGCTACTAACTGCTATTGTGGCACCACTAAACCAACAGCATTTCATACCTGAAAACAGAAAACTCTCTGAGTCAGACCTTTAGCTTTATGCATGCTGCGTGTCTGTTGCAACTTCAACAACAACTGGTGTTATTATTGATGCTTTACTTGACTAATATAAGTCCTGTAACCGAAAATGGTATGGGTGAAATCGCCCCCATACCTTTTTCGCCTGCCCCTCCAATTGGGAAATGTTACATCCGCCACTGATAACCAGACATTGATGTTGATCATGTGTCACCATGGCTGTTGTTATGGTGCAGCTGTTACTGTTTTGCTGTTGGCTCGTTGGGTCTGGCAGGGCAGTGAAAACACATAACGGTGTTGAGAGGTTGTGCAACAATCCTGTAGTGATGATGATGATGATGATGATGATGATGATGATGATGATGATGATGATGATGAGGGTGTTTGAGGTCTGACGTTTAGAAGCTGTGTGGCGGCCTGTCCAGTGTTGCCAACTGGCAAAATCCAAAGTGCATTAGTGGCAGTGAAAAAAGGCAACAATCCGAGCACTCAAAAAGTTTAAAAACGAGGAGGGGAAGTATAAAAACAAGGTACTTTATTTAAGTAAAAACAATTGCCAACATGTTTCGACTCCTCAGAGTCTTCCTCAGGGCAGGTGAAAAGAACAAATGACAGACATGGCACCTATATATAGAGAGAGTCAAGTACAGACAATCAGCTGAGTGTGCGCGCACCACACCCAAACTTTGTGTGTGTGTGTGTGTGTGTGTGTGTGTGTGTGTGTGTGTGTGTGTGTGTGTGTGTGTGTGTGTGTGTGTGTGTGTGCGCGCGCACGCAAGAGCGTGCAGGGCGCAAAACAAATAATGGGCACCCGGTAATAACCAAGATTTGTAATAACCAAGATAAGTGCATTAGTGGCACTTCCAAAATGCACTAGAATATGTGCTAGAGCAGTGGTTTTCAACCATTTTCACACCAGGGCCCACTATTTATTCTGCATTTTTACCCACAGAGGACCACCATTTGATGTTGAGTTTAGTCTCTCGGGATGAATTTACGATAATTCACTGGCAAAACCTTGGTCAAAATAGTAATTCTTCTACATTTTCTAAAGGTGTAGATTCTTGAAAATTAGTACATTCAGATGTTTAAATATAAGAGTTACAGATCTATAAGGGTCCATTTGGTGACCAATGGTCCTTTCTAGGAAGGAAATATCCGCACTCACATGAAGTTCATTATTTTTTCTTTATTTCATGATATGAACACAGCAGCAGTCTATACCTAGAGAAACGTACGCGTTTCGGCGCTCTGGCTTCCTCAGCGTTTCAAACTCAGTGTTTGAAACGCTGAGGAAGGCCAGAGCGCCAAAACGCGTACGTTTCTCTAGGTATAGACTGCTGCTGTGTTCATATCCAGTGCTGGTCCCGTTACTTTAAAAAAAGTAATTAGTTATAGTTACTCACTACTTCTTCCAAAAAGTAACTGAGTTAGTTACCCAGTTACTCTTAAATAAAAGTAATTAATTACCAAGAAAGTAACTATTTCCGTTACTTTAACCAAAAGGTGTTGTGTGTCAAAGAGTTTGAAATTTTCAGAGCAATATGTTCAATATGTTTATAGTTAAAGTAGGCATGCAGGCACTAGGCCTAGTGCACTAGTAGGCAATACTAGGCATTGGTATGGTTAGGTATAGTTAAGGTACAGTATTTTCCCCTCTTTTGTTTATGTCTCACAGACACATTATTATCAAATATTAATAATCTTAACTAGTGTACTAGTAATAAGTCTTGATGCAGTTTGTGTCAGGCACAGCTGCCACAGCATGCTCTTATTCATGGGTCAGTGGGTAAGCAGAGCCATGCATAATGTAGCCTATGCCTTGCGTTCTCAAGGCAAAAAAATACCCCTTCCCCGACCAGTAGAGTATAAACAGAGTTACGACATCTCCGTTCACTTCCATGGAAAGGTCTAATGGCGGCTGCTCTACATAGACTCCTATTGAGCACAGGGGCACTTTGTCCCTATTCAGGCTGCATGAACAGCGCCCAGGCGCCCAGTTTCTGACCCCTCAATGTCGCATTTCTGATATTAGATGGCTTTTCCTGAGAATCCCTATACGCTTTAGTCTCTACACTGTTGTTCCTGCCGTCGTGTATTTAGCCCCTCTAAAGTTATTTAAATGTTATCCTTTGTCGCACGTGTTTTGGACCTGCTACCATGGAATACTGTAACTCTTGTTGGGGAATTGAGGATTTATACTGGACCACACTTTTTTACGTGACAACGTTACAAACGCATGCAGGGCATCAGAGACTACAGACAACTTTCTAGTAAGAACACTTTTACAGTACATTTGGGTGGAAGAGATTAAAGCAGGTGCTGCTGTAGCAAGTGTAGAAGAACATTAACGCGCTACTACAGCGTGTGCGCGCACACACACACACACACACACACACACACACACACACACACACACACACACACACACACACACACACACACACACACACACACACCACACACACACACACACACACACACACACAACACACACACACACACACACACACACACACACACACACGTCTTCTCCGTGTCGCGTTGGCAAAACGGTAGCGGAGGTTGAAAAT
Organism: Benthosema pterotum; assembly: GCA_039105355.1. Classification (NCBI taxonomy): domain Eukaryota; kingdom Metazoa; phylum Chordata; class Actinopteri; order Myctophiformes; family Myctophidae; genus Benthosema; species Benthosema pterotum. The sequence continues at coordinate 42,692,232 of CM076973.1, read as the reverse complement.
AATGTCCGTCTGCTCCTTATATCGTGGTCTGTTGCTGCTGTTGCTGCTGCTGCTGCTGCTCTGCACTCAGCAACAGCGTGCCGTGCACGCATGCTTCATTACACAGCGGAGCCCAAGTCGACCCCAAGTCGAACTGAAAAGTCAAGTGTTCTTCCATTCTTCTAGCTATCTTCCTTCATGATAGTAACGATCTGTATTCGACTGTCAGCAACGGCAACGCCGTTATAGATATGGGGAAAATAATTAGTTAGATTAGTCCGTTGCTGAAAAAATAACGGCACTACGAAACGCCGTTTATTTGAACGGCGTTATGTCCAGCACTGTTCATATCATGAAATAAAGAAAAAATAATGAACGGATATTTCCTCTCTACTGTGATCTACAAGAATCTGCACCCTTCAGCTACTGAGAATACAAGCTGGACTCTGAGTAGAGCGCGCCTACCTACTGTTTCACCTTTCTAGGAAGGACCGTATGTATTTCATATTTAATCAAAACCAGACCCACGACGGGACCCTGGACATGAATTACTACAGTAGCAACCACTATATTATTGGCAAGTATTTCATACAGCTTAAAGGAGAACAGAATTCCACACCATTTTTTTTTTAATCTTTATTTGCAGTTATTTTTTTAGTGGTCAACAGTAGGTGTTATTTTGTGAAAACACTCCTTTATGGCTGTTTCCCCTACCCCAAAATAAGCTTATAATGGGGCTAAGGGATGTTGTTCAAGTTCACCTATATACATCGCTCAAATGCATTTTTTGCTATATATTGTCTCTCCACCATGTCAGTAGTGTGTTAACACTCACACTTTCACTTTTGTTTCAGCAGTGGTTCAGCTATAACCCATGTGCCACGCCCCCACCTTTTCAGACAGCTGGATCACTGCTCAATAACTTTTGGTGTGGAATTCTCTTTAACTTTAAAAATCTGAGCTATCCCCTTACAATCAAAATCAGGGGGCACGGTGTCACAGCGGTAACTCCCGTCGTCTCATATAAGGTCCTAGGTTCAATTTGTGCCAGGGAGAGCTGCGCAGTTTACATCCAAATATTGTCACTTTTCGGTTCGGCACGGACGTACTGCTAAAGTATAATCACTCTCTTCTGCACCAGAGAGATCATCATGGGGATAAAAATGTAGAATAAAGAAAGAAGACATAGGCATATTGTACAGTTAACAGCTGTATCACTGTCATGGCTTGGCCCCGTCCTATCATTGCTAGCAGCTACATTTCCTCCGGCTTGGAAGCATCATGTGATGTTGTTACCGGTATGTGAAACTGTGACCCCCCCCCCCCCCCCCCCCCCCCCCCCCCCCCCCCCCAGCCCTCAGCCGCAAGACACCCAAGTCAATTACCCTGAAATTGAAGGATTTATTGTAACACCACCACTCCGCCCCCCAACTCCAGTTGGTTGACCAAATGTCGTGGCTAAAACCACATCAAAGACTCATATGGCAGTGTGTGTGTGCGTGTGTGTGTGTGTGTGTGTGTGTGTGTGTGTGTGTGTGTGTGTGTGTGTGTGTGTGCGTGTGTATGTGTGTGTGTGTGTGTGTGTGTGTGTGTGCGTTTCCGGTTTTTTTGTGGGTGGCCTCCTTGAAGGGACCATTACCATGACAACCACTCAGCCAGGTCAAATGCACTGGGTCAGTTTTAATGATCCCGATTAGCGAGAGAGAGAGAGAGAGAGAGAGAGAGAGAGAGAGAGAGAGAGAGAGAGAGAGAGAGAGAGAGAGAGAGAGACGGGCGGATCTAGGCATGCCCAGTTTGCCCCAGCAAACATGCAAAATAACCCAAGACATCTCAGCCGCCCCATACCATACCCCACAATTGGAAAATGTTACATCTGCCCCTGGAGAGAGAGAGAGACAGAGAGACAGACAGAGAGAGAGAGAGAGAGAGAGAGAGAGAGAGAGAGAGAGAGAGAGAGAGAGAGAGAGAGAGAGAGAGAGAGAGAGGAGAGAGAGAGAGAGAGAGAGAGAGAGAGAGAGAGAGAGAGAGAGAGAGAGAGAGAGAGAGAGAGAGAGAGAGAGAGAGAGAGAGAGAGAGAGAGAGAGAGAGAGAGAGAGAGAGAGAGAGAGAGATGCGGTAGCGGTGTCCAATGGAGGTCAGTGAATCTAATTGGTTTGTATTCAGGCTTCTTCTGAGTGCTAGCCGGGGATCCAGCCTGATTTGCTGCCTTCCGTGCATCTGAAATGTCACTTCGCAACTCGCTCTGGCCAGGACAGGGGCAGATCTAGGCATGGGTATGGGGGGGCAATGCCCCCCTAAATGCCCAGTCTGTCCCACCAAACATGATGGAATGCAAAACAACCCAAGATATTTCAAATTAAAGTGCCTATATTTAAAATGATTTGAAACACTACTACTGCTACTAACTAACTACAGTTGTGGCACAACTAAACCAACAGCATTTCATCATTGAAAACAGAAAACTCTCTGAGTCCTTTAGCTTTATGCATGCTGCTGTCTGTTGAAACTTCAATAACAACTGATGTTTTATTGATACTTTATTGGCGTAATAAAAGTCCTGTAACCAAAAATGGTATGGATGTGACTTTATCGCCCGTGGGGCGAAGCGACAAAGGCGATGAAGCCCCTGATTGGAAAATGATGAAGCCCCTGATTGGGAAATGTTACATCCGCCCCTGGCCAGACAGAGTCTGAACAAGAATTGACGCATCATTTAAATGGTGTCTGCAGTATTATTCATGCAGAATTGTTGTATGAAATGTGAAGGTTATGCGATGTTGCAAAAGTTGTGCAATGAATTGAAACGGATGCGGTCGTTCCAACTACTACTAATGAACTGAAGTATAGCTCTCTGACTATCAGCACATGTCGGCATTGCTGAGATACGAGCTAGCCAACCACATCGCCGGTATGACACTCATCCCATGGCTCAGAGGTCGTCTTAGCCATAGACAGAATTATGACATCTCCGTTCACTTCCATGGAAAGATGTAATGGCAGCTGCTTGTGCCTCCCTTGTGGAAACCAATGCATGTCCAGTTCTGTTTTTTACTCTGTCAATGTCGCACAAGCCGTAGACCATGGGAATTCCATCTCTGAATCTCCCCATCTCTGCATCTCTGAATCTCGCAATCCCCAGAGTATGAAATACTAGGCGCTCTGCTTTTCAAGCAGACGCCAAAAAAAGCTAAATATAGCTTCAAATGCACCAAGTTGGCAACAGGAGACATTTCAGATGAGCGGAGCGGATCAGCACATCAGCCTGGATCCCAGACTGTACCTCAGTGCTGAGTCAATGAAGAGACTTTCACTTGTCTTCTTCTCATGATGTCATGGGGCTGAGAGCGAAAATAAAAATGCTGAGAAATCACTGAAACAACAACAACAACAACGATAAAGAGCTGTCAGTCACTCCACACCAAGACCAACAACCAGATCACTACATTGTTCACCGGGGCGGATCTAGACATGGGCATGGGGGGGCAATGCCCCCTAAATGCCCAGTCTTCCCCAACCAAACACGATGGCATGCAGAACAAACCAGGACATTTCAAATTAAAGTGCTTGAATTTAAAATGATTTAAAACATTACCACTGCTACTAACTAACTACAGTTGTGGCACCACTAAACCAACAGCATTTCATCAGTCAAAACAGAAAACTCTCTGAAGGGCTTTCCAGGCGGCAACGATAAACGCAGGCATGAACGCGGCGATTCTCGATTCTCTCTGCACTGCTGACAAAGAAAATCGCCAGTCGATTAATGCCAAAGCTACCTGGATTGAGCTTTCAAAAACATTGCATACGTGTGCACGAAACGAGCACGCGCGCAATACAAATCACTGGAGGCCGTGCGATAAACATTCCGGCGTTACACGCTCTTTTTATCGCACAAAACGACGGGTCGTTTTCTGAGCACAAAACGACGGTCCCATTGAAAATGAATTAGAATGCGCAATTTATTATTCACCGTCTGTAAGCCCCTTGAGTCAGACCTTTAGCTTTATGCATGCTGCGTGTCTGTTGCAACTTTAACAACAACTGATGTTATTATTGATGCTTTACTTGACTAATAAAAGTCCAGCCTAATAAAAGTCCTGTGTCGCTTCGCCCAATGGGCGATGAAGCCGCCCCCATATCATTTTCTCCTCACCCCCCCAATTGTGAAATGTTACATCCGCCCCCGCCGTTCACCCATGCATGAAAAATGTTTAATATGCAAAAAACCCATTAAGTAGTGCTGGGGTTTCCCTGTTTTATTTCTCTCTGAACTATAGGTGGGTTTCCTTGACCTGAAACCTTGCTCTCTCTCTCTCTCTCTCCCCCCCTCTCTCTCTCTCTCTCTCTCACACACACGCACACGCACACGCACACGCACACGCACACGCACACGCACACGCACACACACACACACACACACACACACACACACACACACACACACACACACATTCAGACAGACAGAAACGCTGATTGAAAGACGCTTAAAAAATCTATTCAAAGCCAGGAAACCAAAAACAGTTTAACCGCAATTTGCATCGTCTGCTAAGTGTCGAAACCTGTCAACGCCTGCCAACGCTTTGCCTTCGACGTCCTGCCAAACACAGCAGATATGAACAAAGTTAAACACCCAAAAAACAACAAAAAAAGAAAACCATGAGCAACGATAACCTGAACTCTGTTTGGTACCGACGAGAAAAAAGGAAACAAGTTAAATAATAAGAAAATCCAGATTCTAACTCCACACTTTCCATGGCAACTAGACAACAAAATACGTAACTCAGACAAGAGTCACTTCAGTTCAGATAAACAGTAAATTATCTAGTCTACCACAACGTGAATTAGCTCCTAAGTATTTAAATCCCTTCGGTGGCTCGCCAGGCCTTTCAGACCGCTGCCAAGAACAGCATTTAGCAAAAACTAGCAGAGGGGAAGAATGTGTTGTGAAACCTCAGCGAAACCCACAGTTTTATTGCGGCGCTGCCAGACGCATAGCTTGTTACAGTTTGTTTTTTGTTTTAATGGACCTTTATTTTATTGTGAGAGGTGACAGTGACATTGTCCTTGGAAGCATTATTGAGTATACATTTAATGAGGCCTAACCGTTCGAAATCCCTCCATCTAATCCGGACCTGCAAGCTTCTCTGACCAACACGAGGTTAGTTAGTTAGCTAGTTCTGTTCTGTGACACTGAACCAGCAGCCAACAATATTGTCTGGCATCATTGTGGCCTGAAACATCTTTCTATATTTCAGACTAAACATCCTTGATCAGGTATCTGATCAAGGATGTTTAGACTGAAACATTGTCAATCAGCTGAAATGAGAGAATTTTAGAACGCTCCGATGTGTGACGTGCGACAGCAAAACACAGCTTTTGGCGTCTTGTTAATACACTTACCGCCCTATTCTATCCCATGTATTCGAATGCCATTATGTTCTTGGACAGAGGGTTAGAGTGCAGAACGGTCAAGACACCAGAAACACCCTGACGTCATCATACATGCGGTTTTGCAGATCTGGCGCTTCAAACTAAGGGTTTCAAATGTGAAAGCCGCGGTAGACACATACGTAATCCTGAAATGTTTTATCCCACAAATGTTTTAACCCGTTTTGTCACCCTTGTGTCAATTATCTAATGTGATCCTGGGCTCTACACACCATCTGCCAACCTGGGGAGGCCGCAGACTCATGCTTCCTTCAATGCATGAGAAGTCATTTTGCGTTCTTTTCACCTGACAGGGTGGAGTTGGACGTAGTGAGTGGAAGGAACACGTTATTCTAACCAGGTCTTGTCCAGGGGCGGATATAGGCATGGGCATGGGGGGGCACCCCCCCCCCCCCCCCCCCCAATGCCCAATCTGCCCCAGCAAACACAATGGCATGTAAGACAACCCAAGTTTTCAAATTAAAGTACTTATATTTAAAATGATTTGAAACACTACTACTGGTACTAACTACAGTTGTGTCACCACTAAAACAAAAGCATTTCATCATTGAAAACAGAAAACTCTCTGAGTCAGACCTTTAGCTTTATGCATGCTGCGTCTGTTGCAACTTCAACAGCTGATGTTCAAATCCCCATACAGCCCAGACGAGAGGCTTTGACAAAAAATGAAGTTGGTACTGAAAAACAAACCTGCTTCGTATTAATTCTTGAAAGAAAATGAACTGCACAGAGATATGGATTGGGTTTTGCATGCAAACGCAGCCTCTATGCTCCAAGTTTCCATGCAACCAAAACTAAGGCATTCATGCAGTTCAGTCATCAGCGACCACAAAATGTTAAATGGACTGCTTTATCCCATTTAGACCCGAGGGCCTGATTGTACAAATATAATAATTCATGAAATAAAACAGTTTTCTGGGAAAGAAAAAAAAAGATAAAAAGGTGTTAAGGGGATTAGTGTTTTCCCCGCACTAATGCAGTCGCCTTCTCCAGATAGACAAGCTTCCCGACATAGAAGAGTATTTAGCCAACCTTCTTTGCATTTGTTTTCCTGCAATCCACCCAATTGCAAGCCTCTGAGCACAAGTTTTTGCACAAGGCCCAGACTTCCAAATACAGAGAGCACAACACACACACACACACACACACACACACACACACACCACACACACATACACACAGAGGCGTCTTGATGAACTGGCTCCACATCCACAGGAAGTATAAGCCGCTAAACAATGAGCCATCGGCTCTCAGCTTCCAGCTCATCAAGGCAGCAGTGATTAGAGGAGATGCAGTGAAACAATGGACGCCACCGCGGACTCATAGACCGCAGTCCAGCTCATTAATGCAGGTAGAGGAAATCAATGACGCACAAGAGCACACAATGAGCCCCGTGCTACCGAGTGCATCATCATCCATCAATGTCAGTGCTGTCCAAACTGAAGGAAAAGTCATCAGATCCACAGCGCTAGGAACAGGGATTGTGTGTTCATCCTGACCTGGGAGTTGTGGAGGATGAGTGTAATTTTAGTTTTCATTGTTTGCTGCGCCATGACAATATAAAAAGAAGACGATTCCGACTCATTTGAATTAAGGGAGTGGTGCTGTACACACTGTACTACATGGAGTTCAGGAAACCACGTGCAACCCAAATTTGGCACAAACAAGCGACTACCGGTAAATTAATTTCGCTCCTTTATGCCACTAGGAACAGCTTGTCTGATTTTGGCCTCATAATGATGTCATCAATGCACCCTGCTTTGTATAATTCCTCCTCTCCTTCAGTCTTCAGTTCCACATTGTTGATTTTCCAAGCTGCATGTGATAACCAAGCCTGGTTTTATCTAGCATCACTATTATAATGACGAAAATATAAAATAATCTGCATATCAGCGTCCCCCGACCACCTACTGCAGCTAAACTGCTTTCAATGTGGTGACTGAGGCTCAAACCATTAGAAATAAGTTTGAGGACATATTAAGTATTAATATTTTTAAGAATGTATGTTAGTTTCTTACTTAACTCAGAGAATGTACAAATGGAGTTCACTTTCTGAGTCAGAGACTCACAGGGGTCCATTTTGCTAGAGGAAAATCCAGTAAGAAAAATAAAATCACATTCCAAGAAGTCTAGAACTAAACTCTATGCCGTTTTATCAGTATACAGTTAAATGAGTTATACCTCCCAACAACAATAATTAGATTTCCTGTAATTATCTCAAAGTATTATTTTAGGTACTTCTGCAGAGAATGCATTGCATTCCTGCATCACTGGATAGTGAAAACGTTTCACAAACAGAGCTGCGCATTGTGCTACGAGCAATTAATGCTAATGTATACGTCCTTCACATTCCATAATGTTACATATGAAGGTTGGGGGTAATTTCTGAAATGATGAAGAGATATTAGACCATCTCTGTCATGTGGAAACCTTGTATGTCCAAAACTTCAAACAAAACAAATTCAAAAGGATCAAAAGTAGCAGATCTACAACTGTAAACAGGCCTATCTTGCAAAGTGTGAAAGCAAATTGTAGGCTATAGGCAATTAGGATGGAATATGATATATGGGGCACATTGCTCATGAGCACATTGAGGCCAAGATTAGCTGGTAATGGACGGACGGACGGACAGACGACACACACACACACACACACACACACACACACACACACACACACACACACACACACACACACACACACACACACACACACACACACACACACACACAGAGGGCAAAACAATAAAACCAAATGGACCTTACAGGTCCATTTGGTTTAATTTTACGATCTCAAGAGTTACAGACCTATAAGGGTCCATTTGGTTACCAATGGTCCTTTCTAGGAAGAAAAGAGGAAAAGAGGAAAAATGGTGAAAAACGTGGGTTTTATCTCTGGCACCTGTCAACCAATTTCACCCCAACTCACCAGCAAAAAGCACTAGATTTTCCACCAGGAGTTTTTCACTAATATTGGCGCTAGGGGTGTCTGAAAAAAAAAAAGCTAAGTATAGTGAGAAATGCACCAAGTTGGCAACACTGCTGAATAATGATAAAAACAACAACACAAAGTTAAATCCATGGAGATAATGTTTCTCTCCGCTCAGTAACCTAATACTTTCTAGCTGAAAAGGATCTGCTCTGTGTTTAATGGGTCCTGCAAACCTCCACGGCCTCACAACCACCTCTAAAGGAAATGTCTTGGCCAAAAATAGCCGCAAGAATTGTTGCTTGTAGATCGACTATTGTTTTGTCAATTGTCCCCCCTAGAATAGAGATGCTATAGGGTTCAAGTGGTCTTTGTGGCCTCCATTACTGGATTGTGACAATAGCCATCTGTTTTTCAATGCATTTTTGACATGTACTGTTGTAGCAGCTTCAACCAATCCAAAGTACAAATTACAATCAAAGCACTTGGCATCCACTGTAAGGTCCAATCATGCTTAAAAACAGAAACTGTCATGCTTTGAAGGAGAATTCCACATGCACCAAAACTATGGGTGTGCTGAAATATCGTTATCGTGATAATATCGCATACTTCCTCCCACAACCACTATATGTATTGTATATTCCTCAGAAAATATCGTGACATTTGCCGAGTGATAATTCCAGGAGGAAAAATGGGTCACAGAACTAAAATGTTAACTGACTTCTATAGGAATCAGTTGAGACAAATAAAAGCTAGGATTAATTGCTAGAGGATATACATTAGTAAGTTCTTTGTTTGTCTTTTAGTTTTTTATTCATTCATTTATTGTTTTTTTGTTTTTGTTCTTCAGCTGCAGTTACAGTATCATGATATATCGTTGATGAATTTCATGCAATATATTGATATATAGCAAATATCGCAATATATCAAATATCGTGATATATTCATCATCGAAGGCCTAATATCGCCACCTATATCGTATCGTGAGGTACCAATATCGTCCCAGCCCTAACCAAAACACATTGTGCATCCATCTGACTTGATTCCTGTGACATGATACATAATTGCTGATTTTTGTCATTGAGGCCCACTCATTGGTTTTTTCCACACAACCAACATTACACCACAAGATAATTGAGCCACTACATGATTTAAAAAAAAAAACTGGCACACATGCGACAGGAGTTTCAAACGGAGTGATCGGAGATGAGAGTGGCAGATGGGATGGGAGGAGAGGAGGAGGAATAGATTACCTCTGGGATTACATGTAAAGTCTGCCCCAAAGTGACGTACAACGTAAAACTCATGTGTGAGTATCAGTATACTAGTACAATATGATGAAAAAAAGAAAATAAAAAAAGTTTGGAGCTACTAAAATACCGGGTATCCACATTAGAATGAAGACAACCTGTGGCAACCTGTGGCAATGCAAACTGTGGGAGGGGAGGGGGACCTCAGAGGTGAAATGTAGAGCAGGGGGCATCTATGACACTATATATACAGTATGTGATCAAGGTAGATTTAGACTGGCCTAACCTGAAATGATTTTGGCCTAGGGGGGTCGGGGTGCTGTCCGTTTTTGGACGGCAGATCTGATCTGATCTCACCAACGTGTCGTCATCCCCGCCCCTCCACTGCTGTGCTAGGGCACATCATTTGGAGCCACGCCCACCCCGAAAGGTTGACTCCCACTTCTAGGCCATCGTGGGAAACAAATTAGTCCAGGCTTTCTGTTTTCATGCGACGTGGACAAAAATGAAAGCCTGGGTGTCGCGGCTCGGGTAGATTGATGCCCAGTGTGTTTTGGTGTGAAATTCTCCTTCAACACAAAGAATAAAGCAAAGTAACTGGATTGAACGACTGGAAGGTCAAAAACAAGTTGCTGAGGGAAGACAATTAGCAAAAATATGTTTGACTTATGTGTCTGTACAATACAACCTTGACTCTTGAAGACAGATTAAAATGGCCTGTAAATGTGAATTGCTGCATCGCAGCTGTGATAAATGTGGAGAGGAAACAAGTCAATTAGATGTAACTCTGCAGAACACAGAGCAGCGGGCAGGATGAAAAACATGATGACATCAATCATTCAGACCACACGCATGCATGCAACACGCACACACGCACGCACGCACGCACGCACGCTCGCACACACACACACACACACACACACACACACACACACACACACACACACACACACACACACACACACACACACACACACACACACACACACACACAGACAGACAGACAGACAGACAGACAGACAGACAGACAGACAGACAGACAGACAGACAGACAGACAGACAGACAGACAGACAGACAGACAGGCACGCACGCACGCACGCACGCACAGTCTAACGGACCAATTAAGAAGCTAGTAACTCTATTTTTCTCCCTTTCACCGCAGTTTGACCCTGGAACACACACACACAAAATATGAGGTGATATTAGTGCAACACAAGCATGAGCGTGCGCACACACATACACATACACACAAACACACACACACACACACACACAAACATTGCCCCTCCTGCAAACATACACACACGCTAATAGCTCTCCCTTTCTACCAGTTTAAAGGTCAAGGTGACGCACACACACACACACACACACACACACACACACACACACACACACACACGCACACGCACACGCACACGCACACTCACACGCACGCACGCACACACACAGAAACGTACAAAATCAAGCACCTCAATCAAAGTTTTACTGTGTGTTTGTATGTGTGTGAAAACACACCCCACACACACAGACGTACCGTCATATACGGTACTTGTGAGGACCCTCTATTGACTTTGGGTGATTGCCTCCCCCTTCGTTCTGCAGACCACCGCGACCCTGGCCTTAACCCTTAACCTGCCATAATCTAAATGTGTACCTTGAGTTAACCCGACCTAACACTAAACCCACCCAAAACACCCCCCCCCACCCCCCCCACCCATGTGTACAAATGAAGACCCTCCAAATCACAACCTTCCCTCCAATCCTATGTTGTTGTGAGGATGTAACATGTTCTCTGAGCAAGACTCCTGATGCTCCCTACCACCAAATTAGTTTATGTTCATTCTGTACAGCAGTGGTTTTCAACCTTTTTGATACCAGGGCACACTATTTATACAGAATGTGAGCCACGGACCACCATGATGTTGATTTGATGTTCTTTTTTGTCCACGATTTAGGAGAGCTCACTGGCCAAACGTCAAAATAACAGTTCTTCTACATTTTCTAATTGTGTCGATTCTTGAAGATTAAGTAATGCAGATGTTTAAATATAATTTAACTCTTGAGAGCGTAAAATGATACCAAATGGACCTGTAAGGGTCAGGGTGATTGAGGCTCAAACCATTAGACATGAGCTTGAGGGACATATACAATATATTAAAGGGATATTCCACTTTCAAAAAAAACTTTTGGTCATTTCATGGTCTACTCAGTCTCATGTGAACACACCAGACAGTTTATTCCATTCAGTATTTAGATATTTGATGTTCATTTTTGCACATCCTCCTCCTTTTATACAAATCCATTATAACTTAAAACTCCATTTTAGCCATGACAGATTTTTCCAAAACAACCCATCTTTTTTCTGGTGGCTGATATTATAATCCTAATACATGAGAAGGTCGTGGAATTTCATTTACAGTTTTAATTTATTAAAAAAAGAAATATTGTTTTATTCACAATATTTTTAAATAAATGAAAACTCTTACATCCACCCTTCTCTCTCTCTCTCACACACACACACACACACACACACACACACACACACACACACACACACACACACACCCCCACACACCCCACACACACACACACACACACACACACACACACACACAACACACACACACACACACACACACACACACACACACACACACCCCACACACACACACACACACACACACACACACACACACACACACACACACACACACACACACACACACGCACACACACAAATGCAGGCACACGGTTGTTTTCTCTGTTCCTTGCAAAAATGAAATGTATTTTCACAATGGGCAGCTAAATGTATCTTGACATGAAAAATGTTAGCCAACCAAGGATTTAAAACCTTCTGGTGGTTTATAGCAGTACATGGATCTCAAACATTGTTCCTGTCAAGAGCCTACAGATTGATATGGACGTGGCCAACGGAAACCCCATGCGAAAATGTTCTGTGCCTGAGACCCCCAGAAGAGGAGATTTGTGTTAAAAAAAATACTGTATATAATAAAAAACTGAGCTTGTATATAGGTCGTTATAGCCAATGTGTGAAATATATGTGAAATGTAGCATGTAAAACAATTGCAATGATACATAACTTTGCCCAGGACCCAATTTAAAGCACAAATGAGATACACGGGCGATGAAGTTACAAGGGCGATGAAGCCACACAGGCGATGAGGACGCCCCATACCGATGAAGCTGCCCCCATGAAGCCGTCCCCATAGCATTTTTGGTTACAGGACCTTTATTAGGCAAGTAAAGCATCAATAATAACAGTTACAACAGACATGCAGCATGCATAAAGCTAAAGGTCTGACTCAGAGAGTTTTCTGTTTTCAATGATGAAATGCTGTTGGTTTAGTGGTGCCGCAACTGTAGTTAGTTAGTAGCAGTAGCAGTGTTTCAAATCATTTTAAATATAAGCACTTTAATTTGAAATATCTTGGATTGTTTTGCATACCATCATGTTTGGTGGGGCAGATTGGGCATTTAGGGGGGCAATGCCCCCCCCCCATGCCCATGCCTAGATCCGCCCCTGGAGAGAGAGAGAGAGAGAGAGAGAGAGAGAGAGAGAGAGAGAGAGAGAGAGAGAGAGAGAGAGAGAGAGAGAGAGAGAGAGAGAGAGAGAGAGCTTGTGTTTTTATAAGCAGGGGTACTCAAACATGACATTCCATGTCAAGGTCTCCAGATAAATGCATAAAAGGCCACAGACCCCTGTGTTGACCCCCCTCCTGTCCCTGGCACCAGTCCACCCCACACACACACACACACACACACACACACACACACACACACACACACACACACACACACACACACACACACACACACACACACACACACACACACACACACACACACACACACACACACACACACACACACACACACACACACACACACACACACACAGGGCGTATCTAGGCATGGGAATGGGGGGAAATGCCCCCCTAAATGCCCAGACTGCCCCAAACATGATGGCATGCAAAACAAGATATTTCAAATTAAAGTGTTTATATTTAAAATGATTCTGGATGAGAGTGGGCCTTCCTCCAATCAGCACTGCAAAAAATGCTGAACTAAGCAAGTCTTAAATCTTAAATCTAGATTAAAATATGATTGCTCTTGTTTTAAGACGGATATACTAACCAAGAGAAAATAGTATAAGATTATCAACCATGTTTTTAGAACATATTTCTTATTACAAGATTTTTTACAAGACACTTAGCCTAGGGACAGATTATTTTGTTTGCTTGCTGTTAGACAGTTTCACTGTAAAGTGTGTGTGCATGTGGTGCGCGGAAGGGGGGGGGGGGTAGCTTCTGTGTAGTGTAGTTGTTTTTTACTCTATACAGCACTAGGTTAACTCTTGAGTTGTGAAGGGCTTTTATAAATAAAGTGGATTGCATTGGTTACATGGCATGTATGTATTGCAATGTAAGTGCAGAAGTAATGCATTAAAAACAGACATACTATACTGTATGTCCAAATGACATATGGATGTTGGCCCTAGTGGCTACAGGGCAAGCAAACATAACGGGTTCATAATAACAGTGACTCTGCAAGACCCGTGTAGCCCGTCTTTCTGCGCAATGGTCGAGGCTGCCTAACCCGTGTTTAATTCCCTGATGATTTAATGTTACGGTGAAAGTCCATCATCATCGCCAACATAGGGTTAATGTTGACTGGTTGTGATGATAAAAGCGGAAATCGATCCGATGACGTGCGCGCAAGGACATCTGGGAAACTGAGTTCATCACAGCCCAAATGCAAAAATGAATGGAGCGTCTTACACTCCACAGGCCGTATCACTACCTAGCTCTATTGTAACTCCATGTAGTGGCACTATATCCCTCCATGGGCCGTATCACTACCTAGCTCTATTGTAACTCCATGTAGTGGCACTATATCCCTCCACGGGCCGTATCACTACCTAGCTCTATTGTAACTCTATGTAGTGGCACTATATCCCTCCACGGGCCGTATCACTACCTAGCTCTATTGTAACTCTATGTAGTGGAACTATATCCCTCCACGGGCCGTATCACTATCTGGCTCTATTGCAACTCTATGTAGTGGCACTATATCCCTCCACTGCAATCCATCCATCGTTTTCTGTTTGATACAGTCATGGTTCGATGGAATGTTTTCTGTTTGGGACGGAGTAAAGGGACTATTTAAAGCAAAAGATAAAAAAAATAAAAAAAATAAAAAAATCCACTTCAAAAGTAATCATTATTTACAGCGTATGAACAGCATGCCTATTAAATAATATAGCAACCAAACTGATAATACATCAGAAAGTAGACTAATAGCTGACCTACACTATCCCTCTATTATAGACAAGACTGTGGTACGACCCACAAATTAGTATGTCAATTGTATAAAAATAAATAAACTATACAAGTGACATGATAATGCATGGGTCATGCTACAGGGGAAGGGTTAGGAGAAATCATATTCATTTGGAAAGATAATTGTAGAATATTGTTTTAGAAAGCGGTTTGGAAGCAATGCTGGCACTTGATCATTCCAAATTCCATCTTAGAATGAAAAAGCAGAGAGTGCTGCCAGGGTGCTGACAGAGGCTGCGTCCAGTATTGTGCAAATGAAAGAGTATTTATATTAAAGCACTTTTAAAATGACTGAAGCCAAACTAATATGTTTCACCCACATGTGACAATAAATAAAGCGGTTACACATTTTGAACTTTAACACAAATTGGGGCAGTATGATGTGCGTTTTTACTGTGGATACTTTGAAAGTGCATTTTGATGACACGTAGGTTGTATATTTTGAATTCGGGCCATCTACTTGTAACATCAGCCTCAAAATCCAGGATCTAATTTTTGTCCACGTTGCATGAAAACGGAAAGCCTGGACTAACACACGGAGCAGACCCCCCCTCAGCCAAAATCAATTCAGGTTAGTAACATACAAACATCTAAATTGCAGTAGGGCAACTACTCGACAATTCAGCTAGTAAATCTAATAGTTGACCTTTTAACTATTTTTGTAGGTCCCAGGGTAAGCTATAGTTAGTGTATTTTTTATACAAAACTCTAGGTAGGTGTAACAGTCCATATCTACTTCATCAGCACTGTAAACATATTAATCTGGACGAGTCCTTTCCCATGTGGCTTCATTGACAACTACTAATGTCCCACTTTTATGGCTGGGTACGTCACCTAATATGGTCCCGGGTGACTACACACATAGGTTCCTATGTCTTGGTGTGTGTAGTGTTGTTGTCAACACCACCTAAATCGAGTCCAAGACGAGACCAAGTCCTAGGGGGGACGAGACCAAAAGGAGGCTGAGACAACCATGGACTTGGTCAAGACGAGACTAGCACGTATATGGGTCGAGAACAAGACCCAGACCTAGAGAGATCGAGGCCAAAAAGCCACATTTTGATTGTTCTGTACTAATGGTGCATCATAACACATTACAGAGAGTTTAGCTGTTACTGTACAATACTAACTGTCGGTTTGCAGATTGCTAGCGATATGCGCCTCATCCAGCGCTGCGCTCGGATAAGACAGCTGTCTTTATGAATGTCCGTCCGCACAATGGATATAGAACATGTCCTTTGCATTGTCTCGTCTCGGTGGCAAAAGAGACCAGAGACATTTGCTCCGAAATCGTGACAAGACCAAGACAAATTGAGGGCGAGACCAAGACACGACCACGAGACAAATGCAGAGCGGCGAGACCGAGACAAGACCAAGACAATGAGCCCTTATCAAAACTCCACCCTTTGGGGCGGAGTTTAGTCACTGTCCAATGCCAGTCCAAATAGTTTAGCAACTGTTGATATGCAGGTGAAGCTTTCCTGGTCAAGCTTTGCTCTTCTAGCATGCCTATTGGACAAGGCCAGATTGAGGAGGGACTTAGTGAAGGGCTCATCGAGTGTGAGACAAAAACAAGACCAAGACAACAGAAATTTGTCTTGAGACTGTGCTCGAGACGAGACAATGTCTCGAGAACTACAACACTACAGTGTACTCACGGTTTTGCTGAGGTATCCTGTGGAGATGTTTCTGCACTGCTTGTCCTCGGAGTGGCAGCATCCTCCACACCTGAACACAGACACACAGGGGGGCTTGTAGAACACGTTGGTGGGAGCGCCGTACTCTCTGGCCACGTCCACACACACCTCCCTGGGCATGCACTGAGTCCTCCTCCACTCCGACTCTATAGCTACACAGACACAGAGAGAGGTTGGGTTGGGGAATTAGGCTGTATGGAGATACATATGAGGTTTGCAGCCCACAGAGCTAGCTAACATACATGTAGGCAAGCCAACTTAGGACACGGCTTTTTGGATTCAAATAGCTTATCATCTTTTTTTTTCCCCCCACGATTTTGTAACTCATGTTTTCACCCCTATGTCGATCACCTAATGTGAATCGTGGCACTATGTCCTATTGGTAGAAAGGTAATTTGTTGTCAGCTGACAATTTAGCGGTCAGTTCACTCACTTCAATTCATTGCTCTCCTCAGGTTTGCAGAGAGGTGAGAAAACAGTTACAGAATCATGTATGTGTAGCCCTCAGTGTTACGGCCTCTCTACACCTGGACTCCGAGTAGGATGAGATGGGGTTGTCATGCGGGGAGAAGGGACACTGGACACTGTGGTTCTGGATTGTGGTTGAGACTTTGTGTGCATTTATTTGTCAACAGGTTCTCACTCTGATGCTGCCAATAGCTGTAGCTTGTAAGGTTTTAATATAGAAAGAAAACACCATTTGTAAATATACGGTATATGTCCTCTTAATGCTAAATCACAGCAATCAACCACTTAATACTCATAATAATACTCAAACCATTAGCAGAACAATATAATAAACAGGTAGAAACATCATATTCATACACTGAATATGAAGAGGCCTACTGAAGAGGTCTGTTCCCAGAGCTCCTCACACTGACCAATTACACTAATTTATTTAAGAGCAAAAACACGAGAGCATACTTCTCATAAGAACACAGAAACATTAGTAATCATCTTAGCAAGAACCGTGTAGCAACAGATTCACTGGGTGACCATTTTTAACTCTGAAATTTCATAGATTATTCAGACAATCATAAAAACACTACTCACCTTTTCATATAGAAAGCAAAACACAACTAAAGATGGCGACCGAGGCTGCCCAGTTCTTTCAACTATGGTGGCCAGTGAGGCCCAAAAGATGAGTTTCACAGGGGGAAAGACTTGGCAGTCAACGACGACACCTGCTGACCAAAAGGCCACTACCTTAGATACAGTATGTATATATAATAAACAAACAGGAGTTGAAAGCTCACTTTTCAGCACTTCCAGGTTGAGGTATGCGGCGGCGAAGGTGGGTTCCTCCTTCCGCCGGCCCTGTGATGGGGGAGGAGGAGGAGGGGGAGGGTTCAGCGGCGACGACCGGGCCGCGAAAACTGGAGCCCCGCCTCCCAGGCCTCCGCTGGTGCCGCCGGTGGCGGCGGCCGCCGCTGCCGCAGAGAGCTTGGAGCGGCACTTGAGAGCGCTCCAGTAGGACGGGTAGACCAGACTCATCAGCTCATCTACGCTGGACGCAGAACGCAACCGCTGCTCCACATCTGGCTGGGGAGGAGAGTCCTGACAGAGACAGAGAGAGAGAGAGGAACGTTTTGTTTTTCACATGCATCCATCTTCAATCGCTTATCCGTAATAATAATACAAATAATAATAGCTCAGATTTATATAGCACTTTTCTAAGTACCCAAAGCGATATCAAGAGTTACAGTTCTATAAGGGTCCATTTGGTTACCGGCTGTACATCATTTATCTGAGGACGTGGTCCTCAGCTAAGTGGTGGTCCGGTGCCCCCTAGTGGCCCCGGACCACTGGTTGAAAACCACTGCTGAGACGATCCAAGGCCAGAGAGTTCACCTGGTCCCTGGTCTGTCCTGGGGTCTCCTCCCAGCTAGGGCATGCATCGAGGACCTGCCTAACCCTCCAAGGCCCGGATATATTTCTACTCTAATTTCTACTCTAAAACTGCTCAACCCTACTACTTGGTTGTACTACCATGATCTATTTAAAAAGCAAAACAATGTTGTTGTCTCTTTAAATTAATTATAATAAATTTAAAAAAAAAAATGTTTTTCTAGACATTCTAATCACAAAAATATATTTATTGCAGTCATTTTACATACTTTTATTAGGGTTAAAGGCTAAAGATTAATGGCTAGAGATTAATTGCAGCACCTGTGGGGGGTATTGTTATGCAAATATCATGACCAATTTCAATGAAATTCTAAACAATCAACCTCAACCATGATATATATGTGAAAAAAATAACAAAAAATTATATATTTTTTTTAAATAAATAAAGGGCTAAAAAGGAACGTTAGGCCTTCTAGGGCTAAAGAGACGCTCAAGAGGCATCGTAACCGAATGAACCAAACCATCTAAGCTGCAAAGGAGCAGCAGAGTCGTAACTTCACATAGATGACTTTACTCTTCCTTAAAGGGATAGTTCAGATTTTTTGAAGTTAAGCCGTATGAAATACTGTCCATTAATATAGTGGTGTCAACTGTATTAATTGATGTCCAGAGTCCCATGGTGGGAGTTCTGCTCTGGTTTTGGTTAAATATCAAATAAAGTGATAAAACCAACTCTGCAGGGCGTGTCCCTGACGTTTCATTTAATTGTATTGTGCTGTGTTGTCATGAAAGAGTTGAGCGAGGTCGGTGCCCACAATTACCCTATTAATCGCCTATTATGGCTCTATGACAAAGGCCTGGTCTGTCTATGAATGTTATCTTTCATGCCACTCCCGTCCTGTTGTAACAACCATGGAGGTGCCATTGTGGTGCGTTGTCACCCCATTCATCTGCTGCTTCAACTAGCGCACTGTTAACCCTGGAAGGAACAATACCGCCGATGGCAGGAAACAGGCCCTTGTTACACTGCTCTCTGGCCCTCGGAACTCACATCGCAGACAGGCCAGGGGCAGATCTAGGCATGGGCATGGGGGGGGGGCAATGCCCCCCTGAATGCCCAGACGGCCCCATCACCAAACATGATGGCATGCAAAACAACACAAGATATTTCAAATTAATGTGCTTATTTAAAATGAGCCACTACTACTGCTACAAACTACTGCTACAAACGAACTAGAATTGGAGCATCACTAAACCAACAGCATTTCATCATTGAAAACAGAAAACTCTCTGAGTCAGACCTTTAGCTTTATGCATGCTGCGTGTCTGTTGCAACTTCAACAACAACTGATGTTATTATTGATGCTTAATTGCCTAATAAAAGTCCTGTAACCGAAAATGGTATGGGTCATGAAGCCGCCTCCATGGGCCGCCCCACACGAGGGTAGAATAATATAATAATAATGCACTAAGATGTACTAGGAATGTACTAAGAATAATGTACCCGCGAGGGTCCATGGTAACTCTCAAAGAGTTACATCTCGTTACGCAACTTTCCATCGTTTAGCCTGGGGACCACCTGGAACCCTCTCAGGGACCACTGGTGGTCCGCGGACCACCTGTTGAAAACCCCTGCTACAGACAGACAGGACATTGGAACGCCTCCACAACTCTGTTTACAATCACTCTGCAGACAACTCACACACATAAACACAAAGCTCCATTTCCTACCAGAGACTGTGTGTGTTTGTCTTTTTGTGCATGTGTGCGTGTGTGTGTGTGTGTGTGTGTGTGTGCGTGTGTGTGTGCGCGTGTGTGTGTGTGTGTGTGTGTGTGTGCGTGTGTGTGTGCGTGCCTGCCATCTCCTTGGCATGGGAAAACAGCCTGCATGGGTTTCTGCCCGCGAAACAGCAGCAGCTGACTCAAAAGAGGCCGAAAGACAAACAATTGACAAAGGGAGGGGGCAGCCCCCCCCCCCGCCAATCCAACAGCCCTGTCAGCTGAAATAGGAACTATTGTTTCCTGCTTCCAGCATTACAAGGTTGAGTGAAGTTTACAGGAAGTCAACGACTCAATAGGGGGGCGCCAGGTTCACAGTGACCTTCCCTCGGAGGAGAGCAACGACGACGAGTCGCATGGCCGACATCAACTTCTGTTTCTGCCCCAACAACCACTACTACGAGAGCCAGCGGAAGCGATCCTTGACCCACAACGGCCGACAGACGGTCGCAACGGTTATAAAACCGTCGCCTGTTCCCCAATGCTAGATGCTCTAACTGAGCATAAAGGGTGATGAGACGAAATTGGAGCCCTCGTAGTATGCTGTTCCATGGAAGAAAGTTGGTTCACCAGGTATAACTCTTTGAGAGTGTAAAAATGAAACCAAATGGATACACAAGTTAAAATATTCATCATCTGAATTAGCCCAAGTCTACACAACTATGTAGAAGATGGTCATTTTTATCTGAATGTTTGACTGTTTTTATCTGAATGTTTGACTGTTTTGTTTCCAAAATCCAGCCTGGAATTGTAGACAAAAGTAAAATAAATCTTTAGTTTTGGGTCTGTGTAATCAAAATGTGATCAAATGGTGGTCTGTGGCTCAAATTCTGAATAAATAGTGGGCCCTGGTATCAAAAAGGTTGAAAAACACTGCTTTAACTGCTCAACTATGAGCTCACTCCCCCTTCAGTTAGATTTTTTGTTGTTCTTTTTTTCCAGATTTACATTATCATGTCAGAACATCTGTAGGCCCATTTGTATAACTGTGTTTGATTCCTGGAGATGACAGAGATGTGGTGAGACAAAGACATGTTGCATCTCCTGATCAACCTCCTTCCAAACAATGCAGTTGTTTTACTGCTGACTTTGTGCTTTCCCTCACAGTGGGAAGTTGTCAGAGCTTTCAGCCTGACATCCAACTCCCTCCATGAGCAGCTCCTGATCTGCTGCCATGAGGCCTGACCGCAGGTGGAATCTGGGAGAAATGTCTTTCCACAATGCAATGCGCTCCAGGAGCAGTGTTGCCAACTGCCAAAATCCAAAATGCACCAGTGGCACTTCCAAAATACACTAGAATGCGATAGAGCAGTGGGTTTTCAACCATTTTCATCCCAGGGCCCACTATTTATTCTGCATTTTATTCACAGAGGACTGTTGATGTTGAGTGTAGTCTCTCGGAGTAATTTAGGACTGGCAAATAACTGGCAAAATGTTGGTCAAAATAGCAATTCTTCTACATTTTCTAAATACGTAGATTATTGAAATAGGTAATTCAGATGTTTAAATATAATTTAACTCTTGAGAGTGTCATTTTATGCTATACAATGGTCCATTTGGTTACCAATGGTCCTGTCTAGGAAGGAAGGAGGACTCTATCATAGGAGGAAAAAATATGGTGAAAAACAAGGGTTTTATCTCTGGTGCCGGTCAACCAATTCCGCCCAAAATCACCAGCAAAAAAGCACTGGATTTTCACTATTTTTGGTGCTGGGGGGGTCTGGGAAAAAGCTAAATATAGTGAACAAATGCGCCAAGTTGGCAACACTGTCTGCAATGCAATACACTCCAGGAAAGCATGTCCTTATGAAGGATCTGTTGTTGAAACATCCAGTTCCATGTGGGTTGTAAATTAAGAAATTAAGACGATATTACAAGGTCTGTAAAGCCTCATATTGCCAAAAGCTCCTTTTACATACTCCAGCCCTATTCATGAAAAAAGCGGATAAAGCTTGTAAATGCACTGCGACGTGACACACTGTGATTTGTAGATCTGTTTTTGCAATTCACCACATGATGAAGTAGGCCTCGTGGTAGGTCTATAGGGATTAACTGATCCAAGTGCATGTCAAATCCAAACGATGCTCCTGTGCTGCTGAATGAGTCTTCATCATCTCATCACACAGAGAGTGTGAAATCAATGTCTGTGTGAGCTCTCAACAATTCAATTGAAGGCCAACTAGGTGAGGTTCAAACTTTTTGTTTACAGGATTGTAGTCAAGACCACATGAATCGAGACCAAGACAAGACCAAGGACCTAGGAGGGTCGAGACCAAAACGAGACCAAGACGATCACAGGCTTGGTAGAGACGAGATCAAGACTAGCACCTAGAGCAGGCCTGGGCATTATGCGGCCTGGGGGCCAAATGCGGCCCTTTGGCTGACTCTGACTGGCCCCTGAAAGGGTACTGTGGTTTTCAATCAGTGGTCTGGGGACCACCAGAGGTCCTTGAGAGAGTCCCAGTTAAATATGGAAAGTTCGTTAACCAGATGTAACTCTTTGAGGGCGTAAAAATTAAATCAGTTTTGATCTATGTTTGTGAAATCCAGCCTGAATTGTTCTGTGGTCTGTGGGGCTAAAATGTCATCAAATAAATAGAGGGCCCTGGTGTCAAAATGGTTGGTGTCTTACACTTACTTTTATCTTGAAATTAAATTAATATTACACAGACTTTAGTTCAGCCTTTAGTATTGACCCTCAACAATATTTTATGTATCTCATTTGGCCCCTGCGAAAAATAATTGCCCATTTAGAGGGTATTACCATTAAAGGTAAAGGTAGTGTCATGACAAAATATAGCCTATAGCATATAATACTGGTCTGTTGCATCGGTCACGCCTCCAAACACGCCTGCAAACCCTGCTATGCCCATATACAGGGATTTATTATGTCAATCAAGATTTAGCCCATATGGCCTTCATTTGGTTCCGTTCAGTACATTCTCAGAGCTGCGCGGTCCTTGAACTAACAAATAAAAATGGTTCAGAACTACTGATTGGAATGCAGAAGAGAGCCAACTAACCAGCGTGAGAGCTGTCAGATCAGGGGAGGATGACTCCTTTCCTCATCAAGGCATACGTACTGGACAGTGGAGTCTTGGAACGTTCTCCCCTCTTGTAAATCAGCTCTCAGCATTGCATGCAAGTGTGTGTGTGTGTGTGTGTGTGTGTGTGTGTGTGTGTGTGTGTGTGTGTGTGTGTGTGATGGACTGACTGTGTGATTGGATCTTAAATGGAAATGCTAACAAGCGTATAAGGAGGATGTGTTCCCCATTAAATTGCAAAATGCTGTACTCAAATTATGGCGGTCAGTTGAGAAATTAGATTAGATAGCAAGAACTGTGATGTAAATACAGTATGAAAGTATAATCCGCTCTGTGAATCTTCTCTTTGCTGCTTCATGACAAATTTCTCGTGGAGACATACAGTACTGTACAGCGAGGTCTTGGAACTGCCTCTCCTGTAAATCAAAACTCTCTCAGCGAGTGTTGTGGTCCACGAGACAATGTCTTGTCTCGAGGCCGGTCTCTCAAGACAAATTTTCATCGTCTCTGCCTTGTTTTTGCCTCGCCCCTCAAATTGTCTTGTATCGGTCTTGCCGCTCTCACACTTCATTGTCTCGTGGTCTTGTCTTGGTCTCGCCCTCAATTTGTCTTGCTCGCGCTGCGATCTTGGGAGCAAAGGGTCTCGGGTCTCTTTCACCACCGAGACTACTCGAGACGATCGGGGGTGTAGTGGAGGGGGGATGCAGGGGGACGGCGTCCCCCCACTTCTCACATCTACAGTATAATATTTTTGTGGCAAAAGTTGGCTTATGTTTTTTGTCTGTCATTTACAAGCAAATGCGCATGAAAATGCAAGTGTGCATGCACGACGTGTCTTAAAGGGGAATTCCACTCATTTTCAATATTTTACCATGTCATTAATATACCTTAGAGATGTTGTGTGGACATGGTAAAAAAAAAGTTCCCCCCATTCTGTGTTTTCTAGAAATGGAGGTCTGAAAAAAATCATTAGCATGGTGAAATACATCTTTATGGCATCATCAAGATGTTTCACCATGTTAATGAGTTTAATGATGTAAATGAAAATGGGTGGAATTCCCCGATGCGTTCCCCCACTTCTAAAAGTTCCACTACAACGCTGGAGACAATGCAAAGAAAATGTTCTATATCCATTATGAGGACCATTCATAAAGCCAGCAGAGCGGTGTGCAGCATTGATGGACGACACGCATATCGCTAGCAGTTCACAACCACATGGATGGAGCACAAAAATAATGTCTTGGTCTCTGTCTTGGCCTAGACGTCTCTAGGTCTTGGTCTTGACACCATAGCTGCTAGTCTCAATCCCCCCCAAGCATTCTGATGAGTCTCGGTCTCATTTTGGTCTCGACCACACTAGGTATTGGTCTTGTCTTGGGTCTCAACAATATTCTCAGCCTGTGTGTGTCTTGACTGTGTCATGGTCTCTCTGCTAGGTCTGCTGGTTAACAAACTTTCCATCATTCAACCTAGGGACCACCTGAAATCCTCTTAGGGACCACTGGTGGTCCCCGTACCACCTGTTGAAAACCCCTGCACTAGATCTTTTTGTCTTTCTTATTCCATGGACGCACAGAGTCAGCAGAATTTCCCAGATGCTCAGATTGGATCCGACGGCAGCGGAGAAGTCCGACTGCTCCTGGCCCTGGGATCGAACCGCGTCCACAACCCCAGGAATACGTCTCCTTTTTCTCTTTCTCTGTCATTCCCAGTTCAATTCAAACCCACTGTTATTGGCACACGCAGCGAGCACATACTTAGCGAAACGGGACACATGTTCGCGCACGCACGCACGCACGCACGCACGCACGCACGCACGCACGCACGCACGCACGCACGCACGCACGCACGCACGCACGCACGCACGCACGCACGCACGCACGCACGCACGCACGCACGCACGCACGCACGCACGCACGCACGCACGCACGCACGCACGCACGCACGCACGCACGCACGCACGCACGCACGCACGCACGCACGCACACACACACACACACACACACACACACACACACACACACACACACACACACACACACACACACACACACACACACACACACACACACACACACACACACACACACACACACACACACACACACACACACACACACACACACACACGAGATATGAGATATGTGTACATCTAGTGAACCAAACGTTATATTAAAGATAATTTTAAAGAGTATAGTGTAACAGATATGATGTTGTATGACATGTAGAACACATCACGCATCACACTCGGGCCGTATTTTCATCCCTGATGGTACCCACGCTGCTGCCCGCAAGTCAGGCTGCTGTCCAAAAGTTCCTTATATAGGACGGGGGCAAGAGGTGGTCCGTGGTCCACCAGTGGTCCCTGAGAGGATTCCGAGTGGTCCAGGCTAAATGATGGAAAGTTGGTTAAGCAGATGTATCTCTTTGGGAGTGTAATATGAAAAAAAAAAGAAAAGAAAGAAACCAAATGGACCCTTGCGCGTCCATGTGGTTTCATGTTTACACTCTCAAGAGTTAAAATATTCACTCTCTGAATTAGCCCAAGTCTACACAACTGAGTGTAGAAGATTAATGGTCATTTTGATCTGTATGTTTGACTGTTTTCACTGAAATCCAGCTTGGAATTGTGGACAAAAGCAACAGAAATCTTTAGTTTTGGGGTCTGTGGGGCTAAAATGTCAGTATGGAATTGCTCTGTGCTCGATATACTGTATAAGCCTCGCGGCCGTCCTACCCTCTCCTACGACGGCAGAACGCAGCTTTTGGCTTTGTGTTAACAACGTGGACGAGAGCTACGCTGTAGAGGAGTGTCATCATGGAAACCAGAGACACGAGTGGGAGAGGTGGATCTGTCATTCAACCTAGGGACTTTGAGGGAGTTTGATTGATTGAAGTATACCGCACGCACGCACGCACGCGCACACGCACACGCACACGCACACGCACACGCACACACACACACAGTATGAGAGATTCCTCTCAGGGTCAAGGGCAGAATCATCATCAATATAATGTTCCTACCAAGGACATAGAGAAGAAGAGATATGATGATGGTTATTCCTATGGACAGGCCATGTGTGTGTATAACTCAAACATGATCTCTAGATCATTCAGCGCAGCGTAATTAATACAAGCCTGAAGCTTGCCAGCAGCCATAATAAATGAAATCATTTAATGTCATCATTTTTCCAGGAGGTCACGGCCTAACATTACATTACTGTCTTTTTGCATGAGAATTTCTTTTGTGTGTTTTGGAATTCAACCAAAAACGAATAAAAAACTAAGGCGAATACTTGCATTGCGTATGTTCGTGTGTGCTTGCGTGTTCACCCTGAACTCCTACAGTGTATATTCTATTGGCTCATGTTATGAGAAAAGAGTTTTTCTTTTATGCACAGATTGTATTACAATATTTCCATGAATATTTCTCAAACCACGCCAGTTAGTTTGGTCATGTCATGTGGTTTATGTAAATAATGCTGTGATAAAAACTGGGAAGTAGGATAGTAAACGAAGTACATTCTGCTCGGCTCAAGTCCTGTAGAATTCTGAGGTTTACATTCCGTGAGACATAGAAGCAGGAGAACACCTGAGAAACAGAAGGTCCCATCCCGGATTGTGTCTGAATTAATGTATAGATTGATACGTCTGTGATTCACCACAGTTGCAGCCGCCATGTTTGTTGTTTGGCACTGTAACTGTTGCACTGTTGAGTGACGGGGCTGCTGGCCAATCAGCTGTCTCTGTTCAGATTTGTCGTTAGACCAACCCCCAACTCTGGCTCTCATTTGTTAAATACATCTTGGTACCGAGAAATCAGAAGTTGATAATAGAAGGCCAGACCAAGAGACTTGGTCTAAACGAGCGCCAGATGGTGCTGTTCTACACCAGGTTGACGGGTCTGACATAGCCTGAACCAGGCTATATCAGAACAGAACTGCACTTGGACAAAAATTCGGCCTCATCCTATCTGCGCAGAAACTCCACCACCCACCCAGTCAGGGCACACATAAACAAACGAGCCCTAATACCACCACTTTTTCACAACAAAATAAATGGTCCAAACCAACAGACACCTACACAACCCTTTGTTGTTCTCACTAGAATGATGCAGGTAAAATGATCCAAGATAGAAAAGGGATTATTTGCCACTCACTGACACAGACACACAAAAGTCATTCCAGCCAATCGCTTTTGTCGTCTTCACTTTTATGTCCTGAGTCTTTATCGTCAATGTGGCCCCAAAACTGATTATGTAGTTTTGGGGCCATAGCACCCAGGACCTTCTAGCTGTGAGGCAACAGCACTAACAACAAAGACAGCGACGCCCCTAGCGGGAATCGAACCCAGGACCTTCTAGCTGTGAGGCAACAGCACTAACAACAAAGACAGCGGCGCCCCTAGCGGGAATTGAACCCAGGATCTTCTAGCTGTGAGGCAGTAGATTTTCTGCAGAGTAACATCTTCTCAGTCAGTGCATGTGCAGTACGTATATACATTGCCCACCCAACATCTCCCCTTCACAACATTGCCCACTTCACAACTCCGGTGCAGATTCCTCTCCTAACATGTCATCCAGATCCTCTCCACTTTATCTCCACAATGTCTAGGAAACGCCTAGCTGCATCCGACACCGTCTTGATTCCCTCGGATTTCCTGGGAATTTCCACAGCACAGTTTATTACCATTGCAATGAATGCCTTTTAATATCATAGCAGACTAGCTCAGGCTGCATTCCTTTGTCTCTCTGGTTCCTTTTGCACCTTGTCCTTTCCTTCCAGATTATTCAGCTTGTCATGTTCTTTTCTTTCCTGATCCTATTTGCCTTGATTTGACCGTAATTCTTTCCGGACATTGGCTGGTATTCTCAGAACACTATGGTGTAGCCAGGTATATGGCAGCAAATCTTGTCTGGGGCCTTGTGGAAGGCCAAAAGCTTGTATCACCAGACCTGGACTTGCATGGGCTTTGCAAATAATTAAGCTGCAATTCTAAAAGTCCAGAAATTACCTGAACCCCCCCCCCCCCCCATCTCAAATTAAAAATGTTACTGTATGCCTATTCCCCAGCTTTGTTCATCATGAGTTGAACCTCTTGATGGCAGGTCTGGTTTGTTGCCATGCAGCCAATGAGAAGACTTACGCCATACCTGGCTACGCCATAGCTGTTCGAGAATACCAGCCATTGTTCAGATCCTGCATAATGATGTCCATCACAGGTTACTGCATTTGACTGGTACTACTTTCTCCTCTTCACATGTAGGATACCGTTATCTTCATGTCCAACCAGGTCACGTGACCACCACATTCCTGACAACAACCTCAATGGAGCCACCTCTAGCAGCCTACTGTATCTCTGTAACAAACACAGGCCTACTCCATGTATATTCGGTCTTGCAACCCATCTTCTAACATGATGCAGAACTTGCTTAGTTCCTTCATTCCATTTCTACATCTCCACATTCGCCAGGCTATCTTACACACAGTCACCAGCATCCACAATAGCGTCCAGTTCAACTGTAATTTACACACCAGAAATTATGCTGTTCTTTCTTGGCCTTTAGTGTCGAAATGTCTTGAGAGGAACTGAGATACATAACAATACAGTAAAAAAACCCAACAACAAACAAATTAAAAAAAAAAACAACAACACCACACAGTAATGTACAGATGAACAAGACAGAGTTAGTGGTTAGGTCACTACAGACAACACCACAACAATAGACAACGCACATACATATTACATAATGGTTGTGTTACAGATCTCATGTGAACACCCCAGACAGTTTATAAGTTACTCCGTTCATTTCCTCCTTCCTATATAAACCGACAGATTATTTGAAAACAATCCATCTTTTTTCTGGTGACTGATATTGTCCTCTTAATACGTAAGAGAGCCATGGAATTTAATTTACAGTTTTCATTTATTTTTAAAATATCGTTTTGGAAATTCCATATTTGGGAAGACCCAACGTAGTTTCGGCCAAATGAACAAAGCAATATTTAAAAAAATAAAACTGTAAATGACATTCCGTGGCACTCTCACAGGGGTCATGTCTATGTTCCCTCAGCTCTATGTTCCCTCAGCTCTATGTTCCCTCAGCTCTAAGTTCCCTCAGCTCTATGTTCCCTCAGCTCTTTGTTCCCTCAGCTCTAAGTTCCCTCAGCCCTATGTTCCCTCAGCTCCAAGTTCCCTCAGCTCTATGTTCCCTCAGCTCTATGTTCCCTCATGCTTATGCACATGGAGGCTGTTAGTTCTGTTGAATCATTAAGAATTATTCTAATTAATCACAGCTTCAAAATTAATTTAATCTTGATTAATCACCATTCAAACTAACGCTAAAATATGGACGTTTTCCTTTACAGGATTTGAACATTTAAAAAAAGAAAATCTTGAAAAAAGTTTATTTCTTATTTGATAAATACTTATTTATCAAAATAGGTGATCTACAAGCCCCATCCTCCGGCTATACTCTATGGCTCTGGTTACAGGGAGAGCTGTAACCAGTGGTTACACAGATACGAGCTATGTCTCTGTAAAACCGTGCTCTACTGATTTTTTTTTTTTCAATGAGAAAATGGTCAGCCAATTGAGTCAGTGTGCAATTTTTTAAATCGGATTAATCAGCAAAATTAATTAACTAATTAACTTGTTATTTTCAACAGCCTATATACGGTAACTACAAAAAAGTTCTTATTTCCAAAATTCCATTCAAAAACTTTCATTAATTATATAGATTCAGTGCACACAATGTAAATTAAGTATTTATTTGTTTATTTTTACACAATTTTGGTTTCCAGCCCATAAAATCCACCAGTGTTTTTCAAGACCACTAAAAAGAAAAATGTTTTAAACAAGAAATATCGACGATCTGAAAAGTATATTAATGTATGCAGTCTATACTTGGTCTGGGCTACTTCTGAACATTATTTCATTAATGGGGCGTGACATGGAGGTGATCAACCTGTGGCACTGTAGAGGTGTTATGTAAGCCCAGTTTTGGTTTGATACCGGTGTAAATTAATTTGTATTCTTCAGTCTTATGTCTCACATCTTCCTCTTGACAATACAACCCAGATTCTATGTTGGGTTAAAGTCATGACAGTTGGCTGGACAGTTAAGCGCAGTAATCCCATGGTCAGCTAGTAGTTTTGGCTCTGTGAGCAGGTGCCAAAATCGAGCTGGAAAGGAAAATTAGCATCTCCATGTTGCTTCTCAACATACTGAAGCACAGGCTCCACTAAAAAACTGGAATGGACTTGGCAAAACAAATGATTTAGGCCATGCTATCGGCTGAGTACCTTGTGCTTCGATGTGACAAGCTTCATGGAGATGCTAATTTTCCTATCGAGCTTGATTGGTACCTGCCCACAGAGCTAAAAAAAATACTAGTAACTGCTGTACTGACCATGGTATTACTGCGCTTAACTGAGCAGCCAACTGTCCTGACTGTAACCCAACAGAGAATCTGGGTTGTATGGCCAAGAGGAAGGTGTGAGACATAAGACTGAACATTATAAATGTATTTACATTCATTTATAAAAGCAAAACTGGTCTTCCATAACACTTCAACAGTGCCACAGGTTGATCACCTCCATGCCATGCCCCATTGATGAAATAATTTGCTCAAAAGTACCCCAGACCAAGTATTACTGCATAGATTAATATACTTTTAAGATTTAAGTCTACTTTTGTTGTTTAAAACATTTTTTTAGTGGTCTAGTAAAATATTCTATTTTTTGAAATCCGGTTTTGGTGGGTTTTATGAGCTGGAAGGCAAAATTCTGTAAAAATAAATAAATAAAATCAAATACTTGAAATCATTTACAATGTGTGCACTGAATCTATAATTAATGGAAGTTAAGGTTTTTTAATTAGAAGCATTTATATGGTCAATTAAAGCAGGTTGGTAGTGTGTGAGTTTTTCTGTGTCCACACTGCAACGCGTTATTTTGAGGGTGAGTTTTAGAAATAGTGTTAGTAATTTTTGACCAATGGGAGGACAGAACAGTGGGGGTTTGGATCAATGGCAGCCCTTATTGGTTACCCTGATTGGCTTCTTCTCCCATTGCGTGCAACGGTTCGGTGGTACCCACCCAGTATTCCGACCTCCCATAATTCTGAAAAAAAAGCCAAAAAATAAGAACTCCCATAGGTCCGACATCCCGTTTTTCCGACCATCAGAAGAACAGGATTTTGGGATTATTGGAGGTCGGAATAATCACAGGGTCGGTATACCCTGAAATCCGTCCAGTGGAAAAGGTTCTGGGTGCAAAATCTGTTTGCGATTAAAAAGAGTTAATTGTTTTATTGTGTTATTGTTTCTGTGATTAATTAATCTCAATTAATCAGTTATAGTCCCAGCACTATATACATGTTGTATTACATACTGCTATTAAACTTGGTTGAGGGAACATAGAGCTGAGGGAACATAGAGCTGAGGGAACTTAGAGCTGAGGGAACATAGAGCTGAGGGAACATAGAGCTGAGGGAACATAGAGCTGAGGGAACATAGACACGGTCCCCTCTCACATATTAGGAGGACGATATCAGTTACCAGAACAATAATTGGGTGTTTTTGATGAATCTATTATGGTTGAAATTAAGTTTTAACTCATAATGGGTGACCACTGGTGGTCCCCGGAACACTGGTTGAAAACCACTGTACTATTTGCATACAAATAAACAAAAATCAGTTTTCCTCCTCTCCTAAACAGTTAGTCTCTCCCCAATGACCTCAGTAATAAGCGGTGACATACTGTGTCTTCTCTCTTCAGAACTGTCTTCACCGGTTGAGCTATTTGTGTAATTATTCATTTCTCTTTCTGTTTTCATAACCTCTCTTGTGTTTCACCACTTGGGATTCGTGGTCTGTGAGTGGGACGCCTTTCCCCCTGTCCACCCTTCACTTTACTCCTTCTATCCTCTCCCATAACGTTGGTTTCTTCTTGTGTTATCCCTTTAGGCTTAATGTCTTACTGTACCACTTCCAGTCTATTAAAGTCAATTTATTCAGGAGTTCTCAACCTGTGGGTCGGGATGCTCTCTAATAACATCCTAAAACATGAACCCTGACTGAAAAAAATGTTCTACGACTCCATCAGCGTGGCTCCAGGCCTGATGATCAAAATATTTTACCCAGCCAGTTAGGAGGAATTTATCTTTCTGATAGTGATTAAAGGGGAAGTTTTAACATTCTAATATGTCATTAGTATACCCTAGAGGTGCTGGGAGGACATGATTAAAAAGTTCCCCGATTCTGTGTTTCTTAGAAATGGAGGTCTGAAGAAAACCACTAACATGGTGAAACATCTTAATGGCATCATCAAGATGTATTTTCACCATGTTAATGGATTTCTTTAGACGCTTCTTTTTTCTGATTTCTGGTTGCATTTGTACGCTGTTGAAAATGGGTGGAATTCCCCTTTGAGATGTTTGCTTTCCACACAGGGAGACGTGGGTTTGATTCCTGGGCGTTACACATGTAGGACATGACGTTAATGTATTTCAGGGGATTTCAACCTTTTTTAAACCAGGGCCCACTATTTATTCGGCATTTGAGCCACTTGTATGTTTGGGAAACAAAACAGGCACACATACAGGTCAAAATAACCATCAATCTTCTAGTGTAGACTAGAATTCAGAAGATGAATATTTTAACTCTTGAGAGTGTGAAAATAAAACCAACCAACTTGCCGGTCCATTTGGTTTCATGTTTACGCTCTCAAGATTTACATCTGGTTAGCCATTAGTTTTCATCTCCGGACCACTGGTTGAAAACCACTGATGTATTTGCCTCTGAGAAGTTCAGTAATGGAGTAGTTACTGTCCACCTCTGGATATAGCATGCGATCTATCAGATCAAATGTCTCTTTACTGAAACACGGGACACATAGGCCAGACAACTAATGCTTTAACCCGTGATCTCTTCACATGAGTTTAGGGCCGCGCTGTCAGTGACGGATCCGCTGGGATGAGGATTTACAAGGACGTTTGTTTGATCTCACTCTCTTGCGAGACGCCTGGACAGGGTCCAGGGATCTGACCCCCCCTCCCCGGGGCAGGGCTGTGTCTCTCTATTTCTCTCCCTCTCTCTCTGGCTTGTTTTCCACTCTGGGAGAATGATGGTTTTACATTCACACATCACAACTGAGCCGTCACAGATCAACAGCATAACAACTGTACACTACAGGGCTATCCGTCTGCTTAAACCACATGAACCCTATAGCCTGGTTCAGACCCATCGACCTGGTGCAGAACAGCACCATCTGGCGCTGGTTCAAACCAAGTCTCTTTGTTTGGTCTTCTGTTGTGAATCTCTGATTTCTCTGTACCAAAATGTGTTTAACCAATGAGAGTTGGAGTTGAGGGTTGGTCTAACAACAAATCCGAACAGACGCAGCTGATTGGCCAGCAGCCCTGTCACTCAACAGTGTCAGTGTCAAACAACAAACACGCATGGTGGCTGCAACTGCGCTGAATTGCGGCCGTATCAATCTGTCCATTAAACCGACCGATGACAAATGGGTTCTTTAAAAGAAGCGTCAGGTTGTATAAACATCAACATCCGACATATTTTATTGCTTTTGTTCACATCCTAGTAGTGTTCGTTGGCTGTGTTTGTGTGGTTGGCAAACAGCATAGCCCATTAGCAACACATGGGATCTACTGTACACCGATCTCATGAATGCTCTTGCCCACTATATGAAATCACAAAGAGTCCTCACAAAGAGTCATACTGTATAAGCTATGTGAAGACCAACTTATGATTTGACAAAAGAAGCTTATTTTGATTCACTTTAGCATTCACGTTTCACAGTTTAATAAGACATGGAAAGCATAATGCTGCATGCGCTTGCGTACTTTGATTTAGACTAGGGATGAGGGCTGGAAAGCCAAAAGAAACCACCTAGGATTGTGAATGAATCTCTAATCTGGCTCACAACTATGACAGACATTCAAGAAAAAGGAAGCTGCTTGGATGCAGCATGCAGAACATTGTTTCACATGCTATAAAGCACAAGTGTACAGCATGACCTGCAGCAAGGGCTTTCAACAGGGGGTCTGGGGACCACCAGTGGTCCCTGAGAGGTGGCCCCTAGGCTAAATGATGGAAAGTTGGAAACCAAGATGTAACTCTGGTTACATCTGGAAACCAAAATGGACCCGTTTATACTCTCAAGGGTTATATTCATCTTAGCCTCGACACCCAGGCTTTCATTTTCGTCCACCTTGCGCGAAAACGGAAAGCCTGGACTAACGCGCGTTGGAAAGTGGCCTTGAGGGGCGTGTCAACCTTCCGGGGTGGGCGTCGCTCTAAATGATGTGACGTAGAACAGCAGTGGACGGGCGTGGGCGGGGCCGGAGATGACGACACGTTAGTGAGATCAAATCAGAGCGCAGCACTTCCGCCGTGTGGATCCCACGACACCCCCGCCCCCCAAGGCCAAAATCATTGAGGGCTAGACCAGGCTATATTCATCTGTGTCTACACAACTAGAGAATGTTAGATTAATGGTCATTTTGATGTCGGGGCATGCCGGGACTGTTTTGTTTTCCCTGAAATCCAGCCTGGTATTGTGGACAAAAGCAAAAGAAATCCTTAGTTTTGGGTCTGTGGGGCTAAAATGTCATTAAATTGTGGTCCGTGGCTCAAATGAATAAATAGTGGGCCCTGGTATGAAAAATGTTGAAAACCACTGCACTAGTGTATGACCTACAGCATAGTGGACTAATAGACCAATAATATAGGAGTCTTCAGTAGCAAATAGGATAAAGCAGCCACTACAAATCGTGTAGTATTACTGTGTATAAACTCATCACGTTAGAATATACAGTATACATTATCTGAACACATTATATGGTAGAAACGAGACACATAGCAGTAACGTATTGTAAACAAACAGTCCATGCATCGCATGTAGCTCAGAGTAAGCCGTGCCTCACGCTATGCCATCTAGAGTTCTCAAACTCTGCCCGAACCCGACCTGGACCAAACCCGAACAGGCCCGACCCGACATTTAGGGCCGGGTAGGGCCGAAAATCTATCCTAATCAATAGGGCCGGGTAGGGCCTCGGGCCCCATGAAAAAAATAATATATATTGAATTATTTTAATATAGTAAGAATAATAGTTATTTTCTGTATTTACCTATTATAAAGATGGTGCTGATTGCCATTTCATTTTTAATCTGTGGCGAATTCTCAAATTTTGCCCAAACCCGACAGTTTAGGGCCGGGTAGGGCCTAAAATCTATTCCATTTAGTAGGGCCGGGTAGGGCCTAGGGCTAAACTGTTAGGGCCGGGTAGGGCCGGGCATTAATTTTCAGGCCCGTTGAGATCTTTAATGCCATCCCCTGAAGGGATGGATGCTCTGATTGGTTCAGAAAGCCTCTGTGTCAGATAATCGGGTGGGATCCATAATAAAAAAAAAACATCGCTTCCTGGTTCATTGCACCTTTAATGCGGATATTAGACAGAAAGAGTATACACTGTATATACAGTATAGGCTATTTTCCACATACTGACTGACTACCCATTCTGGAGCAGCGCAGACGGAGCAGGTGAAACAGGGAAAAAAACAAACAATAAAAAGCTGAAGGTTGAATGGGAGAACTCCATTTCTCTGTCCACAGATGGTAGAGAGCTTTACAGCTCAGACGTGGAAAAAGACCTAAAGACCTGCCGGATATTCAGACCACAGACATGAAGGGGAAAGACCCAACGTGCTTCTGAAGCCAACAATATGGTTCCGTAGAGCCGCACAAGAACGTAGTAAATACCATTTTATACGCTGGCTCACCTGCGGTGGATTAGGCATTAGGTTGCATTAGGTTTTGTGTGTCCCGGCCAATGTAAAAAATAAAAACCTCCCCTGAGGTCTAATACTGTGTTTTATGATCTAATAATAAGTGTACAGTAGGAGTAATTCATAAATCAGACACAGATTTGATATGGGTTGGATTGTATTATATCTTGGCTGCCGTTGGACAGAAAACTTGTAACTCCAAAGTCCATATTTTAACAGAATGTTTTTTTGTTTGTTTGTTTTGTATTTGTTTTGATTTTTTTTTGTCATACAATATCAATGTTCTACTTTGGTGGGTGAATGTCAATCAAAAGTAGTAAACCTCCCACATGTTCCGTCGTGGGACGTTGTGAACTTCTAGACTCGAGGCATTCAACTCTTCCAAATACTGTACCAAAACGAGACAGAGACAATCACGATATTTGGGGGGGTCGAGATCAAGACGAGACTAGCACCTATGGTGTCGAGACCAAGACCGAGACCAAGAACTAGAGGGGTCAAGACCAAGTCGAGACCAAGACATGATTTTTTGTGCTCCATCCATGCCTAAATTCTCTCTGTAGTTGTGGACTGCTAGCTGTATGTAAAGCGCTGCACACCACTCTGCTGTCCTCATAATGGATATAGAACATTTCCTTTGTATTGTCTCGTCTCGAGTGGTCTTGATGGC
This sequence comes from Benthosema pterotum, assembly GCA_039105355.1. Taxonomy (NCBI): domain Eukaryota; kingdom Metazoa; phylum Chordata; class Actinopteri; order Myctophiformes; family Myctophidae; genus Benthosema; species Benthosema pterotum. The sequence continues at coordinate 42,655,417 of CM076973.1, read as the reverse complement.
GGAAGAGACCTGAGACATTTGCTATGAGACGATGACAAGAGCAAAAGACAAATTGAGGGCGAAACCAAGACAAGACCACAAGACAAATGAAGTGTGACAACGGTGAGAACCGAGACAAGGCCAAGACAAAATGAGGCGAGACAAAAACATGACAGAGACAACAGAAAAAAATGTCTTGTGAATGGTCTCGAGACGAGACAATGTCTCAATAAATACAACACTATTCAACACTTCCAAATACTGTAGGTATGAACTATTAACAAGACCTCATGGTGACTAATATAACTACATTGGGTTTGCAAAGTAAGGTTTGTGGTCATACAAGGTTTCCTACACAGTCACAATATTATTTTACCTTTAGCGAGAGAGTTTGAGGCCAATATCTTTATCTGGAACCTGATGTTTTGCTTGGAATGAAGCCCTAAAGCAGAACAGCAATTACATTAGGACCATGAATACGATACAGGGAAATACTACATAATATGACACACTCGGGAGTCTTGGATGGTTTTGTTTTTTTCTTTTGGGGTCTCTAGGGACTCCTTAGCTGGGAGAATGAAGCCAGATGACATCATGATGACATTATGATGGTGTCTTCTGGTGACATACAGTCAGATCACAGCAGTTGGAATAATACAGCTCATTGCGAATGCAGTGAGCGGAATTACTATGTATGTAAGTCGGGCTGAAATGTCTGTGCGCGTTCATGTGTGACACACACACACACACACACACACACACACACACACACACACAATGGTGTGTGTGTGTGTGTGTGTGTGTGTGTGTGTGTGTGTGTGTGTGTGTGTGTGTGTGTGTGTGTGTGTGTGTGTGTGTGTCACACACGCGTATGTCTGACCCAAGCATGGAGATAAAACAGTGGTTTTCAACCTTTTTCATACCAGGGCCCACTATTTATTCAGCATTTGAGCCACAGACCACTATTTGAGGACATCTTCACCCCCGCATGGACCACAAAACTAAAGATTTCTTTTGTCAACAAACATCCAGATCAAAATGACCATTAATCCTCTACATTCTCTAGTTGTGTAGACTTGGGTTAATTCACATGATGAATATTTGAACTCTTAAGAGTGTAAACATGAAACCAAATGGACCCGCAAGGACCAGGTCCATTTGACTATTTGGCTCAATAGACATTTAGCTTGGGGCTACCTGGAACCCTCTCAGGGGCCACTGTTGGTCCCTGGATCACTGGTTAAAACCACTGGGTTAGAGCTATTGTGGACACTGTTTGACTTATATCTGACCCACTCAGCACAGAGAACCACAGAGAGAATCCCTGGGATCCATGGCAAAGCACATTCTGAGTTTGTAGTCTATCTGCTAGTCTGTCTGTCTTCTTGAAATACAGTGCATTAAACTACAGAGCAATGCCAGCTAAATGCCCATTCTGCCCTGCCAAACATAATATCATGCAAAAAAACAAATTTCCAAATTAAAGTGCTTATAATTAAAATGATTTGAAACACTGCTACAGTTACTAACTAAATACTAAGTGTTGCACCACTAAACCAACAGCATTTCATCATTGAAAACAAAAAAATTCTCTGAGTCAGACCTTTAGCTTTAGGCATGCTGCATGTCTGTTGCAACTTCAACAACAACTGATGTTATTATTGATGTTTTACTTGCCCAATAAAAGTCCTGGAACCGAAAATGGTATGGGTGCGGCTTTATCGCCCATGGCACGAAGCGACACGGTCGATGAAGCCGCCCCCCGTACCATTTTCTCCTGCCCCTCCAATTGAGAAATGTCACATCCGCCCCTGACACAATTTCACATTCAGATTGAACAGTAAACCTCATAATCCTCTGACCACAAGCTGGTGGACCAGGCCCAAGCTGCCAAATACGTTAGTATCAAAACAACTAGAAATGCACTCTGTCCAGGTGCCAGCTTGTGCCTACTTGCACACTAGTAGCCTGCAGTAGGCCATACTAATACACAGCCTACTTGTGTGCAAGCAGAGCATGCAGGTACTGCTACTAAATAATTCAGGAGATGGCGAAATCCATTTGCGACTGCGACAGCCGTCGCAATGGTTTTATAACCGTTTTACAACCGTAAGGATGCTCATTTTTGGGTTATACATACTGTACATACAGTACATACCGGTACATACATATATACATACATGAACCTTATCTTACCTTACATAACCATATATATATGAACCTTATCTTAATTACCATCAACAGCCACTATCCATACTACACATACACACCATTTGTGGTAAAGTCGACCACAAATACTTGGACAAGCAGAGCGTGCAAGTATTTGTGGTTGGCTGTGTTGAGCTGAAACGAATAGCCTAGACATACTAACGCTTGATATGTTACTTTCTTAGAAGGAAAGCTTCCTCTAAACCTCCATCAAAAGCACAGCCAACTCCCAATAGAAAGAAGTCTCTGCTGTAATTATAATGACATCCAGTGTATTTGGCATTACATTAAAATTCCCATGTTTCACACAGAATTTTTTTGAAACACAACCGAGGAATCAAACACATCTTTGGCAACAAGAGTTGTGCCCCTACGGGGTACAGGTCTCCACCGTCCGGCTCAGCTATGAGATCTATGACGTCATCATTACATCATCCTATACATGGATATGATGGCGGACAGACACGGACGGAATGACGGGGTACGATCCATAGTCACCACCTTACGGACATGATGGCGGACAGACACCATGGTCTTACGTCACCTCTGCACAGTCTATGGAAGATATGACATCTTTTTGACGTATTTGGATGCATCAGGCTATGGTTGCGGAAGCACAGGACACGAAATAGAGTTGTGCCCCTACGGGGTACAGGTCTCTACCGTCCGGCTCAGCTATGAGATCTATGACGTCATCATTACATCACACACGGGACGGAATGACGGGGTACAGACACGGGCGGAATGACGGGGTGCGTTCCATAGCTATGAGATCTATGACGTCATCATTACATCACACACGGGACGGAATGACGGGCTACAGACACGGGCGGAATGATGGGGTGCGTTCCATAGTCACCACCTTACGGTGGAGACAATAATGTGAGCAATTCTGCCATGCCTTGCTATGTACTGTACACTCCAAATCTCTAATGCTGTCCACAGTGTACACACACACACACACACACACACACACACACACACACACACACACACACACACACACACACACACACACACACACACACACACACACACACACACACACACACACGAGCAGAGTGAGCAGAGTGAGCAGAGTGAGTGAGCAGAGGGGGGCGCAAGTACTCCCCGACACCTGAGTTAATACTCATGACAATACTTATAAAGATCTCATAAATCGCCACAACATCATCATCTAAACCAGTCAATCAACGTTCTTAACAAAAAAAACGGTTGTGTGTGATGACAGAGCGGAGAGGCTGCTCAGCCTATAATAGATGAGAAGACGCCCTTTTTAGCCAACGATTAACATATACAGTAGATTAGCATGTACAGTCGCATAGTGATAGAGGGCGACAGAGAGGCAGACATGTCCGCGCATAACAGCAGCAACAAACTGAAATCGATCCTAGAAGGGATAAAACTCAAGTCTTCCTTCAAAACTCAGAAGATCTCCACCACCGTGTGCAGGTTTTCCCGGTGCCTCGATGCTGCTGCCGCCGTCCCGTCAAAGGATGGACCAGTTCCCCCGACAGCCGGTCAGCCAACGACCCGCCGGGGACACGCCGGGGACACGACAGACAAACCACGGTCTTACACTACTACTCATCCACCGTTTACCAGGGACCTAACCCAAGCCCGCGCTGGAGATGAAGAAGATGAACATGGGATGAATGTAGGACAAAACGCCCGAGAGACACGACCACACCAGAGTGTCCACGCCACCCCTGGCAGCGGGAAAAAACCTTGTGAAACCATCTCCGGTCAGTCAGGTAATCCGAACTCTCATCCTCAGCGCCGCCCGCAGCGGAAGACCACCAAAGAAGAAGAGGAACAACAATCGTATCAGTGCCCTCTCTGCGAAAAGAGCTTCGGAATCCTGGCGAACTGGAAGCGGCACCACCGGACGGCCCACAGCTTCAGGGAGAAACCCTTCCAGTGCGAGGAATGCGAGAGGAGCTTCACCACCTCCAACAGCCTCAAGTCACACTTGCAGATCCACTCGGGAGAGAGGCCCTTTCCCTGTGAGCAGTGCGACAAGCGCTTCGGCCAGCTCGGCCGCCTGCGGCGCCACCAGAGGGCGGTGCACCTGGAGGTCAAGCCCTACGTCTGCAGGCACTGCCTGCGGCGTTTCGGCTGGCAGGGCTCCATGGTCTCTCACCTGCGCATCCACGCCGGCGTCAAGCCCTACGCCTGCGCCTACGACGGCTGTGGGAAAAGCTTCAACCAGTCCATCGGCCTGCACAACCACCAGCGCGTCCACACCGGGGAGAAGCCCTACGCCTGCACCCTCTGTGGCAGGACGTTCCGGTTCCATAGCGGCCTGCTGTCGCACCGCCGTGTCCACACGGGGGAGAAACCCTTCGGCTGCGTCGTCTGTGGGAAAAGCTTCACTCAGCTCAGCACGCTGAAATCTCACCGGAGAGTCCACACCGGGGAGAGGCCGTTCCTCTGCCAGCAGTGTGGGCGGAGTTATACCCACGTGGGGCACCTTGGGAGACACCGCTGTGGCGGCACCACGACACGACGACACAACACTACAACTCAATCTGTCAACCAGAGCATGAGTGTCAATTAGGGCTGCGACAATCAACCCATTTCGACATTGTGGATTCTGCAATAGCCTCGATCTAAAGGTCTACATCCGCACTGCGAGATGAAAGCCTGGACCCAGGGTACCGCAAAGCGACTATGCAAAGGCGAGGCTCCCGGTTTTGTAACTTCCCCGGAAGTTGCTTTTTTAGCTAATCATGGCGCGGTGCTCCTGAAAATATATACCCCGCGGAAACATTTTATTTCTCCCTTTGTGCTCGCAAAGCTGTTGTAAAGTTTTAAAAGATGGAATCGTGATGAGCACTTTGCACAGTTCTATAACTGCTTTGTTCGCATTATTTCTGAAAATAAGAGTGAACAAATCAAGCGCGAGTGAACAGGGTTGTTTCACTGGGGACTGAATACAGAACTTCCGCAACTACTGTCAGCAACATCCGCAAGTCCCGCTCATAGTCTCAAAAGCCCACCCTTGCTCAGGGAGATTCTATAAAACATTCGCTCTGAAGGAACATACTGAAAGATTCTCCAGGGCGAATGTAACATTTCATAATTGGGGGGCAGGAGGATTTTTTGTTACAGAACTTTTATTAAACAATTAAGCATCAATAATAACATCAGTTTCAACGGACACGCAGCATGCATACCGCTTAGTGGTGACACAACTGTAGTTAGTAGAGATCAGCGGATTGCGGATTTGTCCGCGGATTCCGCGGATAATCCGCGGATTAGGATGGATCGGATCAGTGGAATACATAAATAATTAACAATGGATGATCCGCGGATGCAATACTATCTGAAATAAATCTTAATATATCCATAAAATCTCCAAGTAGCCTAATATCAATAAAAAATAATCTAGAGCTGTCTGCAGTTGTGACTTGCAACATGTTTTATTTACACATACATTGTTTTTTAGCGTAGGTCCTACTGTGATTTTTTTTTTTTTTGCTCTGGATTCGCCCATTTATGGACAGGCACCATAAACGGGCGCCTATAGTGGAAAGGACCCCACATCATCAACGCAGCGTGGTGTTATGAATCCCTCCGTAGTTTACTGGCAATCACAGCGTGGGGAGCGTTCCTAGAACTGCGGTAGGGTCCATAATGTCGCTCCCGCAGCCTTTAGCCTACTAGCTGAAAGTTTAAAAGCTGAAAGAAACTTAAAACCAACTAAAACCGAGGGGATGAATAAACGTGTGTCATGGGACTCGGTATGGAACTGCATGGTAATCAGTGAACGCTGGATGCATTGCAAGAAAAGACGTTCGCTCGTTGCGATGCGAGATTGTGATTCAATGGACGACATGACGAGTACGGGTTTCTATGGCAACGGAATATACACATACAACCAAGGCTGCACGTGGACGCTGTCACTGGATAGGGGTGAGTGATGAACGAACTGGTAAATAAATAGCGGCGTTCACGGCGCGTTGCAGCGTCGCGAGGCGAGCATGTAGAGTATATATACTTTGTTTCCACGCGGATCGCGGATGGATGCGGATGCATAAATTAGATCAATTAAATAATGCGGAAGGATGCGGACGGATCAACAATGTGCGTGTGCGGATTTCGGATGTGAAAAAAGCTCATCCGCTGATCTCTAGTAGTTAGTTAGTAGCAGTAGTACTGTTTCAAATCATTTTAATTATAAGCACTTTAATTTGAAATATCTTGGGTTGTTTTGCATGCCATCGTGTTTGGGGGGGTGGTCAGGGCATTTAGGGGGGCATTGCCGCCCATGCCTAGTGTAGATCCGCCCTGGCGTACTATAGATGAAAAGTCCCTTTATGGTTTGGATTGAGAATTGAGAATGGCACTCCATTTTAAAACATATTAATATCATATGCCTACTAGAGTCGCAGACAGTGTCAGTCAGATGCTCACCATAGATTTGTGGTATTGAATATGCGATAAGTCTCAATGCTAAGAGCAGAGATTTGTACTACCCACAAGATTTATAGCTTGTACGGGACTTACTAGTATATTAAGCAAGTAAACATCGATAATAACTAGGGTTGTTGAATGATTAAAAACTTTAATCAAATTAATCACAGCTTAAAAAAATAACTGTAGTTAGTAGCAGTAGTAGTGTTTCAAATAATTTAAAATATAAGCACTTTGATTTGAAATATCTTGGGTTGCTTTGCATGCCATTGTGTTAGGTGTGGCAGACTGGGCATTTAGGGGGGCATTGCCCCCCCCCCCCGCCCCCCTCATGCCCATGCCTAGATGTGACAAGCTATGAGCCGTGAACGGCTGCTATTTTTCAATGAAAGTTAAAAGTACAGTACGGAATGGTTTAATCAATGAATCGTAATCAAATTGATTATTCCATTGGTCGTCAATTATTTTAGCTATTTTAACTTAGCTATTTTAACTTTATGCATGCTACGTGTCTGTTGCAACTTCAACAACAACTGATGTTATTATTGATGCTTAATTGCCTAATAAAAGTCCTGTAACCTAAAATGGTATGGGTCCTAAAATGGTATGGGTGCGATGAAGCCGCCCTCATACCATTTTCTCCTTCCCCTCCAATTGGTAAATGTTACATCCACCCCTGGTGGTGTCAACTGTATTAATCCAGAGTCTCCTCGGAGCTGTAGATTCCATTGCCTGCAAAGATGAGAGGTTGTGCAACGGGTCCATTATGCTAACTCTTGAAAGTGGCACCAATTTACAGTATTTCACACTCCAGTTTGTCTCTCGTCGAGGCTGAAGCAGCCCTCACGAGTGCTCAGTTTTCTGACCCCTTAATGTCGCGACATTTCGGCTGGGACGAGCGGATGACTATTCTGGGCCTTTTTTGTAGTAAGAGATAGAGCTATCTGTCTCCTGAGGCAACACATCGTGACGTGAGCTAAGCCTATTCAATGTTTGCATTTTTCCCCATAGTGCCACCCTTCAGCCATAGGCTGTGAGCTTCTTTGTTCTCAAACTCTGCCCGAACCCGACCAGGATCGAGCCCGAAAAGGCCTGACTCGACATTTAGGGCCGGGTAGGGCCGAAAATCTATCCTAATCAATAGGGCCGGGTAGGGCCTCGGGCCCCATTGAAAAAATAATATATGTTGAATTATTTTACTATAGTAAGAATAATAGTTATTTTCTGTATTTACCTATTATGAAGATGGTGATGATTGCCATTTCATTTTTAATCTGTGGCGAATTCTCAAATTTTGCCCAAACCCGACAGTTTAGGGCCAGGTAGGGCCTAAAATCTATTCCATTTAGTAGGGCCGGGCCGGGCCTAGGGCCTGAACTGTTAGGGCCGGTTAGGGCCGGGCCTTAATTTTCAGGCCCGTTGAGATCTTTAGCGCTAGCTACAGTTTAGAGACTATTAACGGTCATTGGCAGAAGTTGCTGCATTTGCATTCCCCGGAGAAACAACCCTGTTCAGTCCTCACTGGTGTCTTGACCCACTGAGCACACATCTAAAAAAAAAAAGGTCTAAAAAACGTCTAAAAGTGAATGTTTTTAGAGGTCTAATCTTTTAGATGTCTATCTTAAATTAGACGTCTAATGAATGTCTAATCTCAGATTAGACCTTTAAAAAACTTTCACTTTTAGACTTTTTTTTTTTACACACTCCGTGGGCTCTTATTTTCAGAAAAAAAAAATATATATTTCAACAAAGTATTTATTCTATCTTTTAAAGCTTTACACTAGCTTTGCGAGCACCAAGGGAGAAACAAAAAGTTTCTGAGGGGTATACATTTTCAGCATCTTGCCACGATTGTCTGAAAAATGGCAACTTCCAGGGCGTAGTTAACAAACCGGAAGTCCCACCAAATCTCTCTGGGCTAATGGCCCTGTCTCCAGGCTTTCATTTCACAGCGCAGATGTAAGCCTGGAGACTGAGGCTACTGACATGTTGCAACGTTTCATAAAGAAGTGACCCCATATTTAATCCAGAACTGAGCACTGACCTGCTTGGGCACCCACCACGCCCATACAGCCGGTTTGATGACATACATTGGGACGGACAATAACACAGAACTATAGACCTGTGCAGTGACGTCACCGCCCCGGTTCCAGAAGTGTTTTCCCCATTCATTTTTCTCATAGACTTTTCGGAAATAATTTCTATAAAGACGATTTCGCCACAGACAAAGCCAACTCGGGTCGTGACAAATCATGATGACACACACAATATCATCATATAATATCTAATTAGCAAGAAGTAGAAAATGGCAGGATACAACACTTTTTGTTTTGTTTTTCATCTTAGAAATTATTTGATCGTCCCAAAAGATTGTGTGTTGTTATGATTTGTCACAACCCGAATTGGCTTTGTCCGCGTTGTAATCGTCTTTATATAAATTATTTTCGAAAAGTCTATGAGAGAAATGAATGGGGACAACACTTCTGGAACCGGGGCGGTGACGTCACTGTGCAGGTCTATTGTGGACTTGCTTTCCAGGAATAGTCTAAATATCAGATGCAGTGAAGTTGGAAGTTGTTCTGCTTGTGGATGTACACAGGAGGAGCATCTAATCATGTTGTGTTAAGACATTACATCTGTCAGCTATTCACAGCTGTTGTTTTTGGAACAGAACGTGCTACACATACAGTACACACTAGTGTAAACCACCTCTCTATCTGTGTGTGTGTGTGTGTGTGTGTGTGTGTGTGTGTGTGTGTGTGTGTGTGTGTGTGTGTGTGTGTGTGTGTGTGTGTGTTGCATGCGCAATTGCGCATGCGTGCAATGCATGCATGCAGGTGCATCAAGTGCATGTGGTCAAGAGATCATAAATAAAACACTTAAATAAGCGTTTTTCTCTAATAACAACCTAAAAAATGAACCTTGGTTGAAGAAAAAATCCCCCAAAAAAGTTGCCCTGTAACTACTACAACAGAAGTTTTGGTCCAAGCATAGCCTGCTTTACTATTATTAGTCTGTCGAGTCGCCACATCTAATCATCAGTGGGAAATACAGAGCAGGCCTGAGCCAAACCACTAACCTCCACAGAGAAACCATGAATAATGGAAGGACCTTCAAGGCAACACGGATATACAGTACATGTCTGGTTTAGTCCGACCTCAATCTGTGGCCAAATAACCCATATAATGACCTGTCAGTCATGGCTTTTAAACCTGGCTAATGTGTGACTCTTATTTCACAGTCATGCAGCCAGAGTCTGTCTACTGAGCACCAAACAGTCTGTCTACTGAGCACCAAACAGTCTGTCTACTGAGCACCAAACAGTCTGTCTACTGAGCACCAAACAGTCTGTCTACTGAGCACTAAACAGTCTGTCTACTGAGCACCAAACAGTCTGTCTACTGAGCACCAAACAGTCTGTCTACTGAGCACCAAACAGTCTGTCTACTGAGCACCAAACAGTCTGTCTACTGAGCACCAAACAGTCTGTCTACTGAGCACCAAACAGTCTGTCTACTGAGCACCAAACAGTCTGTCTACTGAGCACCAAACAGTCTGTCTACTGAGCACCAAACAGTCTCTCTACTGAGCACCAAACAGTCTCTCTACTGAGCACCAAACAGTCTGTCTACTGAGCACTAAACAGTCTGTCTACTGAGCACCAAACAGTCTGTCTACTGAGCACTTCAACTGAATGGAGCATAAATGCTGTTCATAGCAAGGCAGTGGTTCTCAAACCTTTTCATGTCAAGGACCCCCAAATTCATATGCATTCGTCCACAGAGGTGCAGACCCCCATCTGAAGCCACATGATTAGCCCCGTGATTGACAACAACCTCTGGTTTATATGAACCAAACCCCTACCCCTTGAAATCTCACAGATACAGGTAGCGGACAGTTTCAGACTCAAGCTTCAGGAAGCGGAGCTCAAGTCTGATAATCAGGCTAGGTTCTTTCTCCTACGGTTCGTGTCGGCTAGCAGCACGGCCTGAGCTGACCCTCTCCAGGCTCATTCAGACTGCTAACGTTACATTACAGCATGCAGTGGTTATGTGGACCACACTCCAACTGCAGCTCCATCGCACTCACTATAAAACACTCTCCTCAATAAATAACAGTGAGACACTACAACAATGAGACAGTAAAACTGCACAGTCACGGTTAAGTGCACATGCTTTAGCTCATGTCATCTCTATAGGCACTATTGGCCTGAAAATGGGAATATTCTTTGTTTTTCCAAATGGAAATATCCTAAAGGACAGGGTTGTATTATGATCAGGGAATAGACTAGACTATTTTGACATTCAAGGTTATTTTTCCACGAATGAGTCTTGAGAATGGGGGTCGTCATATAATTCAGAATAATACAGTGGGGGGTTGCGTGGGGTGAGGCAGCGTTTTAGCCAATCACAGAGGAGCAGTCTCCAGCGGTTTCATAATGAGCCAATAGAGTGGAGGTGAGGTGGAGTGAGATTCATCTGTTTACAAACACAGTGTACACACTGAAGTTCCAGGAGTTTCCACTGCCTCTCTGCCTCTGTTCTATGTTTAGGTTAGGGATGTCCCAATGCCACTTTTTTCATTTCCGATCCGATACCTCAATTTCTGTGTTAGCCGATACGATACCAAATACCAATACCAGAGAAAAATATATACAATAATATAAAAGAAAAAGGATCTCATATGAACTCCACCAAATGGGAATAGCAGACTCCTTAATGAAATGTGCACTTGGGCAACTCTAAAGCAAAAAACTCTAAAGGAAAAAAACTAAATATAGTGACAAATACGCCAAGTTGGCAACAATGCGAATGCACCTGTAATTAATGACTACATTGTTGCTATGGTCTTATTTCTCTTCACTTCTCTCCAAATGTAGCAGGTAGCTACAATCTCACAGCATGCGTTGTGAGCTTGTACATCAGCTAATGCAATTCTGGCAAATGTTTCCTCTCAGAATAGGGATGCTACAGCCTCCCAAAAGCACATTTTGTCTGTTGTTATAAGCTTTTTGATTACCATGATAATAACTTCTGTTTCATAATATTATCATGCCATTCCTAGTTCTGTCACAGTCAGACTTTCTAGGTGTTGTAATTCTATTGTTCCGCTATTGTCCTGGTTGCTATGGTTCTATGTTCATGTCTTACCCAGGTGTATTTCATGGTAGTAAAAAAAGTTAGTTAAAAAAAATGAGTAACTAATAAAAATAAAAAGCAAGTCATGCCAAAGCCATGCTTTCCCAATACTTTAAAACACTTTAAAGAGGCCAAAGGACCTTTGCTCTGCAGCATGTCTAATAATAAAAGCCCTTCAGTATCCATGGGAACTAATATTGGGAACTAAATGGTTTAAAAGCCATGAGGCTTTACAGCAGGGATGTCCAACTCAAATCCATAGTGGGGCCAAAATAGAGCCGAGGGCCGTACTGTGTTTTAACACACAGGGACACAGGGAGTACGTTCCAAGCAAACGGCAAAATCAATAGTCCATTAATAAGATAAACGCAAAGATGGAACTGCATTAAACACTGGTGATGCATTATTAAAGCTCAGTTTCTTGTCCCTATGATCCTCACCAAGCACTGCTTTAATAGAAATAGGGATGAAGAGAGATTGATAGAGGAACTCAGTTGAGTAAAATAATGAGTAAGTAAATCAGTAAGTAAAACAATGAGTGGAACTAATTTCTTCTGCGGCACAACTGCTGAATAAATAGTGGGCCCTAGAATGAAAAAGGCTGAAAACCACTGCACTAGACATGTCCCATGATATACAAATCCCCTAGATATTGCACTAGTTCCTATGCTGCATAATATACAAGTACACCCGTTGGACATGACACTTGTATGTCACCAGAACTTACAGTATCCTGAATCCAACCCTTGACACCGTGGGCCAAGCAGGGAGGCGATTGTACCCGTTATATCATTACTAGTCTTTATGCCTCGGCTGAGGGGATTGAACCTTTGGCCTACCGGTCTCAGCGCAGACAGCGAGGGCCACTAAGCTGCTAATAATGGGCTGTTATGTTTAGTGGTTATAAAATGAGTGTAAAACCGCAGCCTCTTGCGGTTTACTGCTTCATTAAAAGTGCTTTTCATTGCCCTCTGGGACCATGCATGGTTCTGTATGCTAGTGGCAGTGAGTGGAGCTCCTCTATAAGCCGTGCAGATTAGGTTGTTTGTTGTTGTGGACCGGTCATACTGCCTGGAGATACTAGACTACAGACTAGTGTTGCCAAGTGGCCAGGGTCTATGAAAACAATCAATTAGGCCATTTTTACGGGGTTTTCAACCAGTGGTCCGGGGACCACCAGTGGTCCTTGAGAGGGTTCCAGGTGGTCCCCAGGCTAAATGTTGGAATGTTGGTTAGCCAGATGTAACTCTTGACAGCACACCCAAATGGACCCTTATGGGTCCATTTTTACGGGTTCATGTTCACGCCATCAAGAGTTAAAGTATTAATCATCTGAATTAATCCAATTAGAATGTATAAGACCAATAGTCATTTTGATGTTTGCCTGTTTTGTTTGCGAAATCCAGCCCGGAATTGTGGACAAAAACAAAAGAAATCTTTAGTTTTGGGGTCCGTGGGGATAAGATATCATCAAATGGTGATCCGTGGCTCAAATGCTGAATAAATAGTGGGCCCTGGTATATCAAAAAGGTTGAAAACCACTGAATTAGGCCATCTGATGACATAAATAGCATCAACATTCAATACGTTCACCAGTTGAACCCATACTGCATGGACTATTTCAAAACAATGACTAGGTAACTTTTCCATGAAAACAAATCTTGAATTTGATATCCATTATGACAGGTATGTTAGTCACATAAGCCATTCCCTGAATTTAAGCCATTCCCTGAATTTCAGCCTCAAAGCCTGTTCTAAATATATTTTCGATCAAATACAGTACATCTGATTGGTCGTTTGATTACAAGGACCAATCAGAATGCGCCTTAAAAACACAGAAACAGCGAGTTGAGAAAACGGCCTTGAAAGGTTCACTTCTGTGGACTCTAACATTACACCTGGTGACACGTTTAAGCATTTTGTTCCAATCACTCAACCACATTTTTTTTAAACAGCAGACCTACAAGCTCACAGCGTGTCTTTTGTTGGTACACTGAGCTTGTAGATCTGATATTTTTCAAGTGTAGCTTAGAATGGCTTCCCTCCCAAAATGGGCGAGTGAAGCTATAGTTTATATTCATATAATAAATGAAACATTGATTGTGAGTGACCGTTATTTCCTGTGAAGCCAATAATAGTTGGAAAACGTATGCCCATGGTTTCAGTGCACAGCACACAACAGACAGGAAAACATTATGGCTTCAGTGGACAGTGCACAACAGACATAGATGGATCTAGAAATGATGGGCCCCTGGGCCACCGCCAGCCAAAGGGCCGCCCCTACACCAGAGCATTTTTCCCAATGCGGCGCACCAGCATTTCAGCAGGATTTACAGCTGAGGATTGCTTGAAAATAATAAACACCGACAAAAAACTGAGCCAAATAAATGCAAACTGTTTAAACACTAAAACAGCAATGTACTGCCTGTTACTCCATTTTTATTGTATTTTTTTTTTTTTTTTTTTTTTGGGGGGGGGGGGGGGGCAGTTGGTTAAGACAGTTGGTTAGGCAGATGTAACTCTTTGAAAGCGTAAAAATTGTTACACTCTCAAGAGCTAAAACATTCATCATCTGGAAATAACCCAAATGTACATAACTAGAGATCTAGGTTTGCCTGTTATGTGTTTCCAAAATCCAGCCTGGAATTGTAGATGAAATAGAAGAAATATTTGGGTTTTTGGGTCTGTGGGGCTAAAATGTCATCAAATGGCGGTCCATGGCTCAAATGCTGAATAAACAGGGGGCCCTGGGATCAAAAAGGTTGCAAACCACTGGCATAGTGGAGTGATGCTAATCCACAGTGACATCAGTATGTACTCTCACTCCACCAAGTGACCTGCAGTTCACTCTTTATTTCCTCTACTCAGACTAAAACATCTATTGTAGAGCCAAAACAGTGGGGGGAGGAATTAAAGGGATATTTGACTTTAAAAAGAAAGAACACTTCTGGGGGTCATTTTAATGTCTACGCTTTGTGCAGTTCCAGTTAGCGTTTTGAGTTGCCTGATTGGTCACATTCCATGACACGCTACAACATACAACCAGGGAAATTCCCCCCCGTCAGGTGAAAAGAAGGCAGCTTGGACTCCTCATGCATTGAAGGAAGCAGGAGGCCAGTCCGCTGCCTCCCCAGGTTGGTGGAGGGTGTGTAGAGCCCAGGATCACATTAGCAATTGCCACTGGGTGAAAATGGGTTACAAAATCACAGGTGGCTGTGATTACAGTCAGAAATACTCAGCATCCCGACAGTGCAAAGCTGGGTGACCAATTGTAAACAAACAGTCCGTGTGTCGTGTGCACTATAGCTGCAGAGCACAGCCATTCATCACTCTTTGCGCCCCGTAGCCTGAAGGGATACAAGCTCTGATTGGTTCAGAAACTTCAGAAGAGCGTTTCAGGCAGGGGCGGATGTAAGAGAAAATGGTATGGGGGGCCGCAACCCATACCATTTTTGCGTACAGGACTCATATTAGGCAAGTAAAGCATCAATAATAACATCAGTTGTCTTTGAAGTTGCAACAGACACGCAGCATGCATGAAGCTAAAGGTCTGACTCAGAGAGTTTTCTGTTTTCAATGATGAAATGCTGTTGGTTTAGTGGTGCCACAGCTGTAGTTAGTTAGTAGTAATGTTTCAAATCATTTTAACTATAAGCACTTTAATTTAAAATATCTTGGGTTGTTTTGCATGCCATCGTGTTTGGTGGGGCAGACTGGGCATTTAAGGGGGCATTGCCCCCCCATGCCCATGCCTAGATTCGCCCCTGGTTTCAGGCTGAAACCTCAAAGAGAGAGAGAGACCCGAAACATTTGCTCCGGGAATGCGACAAGACCACGACATATTGAGTGTGAGACCAAGACAAGACCACAAGACAAAGGAAGTGAGACCGAGAGACCGAGTGAGGCCGAGACGAAAACAATAGGGGGCGAGACAAAAACAAGACCGAGACAACGAAAACTTGTATTGAGACTGGTATCGAGACAATGTCTCGAGAACTACAACAAAGATAAGTAAAAAATGGCAAAGAGAATCTCCAGGCAGGGGCGTCTTTGCCATTATAGGCAGACTAGGCAATTGCCTAGGGCTCCATGAGGGAAGGGGGGGCGACGGGAGGGGGCGACTAGACATGCTTTAAAAGGATACCAGGCTAATTACACCTCGTATGAAATTGTGTTTTAAATTTAACATTTAAAACACATATGATATGTTATTTAGTTTAAAAATAGTTCATAATTTTATCCCTTGGGGGCAGCATTTTACAGGGCTCCAGGGAAAATCTTGCCTAGGGCTACAAATTGCTGTTCGTCCCATTCGCACCCATTCAATCCAATGCATTCAGGAGCCCTTCCTGGGAGTTGTCATTGGCACACTGGTGGATCGACTGGGGATAGACGTCACTTCCTGACTTTTGACCCAGAACTTTTTGCTCAGCTCATGAGAGGACAGGTTAGTCAAGACACCAGAAACAGCATGACGTCATCGCATATCCTGTTTAGGAGATCTGGTGCTTCAAAATAAGGGTTTTTACCGAATGCAATGGCTTGAGCCGTGGCATATAGCAGAAAACGACGAACACGCGATCACGGTCAATGTTTAAGAGTGTAAAAATGAAACCAAATGGAACCTTGTGGGTCCATTTGGTTTCATTTTAACTTATGTAACTCAAACCAGATGTAACTCAAAGAGTTACATCTTGTTACACCAAGTTCCATCATTTAGCCTGTGGACCACCTACCCACTCAGGGACCACTGGTGGTCCCTGGACCAGCTGTTGAAAACCCCCCAAATAGATGCATGTGGGGTTTCCTTGCCGCATGTTTCAATTCAACACACTTCTTTCACCACCACAGAACCGTGAGCATGCGTGAAATCGTGCAAAGTGCAACAACCTCTGAGAGGTCACAGGGGTCGAGAGGTCAACCACGGGATGACATGAAAGAAAAAAAAAACTTTGACTTTCACTGTTACGACTGAGGGTTAGAGAGCACACGCACACACACACACACACACACACACACACACACACACACACACACACACACACACACACACACACACACACACACACACACACACACACACGTCACTTCCAATCTCACTTCACTTTAACTGTCTGATGATCGGTAGCTTTCAGGGCTGCACTCGCTTTGAGTAGGAAAACAGCTGTTCACACACACACACACACACACACACACACACACACACACACACACACACACACACACACACACACACACACACACACACACACACACACACACACACACACACACACACACACACACACACACACACACACACACACACACACACACACACACACACATCTGCAACTCTACACACTGTCAGTAATAGGGCAGTCTAGACTGAACACAGTTTAGGAATGAGAGAGAGAGAGAGAGAGTCAGTGAATGTTCATGCCGTATTTATACTACTACGTATTATCCATCCATCCATCAATCTGTAACCGCTTGTCCATATTCGGGTCGTGGGGGCAGCAGCTCCACCAGGGAGCTCCAGACTTCCTCCCTCCCCAGAGAAATATCCTGGGGGATCCCGAGACGGCCCCAAGGCCAGTGAGCTGTTGTAATCCCTTCCATCTGGTCCCTGGTTTGCCCCTGGGGGTCTAATCCCAGTGGGACGTGCAAGAGAGACTCTCGAGAGGCATCCTAACCAGATCTCACCCGATACCTCTTAACCAGATGTAACTCTTTGAGAGTGAATTAGCCCAAGTCTACACAACTAGGTCATTTTGATCTGTATGTTTCTGTGGGGCTAAAATGTCCTCAAAAATAAATAGTGGGCCCTGGTATGAAAAAGGTTGAAAACCACTGACTTAAGTGTACTGAGTAAATGTACTTTGTTATGTTCTATCAATGATTTCAACTTTCAACATTCTGTGTGGCCATTCATTCGCTCACTTCATCAAAGTCAGTATATTGTCGTCTGGGGGAAAATAATAAAAAAAAGCTGCCCACCACAGCGACGGCCAGACATGCACATGATGTGTGAGCTGAGTTTTCCTTATGCATTATTATACCGCCTGCCTGTGCTGCCAGTGCACTGTGAAAGAATGGTGAAATGACACTATAGAGCCATGAAGCCCATTAGCAGTAATGCTGTTAGACAGTGTGTGCACGTGTGTGCATGTGTGTGTGCGTGTGCGTGTGCGTGTGTGTGTGTGTGTGTGTGTGTGTGTGTGTGTGTGTGTGTGTGTGTGTGTGTGTGTGTGTGTGTGTGTGTGCACGTAGATCTATGCAGACGACTGCAGAGTCAATCTAGGACACGCAAGAACCTGTTAAAGCATGTCACCCGTGGCCAGAAATTATTTCCCCATTCACTTTCCTTACAGACTTTTCCTAAATGTTTCATATAAAGACAATTACATCAGAGACAAAGCCAAGTCATGACAAATTATGACAACACACACAATATTATCCAATACAATACGACATCTAATTAGTAAGAAGAAAACAATGGCAGGATACAAAAGATTTTGCTTCGTTTTTCTTCTTCTGAAACAGTGTTTTTCAACCAGAGGTTCGGGGACCACCAGTGATCCCTGAGAAGATTCCAGGTGGTCCCCATTCATCATGTGAATTAGCCCAAGTCTACAAAACTAGAGAATGTAGAAGATTAATGTTATTTTGATCTGTATGTTTGACTGTTTTGTTTTCTCCGAAATCCAGTCTGCTATTATGGACAAAAGCAAAATAAATCTTTAGTTTTGGGGTCTGTGGGGCTAAAATGTCATCAAATGGTGGTCCGTGGCTCTAATTCTGAATAAATAGTGGGCCCTGGCATCAAAAAGGTTGAAAACCACTGCCTTATATGTCTAAATGATGGTAGTTTGGACATAAATAGTTTGATGTCTGAACGCTTCCCTGCCCTACTCCTATCCTCATCCAGACAGTCACCATTTCCTTCCCTGCACAGCAGAAGGAGCCTGATTATCATTATCAGACTCCAGTTCAGCTTCCTGAAGCTTGAGTCTGAAATTGTCCACTGTTGGAGAGATTTCAAGGGGGATGGATTAGACTGTTGTCAATCATGTGGCTAATTGGCTATAGGCTGTTTGCTAACCAAACAAACACAGCCAACGAGTGCTGCTAGCATGTAAAGAAAAGCAGTGAAATATGTCGGATGATGACGTTTATGCAACCTGACGCTTCTTTAAAGAAACTGTCTTTAAAGAATCTGTCATTGGTTGGTTTAATGGACAGATTGATACGTCCGTGTTTCACCGCAGATGCAGCCGCCATGTTTGTTCTTTGGCACTGTAACTGTAGCATTGTTGAGTGAAGGGGCTGCTGGCCAATCAGCTGTGTCTGTTTGGATTTGTCGTTAGACCGAACCCCAAAATTCTACTCTCATTGGTTAAATACATCTTGGTACCAAAGTAATTATAGGTACCAGTATAAAAATACTTGGCCAGACCAAGAGACCTGGGGTACTCAGAGAGTGGGCTGCATCACCTCCCCAGAGAGCCTCTCCAACGTTGAAGTGGTCAGCCCTAGTGGTTATAGTGTGAACTGCAGGCAGCCCGGGGATTTATGGCTAGGAAACCCCATCATGTGCCAAATTGGTGTCCAATGCGGAAGTATTTGGTGTCCAATGCAGAATTAGACGCTACTTCTGGCAGTCTTCTGGCTGCTTCAAAGCGCCACTGAGCAACTTGTATTGAAATGAAAGGCAAGGGGGCGGGGCTAACGCTCCCGGTCACTCTATATTTTATTACTCTATGGGCTCCGTTGATGGGTCTGGATCCAGGCTACAGCAGAAGTATATCGCTGATGGTTTAATGATGCAGCACCAGGGGACAGAGATGATAACAGAACCATCAACTAAATATACTATCAACTACATATACTATTTATATTTCACTGCTCTAACCTTGCCTCAGTCCGTCTTATTCAGCATTTCCTCTGCGATAATAAAAGCTAAATGTAATGTATATAATGTGGATCACCATGTTTTTAAAAGATGGTGACAGTTAGAAGGAGGATACGCATGTTAGAGACTAGATAAGGACCACTGTGATATGCAGAGGAGCTTCTACAGAATCACCATACATGACATTGGTCATGATGGGAGAGATGAGATGATGGGATGCCAGTCTAGTTTCATCAAAACCAGGTGGTGTCGTTTGGTGTTTTAACTTATTTGTGGTCCAAAATTGATGAGGGGATATGAGGGAGAGTGTAATCTAACATCTAGCATGTTACAATATCTCATTAATGTAATCAATATTGCACATTTTAAAATGTACTCAGAGATGTTACAGTTGTTTTTAATGTATTTATTTAGTTATTTTTGTAATATGATTACGTGATCCCGTTACACAAATGGCATTACATTTTTGGCCACACATCAGCTGCTTTTTCATAGTAGAGCTAAATTCAGTGCAACATTTGTACATGATCACAGTGACAGCCTGTTGCAACAGAACAGTCTGCTAACCCCCATGACTGTTAACCTCTCTCCTCTCTCTCTCCCTCTCCCTCTCCCTCTCCCTCTCCCTCTCCCTCTCTCTCTAACATGTGTCTCCTGTCTCACTGACATTTATCTCTCTCAGTCTCCATATTAAAAATGAAACAGAATAATATTAGTTTCTCCTTTTTTTTGCTCTCACAACTCAAGGGCCTGCGTTGGTCGCTTAGCTGATATGCACCCACACGCACATAATGTGCACGCACGCGCACACACACGTTATGAAATTTATGACACACGAAAGAAAGAAAGAAAGAAAGAAAGAAAGAAAGAAAGAAAGAAAGAAAGAAAGAAAGAAAGAAAGAAAGAAAGAAAGAAAGAAAGAAAGAAAGAAAGAAAGAAAGAAAGAAAGAAAGAAAGAAAGAAAGAAAGAAAGAAAGAAAGAAAGAAAGAAAGACAGGTGTAGGCTCTGTGTGTGTGTGTGTGTGTGTGTGTGTGTGTGTGTGTGTGTGTGTGTGTGTGTGTGTGTGTGTGCGTGTGTGTGTGTGTGTGTGTGCGTGTGTGCGTGTGTGCATGTTCGTGTGGTATGGTGTGATAGATACCAGGTGGTGGAGATTACTCACGTCTGCAGTGCCTGTCTACTAAGCATGCACTGATCCGCACGCACGCACGCACGAACGCGCACACGCACACGCACACGCACACACACACACACACACACACACACACACACACACACACACACACACACACACACACACACACACACACACACAGTTTTTACAGTGAAGGTATCGTTGAATGGCTAATAAATGTGAATAAATCAAGCTTCTATGGGCCAGCAGGACAGCCTTGGGAAAAACAGATCCTGCATAGAGTACAGTGAGTACAGTGTGTGTGAACAACGTGAAGCCCAACTAAACCCACCAGGTCAGTAGAGCCTCGCATAGCCGAAACCATAGCCGACAACAGGGGCGGATCTAGGCATGGGCATGGGGGGGCAATGCCCCCCTATATGCCCAGTCTGCCCCACCAAACACGATGGCATACAAAACAACCCAAGATATTTCAAATAAAGTGCTTATATGGAACTCTCTCAGCGACCACTGGTGGTCCCAGGACCACCTGGTGAAAACTCCTGCAATAGAAGTATAGAACCATCGATAACCGATTTGCAACTATTTTAAGCAAAAATACAATGGATCTAAAGGAAAACACTTTGGCGCTCCGCTACAAAGGTAACCATTATTCTGGGCGTATACAAAACAGTCATTAGATAACACGGCAGCAAAACTGTTAACTCATACTTGGCCAGATACTTATTTGACTTATTTTACACAAAGTGCCTCCATGCAAAACATTTTGGGGACTTTTTTCAGAGGGGCTTAAATCGATAACATGAATGTGCTGAACTATTGGCACTGTTATCCAGCCAAGTAGTTAAAAGTTAAAGTATCTTTACGGGCACGGTGGCACAGTGGTTAGTGCTGTCGCCTCACAGCTAGAAGGTCCTGGGTTCGATTCCCGCTAGGGGCGCTGCTGTGGGTGCTGGCGGCGTGTCTGCTCCTCCGCGTCATCAGTGCCCATACCCGAGGCAGGGTTGGCAAAAGGGCCTTTCTGTGTGGAGTTTGCATGTTCTCCCCGTGTCCCCTAGGGTATATACCCTCACAAAAACATGCAGTAATCCTGGACTCTAAACTGCCTCCCCCTGGCCAGCCGGGGCGCCTGATGGAGGGGACAGGAACTGGTTGGAATAACGTGTTCCTTCCACGCGCTATGTCCAACCAGGGAAACTCCCCCTGTCAGGTGAAAAGAAGGCAGCTTGGACTCCTCATGCATTGAAGGAAGCATGAGGCCAGTCCGCTGCCTCCCCAGGTTGGTGGAGGGTGTGTAGAGCCCAGGATCACATTAGGAATTGGCACTGGGTGAAAAAATGGGTTACAAAATCGTGGGATCCAGCCAAGTAGTTAAAAGTTAAAGTATCTTTACATCTTAGTATGGCCATCGTGAGACTGCAAGATCTGTTCAGTTGATCTTGTGCAGATCATTGATTAGATAACAGAGAGACAGATGTTACATCAACTGCATTTTTTGAGCTAGAATCACGCGCAACTATCTATGACTATACATCGGGGTAATCGTAAATAAGGGTTTCTCCACGTGCGTGTCATCGAGGCGGTGACGCAAGTCCAGGGGTTTCCGCAGAACAGTTGCCTAATATTTGGCACTGATCAATATCACTTAGTCATTTAAAACACTTTGTAAATACATTTTTTCCATCTGCACTAACTTGCTTTGGGGCAATTTCTGGCAACACCTCCCCCCAGAATTGTAATGATGATATGGTTTTCCGTAAATGGTCATTTCGATCTGTCCTGTACTGGAAACAGACATTCTTTCCTCAGATATTCTCAAATGTCAAATTGTTCTCATGACATACTGTTGGCTTTACGCTGTGTCCTATATGGGGGTGGAATTGACGGAATATACAGTAACAAGGTCTAAAAATCCACAATGTCATTCATGGTGCCATGGACGGGAAAGTGATTCACAGACCAAACTCTCTGTCTCTCCATCTATATCTATATCGATATCGATATCTCTATCTATATAGTGTTTGACCCATATGGTTTTACACTCTGCTCTGTGTTGTTCAGTGAAACGTAAACTGAACATAAACCATAAACATCATGACAACCAACAAACCCCTTGAGGGAAAGAATTGCTCTGCTATCGCATGTTTAAATCTAAAAACATACCGCATACTGCGTGTGTGCGTGTGTGTGTGTGTGTGTGTGCGTGTGTGTGCACCCTGACAGTTCTTTGGACTGACCATTGTGTGTTCCATTGACATGAGTTGTTATAGTTACTGCTCTATGACTTATAGCTTTAAA
Source organism: Benthosema pterotum (assembly GCA_039105355.1). NCBI lineage: Eukaryota > Metazoa > Chordata > Actinopteri > Myctophiformes > Myctophidae > Benthosema > Benthosema pterotum. The sequence continues at coordinate 42,632,348 of CM076973.1, read as the reverse complement.
AACAACTTCCTGTCTACGACCATTTCCTTGACCAACCCTGTGACAGGGTTGCATTCTCCAACATTTCCACGTCAATTAAGGACCCCCGAGATCTAGGCTATATTTTCATTGGGACCCCTATCGGAAAAAGGGTTTGTGCCCTGGCACACTCCTTTCGATGGAAATAACTGAAATAAGCACTAAAGCCCAAAGCTGGTTTTGCAGGTTTCTATATATGTCACGTTACTGTATCGATATCAGAAAGGTCTAACCAGCGACCAGACACAGTAATCCAGTTCCTAGCATATACGCCTGTTCGCAATTTTGCGTCATGGGAATTTCTCACTTGAATTGAGTCAAGGGGTCCCTAGACATGAAAAATCACTGAGGTGCTTGTCCGTCATAGTGCCACGAAGGGCGTAATGGCCGAATCAAATATGGCCGCCATCGTTTATGATGAAAATCCAACTTTTGTGTACATACACATGCAATACCTCTATCCTCACTAATTGGGGGGTGGGGAATTCATTTCTGATGTTGTTATGACCATTTTGGGTTGTTTTGACCTTTAAAGGTCACGGTCAAGGTCAATTTGCTATTCTGAAGACGTAATTTGGCCATTGTTATGATTAAAAACTGGTGCAGTAGGTCTAATCATATAATTCTGACATGTATGACTCCTGGGTGATAATGATATTGATAAGCATAATTTTGATGGGGTCGTTGGATGTGGGGAAGACATTTGTTTTGCTTAAAGGGCATGCAACCACTACTCTTCAGCTACTTATGGGGGAGGCCACATGGAAGCTGTCTTCTCCTCCCCATTTTTATTTATTTATTTTTGTTTATTCATTTATTTATTCAATGACTGACTGACTGGCTTTTTAACTGAACTGTCAATTGTATTTTTTCAATGACTGAATAACAATTTTATCCCCTACTGTCACTTTTACTTTTATTTTTATTATTTAGAACAAAAGATACACAATACATATAGCAATCATATATTTCTCTTTTAACCTTTAGGTGAGTGCTGAAACTATTAAATAAGAGTGACAAAGTATGTGGACATGCACACTAGTGTGATTTATTATTACATTATTTTTTCCATGGCAGAATGTAATGCATGGAAGTCCAGCAGCACTACAGCCACATCATTGTGTGTCACACTTGCCTGCACATTGGACATGGTTAGCTGAGTGCTGACTTGTGGTAAGGGCTTGTGGTAAGGTATTTTGATGGCAGAAGTGTACCAAAGTGCACCTCCCATCCATGCTCCATTGGTGCTAGTTTTGCCTCTGGTTCTTTGGATGTTGGCAGCAGGTTGCAAGCCCTATGCACCAGAAAGGCACCTCATTTGATGTGACCTCTGATCAAACTGCTTGTGGGAGGGATAGCATCAATTCCAGTACTGACACTGAAATAGTTTTCCAATCAAAGGCCATCAAACGTTTCAGATGTTGTACTTGACCTGGTCCCTGTCCACGCATGTACCATGTACTTCTCTGCCAATGCTGCGTCTTGTTCAGTTAAGGTTTCCGTCTCAACAAAGTTTATCAGATGTCAGATGTCAGTTGTACTGGGTCAGAAGCTATGGCAGCATATTTGGTGCCCACCTTATAATGGATTGCATTTTTATAGTGCTTTTCCAAGTGCTCAAAGTGCGTTACAATGTTTAATTCATTCATACATTGGGAGGTGAAGCAGCAAATAGTCAACGCCAGCATCCTCACTTCACACATTCACACACCAATGGTGGCAAGCTCAAACCAACCAACTCATCGGAGGCAATTTGGGGTTCAATGTCTTGCCCAAGGATACGTCGACATGTACACAGGAGGAGCCGGGATTCAAACCGCTGATCCACAGATCATTGGACGATCTGCTCTACCTCCTGAGCAACAGCCGCCCCACCTTGCTCATGCTCATGCAGTCCTTTCCAGTCAAGATATGTGCCTTGATCACAGTCTTGGCTAGGGGTTTTCCTTGATGCTGTGGCAGCATGAGTCGCTTTTCCGTACTGCCATACTGCTGCCATTTTTCCTTCACCCCCAGTGCTTGGAAGTACTGTATGTGTAATTTAACAGTAAGGCAAAGGTGTCCGTATCTTTGGAAACTATAAGAACTCTCTTGCACTGTTTAACATGAATATGCACCACACTAGCCTGGTGACAGCTTCCCCAATTCAGTTCAAGAGATCAGGGATGTCCTCACCACTAGCCACCTTTGCTGGGAGAACCTCATTGTCATGGACGACAGAGCCGACGCGGATGGTATTGCCACAGGCTTGACTGCACACCATATCCTGAACTAACAGCTGGATATTCTGCTTGTTCTCTGAGTTGCTGAGGAATGGGTAAGTCTCTGTTCATGCCAATGATGTCAATGGCTGCTGCTGAGTCTGTATTTCACATGTCCTCCACTTCCTTTGGAGACCTCTCAATGTAGGAATCACTTGTAGAGGGGTGACATGAGGTCTACCACAACATGAGTGGCAAGAGCAGATGTTGCACTCAATTGGGTGATATCAAGTCCATATATACAAACAAACAAACAGGCTCAAACAAACAAAGAAACAAACAAACAGGCTCAAGAGTTTAGTTGTTGACATGAGCTGGAAGATCACCATCAACTATGCTTATTCAAAATGGTTGTTGGGCCTTCTGTGATTGCTCATTGAAGTGAGGTAGCTTCCTCTTTGGTATGGTTGAGTTAATTTTCTTAGTCTCCTTGACTAGTACACATGCCCCCCCATTTTCTAGACAGTTTAGCAGGCACAGACCGACCCCTCTGTCTACAGCCTGCTTTGTGAGCAGATTGTGCAGATTGTGCAGTGCTACAGACACATTGACAATGGCTATAGATTATGTCACTCTAACATTAAGTCCAGCAGCTTCGCATCATTCTTGCTGAATTTAAGGCAGAGAGTGGTGCACAGTGCATGCTGGAGATGGCATTCTGTGTGTTTTTTGGGGTGGTCGATGGTGAGAAGGTTGAGGACGTTGGTGATCAACCCAATCTCATGAAACAAGCTGAAACTCTGCAACAGCATTTGCGTTGCATGTGGCTCGTACTACTTAGTGACCTCCAGGACCCTTCGACACCCACTGAATGGTCTACTTGACCTTCATGTCACTCCTACAGCACAGAACACCTTGACGATCCTGAACAACTCACTGACCAAACTCCTTGATTTGCACAAGATACCATGAGCATGAAGCTGCATGATGCAGGCAGTTTATGCATTCACATTTTACAAAGATCGCCATAGTCTCAACATTACCGCATGTCCATTTCAGTTACCTTTGCATTCAGAGACTACAGCATTTTTTTTATTACAGCTACCAACTCAAGCCAAACTCCAAAGAATTGGCAGAGCTCTGACTTGGCCTCACATTCCTTCTCAAACTCCAGAAGTTCCTGATTAAATTTCTCTACTTGTCCTATCAGTGCATTAAACTGATCTGTGGAACGTTGATTTGCAGCAGAACACCTTGACGTGTTCTGCTGCAAATCATATCCTGTGTTAGCACTGGATATGCCGCTTTGTCCTTGTAGTGCCAGAACATCTCCCACTGGAGTGACCTGATCACATCCTCTACAATCAGCATCCCAGAGCCAGACATAATGGCTGTCGTTTATCACTGACTCTATTGCACCATGTCTTATGCACATGTAGGCCTTCTAAGGTTTATGAAAAAACAAGAGATATCAGTATCAGATATGAATAAATGATGTCAACATTAGTTGAAATAGACCCATTGCACCTGTTATTACCCCTAACAATGGTTGGTTATGGTCCTTGGAATAGCAAAATTACCTTGACCATGACCTTTAAAGGTCAAAACAACCCAAAATGGTCATAACAACATCAGAAATGAATTTCCCATCCCCCAATTAGTCAGGATAGAGGTATTGCATGTGTATGTACACAAAAGTTGGATTTTCATCATATACGATGGCGGCCATATTTGATTCGGCCATTACGCCCTTCGTGGCACTATGACGGACAAGCACCTCGGTGATTTTTCATGTCTAGGGACCCCTTGACTCAATTCAAGTGAGAAATTCCCATGACGCAAAATTGCGAACAGGCGTATATGCTAGGAACTGGATTACAGGGGTAAGGGGTTGACTATGGTGAATATGCCAGTCCAACCAGTGATCAGACACAGGGGTAAGGGGTTGACACTATGGTGAATATGCCAGTGTAACCAGTGATCGGACACAAGGGTAAGGGGTTGACACTATGGTGAATATGTCAGTTTAACCAGCGATCAAACACAGGGGTAAGGGGTTGACACTACAGTATGGTGAATATGTCAGTCTAACCAGCGATCAAACACAGGGGTAAGGGGTTGACACTACAGTATGGTGAATATGTCAGTCTAACCAGCGATCAAACACAGGGGTAAGGGGTTGACACTACAGTATGGTGAATATGTCAGTCTAACCAGCGATCAAACACAGGGGTAAGGGGTTGACACTACAGTATGGTGAATATGCCAGTCTAACCAGTGATCAGACACAGGGGTAAGGGGTTGACACTACAGTATGGTGAATATGCCAGTCTAACCAGCGATCAAACACAGGGGTAAGGGGTTGACACTACAGTATGGTGAATATGCCAGTCTAACCAGTGATCAGACACAGGGGTAAGGGGTTGACACTATGGTGAATGTGCAAGTCTAACCAGTGATCAATTTGCTTTGGAGTTGCCCATGTGCACATTTTAGTGAGGAGTGTGTTATACCCTGTTGGTGGAATTCATGATCTTTTTTTGCATCATATCGATATTTGGTATCGGTATTGGCTAACACAGAAATTGTGACATTGGAATTGGATCAAAATGAAAAGCATGTACCCGGCATCTCTACTGGTTTCATTCATGTGTTTTCAGTTTCAGACGAAACAATGAATATTTTAACTCTTGAGAGTGTAAACATGGTTTCATTTTTATGCTCTCAAAGAGTTACATCTGGCCAACTTCCCGTCATTTAGCCTGGGGACCACCTGGAATCCTCCCAGGGACCACTGGTGGTCCCCAGACCACCTGTTGAAAACCCCTGCTTTAGACGTGACATCACATTGTGGCAGTAGACAACTTGCTGTGTGGTGAACTGCGTGTACTCTCTACTGACACACCCACCCACCCACCCACACACACACACACGCACACGTGCACACACGCACTGACACAACAGCTCCAGAATTCCCCCCCAAAAAATGATTGTTAATAATTACACACCGCATTCTTTGGTGGACCCCTTGGGGAGGGGTTGTGAAATATGAGGGAGAGAGAGAAAGAGATCAAGGCCTGATTGTATGACATAGCACACACCAAAAATAGCCAATATACAAGTTCACGACACGTCACATGCATGTGCAACATGTGAGCTTGTAGATTGGCTATATTTTTTGGCGTGCAATAAATTCACACGATGTGCCATGAGAAAGAAATCTTAACTATGAATGTTGCGTTCACATCTCTGGTTGTCTACGGTTGTAATCCACGTAACTCGAGCACCATTGACTCGCCGACTTCAAATCTGACACACACGCACACGCACACGCACACGCACACGCACACGCACACGCACACGCACACGCACACGCACACGCACACGCACACGCACACGCACACACACACACACACACACACACACACACACACACACACACACACACACACACACACACACACACACGCACACACACACACTGACATGTATTGTATCTCGACGGCACTGCAAAACAGTGTTGTCAACTGCCAAAATCCAAAATACACTAGTGGCACTTCCAAAATGCACTAGGATGCGCTAGAGCAATGGTTTTCAACAATTTTCATACCAGGGCCCACTATTTATTCTGCGTTTTAGCCACGGAGAACCACCATTTGATGTCGAGTTCATTCTCTCTAATATACAGTGTAAGATAACTGGCAAAATGTTGGTCATTTTCTAATGATGTTCAAATATAATTTAACTCTTGAGATCGTAAAACTTTACGCTCTCAAGAGTTACAGATCTATAAGGGTCCATTTGGTTACCAATGGTCGTTTCTAGGAAGGAAGGAGGACTATCATAGGAGGAAAAATTTCGCCCCAACTCACCAGCAAAAAAACACTAGATTTTCCACCTGGAGTTTTTCACTAATTTTGCCGCTAGGGTGGGGTGGGGGGTGGAAAACAGCTAAATATAGCGACCAATGTGCCAAGTTGGCAACACTGCTGTAAATGAGGGAAACCTCAATGTCTTTTGAGAATAAATGAAGGTTTGAATGAATGAATGAATGAATGAATGAATGAATGAATGAACGAACGAACGAACGAACGAACGAACGAACGAATGAATGAATGAATGAATGAATGAATGAATGAATGAATGAATGAATGAATGAATGAATGAATGAATGAATGAGGAGAGCAAGGGTTTAGGGTGGAAGAGAAGAAGAGATGATACCAGTCTATTATTAGTAGACACAAGAATGGAGCAATAATGATGTAGAAACCAAAGCCAAGGGGGGGATGAGGGGGGGTAATATTGCACCACATTTTCTCAAAGTTAGAACCAACAATTGGGTCCTTGACAAACATTTGAGAAGTGCTCAGGGGCGGATGTAACATTTCCCAATTTGGGGGGGGGGGGGGGGGGGGGGGCAGGTGAAAATATAGGTGAAAATATGGGGGCGGCTTCATCGTACTCACACCATTTTAAGTTACAGGACTTTTATTAGGACCGTAAATCATCAAGTTGCAACAGACATGCAGCATGCATAAAGCTAAAGGTCTGACTCAGAGAGTTTTCTGTTTTCAATGATGAAATGCTGTTGGTTTAGTGGTGCCACAGCTGTAGTTATTTAGTAGCAGTAGTAGTGTTTCAAATCATTTAAAATATAAGCACTTTAATTTCAAATATCTTGTGTTGTTTTGCATGCCATCGCGTTTGCTGGGGCAGATTGGGCATTTAGGGGGGCATTGCCCAACCCCCCATGCCCATGCCTAGATCCGCCCCTGGAAGTACTACTGATCTGTGTGATGAGTTATTATGGCAGGAGTACAGGATGTTACCAGTTATTTACAGTGGAAAAGAATTGACCCTGAAGTACTGCAGTATAATAAATGTGACTCATGTAGGAGGAACTCTGCTCACTCACAGCTGGAATGAAAAGACGACAGCGTCATGTACTAAAGATGTGATAATAATGTCATAATGATAATAATAGGCAACATCAGCCAATAATGTCTGAAAATACGCACTCAACTGTCCACAGCCCTGATTCAGCCTCCTCTGAGAGACTGACTGAGTAGACGCCAGTGATTAAAGGGATATTTCACTTTCTTCTGGTCATTATATCATCGATTCTAGATCAGTGGTTTTCAACGTTTTTGATACCAGGGCCCACCATCTATTCAGAATTTGAGCCACGAACCACCATTTGATGACATTTTCAGCCCACAGTCACCAAAAGTAAAAGATTTATTTTGCCTTTGTCCACAATTCCAGGCTGGATTTGGGAAACAAAACAGGCAGGCAAAATGACCATTGATCTTCTACATTCTCTAGACTTGTGGCTAATTCAAATGGTGAATATTTTAACTCTTGAAAGAGTTACATCTGGTTAACCAACTGTCCATCATTTAGCCTGGGCACCACCTGGAACTCTCTCAAGGACCACTGGTTGAAAACACCACAGGCAGTTTCTTACAGTACTTGTTTCACTATTTATGTAATTGATATTCATTTTAGCTGCCCTGCCCCCTTCCTATACAAACCCATTATAACTTAAAACTCCATTTTAACCATGACGGGTTCATTAAAAACATCCATCTTTCTATTCTGGTGACTGATATTGTCCCCCTAATACGTGAGGAGGTCGTGCTTTTTGGGTGTTTTGATGAATCTATCATGGAGATTAACCATGATAGACATGGTTAAAGTAAGCCATTTACCATGAGACGGAGTGTGTTGTTGGCTGACTCTGCACTTTTACCACACAACCCTGAAACAGTGGTTTCTACCAGTTTTTACATATTGAAAGGGAATTGTTGACAAAAAATAAAGTTCTGGGCCATCTGCAGGGCAAAGCAAGTGTCTGTCTGCAGGGAAACGGCTGCAGCATCAAAATAGAAGCGGCACAGAGGGTAAAATGACAAATATATAGATATACTGTATATATTACACAGTACAATTTAGTAAGCATCTGAGAACAAACTACTGTAGTTAAAATGTCCTTCTGGCCACAGGACTCCGGCATAAGGATAGGATAGGTGTGTTGTTTAAAATGATGTGACTTGGCCTGTTATAGCGCCACCAAGTGGCTGATTTGAATCACCGTGTCAAGTGGCACTGCTTCCTCAGCCTAGTGCACACGGCCCTAGTCCGGTATATACAGTATATACACTCACAAGAGCCACCTGAGCAGCAGCCCTCTGCTGGGTGGTGAGGTAATTTCCCCCAGTGCAGTGAGTTGGGTGGGGCTGACAGACAGGCTGCATCAGGACCAATCAGATCATGGGATGTAGGGAGGGAGAAAAGGACTTTCAAGTATTTTCCTGGAATTGTTTAACCTGCGTTGGCATGAGACTGTTATTGTCCCACGCTCACATGGTGCCCGACTGGCACCGCACTAGCTGATTAACTAGCTGATTAACCACTTAAACCACGGCGTCCGTGGCTATAGGTGGGGAAATCAACACTTCTATATAGTCTATTTTCTAAATCTTTCCCCGCATAGAAAACGGAAAAGTTTCCTTTCCCTGCAGCCGATTCCACACCTTCACGATCATGGACAGAACACAGAGGGGTTGCAGAAAGACCAGTCATGTATCCGGCAAGGTCACTTGTTTTTCTCTGTCCACCCATCCGTCTGTCCACCCGTCTGTCCGACTAGCATGGGACTATTAGTAAATCGGCAAGTAAAGTGTGCAAATGCACTGAAATGGGCCGTATAAAAAGCTACACTGTCTGGTTTAACCCTGAAATATGTAAATACAGTACAGTATGTGAAAACGTGGCGCAAATCTTTGAATGTATTCTTTAGGAAGCAAATGGTTTTTAACTCAAAACTTTGATTCTAGGGGATTCCTACAACATGTTTTCAGATGTTGGTCCTCCGCTGCCAAATATTATTCTGGTGTGGTCCTTGGCATGTAATAATTATGTTGAGCATCACTGACACAGAAACATCTAGTCAGTCAGACTAGAATGCAGCATCACAAAATAGAATCTAGTGTCAGAAACTAGAATCTAGCGTCACAAAATAGACTCTAGTGTCAGAAACTAAAATGTAGCATCACAAAATAGACTCTAGAGTCAGAAACTAGAATGTAGCCTCAGACTAGTTTCAGAAACTAGAATGTAGCATCACAAAATAGAATCTAGCACCAAAAGTAGAATCTATTCTGGACAAACTGGTTTAAAATGACCACTCAGGACTCCAGAGCGCAGCCTTGCAGCAGCAGGACCCACAGGGCGAAAAAAGAAATTCAGGAGTTGGAATGCCAAAGAAAACATGGAACATGGCACCGCACGGAGCGGAGTGAGGCAAATCAAAATGAGAACCACTTGGAGGGACGTGAAGATGAATGGCACGGAAAACAAGCCGTCCGAGCCCCGGGCGAGGCGAGGCGGGAGAGATGAAAGCGGTCCCCGCTAAGCCTAACGGAGCGAAGCAAGGACTGAGAGTTTAGCGGAGCCGTTTAAGACGTCGCGGTGTATTTCAGAACCTCCTCCGGTTCTGTCTATCTTTATATCAAAACTCACCGAGTGAAACGACTACATAACCCCCACCCCCGTCCTAATCAGAGCGTGACCCCCAAAGCCTACACTGACTCTACATTCTTTTTAGTTTACACAGCTATAAAATACCTGTTAATTGGGGGTTTGTTTTATTTTATTGAATTATTTATTTATTATTTATTACCTCTGCCAACATTAATAATTCACGACCGGCTTAGTGACTTCACATGAATATATGAGTTAGAATTAACTTAGTTAGAATTAAGTTAGTCTACATCAGTGGTATTCAACCTTTTTTGGTACCAGGGCCCACTATTTATTCAGAATTTGGAATCTGGATCTGTCCAACAATACAAGTTTTATTGTCACGTTGTGACATATTATGAGCTTGTGCTCAGACACCTGACAGACACCTGAGAGTGAGAAGCTGGGTGAGTGCTGGCGCTTTGGCCTGGCAGGTCAGATCAACATGGAATGAATGAATCCACTTCACATTATAAAAGGAGCGTGTCTTGAATATACAGGGTTCGATGAGGCCCGAATATGAACATATGAAATGTCAGAACCGGTCGGATCCATATAATATATTATGGAGATCTAAGGGTTAGTGTACAGCAGTGGTGTCAAAGTCATTTGGGGTGGGGGCCGCATTGGACTTAATGTGACTTCATGGGGGCCGGAGCGCCGCGGTGCAACCAGTCGCAGACCGCAAGCATGCATGGCACACGCATGTTTACATACACAGCCGTTACTTCTACACTACAGTATATCACACAAGTCATATTTAAGAATAGCTATTAATATATATTAATGACTTTCATTATTGGTTTTATACTTGTAGCCTAGATTAAGACATATGCTATGAAAGATGCTATTTTTATTTACAGAGCATCAATAAACCATGCGGAAGTATAGTTCTCGGTTATACACCCTTGTACTGCTGAAGTATAGTTCTCTGTAGCATTTAAATTTCAAATACTAAATTTAAGTAAGTATGTATAGTTAACTAAGTATACTTCTCGCTTATACACCCTTGTACTGCTGAAGTATAGTTCTCGGTTATACACCCTTGTACTGCTGAAGTATAGTTCTCGGTTATACACCCTTGTACTGCTGAAGTATAGTTCTCACTTTGCAGCGCCAGCAGCCTAGCCTGGTAAAACGACTCCCCCTGCTGGACAACATGCATTCCATGCCGTTCAGAAGAGAGCTCAAAAAGCATTTCTTTAAACGATCATAACTTTTGATAGGAACGTGCTAGAGACTTACTTTTTTTTGATAGACTCAGACATTTTTGCTCTACAAGCCTGGGGCCGGATTAAATCATCTCGCGGGCCGGATCTGGCCCGCGGGCCTTGACTTTGACATATGTGTTAGTGTACAGGGTTTGATGAGGGCCATGCAGGGAGGGCCAGGCCTTCATTCTCTGGCCTGTTGAGGGGTCTACTCTTCTCGGGCTGCCTGCCTGGTGCCTGGTGGTACTAATAACTTTGGGACAGTTTGAAAACAAAGAGCAGGGGGTGCCCATACCCAGATGGCATTTTGGGTCAAAACAGCATATGATATATAATATAGTGACTCTATGGAGGCTGCCATCTTAGTCAGAGGTAAACAACAGATGGATCAGCCACATCCTGTGCGCTGATCTAATGTCCCCCCGAAAACCTGGCTCTTGGAAATACGAGTTCAACATTGGAAAATACTGGCAGCAGCTACAGTAACTTACTACTAATTGGTAAAAAAGAAACTCATTGTCTTATATTGTCTCATTATGCCCAAATCTATAACTTTTCAGGCTACACATATGTTAAAAAATAGCTAAAGTAGCAGATCTACTAGTTCAAAACACAAATGCATCAAAAGAAGCAGCGTGTTTTGAGCTTATAGATCTGCAACTTTTGATGTTTTTTGTGTGAAGGATGATCAAGGTAGAGCTTAATTTGTGGAGATATAATGTGGAGATAAAAAGCTTTCTGCCAGACAGTGACAATATACAGTAGTTCTTGACACACAAAAAAAAGAGTAGAAAAATGAAAGTGTGATTCATCTGGCTTTGCATACATGCATTGTTGTTTTCTCTCTGGGGAGACGTAGGAACTATGGCATCACACTCATCACAGACAATTAGAACTATAGTATGATCACATAGCCACGTGTTAGTGCTTAGCACTTACTGCTTATCTAGTCCTTAGACACACTACTCACTACACACACACACACACACACAACTTGCGACTAGGCAAGTGGTTTGTGCACCACAACATCGTTGTTTTACGGTACTCATTTTGTATGCCATTCAGAGCGAGAATATACGGTAATGACAAGGCGTCGCTGATGTCGGCCGATGACATTTGTCCATCGCCCGCTGTTAAAATGTACTGTTAGGCTTTCAATTGGTCTGTTAGCCTAAATCAGACATTGAATCACCTGTGAGGTCCAAAACATATAGCTGATGGAAGACTACTGATGAGACCTATGAACATTCCTCATCGGCAGAATGAGGATGTTGTACAGCAGTGGTTCACCAAACCTTTTCATGTCAAGGACTCCCAAAATGACACTAATCAGCCCATTAGGAAATATATGTCATCAACCCCCATAAGAGAAGATTCGTTTACTTACTGAACGGCTGTAGCGGTTATTAAACCAATCAGTCTATCGAGACAGTCTCACTTTTACCGAGCAACAAGGAGTTTAGTGTGGACGTCATCAGTGATCAGCCCTTTAGGCCTAACTTGCAAACTGATGCCGACAATAAACTGGTATATTTATTTGACATCGCCCACACAAGCGGAAACTGGGAAAGTGGAACCCCAATAACAGCTAGAAAAAAAGCCTCTTAAAAGTGTCTAACCCAAACACATGCGTGCGCACACACACACACACACATGCACACGTACACACACACACACACACACACACACACACACACACACACACACACACACACACACACACACACACACACACACACACACACACACACACACACACGTGCACATGCGCGCACCACACACACACTTGACCTGCTGACACCTGTCCCCATGCGCTCTTTTCTCAGGCTCATTTGAAAACAGTCTCTCCTTAAGCCGCCTACTAAGACCTCTTTCATTCTGCGGCTCTGCCTGTCAGAGAAACCATTCAAGATTAATCTCTCACCAAGGACCTTTCAACCCGCCCTGATTCATATTAGTTGGACATTTACTGACATAGATATAGGATGGACACTCTTATTATGTTGGTGGGGAGATTGTTCCATTTTTACAAAGGGGTTTGAACACTTAAAACCAGTGGTTTTCAAACTTTTAGATACCAAGGCCCACTATTTATTCTTCATTTGAGCCACGGACCACCATTTGATGACATTTTAGCCCCACAGACGCCCCCAAAACTAAAGATTTATTTTGCTTTTGTCCAGAATTTCAGGCTCGATTTTGGGGGGAAAACAGTCAAACATACAGATCAAAATGACCATTAATCTTCCACATTCTCTATTTGTGTAGACTTGAGGCTAATTCACATGAATATTTTACACTCTTTTTACACTCTCAAAGAGTTACATCTGGTTAACCAACTTTCCATAATTTAGCCTGGGGACCAGCTGGAATCCTCTCAGGGACCACTGGTGGTCCCCGGCCCACCTGTTGAAAATCCCTGCTTAAGAGGCATTCCATCGATCTCAGACTGTCACACAGCACGCATTCAGACATGTGTTGCTCCATGTCCTTTTGCAACCATTGCAACAAGCTCTCCTGGCCGGCTGTAGTGTCCAGTGAATAGCTACTGACCAGCTCTGCCCACGAAAGACAACGTTTTTCTAAACTTTTCTTTCTGTAATTCAGGTCTTCTGAAGTATTTTCTATTCTGTATATTTCTCTGATGTGTAAAGTGTTACAAATAACTAGACAGACACATAAGGCTCCATTTTCGTTACATCCTAAACCCCTTATCCTAAATCCCTTAACCCTTTTTTTTACTATTTTTAAAAACTTCTGGGAATAGTTCAATGTGCCAATCTATTAACATGTTGTGAGCATGTAGACAGGCCTTTTGAACTATTGAAAAATGTTTTTTAAATAGTTTAAAAAAGCAAAGAAGTTAAGGGATAAGGGGTTTAGCCGTGACGAAAATCTAGGCCATAAAATATAAATCACATCTAGAATAAATAGCCCTAGATAAAACAATACTACAGAAGATGTGTGTTAGGGATATTGATTTGTGTGTTGTTATCAATAAAGTGTTTTGCCAATTATTTGGAGAGCCACTTGCAATGTCCTCGCGTTCCAGCCCAGTTTGAATATACAGTATGGCTGGTATAGGTCAATGAAACAGCTGCAATACCTGCAGTGTTAAGCAGCCTGCACTGCTCAGTTCACACAGGTGTGACTGTGAATGCACTATACTGGATCAGCATCAGTGTCACACGAAAGCATCAGAAGCAAGAGCTTGTATATCTGCGATTTTTGGAAGCGAATCCTTAAATAGGCCTATACTTTGATAGATGATATACTACAAATGAAAGTATGACTACAAATGAAGTAAAGTGTGATGTACTACAAATGAAACAGTGGTCCTTGAGAGGGTTCCAGGTGGTCCCCATAGGACCCTTATAGATCTGTAACTCTTGAGATTGTAAAAAAGATACCAAATGGACCAGTATTTTACGCTCTTAAGAGTCAAGAATCTGCATTAGAAAATGTAGAAGAATTGTTATTTTGACCAACATTTTGCCAGTTTTTCCTGAGAGCACAAATGGAATTGGACAAAAGCAAAAGAAATCTTTAGTTGTGGTGGGGCTAACTAAAATGTCATCAAATGGTGGTCCGTGGCTCAAATGCTGAATAGCCTAAATGGTGGTCCTTGAAACACCCCGTTGTGATAGGCTATTGACAGTTTAACAAGTGTCCTGCAGTGTACACAGTCTATCCATTGATCCCAGATGGAATCCCGTTACGCGGCAGTGCGGCACCATGCAGGCTGTTAAACCAAAACCATTAGGACAATATTATCACTATCAGAGCCATCATCATGGATGAGTATGATGATGGTGATGGTGATGATATGTCGGTCTTACCGGCTCGTCTCCTTGCTCCTCCTGCTCGTAGTAATAATCATAATAGTCGCTGTGGTGGTCCGCGGCGTGGCCCGATTCGTTGGCAAAGTTGCTGTAGAGAAAATACGCCAGTAGCACCGATATTATTCCCAACAGTTGCATGATGAGGATGGCGAGAATGTTGAGGACGTATGATGACAATAATGGTTCCCGTGCCGGTGTGCGTGCGTGTGTGTAAGTCGGTTGCTTTGCGCGCTTATCAAAAGTCGTGATGAAGCTTAAATAAACACATGTGTAGAAGAAATATTCCTTCGTGGTGTGGAAAAATAATGATTAGACTCCTGTCTGTGTCCTTCTGTCTGTGGTCCAGTTACAGATGTCTGCCTGTCGGTGACTTTGGGTCAAGCTGCTGCTGCTCTTGGCTCCGCATTGAGGGATGGACCATCTAACGGACTGACCAACACACTGACTGACTGACTGACTGCAAGAACTATACTACTACTACTAGGCTACAGTGAGCGTCGCCTTCGACCGATCCTCCTCCTCGACACTCTAGTCAGTGTGTGTGTGTGTGTGTGTGTGTGTGTGTGTGTGTGTGTGTGTGTGTGTGTGTGTGTGTGTGTGTGTGTGTGTGTGTGTGCGCGCGCGCGCGCGCGCGCGCGCGCGTAGGTGCGCGTGTTTGGCCACAATGTGATCACGTTGAGGAGGGGGGGGGGGCGTGTAGGTTAATCTACCATCATGAGTTCTGAAGGAAACACGACTGCTAATTGGCGCTGCAAGTGTAGCGTTAAAGGGGAATTCCACCCATTTTCAACATTCTAATATGGGGCAGGGGCAGATTTAGCATTACAGCTACAGTAGCTACTTCTTCCACTGTAGCCTGCACGCGGTACGTCAGAACACACACACACACACACACACACACACACACACACACACACACACACCACACACACACACACACACACACACACACACACACACACACACACACACACACACACACACACACACACACACACACACACACACACAGAGCAAAGCTTACAAAAAAAGAATACACACTGCGTTGTATCTGCAACATTAGCAAAGGCAGACTGATTTCTAAGTGAAACATCACTACGGATCTAATTATTGTAGGGATTTAAAGCAGGTTGCTATAGTGCACATACACTTGGCAGTGAATCCAACACATCAGAGCCAACTTGTCATCCCATTTAATCCACTGCTAAAAGAATCCTCATTGAATCCTCTTCACAGAGCCTTGTCTCTGTTCAGTGTTAAAGGAGTAGTTCCCCCAA
>CM076973.1:42591275-42611275 GCA_039105355.1 Benthosema pterotum | reverse complement strand
GAACATCGTCCTATTCTTGCTAATCTGCCTTCTTGCATTTCCTCCAAATTTTAGTAAAAAAAATGGTCTAAAAGCTTAGGATAGAATATTGGCTATGGTGGTCGTACCAGCATTTAAATCCGGGTGTGGTAACCGATTAAAATGGGCTTTGATGGTTTTAAAAACGATCACCTTATAGATGTACAGTTCAGTTGATTTGTTGAATTGCATAGATGCCTTGAGGTGTGTCACGGATGATATGTTGTTAATTCATTTGTTGTTCTGTAATTTGACAATAATGTACAATGTATCCGGGCCTCGAGTTGTGTTTCACAATGTTAATGATTTTAGGTATATTAATGACATAATAAAATGTTAAAAATGGGTGGAATTCCCCTTTAAAAATGTTTCTAGCGATAAACCATGACCTTCCCAGAGTCACATTCACACAACTATTTAAGACACTGAATAGGCCAATTGTTTGTGTTTTTATGGTTTGGGGGATATTTTTGTTTAAAAAGGAAAAAGGATCACTATTTTAGGTTGTATTCTCTTTAGCTGCACCTGAGCCACCAGAGGTAATAAGTGAGCAGCTGGGAATGTCTGTGTTAGAATGATTTTATTCTTCTGTCCGAAGGAGAAAGACTTCGTCACTGGAAGGAATGGATTGTAATGATGTCAACAGGAAATATGACAGGAAACCTCAGTGAGACAATGTGTTAGAATGCTGCAGCGTGTGTTGGTGCTCACTGGGAGTTCTGAGCATTACATATGATGCATTCCATGCTCCGGTGCATCATCATTATTAACAATGAGAGAGTTAAGGTTAAGGTTTCAAATTCAACAATCTGTCATCAGTGGTCATTACACAAACGGATGCCTTGGTTGTCCCACACTGCATGCCCCATAACATACTGTCAGAGATGGGTGTAATTACTAACTAGTAATATTATACTTTTTGGTAGCACTGTATAGTTATTTGGTAGCAATAACTATACAGTATTAACCATTAGTTAATAGTTGATTAACATGCTGGCCGGTAAATCCGTGTTACCAGCAACATCTTGGAATGGGTCTGGTGAAAGTCAAAGTGAAAAGTCAACGTTGATAATTGATGATGCTTGTTGATATTGATCAATACGTTGCTAGGTGTATCAGGGCCATAATTCTCGAAGCTGTGATAAAGTTTTGTAGCAGTGTGTACTTGACTTGTACTGTAGCTCTCATTTCTGTTAAAACAATTTTCATTCATTCATTCATTCATTCATTCATTCATTCATTCATTCATTCATTCATTCATTCATTCATTCATTCATTCATTCATTCATTCATCCATTCATTCATTCATTCATTCACCATGTGCTAGACCCCTGGGAGATGGACTGCTGAGGTGGAGCGCCACACCTACCATCAGATCCCAGTAGTTCCCCGCACAACATGTCGCACCCAAGCCATGCTACTCATACAATGAGTTGGTGGCGTCCGGAATCGAACCCAGCTCTACCGACTGAGCTTTCCGGACACTACAGTAAGTATAAACCCTTGATTTAAAACATAGGTGACAGAAATAGTTTTCTCATGAATAGACTAGATAAATAAATAGATCGTCCCTGCTGTGTGCTTTGCACCACTGGGTCAGCGGTTGCTCAGGCGGCGGCTCAGGGGTAGAGTCACTGGATGGCAACCGCAAGGTTGCCGGTTTGATCTCGGGCTCCCCCAGCGTAAATGTCGAAGTGTCCTGGAGCAAGACGTGAAGCCCTAATTACTCCTGGTGTGCTAGTAGGTACCTTGCCGGGTTTCCACTGCCATCAGTGTATGAATGTGTGTGTGTGTGTGTGTGTGTGTGTGTGTGTGTGTGTGTGTGTGTGTGTGTGTGTGTGTGGTGTGTGTGTGTGTATGTGTGTGTGAATGGGTGAATGTGATGCACAATCTATGTAAAGTGCCTTGGATAAAGGCACTAAAATATACCCTTTACCACCAATCTGAACAGTTTGGATCTCAGTTGCACTGAGAGATTACCAAACCAAACTGTGATACCAAACCAGGCTCTCCAAGTCTGCTCCATACAACACTAACATTTTCTGGTCAATGTCATGAACCCTGAGGTGTGGTAGGAAGGGCAGTCTTTGCTGTAATTTACCACAGAGACTGTCTACATGTGTGTTGCAAGCAGGTCCGGATCACCAAACATGACGGCATGCCAACACCCAAAGATATTTCAAATTAAAGTACTTACAGTTAATTTAAAATGACTTGAAACACTACGTCACTAACTAACTAGAGTTGTGGCACCACTAAACCAACACACTTTTCATCAATGAAAACAGAAAACTCTCTGAGTCAGGCCTTTAGCTTTATGCATGCTGTGTGTCTGTTGCAACTTCAACAAAAACTGCTGTTATTATTGATGATGACTTTATTTTGCTTAATATAAATCCCGTATAAGATATAAATCTTGTGGTAAGATATAAATCTTGTGGGTAGTACAAATCTCTGCTCTTAGCATCGAGACTTATAGTATTCAACACCACAAATCTATGGTGAGCATCTGACTGACACTGTCTGCGACTCTAGTCCCGCTAAATGCCCAGTCAAATTAAACTACTTCAAATTAAACAGCTTATATTTAAAATGATTTGAAACACTACTACTGCTCCTAACTAACTACAGTTCTGGCACCACTAAACCAACAGCATTTCATTGAAAACAGAAAACTCTCTGAGTCAGACTTTTAACTTTATGCATGCTGCGTGTCTGTTGCAACTTCAACAACCACTGATGTTATTATTGATGCTTAATTGCCTAATAAAAGTCCTGTAACCAAAAATGGTATGGATGCAGCTTCATCGATGAAGCCGCCACCATGCCATTTTATCGTGCCCCCCCAATTGGGAAATGCTATATCCGCCCCTGCCACCAGGTACCTGGTGGTGAAAAATGCAATGTAGGCTGATATAAATACGGCTGAAGAGCTGGTGTTTTATAATAACAGAAAACTACAAATCAAAGTAACTAGTAACAAAAGTTACCTGCCAAATAATTAAGTGGTAGGCTGTAACGTTTGGATCTGAGATGTGAATTGAAAAGTCGAAATACTACAGCAAAGTAAAATAAACTCTAGATGGTGATTGAATTAATATACTGACCAACACTGTGAATGTGTAGTGTGCTAATAGGCACAGTATGTGAAAGTATGATATTGTACAGTCAACCAAGTCATCAGAACAGACTCTGCTGCCATCTGGTGGAAAGTGAAGCATTGTATCACAACAGACCAATAACCAATGTCTCAGCAATCTGAGAACCACACAGCAAATGAAGGGAGTGTGTGTGTGTGTGTGTGTGTGTGTGTGTGTGTGTGTGTGTGTGTGCGTGTGTGTGTGTGTGTGTGTGTGTGTGTGTGTGTGTGTGTGTGTGTGTGTGTGTCGCTCTAAGGCCATTTCTATTCGCACAAATTATTTTGTGCGAATAGAAATGGCACACACCAGCTACCTCACAACAACAACAACAACAACAACAACAACAGCCAGATAAACTAAAACAACCAGTGACTGACCACCTCTGGTCAGTATTGCATCACCATTTATATATACTATACTGTAATGATTCCTTACCGTGGCTGCCAGTGTCTGGTCCGCAGATTGCACCAAAACATAGTAATTCCTGAAAAAGTCTTTACTAGTCTGTAAATCCACCACCAGGTCTGTTTCTTCTCCTCCAGCCACTTTCCGTGTTTGTGAGTTAAATCTGTTAATTTAGAGTTAATTCAGCCATCAGTCATCTAAATCTGTACATGGGAACTTATAGACAAGCAGAAACTTTGAAACAGAAATCCTAGACTCTGCTACATACTGTAACCTCATCAAAGGCCAGCTAGCAGGCTCTGGCATGGGGAAGTAAACGTCCAGCTAAAATGCATAGCTAAAATGCAGAATAGTGGGCCCTGGTATGAAAATGACTGAAAGCCACTACTCTAGCGCATTCTAGTGCATTTTGGAAGTGTCACTAGTGCATTTTGGATTTTAACAGTTGCCTACCTGTCGATACTTCTTAATGTCGACAGGAAAAGTGTACACACACACACAACACACAACACACACACAACAACACACACACACACACAAACACACACACACACACACACACACACCACACACACACACCTATAGACCTGCGCAGTGACGTCACCACCCCTGTTCCAGAAATGGATTCCCCATTCATTTTTCTCATAGACTTTTCAAAAATAATTTATATAAAGACGATTACGCCACGGACAAAGCCAACTCGAGTCGTGACGAATCATGATGACACACACAAACTTTTGGGACAATCAAATCATTTCTAAGATGAAAAACGAAACAAAAAGTCTTGTATCATGCCGTTTTCTACTTCTCCCTAATTATATATTATATGACTATATTGTGTTTGTTGTCATGATTTGTCACGACCCGAGTTGGCTTTGGCCGCGGCGCAATCGTGTTTTTATTAACCATTTTCGAAAAGTCTATGAGGAAAATGAATGAGGAATCCACTAGTGGAACAGTAGCTGGTGACGTCACTGCGCAGGTCTATAGACCACCAAAAATGTGGAACGCCCTCCCCCATATTCTGCTCCCACATCTACCTGTGCTGCCAGAGCCTGTGCACTGCCTACCTTCATAACCTGTGCTACTTCATCCCCATTTCAATTCCAGGTGAAACCGTACAAAATTAAGAGGAAGTTAAATGCTGCAATTAGAAAAAAAAAGAAAAAAGACAAAATATGACTCCTAGCAACCTTTAAGTGAGACTGATCAAATCTCCCAGGGACTAACCCGTACTCATCAGATCTGAAAACCTATTTACTTTTATTATGTTATGACTGCATAGGGCGGATGTAACATTTCCCAATTGGGGGGGGGGGGGGGGGGTATGAGGGCGGCTTCATCGTTCACGACATGGGCGATGAAGCTGCCCCCATACCATTTTTGGTTACAGGACTTGTGTTAGGCAATTAAGCATCAATAATAACATCAGTTGTTGTTGAAGTTGCAACATGCATAAAGCTAAAGGTAGTTAGTTAGTAGCAGTAGTAGTGTTTCAAATACTATCAAATATAAGCAGTGAAATATCTTGGGTTGTTTACATGCCATCATGTTTGGTGACTTGGTGAGGTAGTCTGGGCATTTAGGGGCACCCCCCCCCCCCCCCCCCATGCCCATGCCTAGATCCGCCCCTGCATGACTGCCCTCTCCTGTAAAGGTCTGAGTCCACACAGCCCTTTTCCTACATATTTTGTTGTCCCTTTTTGCCCCATTTTATTGGTCAATCAATCAATCAATCAATCAATCAATCAATCAATCAATCAATCAATCAATCACCCTAAATTTTATGCTGAAAATACCTGATCTAGAACCAACAGTACCGTACTGTACTGCACATGTAGCAGTACATGTTGATGCCACTACTTTTTTGCAGGATACTTTTACTAGGCTAACATTTGCCTTCTTCCATCAACGTTGTTTTAACCCGCCACTGAAGGAGTTGACTGATAAAACAAGCAGAAAGAAGAAACAAAGAAGAGAAGCCGTCATGTTCCTCTATGCATGTTCCCTCCCAGCAGAACAGGACAATGCTGCCATCTACTGGAAACTGTAAGCAACTACACACTATTCCATCTGACAGTTGGTCAGAATGGTCACATAGAGTAGAGTAGAGTAGAGTAGAGTAGAGTAGAGTAGGGCTTTCACACATGTGGACAATAATGTGTTCTGTAGTCCGTGTGTACTCTCCTCACCCATTAAATAATCCCAAAGACCGTGGGGTAGGTACGGTTGCCTTCTCCGCAGTTTGGACCCGTTGGTGGACAGCTGTGGTGAATGTCTCCTTAACGTGGTAACTTTTAATGCAAACATGCCAATACGTTCCATGGAAGAAACTATGGTTGAAGGCCAGCACTGCTTACATTCCAATTAACTGCGTAAGTATTCCTTCTTTAGTATTTTCGTTATTGTCCTTTTTCTATCGCTACTACCGTCAGCATTCCTCACATAACTCACACTCGTTTCTTTCAACAACAGCGCGGCACTGCACGTTCATGACACGTCATCACGTTGTCTGCCATCAAGACCCCTCTTAAAGGGGAATTACCAATTTTCACCAATTTTCAAAGTTACATGTATGTCATTAATATACAGTGTTGAGCAAAGTGCACTACGTAACTTAAAATATGTTACGCAATATATTGCCAAAATGCACTAACTTGTAATATAAATTACTTAACAAAGAATCAAATATACAGTATTATACTTTTCTTCCTACATTACTGCACTACTTTCTATATTAGCCTACTTTATGTCAATCTGTCTCATTGCATGTGTTCTTGTGAAACTGCAGAAGTTAAATATTTACTTATTTTCTATAATTTGTCATCAAATTATTTACTGGCTTCCATGAATTTAAGGAATACATTTAACTCCCATGTTAACTGTCCATAGCTGAGTAGAATGAGGTAGGTCTACACCAGTAGGCTACTGTTTTCAGGAGTGGCGTTTTTTTTTTTTTTTTTTTTTTTTTTTTCAAATGGATTTGTCCAGATAGCCAAGTACGCTTGCTTTATTGTAGGTATGCCACTGGCCTATGCAATATTGAATTAATAGTGATAATACATATTTAATTATATATTTTGTAAGATAAATAAATAAATAAATAAATAAATAAATAAATATAATAATAATAATAATATAATAATAATAATAATAATAATAAGAAGAAGAAGAAGAAGAAGAAGAAGAAGAAGAAGAAGAGAAGAAGAAGAAGAAGAAGAA
The DNA here is from genome assembly GCA_039105355.1 of Benthosema pterotum. Taxonomy (NCBI): domain Eukaryota; kingdom Metazoa; phylum Chordata; class Actinopteri; order Myctophiformes; family Myctophidae; genus Benthosema; species Benthosema pterotum. The sequence goes on along the minus strand of CM076973.1, from coordinate 42,604,490 downwards.
GAGAATATGTAATAGTAGGCCTAATATTAATATATCAGACAGTAATAGTATACATATACAGTATTAGACCTACTTTAAAATGGAGGTAATGATTATTGATTAATATATTAATATTATATATTAGAAAAACAAAGTACTATGCCTAATATACCTTAGAGATGTGTGGATATAATAAAAATGGTCCTCCCGTACTGTGTTTCTAGAAATAGGCCTAGACTGCAAAACATTACCGTATTAACATGTTGGTTGGTTTAGTCAAATATCTCCACTTTTCCATGAGCTGCACACACAGGGGCAGATGTAACATTTCCTAATTAATGTAAGCACATTAATTTTAAATATCTTGGATTGTTTTGCATGCCATTGTGTTTGGTAGGGCAGTCATTGCATTTAGGGGGGCATTGCCCCCCATGCCCATGCCTAGATCCACCCCTGTGCACATGGATGTCTTTTCCCTCGGACGAAGAGACTCACAATGACAGCTGCACTTCATTTATCAAACTTCCTCTGATTAATATTACTTAGGAGAGTTATTACTTACTGTATTACTGCTCTATGAAAGTAATAATATTGCATTACTTATTACTTGGGCTCATAGAATATATAATAGAATAATAGTCTATGTAACATATTACATATACTTTTTATATTAGGCTACTTTTACACAATCTATAAGTTCTTTAAGAACTGAATCCAGTTGTTTTGAATAAGAATAATAATATGAAGAAGAGGCATCAATCAGCCTGACAACAGCAACCAAGTCAAGCCTGTGCCTATAGTGCCTAGATCCGCCACTGATTAGACTGTGTCTCAGATGATTCTTCTATTGTACATCTGATTGTAAAAATAACAGGTTGCAGCCTGTCCACCACACTTTCTTTACATTAGCTCATCTCCCTTGACCAAAGCGATACTGTTAAAAGCAGCAGCATGACCAAAGTAAGTAACTGTAATGTTATTACTGTTTCTTAGGACGTAATCTGATTACCTTTATAGGCAAAAGTAATAATGTTACTGTAATATTATTTTATCTTAGTAGTTGCTCCCATCTCTGATCAGGGGAAACACAAAGGGCATACAATTGGCAGGCGGTGTGATTAATTAAGCGATGGCTCCAGAAAATTGTGACTGGGGGTGCTATGGGGGTACAGGCGATTTCGAGGGGAGGGCAAATGCATATTCATTTAATAGAAGTCAGTCAGTTGGGCTTGTTTGGAGGGGGGGTGGGGGGGGGGGGGGATGGAAGGGGGTTAGGCTTAGGGAGGATAAGCGCCCTGGAGCCGCCCCTATTAATTACCCAGCCCCTATCGCACTGGACCAGCCAACTGTGTGCCCTAAACTTTTTGTGTTTCCCTGATGACGTTTGTGGTGATCAGAGGAGGTTTAAGTGCAGCTGTCATGAATTAATGTTATGCTACCAGCAGCATTCACCCATGATGCGGTCAGACATCACTATGGGTATCTAAATGGAGGCTGCTTTCCAATTAACAAAAACAATGGATTATATTATAGGGGTGGAACGATTCATTTACCTCACGGTACAATACAATATTGATATTTAGGGTTCTGAATCAATTTATATTGCCATTCTTAGTTATGCTGCGATTCGAATTGATATATTGATATATCACATTTTTTTCCCACAAACAACTGTGCTTTTATTATATGGGTGGAGAATTCCACCCATTTTCAAGATGTTTTCCGAGAGCGTATAAATGAAACCAGAAAAAAGGTCCTAAAAGAAAACTCATTAACAAACACAACAAAACACAACTTGATGATGTTATCATCAGGTAAATGCAGTACATTAAAATGTTGAAAATGGGCGAAATTCTGTACAATATGGACCATGACAAGTTCATCAACTAAAACATCTTCAAGCTATTTTAAACAATATAAATAACAAAAAGTTACACATACACACATACACATCAATGCATCCTGATAGCATCCGTCTGTCTTTCTGACATGAGCAAATTAATGAATAGGCCCGCATAAAATATTTTAAGAAAATGATTTTGAACCTGGCGATTCGATACTGATATCATGGCATTAGGAATTGCGATATATTGGCATATCGACTATTTTGCCCACCCCTACTATATTATTATGAATTATTAACCCATCGTGGCTGGTGCTATTCACTAACATGGTGTGAGTGGTCAATGGATTCAACGTGAAAACTTCAATTTACAGTAATATCATTATTGTCTCTTAAAGGAGTCGTTCACCCTAAAACTTATTTTATATAAATTACACCAAAGTCTGGGGTTCAGATATTGATTTTTTTGTTTATTTTTGCAATTTTGTCACATTATTTTGATTACTGACTGAGGCCTAGATTTTTGTTGCCGCTAAACCCCTTATCCCTTAACTTCTTTTCCTTTTTTAAACTATTTTAAAAAACATGTTTTCAATAGTTAAAATGGCCAGTTTACAAGCTCGCAACTTGTCACTAGATTGGCATGTTGAACTATTCCAAAAAGTTTATCAAAATAGTAAAAGAGGGGTTTGGGATAAGGGGTTTAGCATGCATGCGGCAAATATGGAGCCCTGAGTCTCCTATAGACCGATGACAAACTGTTCTTAAATATTTCAATGACAAGAAGGTTAAATTCTAAACACTAGTGGTTTTCATTAGTGTTTCACGGGCAAACCATGTTCTTGTGTTTATAATCTAGACACTCAAATCATTGGTGCGTTTAAAAAGTGTTACAGAGCCCAGTAAACCTGAGCTCTAAACTGCCTCCTACTGGCCACCCGGGGCGCCTGATGGAAGGGACAAGAACTGGTTGGAATAACGTGTTTCTTCCACGCGCTACGTCCAACCAGGGAAACTCCCCCCTGTCAGGTGAAAAGAAGGCAGGTTGGAATCCTCATGCATTGACGGAAGCATGAGGCCAGTCCGCTATCTCCCCAGGTTGGTGGAGGGAAGCTTCGATCTTCAGGCTTACATCTGCGCTGAGAAATGAAAGCCTGGATCCAGGGTACCCCAGCGCTTATCAAAAGGCAGGACTTCCGGTTTGTTAACTTACCCTGGAAGTTGCCATTTTTCAGCCAATCGTGGTGCTCCTGAAAATATATACACCCTGCGGTTGGAAACATTTTATTTCTCCCTTTGTGCTCGCAAAGCTACTGTAAAAGTTTAAAAGATGGAATTGTGTGCACTTTGCACACTTCTATAACTGCTTTGTTTGTTGAAATCATTATTTCTGAAGATAAGAGTGAATGTGTCAAGTCGCTAGTCAGGACTGAACAGGCGCGTATCGCTGGGGACTGTAAATAGTCACTTCTGCAAGTCTCAAAAGCGCACGCTTTGCCCAGGGTGGGTGAAACAATGGGATACAAAATCTTGGGATAAATAATTAGTAGTGTGTTCATGTATCTGTTTATATGAGGCCTTTGGTCTGTAAATAACAAATCTGATCTTGGCTCTATTTTTAGGCCATATAAAATAATGTTGGATGTATATGGCTGATCCCACAGTTCCAATTTCACGGGTCAATCTAAGTCCAGGTCCGACAATTTGGAAAAAGAAAAAAAAAAGTCTCAGTCCAGCCTCTGAACAAAAACATCACATGTTAGGATTATTATGCACACTAGTGCTGAATGAAAAAGAGTTTCACAGAAAAAAGCTTTGACTTCAATCAGTCGTTGCCAAGATGAAATCTGTGAAGAGAAACAAACAACGGGGATTTAACAGCATATTGAAAAGTGTCAAGCAATGCCCCATCTGTCCACCCATATGTGTGCGTGTGTGTGTGTGTGTGTGTGTGTGTGTGTGTGTGTGTGTGTGTGTGTGTTGTGTGTGTGTGTGTGTGTGTGTGTGTGTGTGTGTGTGTGTGTGTGTGTGTGTGGATGCGAGTGTGCGTGTGTTTGTGTGTGCGTGCGGTCTAAACCAGGGGAGCGCGTCGTGTTTGGGGATCTCTCAACATCCTCATCCCTTTAGGTTTTTGATTGATCCAGAACGCTGTCGGATCGGAAGCTCAGCAGGCCGACGGGGAGAGCGGAGAGAGAGGAGCCCCGTCATGGCCTGTCAGTTCACACACACACACACACACACACACACACACACACACACACACACACACACACACACACACACACACACACACACACACACACACACACACACACACACACACACACACACACACACACAATGAACATGCAGCTTACACACTCCATAGAGCTGACTTTCCCCTACGGGAGAATAACCACAAGAATATTTAGTTCCCCCACATTACCACTACTGCGTTGCAAACACCACACACACACACACACACACACACACACACACACACACACACACACACACACACACACACACACACACACACACAGAAACAGAAGGGTTGGTCGTTCAGCCGTCTTCTCTTCTCTCTCTCATTCTGCGCTGTGTGATGAATCCTTGAGGTTTCTGACAGGAACATGCATGTTTTTTCCTCTCACCACCAATCGTCTTGTCTCGTGATCACAGCCTCAGAACATGAAGGCACGCTGATGTCTCCAGCCAAGCACACACACACACACACACACACACACACACACACACACACACACACACACACACACACACACACACACACACACACACACACACACACACACACACACACACACACACACACACACACACACACACACACATTGAGGCTGTGTCCCCGTGTCTAAGACCTCTGCTTTTTATGGCAGTTCTGCTACGCTACATGCAATCGGTATATTTATATATTTTAAAGTTTCATCTTGGAATCCTTTAGATATACTACTGCTCTCAAAGCCTCTCAACTCTCAAGTGGAGGGTGGGTCTAGGCATGGGCATGGGGGGCAGTGCCCAGCCTGCCCCACCAAACATGATGGCATGCATAACAACCCAAGATATTTCAAATTATATTTAAAGTACTTAAGTACTTATAATTAAAATGATTTGAACCACTACTGCTGCTACTAATTAACTACAGTTGTGGCACCACAAAACCAACAGCATTTCATCATTGAAAACAGAAAACTCTCTGAGTCAGACCTTTAGCTTTATGCATGCTGCGTGTCTGTTGTAACTTCAACAACAACTGGTGTTATTATTGATGCTTATACTTGCCTAATATAAGTCCTGTAACCGAAAATGGTGTGGGTGAAGTCACCCCCATACCATTTTCTCATGCCCCCCAAATTAGGAAATGTTACCTCAGCCCCTGGGCCTCACCCTGTTCTGCCAACAGGCCTTTTAATAGAGAAAGTACACAGCTGTGCATTAGGGGCGGCGTGGTGGCTGCTGCTCACCTACAATGACTGTCCTGCACCCCCCACGAGGATGTGTGTAGTCTTTGGTTGTTGTTAGGCCAGACTTGGCAGGCAGTTCCATGTGTTACATCAGTGGTTTTCAACCTTTTTGACACCAGGGACCACTATTCAGCATTTTTAGCCACAGACCACCATTTGAGGACATTTTAGCCCCAAAGAAGGCAAAACTAAAGATCCCTTTTGCTTTTGTCCACAATATCAAGTTGGATTTTGGAAACAACACAGACAAACAGGTTGAACCACAGGTAAAAAAAAAAAAAAAAAAATCGCCATTAATCTTCTACATTCTCTAGTTGTGTAGACTTGTGAGACTTGTGTAGGCCAATTCAGATGATGAATATTTTAACTCGAGAGAGTGTAAACACTCTCTAGACTCTAGAGAGTGTTGACACTCTCTACAGACTCTAAGAGTCTCTAGAGTCTAGAGACTCTCAAGAGAGCGTAAAAATGAAGAAGAGTTTGAGAGTGTTTAACCAACTTTCCATCTGGTCCAACATAGCTATGGGGACCACCTGGACCCCTCACAAGGACCACTGGTGGTCCCCGGACAACTGGTTGAAAACCACAGTGTTATGTGTTCCCTGGCAGCAGACTGGCCTCATGCTTCCTTCCATGCTTGAGGAGTCCAAGTTGCCTTCTTCTTTTCACCTGGCAGGGGAGAGTTTCCCCTGTTTGGACATAGCGTGTGGAAGGAACACGTTATTGTAACCAGTTCCTGTCCCCTCCATCAGGCAGCCATGCTTTTTTCTGTTTTAATTCTAGTTTTTGTTATTTAGTTAGTTTAGTTAACTATTATAACCCTGCTCCATCGGATTCGAGTCAGACAGACGACAGACAGACAGACAGACAGACAGACAGACAGACAGACAGACAGACAGACAGACAGACAGACAGACAGACAGACAGACAGACAGACAGACAGACAGGCTATGTTTAGCAGTGCTAATTGGCTGTGTTGGATACGTTGGAGGAAATGACACCTTTTGTGAAGGTATAGACAAATCCCCTGTGCCACACACACGTCTGCTGTTTTACTGTTGGCGCACACACACACACACACACACACACACACACACACACACACACACACACACACACACACACACACACACACACACACACACACACACACACACACACACACACGGATGCACTATGTCTACGCCAGTATATATAGGGCAGAGAAACCACAGCTAAGCCATAGACTAGAGCAAGGACTTGAGATGATGTGTGCGTGGGCATGACTGTGTGCACGTGTATATGTGTTCGTGTGTGCGTGTGTGGATGTGCGTCGTGCGAGCATGTGTGTGTGCGTGTGTATGAGAGATGACAGCTCATTTAGAGGAGGATGAAAGAGGGACAGAGACTTCAGAGCAAGAACAAATAAACGTCTGGAGGTGTTATTATCTGAGCCCCCTGAGGGTGTCACTGTCACTTCTGACTCCTAACATAAAAATAACTGCTCACAGCGGAGAACACATGTCCCTCGTTGATGCCACGGCTCTGCATGAGCCTGTCTGTCTGTCTGTCTGTCTGTCTGTCTGTCTGTCTGTCTGTCTGTCTGTCTGTCTGTCTGTCTGTCTGTCTGTCTGTCTGTCTGTCTGTCGGACTTTTTTCCTTTCCTTTTAAACCCCTTTTTCCTTCTAATGTTGTTGTTGTTCCAATACACTTCTGTTGCTTGCTGGCCTACACATAAATGACCCTAGAATGTCAGGTTGGGCCTGGTCGGGTTTGGGTAGAATTTGAGCAATCTACACAGAGTAAAAGTGAAAATGAGAATCACCGCCATCTTCATAAAGGTAAATACACAGACAGACAGAACAAAACTATTATTTTTTATCATAATAAAATAATTCAATATATATTGCCTTTTTCATGGAGCCCTATAGGCCCGATCCGGCCCTACTGATCTGCATACATTTTAGGCCCGAGCCCAACCATAAAGTCGGGTCGGGTTCGGCCTGGTCGGGTTCGGGCAGAGTTTGAGAACTCTACAATGGTGTTGTAGCCTGGCCAGACCTGAAAGGATTTTGGCCTAGGGGGGGCGGGGTGCTGTTAGTTTTTAGACGAGCTGATTGCTGAGTTGATCTGATCTCACCAACGCGTCTTCATCCTGCTGTTGCATTCTGGGCAATTTCGGTGAGAAGTCAGAATCTAGTTAGGTCCAGAGTAGACTTGGGAAAGTGGGCGGATCAAGTTGACATCCAGGAATTTGATCTGTACTCGGGGAAATGTGAATGGTACTGATGACGTATCGCAAGTTCACAAGAACGCAAGTACGAACAAGTACATGTATAGTGAAAAATGGCCTTAGAGATAGGGTTAGTATAAGTCTGTGACAATGGGATATCAGAGTAAAACTTCTATGACGTCAACACAAGTGACACAAGGGATTCAGTGCAGGGAGGAGGAAGATGATTGTCACTGTGTGTATAGTCCTCTGGGTGGGGTGGGTGGGCTAGTGGAGCAGGGGTGGATGTAACATTTCCCAGTTTGGGGGGCAGGAGAAAATGGTATGGGTGCAACTTCATACGCTTCGTGCCTCGGGCGATGAAGTCGCACCCATGCCATTTTCTGATTAAACATCAATAATAACATCAGTTATTGTTGAAGTTGCAACAGACTCGCAGCATGCATAAAGCTAAAGGTCTGACTCAGAGAGTTTTCTGTTTTCAATGATGAAATGCTGTTGGTTTAGTGGCGACAGAGCTGTAGTTACAGTAGTTAGTAGCAGTAGTAGAGTTTCAAATCATTTTAAATATAAGCACTTTCATTTGAAATATCTTGGGTTGTTTTGCATGCCATCATGTTTGGTGGAAGAACTGGACATTTAGGGGGGCATTGCCCCTCCATGCATGCCTTGATCCGCCCCTTCGGTGAAGGGGGGATGGGGGGGCACCTGTTCAGTAGGGAGAGTTGGGCGGGACCCTAGGGTGGGATGGGGGCTGCTCACTGGCAAGCGACACACACACACACACACACACACACACACACACACACACACACACACACACACACACACACACACACACACACACACACACACACACACGCTTGTAGGGAGGCTATTATTGGCTACATGTTGTGCAGACGTGGAACACGCTGGCGAAATATGAAAATTGATAGGGTGGTGTCTTGCAGATTGTCCAATTCTTTGCTGTAGAGTGACATTTGACATACACACACAAACAGACACGCACGTGCGCACACACACACACACACACACACACACACACACACACACACACACACACACACACAACACACAACAGACATGCATAACAGACACGCACGCACGCACGCACACACACACACACACACACACACACAACACACACACACACACACACACCACACACACACACACACACACACACACCACACACACACACAGTCACGCAGACAGGCGGGTGTGTGGGTGGGCGTGACGTATGGACAAGTCAGTCGTGCTCTTGAAGCACAACCAGACACAGATATAGAATAATGCCTCAGTTTCCTTTTTAAGCTCTCAGGAATTACATTAGCCTATATTTAAACATCTGAATTAATACATTTTCAAAAAATCTACACAATTAGAACATGTATAATAATTGTGGACACAAACTTGAAAATCGAAACCAGATTGCAACCTGGTCATTGGTCGCTATTTGGATCTCACAGTCTCTCAATTGATGTACATAAAGTGAAGGCATACACATCTGCTGCACATTTATCTGCCCATCTAGTGCATGAGGCCTACAGCAGCGGTTTGAACCTTTTTGATGGAGGGCATTTGAGCCACGGACCATTTGAGGACATTTTAGCCCCACAGACCCCAAAAGGTTTTGAAAAGGTTATATTATCTGAAATTCATTCAAAGGAATGCTCCAGGGCACATTTTACTGTGTGGTTGTTTGCATGCCATCATGTCATAATACTCTTTAAACTGGTTTTGAATTGCCAAAGCTTTTTGCTGTTCAAACTCTCCAAAGTAGTTCTTTTAAGCCCTTTTTTACAGCAGTGAAATTCAGAGTGTGAATCTAACGCTGGCAGCGTATATCAATGCATTCTCCTGCATCCGTTTACGTGAGAAATGAGAACCCTAAGATGGCAGGAGTGTAGAATCTTATTAGCCATATAAAACATCAGAGGGCCGGGGGAGGGGGGGGGGGGGTGCGAGGGGGCACTGGGTCGTGACCCTCCCGCCACGACCAACCATTTAGCCTGTCAAACCCCCCTGCTCGCCGGACATGGCAGGACCCTTATTAGCAGGCACGGCTCCAGTGGGTCGTACCAAAAACCCCGTGGGGGGGAGTCATCAGCGCCGTGCCGCTGGGTCGCTGAGTGACAGCTAAAAGGCTTAGAGTGTCACCGTGAATGCAAAGCAGCGCACACATGCACCCACACACACGTGTGACAGCGTGCGCGCACACGCACGCACGCACGCACGCACGCACACACACACACACACACACACACACACACACACACACACACACACACACAGAGACAGGGTGCCTCATTGCCTCACAGAGTAACAGTGCAAACCTGACCACATAAATAACACCTAATTCCTCCTGCAGTGAACCCTCTATAGGCATAGGCATGGGGCAATGCCCCCTTAAATGCCCAGTCTGCCCCACCAAACATGATGGCATGTAAAACACCCCAAGAAATTTCAGTGCTTGTATTTAAAAGTATTTGAAACACTACTACTGCTACTAAATAACTACAGTTGCGGCACCATTAAGCCAACAGCATTTCATCATTGAAAACAGGAAACTCTCTGAGTCAGACCTTTAGCTTTTTATGCATGCTGCGTGTCTGTTGCAACTTCAACAACAACCGATGTTATTATTGATGCTTTACTTAGCCAATAGAAGCCCTGTAACTGAAAATGGTATGGGTGCGGCTTCATCGCCCGTGGCGCGAAGCGACACGGGCGATGAAGCTGCCTCCATGCCATTTTCTTCTGCCCCCCCAATTGGGAAATGTTACATCCGCCCCTGATCCGACCCCCATGCTTTCTAGATAACCCCCCCTCTCTCTTTATGAACTGAGAGTGTCTTCCCACTATGCTGACAGTGTGTCCAGACCCACCTGCTCTCACTGAGAGAGTGGGTGAAGGTCCAGTATGTTGGTAACACTTGACGCTGCTCCAGTATTCTTATACAATGTTTTTTTTGGTGATGATGCAGTAATTTAAGACAGTGGTTTTCAACATTTTTCATACCAGGGCCCACTATTTATTCAGAATTCAGCCACAGAGCACCATTTGATGACATTTTAGCCTCACAGACCCCAAGACTAAAGATTATTTTGCCTTTGTCCACAATACAAAGCTGGATTTCAGAGAAAAAAAGAAACAGTCAAACACACTGATCAAAATGACCATTAATCTTCTAGATTCTCTAGTTGTGTAGACTTGGGCTAATTCACATGATGAATATTTTAACTCTTGAGTGTGTAAACATTAAACCAAATGGTCCCGCAAGGGTCCATTTGGATACCGTAATAATGAAATAAATAAATAAATAAATATAAAAATAATTCAAATAACCAATCTACAAGTTTACATGTCGATGTACACTATATTGGCTATGTTTTCCAACAAGAAGATGGGTGTAAGGGACCCTTATAGACCAGAACATAGACATTGTTTTTACTATATTATTTTAATTGTTAAGCACCTGCGAGGTTTTGTAGAGAGCTATTTTCACTTATGTTGGACATTGATTTAATTACGTAGGCTAATAATCATAATAATCACAAATAGCACACAGTTGGTTAAGCACTATGTAACAAGTGCTAAATTCATGGCACTATACATTCATTTAACAATTCAGAGGCGGATGTAACATTTCCCAATTGGGAGGGCAGGAGAAGAAAAGCACCAATAACAACATCAGTTGTTGAAGTTGCAACAGACATGTGATGTGATGGTTTCAATGATGAAATGCTGTTGGTTTAGTGGTCAACAATTGTAGTTAGTTAGTAGCAGCAGTAGTGTTTCAAATCATTTTATAAGCACTTTAATTTGAAATATATTTGAAATTTGGGTTGTTTCCATGCCGTCTTGTTTGGTGGGGCAGTCAGGGCATTTAGGGGGGCATTGCCCATGCACCCCCCACCCCCCCATGCCCATGCCTATAGATCCGCCCCTGTAACAATTACTTCTCTCGGAGCACATTTTATTCTCTTTATATTTTATCTTTTTCCGGAAAAATTGGACATACAAGGTTTCGGCGGTGTTATGTTCACGCCAACATGCTGGCGGGCATTTTCATCTGCACTGATGAGGAACATTTTGACCATCATGATCTGATTATCACCACTCTGTTATTAGTCATTCTAGAATCATGTGTTCCCATGCGCTGTGCACGCGTTAACACGTGTACTTACCGCATGTCGGTGCGATAGCGTTTAATAACAGAATGTTAATCGTTTTTTCGGCGGTGTTGTCGAAGCATTTCTCACCTCCTCTCGCCCGTGTTGATTGGAACGCCCGGGGCCAGGCCTGTGGTTATAGCTGCAAAAACCTTGTTAAAGTCTCTACAGAGACCCACAGATTATGGAAATGCCTCGCACTCACAATATGGAGTTTTACGGTGGATTCCACCGGAGCAGACAAACAGCCTTCACCTGCACTTAAACACGCAGTTCAGTCACTCTTCTCATATTAGCTCTGTCAGTTGGAGGGAACCTTATATGGCAAATGTGTTACTTAAAACTGCCATGCCTGAAAAAATAGGGCCATGCAGAATTAGCATTTGCTTGAATTCAACTTTATATAGGCTATATATATATATATATTTTTTTTTTCAGATGACCACATTTTCTGAGATGATAGAATGATGATGGTCATTAAAGGAGAATCTTCTGAAAGCTTCATGGGCAAAGATTAACAACTTAAAAATAAATGAATTAAAAACATGGACAAAATGACCTCTTAGGCATGCTAGTGTTAGAAAATAAAAATAAAAATATATAATGAGGGGAAAAACCCTGTTGGGATAGCAACTAAGGTATAAGCAATACATCTCACAATTTTAGAATCTCAGATTCTTTCTTTCTTTCTTTCTTTCTGGTAGACTGAGCTGGTAGTGAGCTGGTAGACTGGCCATTTGAACTGCTGAAAAATGTTTTTTTTTTTTAAGGCAAAGAAGTTAAGGGATAAGGGGTTTAATGGTGACAAAAATATAGGCCCTAATATTCTATGACAATAGGAGCTGCAGTGGCACTTTAAAAGCTCAGTGAGGCACTTCCTGATAGTCTCCTAGACCAGGGGTGTGAAACTCAAATACACAGCAGGGACAACATAGAGAAAAACAGAGGTACAATCGAGGGCACTGGACTGTGTTTCAACACGCACACACCAGTTTGGACACCATGTTGGACACCAACATGGTGAAACGCAACTGATGATGATGTCATCAAGTTGTGTTTCATCATGTTATTTTTTTTTTCAGACCTCCATTTGTAGGAAACACAGAATGGGGAAACCTTTTAATATATGTCACCTCTAAGGTATATTAATGATATAGTAAATTGTTAAAATGTGTGGAATTTCCCATTTAAATGGTCTGATGCCTCCAACACCACTAGGTGGCATACAGTATAGACACCCATTGTGTGTAGTGACAGTGGGAGTCCTGTAGTGTCTCTTTCTGTTTCTCTCTCTCTCTCTCTCTCTCTCTCTCTCTCTCTCTCTCTCTCCTCTCTCTCTCTCTGTCTCTCTCTCTCTCTCTCGCACACGCACACACACACACACACACACACACACACACACACACACACACACACACACACACACACACACACACACACACACGCGCACGCGCACACGCACACACACACACACACACACACACACACCCTCACACGCACGCACACATAATTTGCCAATGCTTCCGCCTGTGCCACGGAAGCGCTGAA
>CM076973.1:42581275-42586275 GCA_039105355.1 Benthosema pterotum | reverse complement strand
TTGGGGGGGCAAGAGAACATGTTGGAGGGGCAAGAGAAAATGGTATGGGGGGCGGCTTCATCGCCCGTGTCGCACCCATACCATTTTCTGTTACAGGACTTTTATTAGTCAAGTAAACTTTACTTTACTTTACTTAGTAAAGCATAAATAATAACATCAGTTATTGTTGAAGTAGCAACAGACACGCAGCATGCATGAAGCTAAAGGTCTGACTCAGAGAGTTTTCTGTTTTCAGTGATGAAATGCTGTTGGTGTTAGTGGTGCCAAAATTGTAGTTAGTAGCAGTAGTAGTGTTTCAAATCATTTTAAATATAAGCACTTTAATTTGAAATATCTTGGGTTGTTTTGTATGCCATCGTGTTTGGTGGGGCAGACTGAGCATTTAGGGGGGCATTGCCCCCCCATGCCCATGCCTAGATCCGCCCCTGCCCTACCCCCTCCTCCTATCCCACAAGGCGCCCCAGGAGTTGAAAGAGGTCTGTCTTTCAGATGACCGCTTCAGAGCTGAGAAATACCCCGTCTGGCTAAAATAAACCTGGTCCTGGGGGGTGCGGGTTGGGGTTTCATATATTAAAGACGGGGACCTCCAGATGAAAGCGCTGCTTTGGAATTACAGAGGGTATATTTAGCAGCGGCTACTCCTGCCCAGGTGGCTTTACCTTTGAGACAAGAGAGAAGATATAGTTCATAAAGATGTCACACGGCCACGCACGAGCGAGCCCCCGCACACACACACACACACACACACCACACACACACACACACACACACACACACACACACACACACACACACACACACACACACACACACACACACACACCACATTATCATAGCGTGTGAGGGACATTTTACAATGGCATTTTTAATGAATTCCATCCTTATGCCTTTTGCCATATTTGTAATTCTGTACAGTAAAAAATACAGATAATAAAAACAAATCTAAAATCTGATATTTTCATGTGCACAATCCGTACGACTGGAAATAAAATAAGTGGCCTGTCAGCAGATTGGTCTGGAATAGCTCAATTGTACAAAGATTTCCTACTCCAGAAAAATTGGGTTGGCCAATCAGGACACAGTGTGTAAACATAATTTGAATACTGTGTCCTGATTGACCACAACAATTTTCTGGAGTAGGAAATGGTTGTAACAATTGAGCTATCCCAGTCCAATCCACTGACAGGCAGTTCATCCGGTTCGGTCTGGCTTTAGCCAGGCTAGTCCTCACAATGTCTATATTTCTCAAAATCTAATACACTGTGGGGAGGGAGAATTGGCACTCACAAGTATGTAGTGTGTGTGGTGTGTGTGTGTGTGTGTGTGTGTGTGTGTGTGTGTGTGTGTGTGTGTGTGTGTGTGTGTGTGTGTGTGTGTGTGTGCGTGCGGCGCGCGCGCGTGTGTGCATGTGCATGTGCGTGTGCGTGCACGTGTGTGCTCATGTGCATGCATGCATAAATGCGTGTCTGCCAAGGATCTCTCTCTCTCTCTCTCTCTCTCTCTCTCTCTCTCTCTCTCTCTCTCTCTCTCTCTCTCTCTCTCTCTCAGCTGGATAGTGATGAGGTGTGGGCGTGAAGGTCATGTGACCTTGGCGTCCAATTAGCAGTGACCTCGGCACATCCTTGGACGGCGTCTTCAAACGTACTTCAAGTGCTGGATGGGGACCAGGATCCTCATAGCAAGTGGATGAAAGGCCAAATGTTGTTGGACAGGGTTTAGGCTTTTAATTAAGAGTGTATGGGAAATACCATTTATAAATACATCCTGAACGGTCTCATTTTTCAGTTGGTTTTGTTCCTGAAGGCATTTATTAAAACAATATATATAACACTGAATAAAATAAACAGACAAATTGTTTCTTTACAAACATTGATACTGGATGCACATAGGTGGCCTAGAGGGAAAAAAATGCTTCTCAGTTTAAGCTCAGAAGCATCTCTTGAGACACCCACGTTTATTTCTCATTTTAAGATCACCTAAAGATCACCTATGCCTCTTTATGGATCCTAAGATGAATACTAGGATCCATAATTGAGGCAAAGCTGAAGTCTCTCCATTGGCTGCTGTATTTGAGAAATAAATGAGACAAAGCTGAAATCTTGCTGTATATGCATGTATATATATGGCAAGATATATTTTCAGGAGGTTATCTAACAATGGAGGTCTCTAAGAAAATAAATAAATAAATGTAAGGCTGCTGAAAATAATGAGTTAATTGGATTAAATTAATTTTGTTAATTAATCTGATTTAAAAAATGCAATTAACTCATGTGCACCCTGACTCACCCAATAGCCTTTTCTCATTGGAAAAAAAAAAAATAGTAGAGCACAGCTTTTACGGAGACATACTGTAACCAGAGTCATAGAGTATAGCTGGTGGGATCTGCAAAAATTTGGGGCTTGTAGATCACCTATTTTGATGCATATTTAAAGGACCATTCCACACCAAAACAAATTGGACATCAATCTACCTTGATTCCTGTGACATGATAGATAATGTCCTTGATTTTTGTCACAGATGTCCCTTTTTCTACATTTCACCACGAGGTCCCCCTTCCTCCTATGCAGTTTGCATGGATGCAGGTTGTCTTTATTCTATTGTGTGTATTTTTGGAATTGAGGTGGATTGATGCCCAATGTGTGTGGAATTCTCCTTTAAACGATAAACAGATCTTTTTTCACAGATTCTGTTTCTTTTCAAAAATTTCAAATCCTGTGCAGGAAAATGTGACATATTTTGAACATATAGTAGTTCGAATGATGATTAATCATGATTAAATACATTTTGAAGCTGTGATTAATCTGATTAAAATTAATGTTTAATCATCCAACATCCCTAAAAATGTCATTAAAATTCTGAGATTCCTAACATACAACACCTACAGCTCCCCACAGATCCAAACCTGTTTGTTTTGTGTTGGCTATATTGAGGCACACAGTAGGAGGCATTTACACTTTGTCGTGTTGCACACTAAGAACAGCTAATATGCGAAGTCTGCGTGCGCATGCACCACCACGGTGTCACCGAGCATAAATTATATGGGCTGCAGGCGCACGTGCACTAGTGCACCCGTGCACAAACGGGCTGTGCTGCCGTGCTCACCATGAGCACACCTCCCGTTCTTATACGACAGCAGCTGGAGGTGTGGTTTTGAGGACAACTGTTTTGAATGGCTGTTATTGTTCAAACACAACAGAAACTGGATTAGGTATTTCAAGGACGAGAGATGAAAATACAATTCCCAATCAGTCTTCCTTCACATTGGGTGAAAAATAGCATCTGAAAGATTGATGGTGGTGTTTTTGTTTTACACGTGATTTAATTTTTTCCATTGCATCTTATGAGAGGCAGATGCAGGGTTCATCTGCAGCCAGCATGCTGGTTGTTCTTGGTGTGAGGCAGATAGATAGATAGATAGATAGATAGATAGATAGATAGATAGTAGATAGATAGATAGATAGATAGATAGATAGATAGATAGATAGATAGTAGATAGATAGATAGATAGATAGATAGATAGATAGATAGATAGATAGATAGATAGATAGATAGATAGATAGATAGATAGATAGATAGATAGACAGACAGACAGATAGGATAGTGGAGTCTGGGAAAAGTGCAATACAGTAAGGCAGTAATGAGGAAAAATACATGCATGTTTTTTTAATGTACATTATGGATAGTACAATATATATATATATATATATATATATATATATATATATATATATATATATATATATATATATATATATATATATATATATATATATATATATATATATATATATATATATATATATATATATATATATATATATATATATATATTACAATACAATGTACAATATATAATACATATTAAAAAGTATAAAAAGTAATATTTATTATTACATATTTTATTGTAAAATCACATTACTTATTGAATAAGTAATGAGATTTTCAAATAAAATAATAATAAGCAAAAATATAAATACAAGGAATAATGGGAAGGACAGTCCCTGTAAAGCTTGACACCCAGGAATGTGTGTGTGTGTGTGTGTGTGTGTGTGTGTGTGTGTGTGTGTGTGTGTGTGCGCGCGTGCGTGCGTGCGTGCGTGCGTGCGTGCGTGCGTGCGTGCGTGCATGCATGCGTGCGTGCGTGTGTGACATAGAGCATAACTGTTGGATGAATCCCTGAGGTAGAACCATAAAGTCTCTCTCTAGTAAGTTAACAGCAGCTTATTGCTCTGGGAAAACAGCCTATCGTTGACCTTTTTACTGGTGACAAAATGACCGTTTAAGAGTGACAGAGGGCGATGCATGGGCCAGTGGCATTTCCAGACATTTCACCCTGGTGCTATTTAATATATCACATAATTAAAGTCACATTTAGAGAAGTTAAACGCTACGTGTCCATGTGTGGACTATTATGTCTGATTCGTTTCTAAGAAATAAGGAGTGTATTTGTCAAAGTCCAAATATCAATAGCAGGGTGAGGGTGACTTGTTACAGAATGTTTTAACATCATTGATTTAATTAATGTAATACCACCAAAACAAAAGAAATGATAAGGTCTGAAGTCATAATCACAGGGTGGTCATAATGGATTTCTAAGCCAATCATTTCCTGAAATCTGTCCCGGTCACAATAGGAGACTCAGATGAGGTTTTTTCCTCATTACTTGCTGTAGGTGTAGGTTTGTCTTGCTGAAAACCAACCATTTGTCCTATAGTTTCCGTGTTCAAACAAGGAGGCCAAACAATTTGCCCCAGTTCCGTTGGTTCTAATGACAAAACCACTGTTAATTTGTTTACCACTGTATGTTGACTAGAGTTCATATTTGCACTGAGCTGTTTGCGACAGGTCTGTTTAAGGCATAACATTATGCATTGTACAATTGTAAGGGTTCAAATATTCCATTTGTAATGCTTTATACTAGAGTCAAATGAACACAGAGCATTCTTACTGTGTAGCTGTATCTGACAAGAATATAATCTGTTATTGTTCTATTATTGAC
>CM076973.1:42571275-42576275 GCA_039105355.1 Benthosema pterotum | reverse complement strand
AATCCAAAATGCACTAGTGGCACTTCCAAAATGCACTAGAATGCGCTAGAGCAGTGGTTTTCAACCATTTTCATACCAGGGCCCACTATTTATTCTGCATTTTAGCCACAGACGACCATTTGATGTTGAGTTTAGTCTCTGGGACTAATTTAGGAGAAATAACTGGCAAAATGTTGGTCAAAATAGCATTTTCTGAATGTGTAGATGATTGAAAATTAGGTAATTCACATGTGCAGATTTTACGATCTCAAGAGTTACAGATCTATAAGGGTCCACTTGGTTACCAATGTTTTTTCTAGGAAGGAAGGAGGACTCTATCATAGGAGGAAAAATGGTGAAAATGAGGGTTTTATCTCTGGCACCTGGCAACCAATTTCGCCCCAACTCACCAGCAAAAAGGCACCAGATTTTCCGCCAGGAGTTTTTCACTAATTTTGTCACTGGGGAATCTGGAAAAAGGTAAATATAGTGACAAATGTGCCAAGTTGGCAACACTGCTGACACCTGGTAGTATGCCTGCCTGCCCAAAATGCCTGGTTTCACACTTGGCTTGTTTCGCGAACCAGTCTAGCCGAGCTACAAGCTCACCACGTGTCACGTTGCACCGCGATCCTGAGCTTGTAGATCTGGTGGGAGACACAGGCACGCTATGAGACCCTAGTTATTACAAATCACCCTCAAATAATTGAGAAGGCTGTTGTGTGTGTGTCTGACCCAGATGGTGCTGTAGCTAATAATAAAAAACAAAATAAACTGGACACCAGGTCAGCTGACAACAGGCAACACGGACAGTGGAAAGTGGTGGAACTCATTATGGTGACGGGTCACTGCATGGGCATTGGTGGAACTGGAACACTAAAACACACAAAACATCATTAAAAATGTTTCTGACTCTCCTTTCAGGAGCTAGAGGTGCTGTTGTTCCTCCACCACGGGATCAATACAATTATCTGTGTTTGTGAGGGTCAGTCTGTTCCTGATCAGGGGCGGATCAAGGCATGGGGGGGCAATGCAATCAGACCTTTAGCTTTATGCATGCTGCGTGCCTGTTGCAACTTCAACAACAACTGATGTCATTATTGATGCATATACTAGCCTAATATACGCCCTAGCCAAAAATGGTATGGGTATGGTATGCCCCCCCTCAATCGGGAAATGTTACATCCAGACCTACACACAATGTCTCCTAAGAAACCAAAAACATACAGCAACACAACAAACAACTGGTTCACATAACCCATACTACAGACACAACAATAGCTCACTTCTTAAATACAGTTGAAATAAAAATACAGAAAACAAATAAACCTGCAGTACTTTTCATAGAGAATTGAGTCTTGAAAAATGATACTTGTTGATGCTTGCTGTGTTAATGCTGCATGTGCAAACACTACTGTATACACTGAAAACCATGCTGATTTTTTTACGTGCACTTCGTAAATTGGTCCATGCGGAAACAAACAATATAGAACCAAGGTTCCGCTTAAAAAAAAACAATAGTTACTCGCAGAAATAATGAACACAACTATAGCACTGACTGTTGATTGATGATGATTTATATCTGCTGAACTCTTTGTGTGACTAAATAGGACATTAATTAAATTATTTCTGTTTGTTTTTACACATTTTGTTACAAACAAAAAATATATAAAATAAAATATAAAGATAAGGGGTTTCTACCTGACAAACAATCATTTCATTGGACACGGAGGCCTTTATGTAATTTATTATATAAAAAAAAACACACAGCAACAGTGAAAGAAACAGGAAACCACATTTGATTTTATGTTTGTAATAGATTTTACCACATGATATTGACTGTATAACAGGCAATTTAGAAACACAGACCTGGCACTGCTCTAGGTGAGGTTACTGTTATCCACATTTTATTGGGTGATTTCCCCAGAGCTAAATTTAAAAGGGGAAAGGACCGCCTGGGAAGTGGGAATGTGACAAAAACTAAAATATCTTCATGGGGAGTGTCATTTATAGAGAGTAAAGTTCCCTGCACACTGCTGCGCTTTTTTGTATTTCTCAGCTGCAATTCTTTTCTAATAACACTCACAGACTGCAAGAATGTTTTAGAGGCGGTGAACTACTAGGGTGAGTCTGTCTTTTTTTATGCAAAACAAACGTTATCAGCAGTGTTTTACTATATCTTTCTTTTGATATTAAACAAACTATATGTAAATAAATAAAAAAAAAATAATAATAATTACATCATTTGTATTATATTTTTCATGAAGTCTTCCTTTAATTAGATCACCTCCCAAAAAATCTAATTGTTTTGACGCCTCTAGGGGCTGCTGGAGGCTTTGTCATTGGCTAACAAGTAGACCCGGTGGAACTATTCGTCAGCCAATCAGGAAGAGCCTTGCCGAGCTGCCTCTGATTAAGGAAAACGGGAGGACTGACGGAGTGGCGGTGGTGGAGGACTATGATTTTTAAAGGGCCACTGGCTCCGTATACGGTTGTCATAGATATTTTCAGGAAGTGAATAATAACAATAGAACGGTCTAAGATAAAGAAGAAAAAAAGGCTATTAACATCAATGCAGACATTAACACAATAATAGAATAACATAATGATCCATGCATGTTATCGACACATAGGCCTACATACAGTGTATAACAGAGAGTAATAACAATGGTGGTGACACCTTTCTAGCCATCTTTACGTCTCTGCGAATAACTTCAGCATCCCACCGACCCACTATAACGTACTGCTGCCATCTCCATCTCTCTCTCTCTCTCTCTCTCTCTCTCTCTCTCTCTCTCTCTCTCTCTCTCTCTCTCTCTCTCTCTCTCTCTCTCTCTCTCTCTCTCTCTCTCTCTCTCTCTCTCCTGTCCAGCCCCTGATTATGGCCCATTATCATCATCGTCATCATCATCATCGTCACGGTTTTCCAGCGTCTCCTTCATCAACCTCATCATCCTCACTGCTGCCACTACTGTCCCCACAGGGACACGCTGAGTCCCTTAGGCAGGCTGGAACATAGAACACACATGCACCACGCATGCGCGCTTACATGCACACATACACATACATACTTCAGCACGCTTACTACATGCACACAAAGAAAAGTAGGAAGTGTGGGCGAACAGGAGAGCCAGTAGAGAGAGAGAGAGAGAGAGAGAGAGAGAGAGAGAGAGAGAGAGAGAGAGAGAGAGAGAGAGAGAGAGAGAGAGAGAGAGAGAGAGAGAAAGAGAGGGGCGGATGTAACATTTCCCAATTGGGGGGTGCAGGAGAAAATGGTATGGGAAGCGCACGGGAGATGAAGCCGCACCCATACCATTTTCAGTTACAGGACTTTTATTAGGCAAGTAAAGCATCAATAATAACATCAGTTGTTGAAGTTGCAACAGACACACAGCATGCATAAAGCTAAAGGTCTGACTCAGAGAGTTTTCTGTTTTCAGTGATGAAATGCTGGTTTAGTTTTGTGACAAAGCTGTAGTTAGTTAGTAGCAGTAGTAGTGTTTCAAATCATTAAAAATATAAGCACTAATTTGAAATATCTTCAGTTGTTTTGCATGCCGTTGTGTTTGGTGGGGCAGATTGGGCATTTAGGGGGGCATTGCCCCCCCCATGCCCATGCCTAGACCCGCCCCTGGAGAGAGAAAGAGAGAGACAGAGAGAGAGAGAGCATTATTACTCTCATCCCTGCTGTCCCCTTTGGGGAAACGGACCGGCCTCTCGTCACCGACTGACAACCCTCCCCTGGGTCCAGCCTGGTCGTTAACACACACACACACACACACACACACACACACACACACACACACACACACACACACACACACACACACACACACACACACACACACACACACACACACACACACACACACACACACACACACAGAGTTCCATCCCCAGTGAGCTGTCACACTCTCCTCGCCAAAGACCAGAGGAAACCTCTGAGTGGCAATGTTAAAGTCTGTGTGTGTGTGTGTGTGTGTGTGTGTGTGTGTGTGTGTGTGTGTGTGTGTGTGTGTGTGTGTGTGTGTGTGTGTGTGTGTGTGTGTGTGTGTGTGCGTGCGTGCGTGCGTGCGTGCGTGCGTGCGTGCGTGCGTGCGTGCGTGTGACAGGTCTTGATCCCTCGGACAGCCTCTTAAAGAAACTGGACAGTTGGCTTTATTTTATTTATTTTTCCGCAAAATAAAATAAATAAAAATAAAGCGAATAGTTTTCCATTTCTGCTTTTGGCCTCTTGACGATATGATTGGCAGAAATCCACAGGGGATGTGGACAAGAAAAAAAATAGTCCCCGAATGCCACAGCTCTACTGTGTGTGTGTGTGTGTGTGTGTGTGTGTGTGTGTGTGTGTGTGTGTGTGTGTGTGTGTGTGTGTGTGTGTGTGGTGTGTGTGTGTGTGTGTGTGTTGTTCCATCCACGTTGTTACTATACTTGTGGGGACCACATGCCACGACAAGTAGGATAATTAGATATATTGTGAGGACAATTAGAAACTGATTGTTGTTTTAACATTAGAAAGCCCCCCCCCCTCTCCAAAAAAAAAAAAAATCAGGTTTTGCTCAGGTTTAGATAATTAGAACTTTGTTTAGCGGTTTGAATTTGATTTTGTGCAGGTGTCATGCACGTGCATGTGTGTGTGTGTGTGTGTGTGTGTGTTGTGTGTGTGTGTGTGTGTGTGTGTGTGTGTGTGTGTGTGTGTGTGTGTGTGTGTGTGTGTGTGTGTGTGTGTGTACGATACGATACGATACGATACGATACGATACGATACGATACGATACGATACGATACGATACGATACGATACGATATACGATACAACTTTATTGCCAGCTTACACTGAAATTTGTTTCGCGTTCATGGCTTTACCGTTCACATAGAAGACAGAAAGCAGCAGAACGTGACAAAGAAGACCATGGATATTATTGATGTTGGTTTAGAGGTACGACAGACTGATGTACTAAAGAGTTAGTCTGTTTAATCTGTTTGTCTTAGATCTGGGAACTAGATCTGGGAGCCTCATGG
>CM076973.1:42563775-42566275 GCA_039105355.1 Benthosema pterotum | reverse complement strand
GGGTTTTATCCGGAACAATTATATATTTGTAATTTTCATAATGATGCTACTAAATGCACTGACTGCCCCACCAAACATGATAGCATGCAAACAACCCAAAGGTGTTTATATTTAAACTGCAACTTCAACAACAACTGATGTTATTATTTATGCATACTTGCATATATTGTAAGTCTTGTTACTGTACAAGATATAAATCCTGTGGGTCACAGAAGTAGAGAAACGTATAAAATAGAAAATTTTGCACTATACATATAACTACGCTAAAATACAAAGTTACCCTATTGGCCTGAATATAAGACTATGATTTTTTCTCAATGGAAATATCCCTAAAATGGAGTCGTCTTATATTCAGGGGCTATACTATTTGACATTCAATGTTCTTTTTTCTGTAAATGGATCTTGAAAAATGAGGGTCGTCTTATAAACGAGTCGTCTTATATTCGGGACAATACGGTAACAAATTATTAAAATCTTGATTTTATATTAAAAATCTAAAATAATTCAGGATTTCAATTCAAATATAGCAAAAAATAGCTGATCACATTCACTACACTGCGTTTTGAGCTTGTAGATCAGTGCTTTTTGATAGGACAGTACATGCAATGTGGCCTCTCTGGAGTGAGTTTGGGACAGACAGACAGACAGACAGACAGACAGACAGACAGACAGACAGACAGACAGACAGACAGACAGACAGACAGACAGACAGACAGACAGACAGACAGACAGACATGGGGCTCAATTTGTGGGCCAACGAAAAGAGTTGAAAAAGAGTGACTGTCCAACGCAAAAAGAAGGATATCAAGATATATGGGGTCTCTCTCTGGCCCAATTTTCTGGTAATGATCTTCATTGTTGCTTCTAATCCAGTGGTTTTCAACCTTTTTCATACCAGGATCCCAATTTATTCTGCATTTTAGCCACAGATGACCACCATTTGATGTTGAGTTTAGTCTCTCGGACCCCAAAAATAAGGATTTTCAAGTTTGAGAGATAACTGGCAAAACATTGGTCAGGATTAGGGTTAGGGAAAATGTAGAACAATTCTTCTACATTTTCTAATTGTGTAGATTCTTGAGAATTACATAATTCAGATGTTTAAAGGCATTTGAAATGACTGTCCCACGCAAAAGAGGACATCTGGTCCCCCCTAGCGTGTGCATGTGCGTACACGGGGGCGAATGCGCGTGAGAGAGAGAGAGACAGAATGTGTGAATGTATGCACAGGTTAAAGCACTTTGCATACATTTTACCATTCCTTACAGTTCCTTTACAGTCGCTCTAGCCGTCAGAGAGGCAGAGCAGACAAGCCAAACGGACATAATCCCTCTCCTCTGAATGCTCTCTGTGTTGCTTCAAACACAACCCACATGTAAAGGCCTGCTGCCAGCTGCAGGGTGGCCGGTACTAAAGCCACTGTACCCATTCATCACTAGCAGATTGCCTTGGAGCAAGGCAGTGAAGCCCACATAGTGCTGCAGGGCTGTACCATGGCTCTGCTCTGTGATGGACCCAGATGGACAGGCAGTGGTCTGTAGTCTGTCTGTGTGATGGAGAGAAACATGTTGGAAAGCTTATAAATGCTATCATTGGACCTGACAAGGACATTACATTTTAACTATGGACTGTGAAATGTTGTATTTGTGGAGTGTGTGGTTGAGGGGAAGGTGCAGGAAGAGCACAGGGATCTATCTGGTTAACATTCTGTTAGAACTGTGGTTTTCAACCAGTGGTCCCTGAGAGGATTCCAAGTGGCCCACAGTTAAATGATGGACAGTTGGTATAACCAAATGGACCCCTGTACTCTTGCGATCGTAAAATGATACCAAATGGACCCTTACTCCATTTAACAATCTCAAGAGTTTAATTAGATTTTAAAGTGGCCCACAGACCCTGTCCCACATTGTAACTGACAGGAATCAGAGTTCAAATGCCCTGATAGAGTAATTATGTAGTGCCCTAATAGTTGACGTCTGTTGGGCCAGTGGTTGCGACCGTTCCCTACTAACCCTAAACATAACCTCAGTAAAACCTATATATGTCTAAACCCATTTGTCACTCAGCATGCAAAACTTTTAAAAATGATGAACTGGACAGGAGACAGACTTGCAGGTGAGAGCTTTTAATAATTTCCAGGCCTGGTCAAACAAAAGTGAAAAACAACTGAAGAAAAACAAGTCAAATCAACAGAACTTAAAGGACCACTTCAACATATCTTCATATAATAGGTCCTCACTAATGTACTGTACATGATAAAATACCACTATTTTTTTCTCTCACTGGAGGGCTGTGGGCATATATATATATATATATATATATATATATATATATATATATATATATATATATATTATATATATATATAATTATATATATATATATATATATATATATATACTGTATATATATATATATATATATATATATATATATATATATATATATATATATATATATATATATATATATATATATTTATATATATATATATATATAT
>CM076973.1:42461275-42551275 GCA_039105355.1 Benthosema pterotum | reverse complement strand
GGTCCCTGGTTCACAATCAGTTGAAACCCCATGTCATAGACCGTTGCTTATTTCTCTCACACAATCTGGAACAATGTATTTGTGTGCCACTGTGATCTGATAGATTTGATATTTTCCAAAATATTTTTTATACAGATGAAAAATAAAAACCTGACTGGCACAAAACATTTTACAGATGGGGATCTGTGTGCACAGATGCATAGAACATGGGGGTCCTTTGACTCATTGTTCATTTGAGCAGAATCACAGATATGGAACAAGCCTTAAAAATCTACCTAGTAAACTGTCATTATTTGAAAGTAAATTTACTGAAAAAGCTTGCTTATAAAAAGCGGGCATGGCAACACTTGGAGAAATCCATGAAGTACTCATGATTTTAACTAAAGATTTTACACATTTCTAACTCATGTGATCATGTCAACAGCACACCACAAATAATACAAACTATGAAGAACTGGAAAATGGTATTATCAAATGAAAAAGTGTGGTTTAAAGAACTGAACTTTATTCCTAGAAATTCACAACCAATACATGCACATTGAATGGGAGTCTGCCGATAGGAAGCATTGCAGCCTTCCAACCCAACCAGGAAGTGTTTGGCTGCATATACTGGATTGTGGAAAAAAACAAAATAATTCTTTAGTTTCAGGTCTTTGGGGTGAAAATGTAATCAAATGGTGATCCATGGCTCAAATGCTGAATGAACGGCGGTCCCTGGTGTTAAAAGTTTGAAAACCCCTGATGTAGGGCACCAGATCTTGCAACATAGAACTTGGCTGTATTCAGCTGTCAGCTATAGGCTACAGAGGGTATATCTATACGGGGAACAGACAGATGTTTACTGAGTGTAGCCTGCTGACAATGGTAGTATAAAAAAAAAACTTTTTTTTCTCAATGGTGCATCATTGTTTAGATTGCTTGGAACTGTTCTAGTATAATATAAGCAAAGCAACTTGGGAGAAAAACTCAAAATGTAACATCTAGATCGAATCTAATCACAATATAAAGAGCTGCAATATAAATCCAGTTGGTGAAGTACATAAAAAGACAATATACACTACTAAACTACACTATTATAGAGACATGTGTTCTACCCATACTAGGCTAAACCGTCTTGAGAATAGTGAATGCTCAGACATTCCAGTGAAGATTAAATTATCTCGCATGGAGCGTGATTGTAAATCGAGAATAGTTTCTTGCATGATTTTATTCTCTTTCGAGATCGAGGCTACGTCTGCAGTTAGGGTGTCAACAGTTATTTTGAGTTGTTTGTTGTCTTGCAGTAGGGAGAGGATTTGGTCTTGGCTAAACTCGAGACTTTTTTGAAGGGAGTTGAATTCTTTGTGAAGGATCTCAGTCAGAGCGATCCGTGCGTCTAACGCAGATAATTTATTGTCAATTGAGATTAATGTTTCACTGACCTCGGGGTAAAAACAGTCGGTTTGAGTGGGAGAATCCCGGGACGGTTTTCGCTTTTTGCTAGCGGGAGAGCTTGTTGCCATAGCAACGTGGACGCCGGCAGCGTTGTCAACCTTTTTAGGTGGCATGTCCAGTTGGTGCTGTCGTAGTTGTTCTTGTTGGTGGTTGTAGTAGAGATCAATGTACTCTTCTAGTTCCTCCAGTTTTCCGATTTGATTAGTGGTAGTGTAGAAATTGAAGTATCAGGTAGAAAAGTTTGTGTGCAGCTAGCAGCAGGGTGCCGCCATGTTAGATCTCACACCGTCTCGCGAACGTGAGTGACGTTACGGCGTCATGCGTGGTGCACAGGTCGCATTTGAACGTTTGCCACAGGTCGCGTTTGCCCTTAGATGTCGATTTAAAGCCCCTATGTGTAATTTTATGGTCAAAATAATAATTACATTGTTTTTATTGTTTTTATGTTTTTCATGAAGTCTTTCCTTAATTAGATCATCTACAAACAAAAATCTTGTCTATTTGACGCCTCTAGGGGCTGCAGGAGGCCTCCAAAGCAATCCCTAGCTTTGTCATTGGCTAACAAATAGTCCCGACGGAACTATTTGTTAGCCAATCAGGAAGAGCCTCGCTGAGCTGCCTCTGATTAAGGAAAAATGGAGGACTGTGGAGTCAAATGTGGAGGTGGTGGAGAACTATGAATTTTAAAGGGCCACTACGGATCCTATATGGTCATAGATACTAGATATTTTCAAAAAGTGATCTAATAATGAAAGATAAGATAAAGGGAAAAAAAGAATGCCATTAAAATTCTGAGATGTATTGCTTATACAGCATATAGTTTAATTAAAGAGACTCCCTCAGCCCTATTCAGGCGGTCACTTCATTTAGATTTAGGTTGTCCTATAATGTCAAAATAACACTACACATGGTACATTTATGGATTAAATACTTACTTTCTTGACAAATTAAATGTCCATGTGTGACAATATTGTACTGAATCAGGAGTCAAGTGAATTGTCCCACTCCTAACATGTGTCAGAGGCTGATACGCTCCAAAGACAATAGTGAGAAGTGAGAAGGCAAGTTTACAGGACAGGTACTGTATATTGTACAGTAATCAACCCACTGTGGCTGTGCTCATTTACATTCTGCTAAACCGAGAGTGTGTGTACACGTAGAATTTCACAGCGACAGCCTTTTTTAGGGTGCATAATTACGCATAACTCGTGGTCACAATATAACGCCCTGATGATCAACGAGTTAGCCTACGATTCCTCCAAAACGCCACCGCTGCTTTCACAGTGTCAACAAATTGGATTCCAAACACACACCAAATATTATAATATACTGTTAAATATGTTGTCTTATAAATTCAGCACTTTGCCAGATCACTTTTCTGCCTCCTCCTCCTCTCCCTCTGCCGAGATTAGGATGCAATGCTTTTGAAAAAGTCGAAATATAGTCTCTGACAGGGCATTATTATACAGTATATATATATATATATATATATATATATATATATATATATATATATATATATATATATATATATATATATATATATATATATATATATATATATATATATATATATATGTATATAAAACTATATATATATATATATATATATATATACACACACACACACACACACACACACACACACACACACACACACACACACACACACACACACACACACACACACACACACGCACATGCACATGCACACACACAGTCACACAAAGAAAAATGTGTCAGACAGTTACGACTTGCCACTGTACCATCTAACACTGGGAGGAGAGAGAGAGAGAGAGAGAGAGAGAGAGAGAGAGAGAGAGACATTAGCCCATAATATACAGTATGTTTATATATACTGCACAGCTATGGAGGGCTGGCTGTGGTAATGCGATGCTACTGTACGGTGGTATGGAATAGAATTGAGTGGAGTGGAATGACGTCCGGTGTTAATTAAAGACGAACGACGGGCAGAATTCCTCCATGACCAATTTACTCTTGTCCCCGACCGTCTCTCTCACAGAGAGAAAGAAAGAAAGAAAGAAAAAAGTGAAGCTGAAGAGACTATATGGCTTGTCAGATGGGGACCGTCTGTCTGTCGGTCTGTCTGTCTGTTGCCGTCTCCACTGGGGTGGGGGGTGTAGGGTGGGGGGGTACCTGAGTGGCAGACATATACCCACTAAGAATAGCAACGCCAGACAAGACAGAGAGAGAGAGGGGGAGGGGGGGGGGGGGGCAGGCTGACAGGCAGGGCGGATGTAGGCATGGGCATGGGGGGCAATGCCACCCTAAATGCCCAGTCTGCCCCGCTAAACACGATAGCATGCAAAATAACCCAAGATATTTCAAATGAAAGTGCCTATATATAAAATGAATTGAAACACTAGTACTAACTAACTACAATTGTGTCACCACTAAAGCAACAGCATTTCATCATTGAAAACAGAAAACTCCCTCAGTCAGACCTTTAGCTTTATGCATTCTGCGTGTCTGTTGCAACTTCAACAACAACTGATGTTATTACTGATGCTTATACCTGCCTCATAAAAGTCCTGTAACAGAAAATTCGTGCCACAGAAGATGAAGCCGCACCCATACTATTTTCTCCTGCCCCCCCCCCCCAATTGGGAAATGTTACATCCGCCCCTGCTTACAGGCTGTAGGAAAGAAAAGGTATAGACGACTTCACACCTTGCACTGATGAGAAGAAAACACACGCAATGGAGAGAAGAGAAGAGATTCGTGCGTTGCACTCTTATTATAACACCATGCCATGCTTGAGAGAGAAAGAGAGAGTCACTATAGTGGTGCACAAAGAAGAGTGTTCGATCAATGCAAGAATGCAGTGTGTTTTACTCACCAAAATAATGTGAAATATTCTTCTTTCTTAAGTGGTTGGTTGTCTGGTTATATAGAGGGTGGTTTGGTGGAAGCACCACAGTCTCCTGAGGTGCTAGGCGGCACACTATTTACAAAAACGCTTCCAAACACTGAAAATGTGATTTTTTTTTTCTGCCTCCCACTTGTGTTTTTTTTTTTTTTCTTTTTGGTGACTGAAAATGACAAATGTTTCCTATGCGCTGATTTTTTTTTGGGGGGGGGGGTTTCAGTGCATGTAGTTACAGACTCCATTCCATAGAATTCCTGTAAATTGTGTAAATCTGACAAACACATGGAAAATAAAACCTTTTTTATACATTTTAATACATTCTACATTAATTTATTTATCCATGTATATGTTGTAAAAATGAATAAATAAATTGTTGAAACTGACTAGTTTCAACAATTATCTTTGTCTTGTTATTATATCTTTTTTTCACTATAACCATTATTTTTGGAATATAATGTGGACTATAATAATATTATTTTTTCAAAATTGAAGAAATGCCAGCCTATAGGCTATACGGAAATAAAAACAGATTGGGTTTGGGTTGCTTTTACCATTTCTCAACGTGGACAGCAATAGATACTGTGTGTGTGTGTGTGTGTGTGTGTGTGTGTGTGTGTGTGTGTGTGTGTGTGTGTGTGTGTGTGTGTGTGTGTGTGTGTGTGTGTGTGTGTGTGTGTGTGTGTGTGTGTGTGTGTGTGTGTGTGTGGGTGTGTGTTGCCTGTGTGCGTGCATGTCCCGTGCGTGTGTGTATGTGCTGACTCTATGCCGGCTGGATGGGTAGATGTTATTGGCTCAGTAGTCAAATAATCTTCGGCCTCTCAACATTTATTATCATTATCTGTTACATCCCCGCTCCGCTCTGCTCCATTCATATCGGACTGTGTGTGTGTGTGTGTGTGTGTGTGTGTGTGTGTGTGTGTGTGTGTGTGTGCGTGTGTGCGTGTGTGCGCGTATGTGTGTGCTTGGCGAAGCATACCTAGTGTGTGATAGTATGTGTGCTAATTGCATGTGTAGGCCTATATGTATCAGCATACAGTATGAGAGAGAGAGAGAGAGAGAGAGAGAGAGAGAGAGAGAGAGAGAGAGAGAGAGAGAGAGAGAGAGAGAGAGAGAGAGAGAGCACATGTAATTGGGGAGATGTACCAACATGCACATGTGTGTATATGTGCTGTGTGTGTGTGTGTGTGTGCTGTGTGTGTGTGTGTGTGTGTGTGTGTGTGTGTGTGTGTGTGTGTGTGTGTGTGTGTGTGTGTGTGTGTGTGTGTGTGTGTGTGTGTGTGTGCGCCTGCATGAGTGCGTGTGCGTGCGTGTGCACCGTACAGTAAATCACATTAGGGGCCTAATGCAGATGTTAAATTGAATCGCCTGCTGCATCATTTGTCTGGTCGATCGTTACTGGTAATACGACTGTCATATTAGCTTAGCATTCCTCATTTGGACGGGAAAATCTCTCCCCCCTTTACCCTCGCCCCCCCTCCTCCCCACGTTGGAGGAATGGCATTATGGCTGCCGGGAGGAGGAGGAGGAGGAGGAGGAGGAGGAGGAGGAGGAGGAGGAGGAGGATCTGCAGAGCTTTTAAAGCCCTACGATTTACGTTCCGTCGTACAGAGGGTGGCGCGCCTGCTGCCCCGGAAGATAGCGAACTTACAAGACCCATACAGACCTACAAAGCACCAATGATGGGCCGTAACATTTTAGAAGTAGCCAAGCTACAAAACTTAACTACATTTTCCAGTAGCTTGTAGTATAGCTTGCTACAATTTTCTGGGGATAGCTTGTAGTGTAGCTTAGCTAGATATTTTTCAAGAGTAACAATTAGTGTAGCTTACTACATTATTTTCCCACCCACAGTTTCGAATTCCAACCATTTTCAATGGATAGAATTCACTTTAGTCATAATGTTGGCGCCTTCCTTCCTTTCCCCTAATCCTCACACTTGAGAGAAATCAGCTTTAATCCCATTTAGAAGCTAAACACCAGTGTGCAATGGCATTTAAAACCTAAACATGAGTGTTTAATGGCATTTAAAACCTAAACACCAGTGTTTAATTACATTTAAAACGTAAACACCAGCATGTAATAATTAAATACCAAATGTTTATTTAGGGATATAAAATGGCCTACATTAAAACTTGAGTCACCTCAAACACCTCAAGAGTGTTTACATTCTGAACACTTATGTGTGATTTTGAAAAAAAGTATAAAGATGTTTAAAAAGTGTTACTGGTGATTCTTGTGTTTATAATGTAAATGCAGTGATATGTTTAAACAGTTTTACAAATAAAATAAGTGCCCATAAGTAACCCTAACACAATTGGTTTTACAGTGCATACTGTAGGTCTGTTCTTTTGGTTGATTGTGGGATCCACAGGCGATTTTAGGCTCTCAAGGAGCCTTAATATGAAACCAAAATGAAAACGAAACAGCGTTAAAATGAAACTAAATGGGCCTGTACGGGTCCATTTGGTTTCATTTTAACGCTGTTTCATTTTCATTTTGGTTTCTCTCAGTTATGGTTTCTCTCATTTTGGTTTCACTCTGTTAAATTCTATTTAAACATCTGCATTAGGCTCCTAGAAAATAAGAAGTTGTATGTAAGAATAAGAATCACAAGCATGAAAATTGGTTGCACAAGTTACACTGACAAAAAACATTATTTTTTATGAACTTTTTTGGCCACCAGGGGGAGCAGTGCACCCCTCGAACCTTCCTAAAATCGCCAATGGCGTGAGCGCAACACCACCAAAAGACAAAATATAAATTAGGACCTATTTTCTGTTCTTTTTCTCTTCTCCTTTTTTTACATATTCCATTTTGTCTTCCTCTCTGACTGACACAGATGGGAACAGATCCTGCGACGTGTTTCACCTCCAAACGGCACTGCAGATGAGATTTACTGTGATGTTGGGCGACGGGAGGGGAGGGGGGGCAAGTGTTGGTGAGATTGATGCTCTCTGTGCACCGCAGAACATTGATGCTCCGAGGCCTGTGTGTAATGGACGATACCGGACGGACACACGTACACACGGACGCACATGGATGGACACACACACACACACGCACATGCACGCACGCACACACGCACACACACACACACACACACACACAAATACACACACACAGACAGACAAATACGCATACATGGACGGACAAACACACAGATGCACGCATGCACACCCACACACGCGCACACACAAACACACGCAAACACGCGCACACACACACACACACACACACACACACTGTGTGTGTGATTGTAAAACAGAGGTATGGTTTATAGTGATGGGTTCACAGTGGTCATAAATAATTCTTTAACCCTGCCAGCGACCTGCAGCACATGATAAGGAGAGGTTGTATGCCACACACACACACACACACACACACACACACACACACACACACACACACACACACACACACACACACACACACACACACACACACACACACACACACACACACGTATCTGACTTGCAAGCATGTGCACACATCATGCCTGCTCGAACAACACACAGTCCTATAGCTCGGCTATAGATTTGGTTGTTTTTCTGACCCAAAATATATACTGCATATCAGCGGTTTTCAACCAGTGGTCCTTGAGAGTGTTCCAGGTCGTCCAGGCTAAATGATGGAAAGTTGGTTAACCAGATGTAACTCTTTGACAGCGTAAACATGAAACCAAATGGACCCTTGTGGGTTTCAGGTTTAAACTCTGTGAGGGTATCTACCCTAGGGGACACCGTGAGAACATGCAAACTCCACACAGAAAGGCCCTTTCACCAACCAGGAATCGAACCCAGGATCTTCTAGCTGTGAGGCGACAGCACTAACCACTGTGCCACCATGCCCCTTAAATATTGTGCAACATGACATGATAATCTTAAAATAGATACTCCTGTTTAGGGATGGGCAGATATCGGCTATACCAATATTACTGGCAGATGAAGGTTTTAAAAAATCAGAAAATATGGGTAAATATGGGTAAATATCGGGAAAAATATAATATATATTTTTTTCTTTTTTAATCGGTAAAGCACTGTTTACAGAGATGTATAGAGCAACACAATTGGGGAAATAAATCTGGCGGACCTTCATCCAATTATCATCGAGTGGAGGCAGGCCTTGGTGCACGTGCTGTTGGTCTGCTGGGGGATTTTCCAAATCACCAAATGCTCCTTTAATTGTATGTTTTTACACCCCAAAAGCCTGCATATATCGGCATTGGTTGATATCAGTATCAGTGCAAAGTAGGAGTTGGACCGGGATATTGGTAAAAAAGTCAATATTAGACATCTCTATTCCTGTCACTTTTCTTTTGCCAATACTGATACTGACTGATCCGTACATTCCATACTTATGCTCTTTGTGCTCCAAGTCCTCGATATCTAAACTATAAACTAGGCTAGGGCTTATATTTCTATCTCAATGGATGACTAGAATACTTTTCTTATAAACAATATGAACACATAGTGATTGAAGAAGGCCTGTGCATTATTTGACGATACGGTAGTGTCTGTATTAGTCTACTGTACTCACTGTCTATCAGAATGGAACACAACTGAGACAGCGTCAATCAACAAGACAGTCTGTCTGAAATGTCTACCTTACCAGGTGAGGGTGTGTATGTGTGTGTGTGTGTGTGTGTGTGTGTGTGTGTGTGTGTGTGTGTGTGTGTGTGTGTGTGTGTGTGTGTGTGTGTGTGTGGGTGTGTGTGTGGGTGTGAGAGAGAGAGAGAGATTGCATAGATATCTATAATTGATTGTGTACGTGTGTGCGTGTGTTTGCATGCGTGTGTGTGTGCGTGTATGTAAGAGACAGAGAAATCTCATGGATGTATATCGCCTATTTTGCAAGCTGTTTAAGGTGTTCGTGTTGTTGTGTGTGCGTGCGTGCATGCACACGTGCATTGCACTCGTGCGTGAATAGCAGTAGTGTGCATAGGCTGTTGACAATTCAAAGATGTCAGCTGAGTAAAGTATGCTAATGCTATTCGCTGCTTTGCATCCAATCCAAACACACCAATGTATTCCACACTGGCTAGGGGATGCTAATTAACTGTGTGTTTGTGTCCGTGCATGTATAAATGTGTGTGCGTGCATGCATGTGCATGCATGTGCGTGCGTGGGCCTCTGGAGACTATAGGATCAGATAAGTAACTATGATCACTATTTATCTTCACGAATACATACGACCATTACTTGAGCTTATGCAGTTAACTGAATTTAAATTGAATTTAATTTGAATTCCATTTCAATTTCAAATTGTAGTATCACAATACATCAATGATATCATTGAAATGGTGTATACATGTATACATTAACTGCTGTTGGGTCGCTGTAGTATCTGTACAACAACAACAACAACAACAACAACAACAACAACAACAACAATGCCCCCCAAATGCCCTGACTGCCCCACCAAACATGATGGCATGCAAAACAACCCAAGGTACCCAAGAAATTAAAGTGCTTATACCGGTAATTAAAATGATTTGAAACACTACTACTGCTACTAACTAACTACAGCTGTGTCACCACCAGTGTTGTGAATAACGCCCTTACAAGTAACGCCCTTACAGTAAGGGATTACTTTTTTCAGTAACTTCTAACGTAACTCCTTACATTTCTCAAATTCATAACGGCATTATGATTAGTGTACCATCGTTACTATCATTACTCCACGGCGGCGGCAGGACTCGCTGCACTGTGTGCTGTCTGTCTTCTTCAGCTCGCTTTTTCACAGTCTAACATAGAGTATATTGAATAGAGAAGGCACCGAAGGAAAGTTCCCCTCCACTTGCATTGTTTCCTCCGGATGCCTGATCTAGTTTTAATATATCTATGTGTGTAACGCCACGTGATAAGTATAAGCCAATCAGAGCCAGTCTTATTCGTCGAGCAGAGCAGAGCCATCTAGTAGAACAGCTGCGACATTGAGGGGGCAGAAAAAAATGCTTATGATCCCATAGACTTAAATGCATCCGGTAACCTCGGTTGTCCCAATTCAATAGAAGTGTATATAGATGAGCCGCCATTTAAGTGGCCCCATGAAGTGAACAGAGTTTTCGTGTAACTAAAGGCTCTGGCCTCTAGCACACAGACACAACCAGCTGTTGTTGCTGCGCACACACTAGCATTTGAGCTGCGGTAAAATACGCTCTCAGACGCAATGATACGAGGAAGACAGCGTGACTGGAGCCTTTGCAGCGTGGAAATATAAACACTATTTTACATTCTTGCTGGTAAAGCAGGGGTTTTCAACAGGTGGTCCGGGGAGGATTCCAGGTGGTCCTCACACTAAATGATGGAAAGTTGGTTAACCAGATGCAATTCTTTGAGAGTGTAAACATGAAACCAAACGGAAATAATCATCATCTGAATTAGCCCAAGTCTACACAAGTAGAGAATGTAGAAGTTTCTGTATGTTTGACTTTTTGTTTTTGAAATCCAACCTGATATTGTGGACAAAAGAGAATAAATCTTTAGTTTTGAGGTCTGTGAGGCCAAAATGTCCTCAAATGGTGGTCCGTGGCTCAAATGCAGAATAAACAGTGGGCCATGGTATGAAAAAGGTTGAAAACGACTGTGGTATAGGACGTGGACGAAAACCAAAACATTGAGGTGAAGTGTAGACAGCAAGCATTGTCCTCAGCAAAGAAAATCCTAATACAGCCCATGCTCAGCATGCTGCCATTAAAGGGGAATTCCAACCCCTTTTAAAAATAAAGGTCCTAAAAGAAAAATCATTAACATGGCGAAACACAACCTCCATTTCTAGTAAACACAGAATGGGGAGATCTTTGTCTTGTCCACGCAACATCTCTAAGGCATATTAATGTCAGTAAAATGTTGAAAATGGGAAGAATTTCACTTTAAACTTGTAAGCACGAATACTACAGAAAAACACCCCTTTTTGTATGTTTTTTTTTTATAAAAGTAAAGTAAAGTAAAGTAACGCCCTTACTTTCATAATTTAGTAAGGAATAAAGTAACTAGTTACTTTTTCAGGGAAGTAACTATAACTATAATTCCCTTACTTTTTAAAAGTAACTTCCCCAACACTGGTCACCACTAAACCAACAGCATTTCATCATTGAAAACAGAAAACTCTCTGAGACAGACCTTTAGCTTTATGCATGCTGCGTGTCTGTTGCAACTTCAACAACAACTGATGTTATTATTGATGCTTTACTTGCCTAATAAAAGTCCTGTAACTGAAAACGGTATGGGTGCGGCTTCATCGCCCGTGGCGTGAAGCGAAACAGGCGATGCAGCCGTCCCCAATTGGGAAATGTTACATCCGCCCCTGCTTTCTCTAATTCTCTACAGTCTGTACTGCACTGGAGCTGATCCAACATGGAACATCCCATCCCAAGGCAGACAGACAGGACAGTAGAGGAGCAACAACAACACATGTAATACTGTGCAGGTTATTCAGTACTTTAGAGTGATGCTAGATGTAGAAATATGGGTCACACTTGGAGCTGTAACTGCTGTCACAACTGCTGAGTGGGTGCCATTAAATTTACACGACTGAGGATACACAGTATGATGCACACGGTATTACTGGATATACATTCTATCATTATTATTATAACAGAAATATTATTCAAACAGTTGCACTGTTTTAGTTTTCACCCTGTTTTTTCTTTGAATATTTTGATGTAATTTTGAATAGGCACAATACACTGGAGTCCTGCACCGTACTGTATGGATGGACTTGGACACGTTACTCCTGTATTATTCTTGTATTTAATGTACTTTACTTTAATTATAATTATAGGTTATAAACAACAAGTGCAGGCACTGCTGAGCTGTAATCATGAGGAACTGTTTGGTGAAAGGGAGGAAGAAGTTTTTTGAAAATGTGCAGTTACGTTGAGACCACTTCCTGAAGTGTCACATGGTGTACTGTAATGATTCAGTATACATACACACTACTGAATGATATACAGTATATACAAGGACCTTTACTGAAAGGTAAGGATGTCTTCTCATTCAGTCTTGGTAGAATCTAGATTTTATAACTAATAGTAACTATAACCTTTGTGTGTGTGTTTGTTAAATACGATCCATGTCTCTTTACCTGGTTTTCACTGCTGATATAAACTATTCGGTTTTTTGCTCTACAGTGTATTGATTCATTGAGTCATTATTAGAGTTTTTTGATTTCTATCAATAAATTGTTGCTCATTCTTTGTAGTTATGGATCAGTTGTAAAATAAATAGAGAAATATGCCAATGAATTTGTAACAATATAGAAGAATAGCATCTTAGATCCTAAAGCAAGCCCTCTGGAGTTCCCAGATTAGGTATAATTTTATTCAAATTATTTTCTTAATATCTTAAAGGGCTTCACCCCTTCTGCAAGATGACCTTATTTTAGTTATGTTTTGGACAGAAGAAACACTTCCCTGTCTTTTTGTTAATGTGTGTAACATTTGGTTAGATATAGTAAGACTCTCCCCTCCACATGAAAGCATGATGGTAATTGTAGGAATTCAACAGATCCAGTCACACCATAGTCAAACACACAGACTACATTATTGCACATATAGTGCAAATATTAATAGTTACCACATACTGTTATCACCTACAAATACTATCAACATTGAGTGATTGCAATGTAGGATGCCTTTGAATTTCTGACAATATTTATACCCAAAAACAATGTTGTAATTGTAAATGCTGCATTGTCACGAGAGTTGATGACAATTTTGCGTTACGTGCCGATGACGATTCCTTATTTACCCTTTTAACAACACCAGTGATTATTTTCACAGGGAGGAACAATGAGTGACTCAGAGAAGTCAGAGGAGGAGCCCAGCACTTCTACTAAACATAACCTGGGGAGTGACACTACTAATCAACATCAATTCTTATGCTTTGGTAATTGATTTTCTTCTTGAGAGGAGGGCGTTTGGACATGTGGAGATGTTAGGGGTGTTGATCCAAGGTTTTGTGTTTGTCACGCCAATGTTTGTCGAGACACAGAGGGATGGAATATCGTTTCCCTCTCATCTACAGTGCAATAAATACAATAAAGACAGACAATAAAACGAGAAGTAACAGTAATGCAACAGATTGCAGGCAATAAAGTGCTAGATACTGTAAGTGCTATTTTACTACTAGAGTGCAGCAGTTGGGTTCATGCAGAATCCTGTAGTATGCATGAACCCTTTTTTTGTTTATGAAAAAGTATTGTACATGTGCAAAGAAAGAGAGAGAGCAGCAGCTGTTGTGTATGTACAAAACATGTGAGCGATCATGAGCGGTGTCATATAGATAGTCATTTGTTACGCTGCATCACCTAATCAACCTTCTGGTAAAAGTGTGTCTGATTTTAATACCTTATTTGTTTCCCAACAGCTCCTACCACCACCATACTCGGCACAGGGATCCAGAACCCACAGATCCAAACTCCAATCCACAATTATTTTCCTACAGACAAAAAAGAAAGAAAGAAACTTAAGAAAAAGAAGGGTTCTAAGTTGACCAAAGCAGACATCGGAGCACCCAGTGGGTTTCAGTAAGTTTACCCAGCAATTCTTGATTCATTCTTTCTCTCGTGACTCCATCAACCGACGGTGTCTCTCATACACAGCAATATTTAAAACTAATTTGCAGTCTCTCTCTCTCTCTCTCTCTCTCTCTCTCTCTCTCTCTCTCTCTCTCTCTCTCTCTCTCTCTCTCTCTCTCTCTCACCCTCTAGACATGTGTGTCACGTTGGTTGTGACACAAAAAATGTCATGACCGAGACACACCGTGGGCGAATTATGATTGAGGAGGTATTTAAAGTTTTTCCCTTTTCACTTTTGTTGAAATGGATTGCACCCACGTGAATTGTCAGTTCGTACATAAACTGGTCCACATAAGTGAACCTTAAGTTGGAGTTTTTCCTCCACCTTAATACCAATTCGTATTGTATCTTATGCCTAATTTTAATTGTTGATTAGTCACGTTTACAACAGTGGTGGTGAACAGGTGTGTGACAGTCACAGTTGTGGGCCACTCAGTCACAGGTTTGTGCCAGGAACATGAGCATGGGTCCTGTAATTTTCTTGATTATTTTATATGCTCCAAGCAGCAGCAACACATGTGGAAGCAAAATGCCACATTTGTTCCTTCACGATAAGGGCCGTGCAATAGAATAATTGCAAGTATGGCAGCATCATTTGGTGTCAGCCCTGGTACCATTTCAAAATAAGACCAAATTTCGTGATGCCCTAACACCCTCAAAGACACCTTTAGCACTGTTACTCATTCCAGGAGTATTAAAGTTCTGGCTTGCATTTTTTTTTCTTTTTTTTTTCCTTTTTTTCGGAAAAGCTTGATGTCGGCTAAAGCCGTAACAAACCATAAGTCTCTATCCTCTACCAGCCAAAACACGCAGGAAGTGACATCACAGCTGAGCCTAAAACATAAGCTGCACAGAAGCCAGGTCTAGGGTTTTTGTTACACTCCACAATTGGTCTGCATATGATGTGATATCCTCTGTTCACATGTCGCAAGCATGTCACTGAATTCCTGGAAAAAAGGAAGAAAAAAAAATCACACCAACTGGGTAAACTGAGTGGTGCTGTGTGTAATCCGTATTGGTGAAAACAGCACCCCTGTTGGTACTGTAAACACAACCAGAGTCCACAACCAGAGAATGTCATTCTCTGTCATTAATGTCATTAATGGTCATTTTGATCTGTATGTTTGACTTTTTTTTTTTTTTTTTTTTTTTGCCCAAATCCAGCCTGGAATTTAGTTTTGGGGTCTGTGGGGCTAAAATGTCATGAAACGGTGGTCTGTGGCTCAAATGCCAAATAAATATTGGGCCCTGGTTGAAAACTAATGCTTCATAGAAATCTCTGGATTTACCAACCCTGCCATTCTTCCAGCCCACCCTAGTAGGGCTGGCTAAATCCGGCCCTGGTTTACTTGACTGTAACTCTTGAATGTGTGACTGCTTAGTCATGTCATGTTTTATTATGTATACTTTGTTAAAAAAATACAAAACAAATAAATAAATAATAATAATATTTACTAGTTTGCTTATTTAGGAGAACTTCCTGGAAGCACCACAAGGAAGGTTTATACCGATGAAGTCACGTGTAAGACAGTACGAGACTTTACATGGTAAGAAATCAACCGTGTGTGTGTGTGTGTGTGTGTGTGTGTGTGTGTGTGTGTGTGTGTGTGTGTGTGTGTGTGTGTGTGTGTGTGTGTGTGTGTGTGTGTGTGTGTGTGTGTGTGCATATTGTCATCCCAATGCAATAAGTCATTACTGTAAGCAAGAAAATTATTTTTGGTATTATGTATTAGTTATTTTAATGTAGCTGTGCAGTAAGTGGGATAACACAGGCGTGTACAGTATATCACACTCTATGGATTAGAGGTAGGGATATATGGCTAGGGACTTTATTTGCTGCTAACAACCCGTTCCATTACCATCCATAGGCTCTGTAACCAGCAAACATACCAGTAGTTCTAAGCTGACCAAAGCGGACATCGGATCACCCATTGGATTCCAGTAAGTTACACCAAAAATATTCTTGGTCCATTTGTCCATCGCCCAAGGAGCTCTCTCATTACATCTCTCCTTGTCATAACCCCGCCCTCACCCCCGACACCCCCCCCCCCCACACACACACACACACACACACACGATCACTTGATGTGATCTCACCAACATGTCGTCATCCCTTGCCCCTCCCCCTACCGCCCCTCCGCCGGTGTCATTTGGAGCCACGCCCACCCCAAAAGGTTGACTCCTCCCACTTCTAGACCACTGTGACTAACACATTATTTCAGGCTTTCCGTTTTCGCGATGGGAAATGAAAGCCTGGATGTCGAGGCTAGGGGTTCAGTGAACCCACAGGCCCTCCTTTAGCCCACTAGGGAGCCCCCTCTCAATGACTAGGGCTGACGGGAGGAGGAAGAACCGCAAACTTGTGAAAAACATAAACAACAACAACACACCACCAGCCTGTACAGAAGGAATATATAGTGTATACACAGCAGGGTAAGAATTTGGGGCAAAAATTGTTCTGTAATCTACAAAAGTGTGTTTTTACATCCTACATTTTAGAACCCAGTGGTTTTCAACCGTTGGTCAGTGGGCAACCAGTGGTCTTTGAGAGGGTTCCAGGTGGTCCCCAGGCTAAATGATGGAATGTAAAAGATTAATGGTAATTTTGATCTGTATGTTTGACTGTTTTGTTTCCCAAATCCAGCCTGGAATTGTGGATAAAAAACAAAATCTTTTGTTTTGGGGTCTGTGGGACGAAAATGCTGAATAAATAGTGGGCCCTGGTATCAAAACCTAACTGCCCTAACCAGTTATTTACTACTTTACAGTTGTTGATCTTATTCTTTATGTCCTTTCTAGAGAGCAGCGCCAGGAACCGGAGGGCAGGGATGGTGCCTGGGGTGTGGAGTCTGGGCCGCCGCAGCCTCCTCCTTCTCTGCTACCTCCACCCATGACTGGTAGAGGCAGGCCTGCTCTGCCTCCCCCTGTACCACCCCGATGCCCCGTGGCATCTGCCCCAGTCCGCAGCACTGCACCATTACCTCTTGCAGAATGCACGGCGCTTCAGCCTCCTCCTCTTCCCCCTCCTCTTCCTCCTCCACCTCCTCGCCATCGTCCCACTCCTCCTCTTCCTCGTCTTCTTTTAGCTTGTCCCCCACCTCCTCCCCTTCCACCTCCTCCTCTTCAAAAACCTGCACGCAGTTGGAAAATGTTGCAATTGCTGGGTACTATAAGGTAGGGGTATAGGCAACCTTTTTCACATGAAGTGCCATGATGTTTTTTTTCCCTTGACACTCCGAGTGCCATAGTACAAATTTACAATAAATTCCCTTATAGTCAGTAAATAGTGCATTCTCACGGTTTCCACATTATCTTTATTGGGCATTGGGCAGACACAGTACAAATACACCTCTCCCAGGCGGGAAGCACAGATCTGTAACTCTTGAGAGTATACCGGTAAAATGAAACCAAATGGACCCTTATAAATCTGTAACTATTGAGAGTGTAAAATCCATTTGATTTCATTTTATGCCTTCAAAAGTTAAATTATATTTAACTTCAGAATTACATAATTTTCAAGAATCTATACAATTAGAAAATGTAGAAGAATTGTTATTTTGAACCTATCTCCTAAATTGTGGACACAAACTTGAAAATCCTTAATAGTTTTGCCTGGTCTGGGAGACTAAACTCAGCATTAAATGGTGGTCCGTTCCTAAACTGCAGAATAAACATGAATGGATAACTTTAGATAAATGAGTATGGTGTTACAATTGAAAGAAGCTACAAATGACAAAACATGTTTTTCTATATATAGCCTAACCTTTTTCCCAACATTTTTTTTGTTTTTTTGGGCTACCATGGGGCACCAGGAACCCCCGTGGCAGGTCCCCAACACGGCCAATGCATCCTTCCACTCCTCTCCCACTCACGGCTGATGGAGGTGAGCCTGCTCTCTGCCACTCCCAGATGTTA
The DNA here is from genome assembly GCA_039105355.1 of Benthosema pterotum. Classification (NCBI taxonomy): domain Eukaryota; kingdom Metazoa; phylum Chordata; class Actinopteri; order Myctophiformes; family Myctophidae; genus Benthosema; species Benthosema pterotum. The sequence goes on along the minus strand of CM076973.1, from coordinate 42,533,457 downwards.
CGTTTGTGACGCCTACCAACCAATCATCATCTCTCTCCTGCTCTAAAGATGTATTTTTCCATTTAAACATCAGCAATCTGAATAGTTGAAACAGCATTCGGCTATGCTCAAACTACAATATAGGAATGGCTGACCAAACATTTGGCAAATATACTGTAGCACTCACACAACATAAATACAACATACTACTAACTACAGTAGTGTTGGGCAGTATTACTTAGGAGAGTACTATCTTAACTTTACTTATGACTCCTTAAAAGTGATATTACATTACTTATTCCTGAATACTTTCCCCAAGTCTCCCCTCCCACCTGCAAAGGAATAGACATGTACAACACAATCCGTTTAATGACAACTGCAATAACTTGTAGTGTATGTCGTGTGTGTAGAATGCTGTGGTGGGTTCGGATCTACAAACTACTGCACATCTCTGTTATATGTTGATGGCTTGTAAATCTGTTCTACTGTATTTTCACATCATGCAACAACAAGCTCATTTGTAATAAGTAATGAGGCATGTTTTGGCAGAGTAACATATTACATATTAACCTACACATTTTGGAATAATAATGTAATAATAACAATGTAATATTGTTACACTACTTTTGCTGGAAAGGGTAATAATATTACACTAATATGTAATATTTACATACTATGACTATTAGCTAACTAGCAGTGTTGGGGCATGTGCACTACGTAAATGAATATATTACATAATATACAGTATTACAGAAATGCAGTAACTTAGCAAAAAAAATCTAATATATTATACTTCTCTTTCTGTCAATCTGTCTCGTTGCAAGTGTTCTTGTGAAATTATCTTGACAACTGCAGAAGTTAAATAATTACTTATTTTCTATATTTGTCATCAAATGATTTACTGTCTTTCATGAATTCAAAGAATACATTTAACTCCTGTGTTAACTGTCCATAGCTGAGTAGGATGAGGTAGGTCTATGCCAGTACTGTTTTCAGGAGCAACATTTTTTCTATTGGATTTCAAATGGATTTGTCCAGAATAGCCAAGTGTACTTTCTTTATTTTAGGTGTGCCACTAGCCTACGCAATATTTGATTAATTGTGATACTAAATATTTAATTATATATTTTGTAAAAAGTTATTTTTTAAGTAATATGTAATAGTAATATTAATATATTACACTTGCTCAGACAGTAATATTGTAATATAATATATTGCTTTAAAATGAAGGTAACATTAATAAGTAATATATTAACAAGGTAAAGTAATCCCAACACTGCTAAGTAGCACTTGCTAATGTCATCCAACAGGCAGAGAAGATTTTGATGAAGACTTCTGGGACTCAGAATACTTGTTTCCCACCGCAGTCTTGGCGCATGTGTGAATTACTCAATATGACAGGATTACAAATTTCTATGTCTGTTTTTATTTTTCGGTTTATAATGATCTGAAGCATTCATAGTCAGAGCTCAAGTCGACATGTAAACACAATATAATTCTAATAATGTTTAACTGTAATGACATTACTGCAACCCAAGTCCTTTACACTGTTAAACACTCATGGTGCAGACTCCAGTTTTTAGGTGATAACCTAACCAGCCTCCCGACTCACCCAATACAACCACAAGATCACCACTCACTAGCATCTGTTGTCAATGTCACCCAATAGCTGAAGAGGATTCTGACGGAGATATATATGATTTCTCTCCCACAGAGTTGGATTACATTATTAATTTCCGTCACTCTTCAGTTCGTGCACTTCAATCTCCCATCTCACAACAGCCTCATGATAGAGCATCACCTCCACCCCTTCCTCGACCTGGAGCATCACTTCCACCACCTCCTCGACCTGAAGCATCACTTCCACCACCTCCTCGACCTGGAGCATCACTTCCACCACCTCCTCGACCTTCTCGACCTAGAGCATCACTTCCACCACCTCCTCCACCTGCATCATCACTTCCACCACCTCCTCCACCTGGATCATCACTTCCACCACCTCCTCCACCTGCATCATCACTTCCACCACCTCCTCCACCTGCATCATCACTTCCACCACCTCCTCCACCTGGATCATCACTTCCACTCTTTCCTCGATTGTGAGTGTAAAATGAAACCAAATCCATTTGATTTCAGTTTATTCCCTCAAAAGTTAAATTATATTTAACTTCAGAATTACATAATTTTCAAGAATCCACACAATTAGAAATGTAGAAGAATTGTTATTTTAAACAACCTAAATTGTGTACAAAAACTTGAAAATCCTTAATAGTTTTACCTGGTCTGGGAGACTAAACTCAGCATTAAATGGTGCTCCGTTCCTAAACTGCAGAATAAACATGAATGGATAACTTTAGATAAATGAGTATGGTGTTACAATTGAAAGAAGCTAGAAATGACAAAACATGTTTTTCTATAGCCTAATCCTTTTCCCAACTTTTTTTTGTTTTTTTGGGGCTACCATGGGGCACCAGGAACCCCCGTGGCAGGTCCCCAATATGGCCAAAACCTCCTTCCACTCCTCTCCCACTCACGGCTGATGGAGGTGAGCCTGCTCTCTGCCACTCCCAGATGTTACGTTTGTGACGCCTACCAACCAATCATCATCTCTCTCCTGCTCTAAAGATGTATTTTTCCATTTAAACATCAGCAATCTGAATAGTTGAAACAGCATTCGGCTATGCTCAAACTACAATATAGGAATGGCTGACCAAACATTTGGCAAATATACTGTAGCACTCACACAACACAAATACAACATACTACTAACTAGTGTTGGGGAATATTACTTAGGAGAGTACTGTCTTAACTTTACTTATGACTCCTTAAAAGTGATATTACATTACTTTTTACTAGAATCAAAGAATAATATTACATATTCCTGTAATACTTTCCCAAGTCTCCCCTCCCACCTGCAGAGGAATAGACATGTACAACACAATCTGTTTAGTGACAACTACAATAACTTGTAGTGAATGTCGTGTGTGCAGAATGCTGTGGTGGGTTAGGATCTACAAACTACTGCACATCTCTGTTATCTGTTGATAGCTTGTAAATCTGTTCTACTGTATTTTCACATCATGCAACAACAAGCTAATTTGTAATAAGTAATGAGACATGTTTTGGCAGAGAAACATATTACATATTAGCCTACACATTTTGGCAGAGTAATATCGTTACACTACTTTTGCTGGAAACGGTAATAACAATAATATGTAATATTTAATTAGTTGCTGCCCAACACTGACTACTAACTAACTAGCACTTGCTAATGTCATCCAACAGGCAGAGAAGACTTTGATGAAGACTCCTGGGACTCAGAATACTTGTTTCCCACCACAAGTGAGGCTAAGTCTTGGCGCATGTGTGAATTACTCAATATGACAGGATTACTAATTTCTATGTCTGTTTTTATTTTTCTGTTTATAATGATATGAAGCATTTATAGTCAGAGCTCAAGTCGGCATGTAAACACAATATAATTCTAATAATGTTTAACTGTAATGACATTACTGCAACCCAAGTCCTTCAGACTGTTAAACACTCATTGTGCAGACTCCAGTTTTTAGGTGATAACCTAACCAGCCTCCTGACTCACCCAATACAACCACAAGATCACCACTCACTAGCATCTGTTGTCAATGTCACCCAATAGCTGAAGAGGATTCTGACGGAGATATATATGATTTCTGTCCCACGAGGTTGGATGACATTATTAATTCCGGCCACTCTTCAGTTTGTGCACTTCAATCTCGACTTAGAGCATCACCTCCACCCCTTTGTCGAACTGGAGCATCACTTCCACCCCTTCATCAACCTGGAGCACCACCTCCACCACCTCCTCCACTTGGAGCATCACCTCCTCCACTTGGAGCATCACCTCCACCACCTCCTACACCTGGAGCAGCACCTCCACCACCTCCTCCACTTGGAGCATCAACTCCACCACCTCCTCCACCTGGAGCAGGGACTCCACCTCCTCCTTCTCTACAGGCGAGCCGGAGACCAAGCAGTGACACAAGTCTCTACACGTGTTCTACCATCCAAGGTTAGGTTATGACTTATGCTATTAGTGGGGTTGCCAAGGGGGACGGACCCCACTGCTGTTATTGTGATGGCTGTAAACCTTTTCCTAGGGGAACCCCACTACTGTTAATGTGATTCTTTCTAATATTTATTTTATAAACTTCCTGCCAATGAGAATCCACTGTTCTAGATGATGTAACAAAAGCATGTTTCAAAATTGGTAGGTCACTAGGGGATACTGTAGGTATCGTCAGAGAATGTGCATGTTGCTCTACTCCTAGAAAACCTAGACAGTGGTGGAGAGCTTTAGGACTCAGAGCAGCATTCGTATACAAGTGGTGAGGCCAGTGCAGCATCATGTCACCATCACAGCATTAGTGGGGCTAGCTTCTCGGTTGCAGATTACAATATCACTGGGGCAAAACCCACTTAGCAAATGCAAAATTGCATTCATTCTTGTATTATATATGAACTCTGGATAAGCGATGCCTTAACCCCAGGAGTGTTGTGGAGGGGGAACACTTCTCTCACTTCTAAAATATTTTTATTTTGTGCAAAAAAATGTTTGTTTTTTTACTTGCATGCAATGTAAAGTAAACCTTGTATAATTAGCTTATTCGGTGTCTGTTTATACAGACAATAGTGTGTAATAGTGTGTCTGTGTGTGTTGTGCATGTGCACGCAAATGCACATGCATGTGTGCATGTGTTTTACAGGGGTCCTACTAATTGCCCAAAAGTACAAAACAACCCAAAACTACCCAAATGTACCCAAAAGCATACCCAAAATCACCCAAAAGCATACCCAAAAGTACCCGAAACTACGCAAAAGTACCCCAAACTACCCAAAAGTACCCAAAAGCATACCCCAAACTACCCAAAAGTACCCGGAAGTACCCAAAAGCGCCCAAAACTACCCAAAAGCATACCCAAAAGTAAAAGCATACCCCAAACTACCCAAAAGTACCAAAAAGCATGCCCAAAAGTGCCCAAAGCTACCCAAAAGTACCCAAAACTACCCGAAACAACCCAAAAGTACCCAAAAGCATACCCAAAAGTACCCCAAAGTACCCAAAACTACCCAAAAGCACCCAGAAAGAACACCAGATTACCCAAAACTACCCGAAAGCATACCCAAAACTACCCCAAACTACCCAAAAGTACCCCAAACTACCCAAAAGCATACCCAAAACTACCCAAAAGTAGCCAAAAACTACCCAAAAGTACCCAAAAGCATACCCAAAAGTACCCCAAACTACCCCAAAGTACTCTTTAAAACTCTAAAACTCCCACTAAAGGTCTCAACGGGCCTGAAAATAAAGGCCCGGCCGTAACTGGGCCCTAACTGATCAGGCCCGACGCCAGCCCAGCCCGACTAAATGGAATTGATTTTAGGACCAACCCAAACTCCCACTACAAAACTGCTTAACTCTCAGTGATCACCTTGACACGGTCTTTAGTTTCCCATTTTTTGTGCAGACAAGATGATTCCAATGATAGTACTGGAGGTCACTGGAGGACGTCATCGTCCAGTGACGTTCAGGACTAGTCCAGATCACAGCCCATATGGGGCTCATTTCCAGGACATCTTTGGCTGTTGAAATATAAAGCTACCACAATTATGATTCAGATCCGGCTAGTTAGTCTTGAAAAAGTTAGCCTGGCCTCAATCTGACTTTCTCTGATTCATCCAGGGACGTCATGTCTTCAGTGGACAGGTTTTGTGTTTGTTTGAAATCAAGTGACTAGTCTTGCATTGCCTTGATCTGGACACAGTCAAGATGTCACTAAAGCCTGATTTACACTGGCAGCCAAATCCAGCCTGAATCAGATCTGAGATACTATACATTGAGCCTGGACTCTGATGCGTTAAAAATGAGTCATGTGACCTTAGGCCAATTGGATTTCTATTTTGAAGTGACGTTTCTATTTTGAAGTGATTCAGACTAGATCTTCAGGCTAGCTGCCAGTGTAAAACTGGCCTAATTCGCCCCGCCCTGACTGTGCTTACTGGGAACATCCTGTCTGCAGTTGGTAAGCTAGGTGTGAGGACCTTTGGATGCTCAAGGCCTTGTTTTCAAGCGATTAAAAAAGAAGTACTGCATGCAGCAAAGTCACACAAATATTACAAATATAGTAATCTACCAAGCCAAATATTTTGTGTGTAGAATCTGATGGAGGATACAGAGGAAGCAGCCTCCTGTTTGGAGCCCACAGTCTGTGTCACATCACCAGTAAGAAGAAAGAAGAGACTCACAGAGGGTTAACTTCATCTCTAAGCTCCCCACACTTGGTTTTACCGGTATGATTAAAATGTATTTCAGATACACAAAGTACAACACAGACTTTTTCAACCTATATAATTTGTCCTCACTGATGTTCACAATTAGTGGTGTAATAATATAGTAACTGCATCGAAAATTGATTTAAATCTGAAAAATTGAAGTATATCGAAATGCAACATTGACCATGTATCGAATTGTTATGCAAAGCAAATAATCAGAATGAAATCGTTTTGCCACTCAGATATCAATTTTATTAATGACATTTTTGTGCATGGTATTCAGCAATTATAGAAGAAAAAAGAAAAAGAGGGCTTAAGTTTAAAACAATGTCAATGTATTTTAAATAGATACTATATCAATTCAAAGCTCCATTGTTTCTGATTGGGTGTTATCCCTTACTTATTGTTTTTATAAGAAAAAAAATGTTTGCCTTTTGGGTGATTAATACATCACTGACATTATGATTTGTAATTTTAGCACATTGCCAAATTTACACCAGATGTCTGTGGAGAAGAGAGGGAACAAAGATACAGGTATATGGGCAACCTCAATTACACACCTGAATTGAGTACAAGAGATATTAAGTGTAAGTGTAAGTGTAAGTGTAAAGAACAAGGATTTCAACAACACCTGATTCACTTCTACTACAGTATCTCAATGATATACTAATGCAGGGATGTCAAGGGATGTCACAGTGGGTCAAAATAGAAACATTGGTACAAGGCAAGGGGCAGAACTGCCAGACTGTTTCAATACACCGGCTAAAAGGACCCCTCGAAAACAGCCAAAAAAAGTACATTTTCATGGAAAGATGAAACTGCATGCATTAAAAAGGGAAAATGCATTATTGAAAGTCAGGTTACTGTTCTACTTTCCTCACCAAGCACTGATTTCATAGTAAAATGAGAACGTAAATGAAAGGATTTGCATTCATGTCTCATCATAGTGCGTCAAATATAACCAGAGGGGTCATTTCTAATAGCAATTCAATATCATCCTGCAGGCCGAAGATAATTCATTCACAGGCCTGATTTGGCCCGCGACCCTTGCGTTTGACATATGTGTACTAATGTCATTCTTGAACTAAATTAGTGTTTTAATGTAATTTATTATCACATTTTTCTATGCCACAGGTTCCGTTGCCACAAGGCTGGCCTGTTCCAGTGCAGTGTGACAGGCGTGGTGTTTGGGATGGAGGAACAGGGAGAGGTGCTCTACAAGACGCTGCCCTGGAACCACGTCTTTCTACACTACGCTGGAAAGAGACCTGCTGGACCTCTCTATCACTTCACCTGTGTGACAGGTTCTGCCCATCAGCTGCACCTCCCTCACTGTGACGCTAGTAAGTGTTAACCTAGCCTGGTCTAGCCCTCAATGATTTTGGCCTTAGGGGGCGGGGGTGTCGTGGGATCCACACGGCGGAAGTGTTGCGCTCTGATTTGATCTCACTAACGTGTCGTCATCTCCGGCCCCTCCCCCTCCCGTCCACTGCTGTTCTACGTCACATCATTTAGAGCGACGCCCACCCCGGAAGGTTCACTCCCCCCTCAAGGCCACTTTCCAACGTGCGTTAGTCCAGGCTTTCCGTTTTCGCGCAACGCGAATGAAAATGAAAGCCTGGGTGTCGAGGCTAGTGTTAACCTTACTGTTGATCATCATGTTTACAAACTGACGTTATACTGTTTAAGGCTACTTCTATAAAGGACCAGGGGCCTATTTCACGAAAGGTGGATAAGGGAAAAAGCCAGGATTTAACTGATATCCCGGTTTATTATATCCTGGATTAGCGTTCATTCGGTTTCATGAAAACTGGTTAATCTTGCCAGATTAACTTGACCAGTTAACCTGGATATGTTGAGGCTTGATTTGGTTTCATGAAAGCAATGCCGCATTAGTTCCCATGGAAACTAATGCTATGCACTTAGCCTGCTCCGGACCAGGCTAACAGTCAGGTTTAGCCTAATCCTCATGTCTTTGCTGTTTATTAGGCCAATCCAATTACTTTTTACACTGTTATTTCAACGCCTGTGATTGTATATGGACTCAACTTGATTAGCTCCACAGGGGTGCACTTCTGTGTGGAGGGACCACCACCCGTGCAGTCTAGATTTTCATTTTTTATGTCTAAAAATATTAAAAGTTAGCAGCACAGAGGTTTTATCCACCTTCACTTACATTTAGGCTAATATTGAGTCTGCAGGCACTTACCATTCTGTAGTATGTTTTTGTGCTTTATTTTACATTACTTTCATGTTATACCCCTCGTGTTTGTTCTGTATATCAAACGTTAATATTAAATACTGAACGTCTACCAAAATGTGATAGATAGATAGATAGATAGATAGATAGATAGATAGATAGATAGATAGATAGATAGATAGATAGATAGATAGATAGATAGATAGATAGATAGATAGATAGAGCAGAGGTTTTCATCAAGTGGTCCGGGGAGAGGATCAGAGAGAGAGAGAGAGAGAGAGAGAGAGAGAGAGATCCCACTTAATGTCAGCATTTCATGGCGCATAATAGCGTAGTTGATATAGGCTACCTATTTACACACTTACTTCGTTCGGGGAGCATAATGCAATCAGTGAACCATTTCAGCTTATACCCCAATATAGCCGCGTTTTAAACATATACAGTAGGCCTATACAGTAGCTCACCCTCCCCATCATATATCATGGTCTTCAACTTTTATTTTTGATAAGTTATGCATTCAGTCTATTGGCAATAGTTTGCCATGGATTGGATCGGATCCGATCGCCATGCCATATCCCTGGTCTTATTAATCGCGCTCGTATTGCCCTTTATTAATGATCGCCTTCGAGATCATCAGCAGCTGCTGCTGCGTTTCTGCCGCGAAAGGCACGGCCATAGATATATATAAGAAGGCTTTCTTATATATATCTATGGGCTCGGCTCTTGCCGGTCTCGCCCATGATTGGTCACGCTCAAGGAATCTACAATCCTCATCAAGGCTTTTCAAGCAGTACGTGCACGAGCCTGCAAGCGGGGCTATATGATCCTGGCTCGCTAAATCTGCACATTTTGAGCCTCGCTTGGCTTTGGTGGAACGGAATGAACCAGGCTCTAAAGACCAGGATATAAAAAGCGTGGATTTGGCTTAAATCCCCGATTTCCTAATCCACCCGTCGTGAAATACCCCCCTGATACACCTAGCAATGTTTTGATCGATATCAACAAAGCAACATCAATTATCAACGTTGACTTTTCACTGAACTCCTGGTAGTTCACAAAACCAGATCATTAGCGCCCTCTACTGGTCAACATTTTGGAATCCTCCAATCTCAGTCCTGCGTGATTCTTTCTCCCAGACTCCCACAGATAAACTTTTCTAGAAACATGGCTGCTGCCTCACTGCCGTGGACAGAAACAAGGATGTTATGACTGTTTTATTCTCCTAAATGAAAATTTTGAGAACTGATGGGTGATTCAATTCGAACTAAAAACGAAATGTAAAAACATATTTATATATTTTATATATATTTTTTTATATATTTTTAATAATACTTAGTGTTCTAACATATTTTTTGTTACGATGGTAATGATTTTTCTTTGAGGCTCCTTTTTTCTGAGAGTGTACAAATGGTTCACATTTGTATGATTGTGGGATGTAAAAATGGTGTAATTCCCCTTTAATGGGAGGTGTTGCTTGTTGCCATTCGTCTCATCATGTTGTCCGTTGCTGTTGACATTGTTAGTTGATATTGATCAAAATAGTCTTTAAAAAATGTGTTTTTTGTGCTTAAAACACCAAGCAGATTTTACTTCTAAGCTTTTGGGGTGCCGACTGTTCTGGCCGTTTGGAATTCATGTTGGTTTAAGAGATTTGCTGAAATATGTCTTTAAAGGGTAGGACCATTTTTTTGTTTGTTTGTTTTTACATGATGTACCAAAAGTGAGCAAAAAAGTTCCAGTGATTAGAAATTGAACATGCCCCTCAGTCACTCTTTTGGTGCACAAACAAGGTTGATTCAGACAATATCATCACCATAGTGGTTTTATTTTTTTCAGAAAAATGTTAACTTCCCATTGATTTTAGCATTTTTATCAGAAAGAAAACTGGATCTGGATCTTCATATGGTGAAATCAACATGAATTTAACATTTTTATGAAAAAATAATGAATAATAATAATGGGTTATGGTGATGTTCGATAGTGTCTATAGTGACCTTGAGAGTTAGTGTACAATGTACAATAAGTCAACAAGGAGCATATTTTGAATTATCATTTTTAATCACTAGAAGATTTTTTTTTTAAACTTTCTTGTCCACACTTGCAATTACATCATTGCATGGTAACAAAACAAACAAACAAAAAAGTGGTCCTACCATTTAACCCAATTAGATTATTCTGTGTATCCACACACTTTCTTGTTCACTGTGTCACACAGGGATTGGTTTGGTCACAGAGCAGTAACAGCAGTAACTTCTACATGTCTCATATGTTCTCATTATTCCATAGAATACACGCAGCGGGTTCTTCATGTAGCTCATTTAACCAGAGAGGGACACGTTGCATTCAAACAGCCCATCATGATAACGGAGACACACGTCATAGTCAACATTATGGGGTTCTGCAAATACGGTCTGATCAAAGACCAAGATGCTCCCGTGGAACCTATCAAAGCCATGGTGCACCTGCTGCACCATGACCCCGATGACGACAAGTCCTCCATTCATGTGCTGATGCGACCCATTCAAGTTCCCCTCGAGGAGGTAGGCTCTTATCAACCTTTAAGTAAGAAAGAAAGAAAGAAAGAAAGAAAGAAAGAAAGAAAGAAAGAAAGAAAGAAAGAAAGAAAGAAAGAAAGAAAGAAAGAAAGAAAGAAAGAAAGAACGAAAGAAAGACTTTCTAAAAGGTGTGACTTGAGGCCTTAAGGATGAATACAAATTCACAACAGCTTAATACCAAAACTTAGATAGCGAGGGAATTTCTACTGTTAAAATTTGACTCACCAGGCAGTCCAACTGTATGTTTTTTTAAATAGACACTTTCTGGGATATAATTTGGGGGCCTAAACAATAAACTTCCCCAATATGGAAGGGGTGCAAATTGTTTGATGGCAGATTCTGCCTGCAATAATGACTCCACAGTCAAAAAACACATTTTTGCAATATCTACTCATGCTTTCTAAGGTGCAATTTGGTGCCTTAAGGATGGATATCAACATCCTAAAGGGCTTTTCAGACGGGGCTAATTAATGTAATTGTGATCCACCTCCTTCAGGTTATAAGCAAAAGGCGGAACCTGTATTGCATTAAAGAAGTGTTACTCCCGGTGGTTCCGTACTGTGAGCTGATCCCTGACCACAAGTACCACCTGTCCGTTCATCCACTACATCCTGTACAACCTAAGGTATAATAAATGGCTGGATATGTCCACGTGTGTGGAGGACGTCACAATTCACGTTACAATCACAACTTACTTTAACTTACTTTACTTTATTGTCACATCACAGTAAGGTGTGCAAACTGCAAATTCACATGGTGAAGAAAGTGTGCAAAGTTCACATGGTGTCTTTATTTCCCAAAAAATGAAAGAGAGAAAAGTGTGGGGGAGATCATGGCAGTTACATGTACATACAGTATATAGTACATATAGTGAAGATATTATTCAAGGTGCATATAAGGTGTATGATGTCCTTATTTCAGCAGTTTTTATTATAAGCCATGATATTTGGAATGTTATATTAATAGATTTTAGACGATTTAGTGAAAGAAATCTGCGAGTTACTGCTTTTTTGTTTTAACCCTAGAAGGCCCAGGTATATTTCTACTTGAAAAAAACCTTATTACTAGTTTGTACTACTATCTATTATAGTAAAATAAATTATATATATACCGTATTGTCCCGAATATAAGATGACCCATTTATAAGATGACCCTCATTTTCCAAGACCCATTTACAGAAAAAATAACATTAAATGTCAATAGTATAGCCCCTGAATATAAGACGACTCCATTTTTGAGATATTTCTATTGGGAAAAAATATATTTATTGCAGTCACTTTACTTATTAGGGTTAAGGGCTAAAAGTCAAATGTTAAAAATCATCAAAAATGGCACAGAGTCCGGAGATGTTTTAATTGGGTTAATCGAGTAAAACAAGCAGCACGAGTATTTCACTTATCGCTCTCTGAGACCAGGCTGCAGCTCAAAATATGAGTGAGTTTAACATAAAATAACCACAATTTTCATTTAGAGTAGATACATACATACTGAACTTTCGCCCTGTAATTAGACACAGGTGTCACCATTTCTGGAGGACTACATCAATGTGTTTGCAAGCAACTTCGTGGTGAGATTGAAGGACAAGGATGAAGACCTGGAAATGGTCCTGAGAGATGTGAAAACACACCCAGCAGCCCAGTGTGTGTGGGAATGTTCAAGGATCATAATACCTCATTGTGGTGAGGACATTTGAGAGATTAATTTGCTTTTTACAGCCATCTATGACTTAATAAGCATGCTATACTACTAAAATGTATGGACAGTCACTCACATTTTTTTCTTTCAGATGTTTCAGGTGTGGGAGAACAGAATGAGGCAAGAACATTGGCATTGTCTCCAACATGTAGGTTTGATTGACTGATTGATCCATTCATTCATACTGCAGATCGTCCAAGCCCTAATAGATAGTCTGTACCTTATTCTATCTATTCTCTTCACAGACATGAAAGCATTTGTGCAGACCAACAGGGCGGCGCTAATTCAGCGCGTCAGGAGTGTCATGCCCATAGCAGACAGCCTCTTTCAAGAGAGATTTCTACACAACGAGAAGTTCAGTGAAATCAGGGCAGCTACTCCCAGTCAGGAACAAATCAGACTGCTACTGGATTCTGTGCTGTCACAGGGAATGCGGTCCGTCTCGGCATTCTACCAGGCTCTGCAAAAGCATGAATCACATCTTGTCCATGACCTGAAGGGTAAGATCCAACTACGTAAAAAAGATGTCAAACCCAATACATAGTGGGCCAAAATAGAGAAATAAGTACAAGTCGAGGGCCGGAGGAGCAGCCGGACACACGGGCACAGGTTTTTTAATATTTTCAATTTCAATATTTTAGACGACAGAACATTCAAAATGAACATAACAAGTAGACTACTCCAACTAAATATAATGTCAATGGTGTAAAGACAATTTCAGGCAACCTTTTTCATTTTTTAGGTCATATTAAAGTTTTTTGTTGTTGTGTCGCTGAAAATGCAAGCCGAGCCGAGCTTCATTTTCCATCCATCACCATTCTGCAGGAGCATTGGTTTCATATTTATACTCTTAAAATAATAATCAGCCCAAGTTTACACAACTAGAGAATGTAGAATAATGGTTATTTTTGCCTGTTGTGTTTCCAAAATCCAGACTGGAATTCTGGACAAAAGCAAAATAAATCTTTAGTTTTGGTGTCTGTGGGGCTAAAATGTCATCATGGTCCGTGGCTCAAATGCTGAATAAATAGTGGGCCCTGGTATGGAAATGGTTGAAAACCACTTATGTGATGCAAGTGGTGTGATCATACCCATTGTGCTGCTTCATTGACTGACTGTTTGCTGTCTCCTCAGATGATGCAGAAGGCCGTAGGCCTGCAGGAGCACCAGAAGGTCGCAGGCCTACGGCAACACCAGAAGGCTGCAGGCCTGCAGATGATGCAGAAGGCCGTAGGCCTGCAGGAGCACCAGAAGGTCGCAGGCCTACGGCAACATCAGCTGCTGGGGAGAAGAGTGGAGCCGGGGAAACTGAGAAGCAGAATCAGGATCAGGATCAGGATCAGGATCAGGATCAGGATCAGGATGGAGGAGTATGCCAACGGGTGACTCCTTCACAACTGCAGGGAAAAAAGAAAAGAAAACCTGACCTAAGGTTTCTGAAGAACTTGAAATCTTTATGCAACAAAAAAAGTTAATTCTGGAATACTGTACATACTGTACAGAATCCAAAAATCGATTCCCGGCCTGAAAGGGTTGCTAGGGTGCAAATTCAATACGATATGGTGAACCGAGTTATGTTGCCACTGCATGTGTGCATAGACGGATCTAGAAATTATGGGGCTCTGGGCCGGTTACCACCAGCCAAAGGGCCCCCCTACACTGGAGGATTTTTCTTCCTGACGCTGTGCACTGTGTCTGTACACGCGCATATCAATTACGACATCTAGGCCTGCAATATTCACCTGCATTTCAGCAGGATTTACAGCAAGGGAATGCTTGAAAAAAATAAACAGCCAAAAAAACTAAGCCAAATACAGTAAATTGCTCTTGCAGTAATGTACCATATCATGATATACTGTATCACGAATTTTGGGGTTATTTTATTGACACAAAATGAATAAGCCTTTTAGCGATCACACAGACACTCAACATAAGCCCCCCCCCCCTAGCTCAGAGGCCAACAATCCCCCCCTGCATGTGTGCAAAAGAAAAAAAAAAGATCTGTGTTAAGGCCTGAAGAAGAGCTTTGGCCCCCAAATGTTGCCATGATTCAAGTAAAGTAAATGTATGGGAGCATAGATTAGTGTGCAGATTTTGTTTTTCTTTTGTTCATGTGCATTTTGTGGTTTAACCCTGCCGACTTTTCACTATTATACGATACTGCAAATGTGTACCAACAGACATTAAGACATGCAAATACTGTAACTCAACTCCTTCAAAATCACACTCAAACAGCACCTACGGTCGGCTGCAATTTGAAACTAACCTAAAAAAAAAAGAAAAGAAAAAAAAAAGAAAAAGATTACCCTACCCTCCCCCATTACCCTCTTTTGTATACTTTTCTTTGCAGGCTTTATAGAAATGGATATGTATCTGTCTCTAAATGTACAGGTTGGTGGTCCACTCAGTTATCAGTTTTGTTGTAGTTGTACTTGAATTTCACTGCAATTATCCAAAATTCATTCATTCATTCTGAAGCTGTGGATAAATCGGTTTCACCAAAAAGACTCAGGCACACCACACAAATCCACCACTCAAATCATCATTGCTTATGATTAGCTTACATTTCATTGAATAGTTTTGTTGCATAATTTTGTGTATTTTGGGGGAAATATCAATGCTTTCTTTTCTGAAATAAATTTGAGGACATGAGGCTGAAATATCTCAGCCTGTATGGGTGGTTATCCAGGCTAGAAATACCCATCCTGTTTTGTCTAATGTACTCACTCAAAGTGTATTATTTTGATTCTCATGGGGATACACGAGCTGCAATGCAACCCTAGATTCTGTCAGAATTGGGCTGAATCTAGAGTTGCCATTCAGTCCATCGACTCCCCCATAAGAATTTTCATCTGCGATTTGCTTGCATTAAACAACGTTAAGCTTGCCAACACTGCAGCTGTATGGTTATCCTCGACCGTTTGCAACAATCACTCTCAACAACAATAACAAAAGTAGGCCTATAAAAGGCAAGGAAATGTATACATGTACGTTGTAAATGGTATACAAAGAAAATGTTGAGTAAAGCTCCTCAAACATTTTAATATTGTGCAAATATTAACTGCTGTAAATATTGCACTACAGTATTTTGAGATGGGATGTTTTGACTTTCATGAGCTGTATGGCACAATCACTGAGATTAAAACAACAGTGGATATATAACACTGAAAATTGAAAGCTTCACTTTTTGAAGTGTAGAGCGTGTGCTCATGGTGCATCACTGCTACTCAAGTGACTACTGGCCAATCACAGCAAGACCTTTCCGGGACAATTCAATCCAATTGTGCTTTATTGGCACGAGTAAGAAAACATTAACACTGAGAAAAGGACAAAATAACAAGACAGTAGGAAAATGTGCTGAGGTCTGAGAAGGGGCTAAAAAGCCCATGTCAGTGCACTTTTGTATTACAACAAATCAATGGCCTATTGGAAAATATATATAATTTTAAATACTGTACAAAGGGTTAGGGCTATCTTCTGTAGTAGGTCTATAATCTAAAAACGGCATCATGTATGTCCACTGCTGCTACTCCAGCGCAGTGCAGCTCCAATGCTGCAGCTTTTTTGAAAGATAATTATATGAATATCGATATTTTCTTAAGGGTTTGATACAATAATGATAATCACTCCAGGCAGGACAAAAATATGATATTATGACAAAATAGGACCCCGAGTCCTAACAATGTGTTTGTGGAATGTAGTCTACTATTAGCTTTTGCTTTAATATGACTCTAGTGCGTTTATTTCACATTGACTCCTACTTGCCTGACTGACAATGAATGAAATATGAAATAAAACAGTGGTTTTCAACCAAAACAGTTGGTTCAACCAAATGAAACCAAATGGACCCTTGCGGGTCCATCATGTTTACCCTCTCAAGAGTTAAAATATTAATTATCTGAATTATCCTAAGTCTACACAACTACTGTATAAATAATGTAAAAGATTAATGGGCATTTTGATCTGTATGTTTGACTGTTTTGTTTCCCAAATCCAGCCTGGTATTGTGGACAAAAGCAAAACACATCTTTAGTTTTGGGGTCTGTGGGGCTAAAATGACATTAAATGGTGGTCCGTGGCTCAAATTCTGGATAAATAGTGGGCCCTGGTCTGGTAGGATATCAAAAAGGTTGAAAACTACTGTTCTTCTAGATGGGTCTGTGACTGACACAATGAAAGGGATATGAAATAGTAACAACAGCGCCACCCACACACTCATAGACTTACATACTGTGGCCGAATGTGGTCATGACAGCCGCGCAGCCCCCTCCACACCAGAGCCTTGGAAATAGACAGAGTTACGCCAACTCCGTTCACTTCATGGGGCCAGTCTAATGGCGGCTCATCTACATAGACTACTGTTGGATAGTGACAATTAATAGTGACAGCCGGAAGTTACTAAATGCATTGGGGCTATGGGCTCGCGCGAGTACATGGACCACGTAACCAGGCTGTTTTCTGACCCCTCAATGTCGCAACTCTTCTACTAGATGGCTCTGCTCCACACACTCACACACACTGCACACAGTGACTGCTAGTGCAGAGACAACAACGTGTTTGGAAACTATGCAACTACTTGTTGTTCTACTTCTAACTGGTAATGTAACCAAACGTTACCCAACGTGGACGTGCATAAAGCCGAATAAGTGAATTGTCAGTCTTATTAAAAGTGACTTAAACTTAAACTACTTGAAACACATGAATTAGAATTGAATGGAAACGTCCACCGTCAGTGACAACACAGCTGGAGGACTAGGCCTAATTATCTTCATTTAGGCTAATGACAGCCGTCAGGTAAGTTTTAGCTACAACAGTTAGCAGTTAGCACACTAATGCTGTGTGTGTGTGTGTGTGTGTGTGTGTGTGTGTGTGTGTGTGTGTGTGTGTGTGTGTGTGTGTGTGTGTGTGTGTGTGTGTGTGTGTGTGTGTGTGTGTGTGTGTGTGTGTGTGTGTGTGTGTGTGTGTGTGTGTGTGTGTGTGTTGCAGTGTTTTGTGTTGTGAATAAATAAATAAAGTGAATACTGTGGCCTAGTGGTGCGCAGGCCGAACGGTGGTGACGGGTCCCGCGTAAACATGAAACCTTATGGACCCGTAGGGTCCATTTGGTTTCATGTTTACTCTCAAAGAGTTACATCTAGTTAAACAACTTACCATTTAGCTGGGGACCACCTGGAACCCTCTCAAGGACTATTTTGCATTTTAGCCACGGACCAGCATTTGATGTTGAGTTTAATCTCTCAGACCCAAAACTAAGGATTTTCAAGTTTGTGTCCACAATTTAGTTGAGAACTGGCAAAACGTTGGTCAAAATAACAATTCTTCTACATTTTCTAAATGTGTACATTCTTTAAAATGAAGTAATTCAGATGCTTAAATATAATTGAACTCTTGAGAGCGTAAAATGAAACCAAATGGACCCTTAAGGGGGCATTTGGATTCATTTTAGGGTTCTGAATCTAGGGTTTTAAGGTTAAGCGTTCTGAATCAATTCATATTGCAAGAGCCTCAGAAAAAAAAGGTCCCCCCCAAAAAAAAAACATTAACCAACACAACTTGATGATGTCATTAAGTTGTGTTTCACCATGTTGATGGAGGGAACTTTTTATCATGTCCACACAACCTCTCTAAGGTACAGAAAAATGTTTAAAATGAGTGGAATTCCCCTTTATAATAATTCCACAATATGGAACATGACAAGTTCAATCAAGAGCATTTTAAAATAAATAAAAAGTTCAATCAGACACATCAATACAGTCCGATAATGTCAGTCTTTCTGACATGAACACATTAATGAATAGGCCTACATAAATATATAAAAAAACGATTTTGAACCTGGTGATTCGATATCGATATCATGGTATTAAGAATTGCGATATATTGTCTTTTTTACATGTATGGAGGATGGAGGTGACTGGAGACATGACCGGAAGGCTCCAAGGATGGACTAGAGAGGAGGCGGCCCTGCAGTTTCTCTGTCCATCAGTTCATCAGGTTGTCCCTGGCCATCACTTTACCCAACTGATGAAGTTAGGCGGGAGATCGGCTCAAGGTAGGAACCTTTTTTATTAACTTTGCTGCTGCTGCTTGTGTTGTTGTTCTTGTTATGCTGTGTGCTAAGGTGATTCAACCTGTTGCGCCATGTGTGGCATTGCATTGGTGATTTTATCTTTGGTGGGACGCTACAGTATTTTCAAAGGGACCCCACCATGAATCTAAAATCCAATTTAATGGCCAGATTGACACGGCAGCAGTTGCAGCCGCCATGTTTGTCGTTTGACACTGTAACTGTCGCACTGTTTGCTGCTGCTACTTGTGTTGTTGTTCTTGTTATGCTGTGTGCTAAGGTGATTCAACCTGTTGCGCCATGTGTGGCATTGCATTGGTGATTTTATCTTTGGTGGGACGCTACAGTATTTTCAAAGGGACCCCACCATGAATCTAAAATCCAATTTAATGGACAGATTGATACGGTTGCAGTTGCCATGTTTGTCGTTTGACACTGTAACTGTCGCACTGTTGAGTGACGGGGCTGCTGGCCAATCAGCTGCGCCTGTTTGGATTTGTCGTGAATCTCATTGGTTAAACACATTTAACATTGGTTAAATCATGGTACCAAAGGAAATCAGAGGTTGACAATAGAAGGCTAGAGACTTGGTCTGAACCAGGTTGATGGGTCTGAACCACAGTGGCCTTTCTAAGCAATTTGGAGCCCCAGGCAAGATTTTCCCTGGAGCCCCCCTTACCAAATGGACCCGTAAATCTCCTTTGATGTCATTCCTATGACAGGCACAGTAAAATGGCGCCCCTTCAAGGGAAAATTATGAACTATGAACATATTACATGTGTTTTAAATGTTCAATTCTAGTTATAGAGGTCAAGTATAATGTATTTATCCATATGATGCTCATTAGCCTGGGGGCCTTTTAAAGCATGTCTGGTAATCGCCCCGGTGCCCCCTCCCCTCATTGCACCCAGGCAACTGCCTAGTCTTGCCTAATAGCAAAAACGCCCCTGCCAAGAGAGGCTATCCTCTGTCCGTGACCTTGCTCCGCTCAGCGCAGCACTCACACATAAAAGCTCTCCGTAAAGTGTTATTTTGCTTCCCTAAATACAACGTATTTAGAATTTAGACATTTAGCTCACGCTCTCGCCTCTTCAGACTCTCAGCAACAACAGCGGCGTCAGCACATTTCTGCGGTGCGAGCAGCAAAAGAGAAAAAGGGGAAATAATAGTAAATCCTTCTGGATGATTTAGAGATGCTGTGATAGGTAAAACACTGGGCTAAATAAATAATATATTGGTAAATATGTGTTGAATATTATGCAGTAGGGGCAGTTTTCTGTGAAGTACATCAGTAGAGTTCATCCTGTAATCTGATTGTTTGATCGGGGGGTTCCTGAACAGCGGCCCGGGATGCGTTGTTGTGTTGCAGACCTTGTTGTGACCCTAAAAGCAGTGGTTTTCAACCTTTTTGATAACACGGCCCGCTATTTATTCAGAATTTGAGCCACGGACCACCATTTGATGACATTTTAGCCCTACAGACCCCAAAACTAAAGATTTCCTTTGTTTTTTATCCACAATATCAGGCTGGATTTGGGAAACAAAACAGTCAAACATACAGATCCAAATGACCATTAATCTTCTACATTCTCTAGATGTGTAGACACGGGCTAATTCACATGATGAATATTTTAACTCTTGAGAGTGTAAAATGGACCCGCAAGGGTCCATTTGGTTTCACTCTCAAAGGGTTACATCTGGTTAACCAACTTTTCATCATTTGGCCCGGTGGACCACCTAGAACCCTCTCAAGGACCACTGGTGGTCCCCGGGCCACTGGTTGAAAACCACTGCTAAAAGTAGTGTAGTGTAGTAGTAGTGTTAATGTTGACCTCAGTGACTTCGCGTGTCTGTGTCCACTGAGTTAGTGTAGTGTATTGTTAGTGTATTTTTTATTGTTTTCCCATTTCATGAAAAAGTAACTTTCACTCCCAAGGCTCTTCCAAAAATTAGACAGTTGTTGTGCATACTGCTGATTTATTGAAATGAACATAAACATCAATCTGAGAAAACAGACACAGAAATAGACAAATACTCAATATAATATACGTATGCCATAAACAAAATAAAGTACATAATCCAATGAAATAAAGAAAATACAATGCAAATAAAACATTTAACATACCTTACTGGCTGCTCTACAAGCTAAGGGAATGAGTTCTGTGCCCTGGCCATGGACACAAAATGTAAAGTTCTCCTGCATCACCTGCCAAAACACAGGTGTGCGACTGTGTCTACCAGCAACCAGAGTGTCCTAAAACGGTTCCGCATCAGCCTAATGAATTGCACTTCCAGTTCAATTTAGACATGCAATCATTAAGCTTGCATGTGAGCTATAATAATCGTATTTGGAAAACTAAACTACTAAACATTAACTACAGCAGTAACAGTAACATTGAACATGGAAGTTTTTTCCTGTGAATCCTGCAGTGCATTGTTATAGCCTGTAAATAGAATATTCAGTTATTATTGGACATGCTGGAAACGGTTCATACAAATGCACATCTTCCACAATCCGTGCGCGCGCGCACACACACACACACACACACACACACACACACACACACACACACACACACACACACACACACACACACACACACACACACACACACACACACACACACACACACACACACACACACACACACCTGCATATGCATGAGTGCAAAGGAAACAACTACAACTGTTATATTATGATATTCTTCACATTCACAAGGGCTATCAAAAGAAATGTTTGACTGTCGTTTTTGGCCAATATTTGCTGCCTAACACTATCACTAACACAGAAAATGTGATATCCTGGGGAAAAAATGTAATGTAAAGTGAGACAAAGAAGAGTTTGCTTTCCTAAATATTGCCATTCTGGGCATTTAGCTCAGGCTCTGGTCTTGAGCGACCGCTACAGAGCTACAACAACCATGTCAGCAGATTTCTATGATATGCCGCAAGGAGGCCTAGGAGGAAAGGGAGAAAATATACCTTTTGGATGCTGTGATAGGTAAAACACTGCAGGGTTAAAATAAATAATAATATGGTAAATATGTTGGTGAATATGCAATGGAGCGCAGTTTTATTTCTTACCTCTGAAGCGCATCATTAACTCATCCAAGACTCATGACAGCAGGGGAGGGGGAGAGAGAGAGAGAGAGAGAGAGAGAGAGAGAGAGAGAGAGAGAGAGAGAGAGAGAGAGAGAGAGAGAGAGAGAGAGAGAGAGAGAGAGAGAGAGAGAGAGAGAGAGAGAGAGAGAGAGAGAGAGAGAGAGAGAGAGAGAGAGAGAGAGAGAGAGAGAGAGAGAGAGAGAGGAAGGAGGAGGAACAGAGAGACGAGACATTGGTAATAGTGAAGAAACAATGGTTTTGCGAGGAACGGACAGAAGGAAGAAAGAAAGGAGAGGGAGAGAGAGAGAGAGAGAGAGAGGACTCATAGCAGGCAGACAAGTGGAAAGTTACCGTCACTGTCGGGTGGAAAACTTGCAGGTTCCAAAAATTTCCATTTACTTATTAGTATTATTATATACAAAATAACACATAATTGTAATTACCTCATCCACCATCTCACATTGCGACAGCATGCCTGTATATCACCAGTATATTACATTTGTGCGACGTTCTTGTAATGTCTCACTTAATTAACCTAATTTGACCTGAGAATAGAGGTGTGTCGATACACCAAGGCGACACCTGACGATACAATACTGTACATGGAGCATATTGGTTCACTCTAGCGATACGATGGAATTCAATGATTCAATATCGATACAGTAACTATCTATAAAATCTATTAAACATATGTGGATACTGCAGGTTGTTAAGGGAAAGATGTATTAGAATGGCTATAAATAAGTAAAAACAGTGATCTGGCATCTGTAGGTGGACATTGCATCTGATCACATGATGTTTTTGTTCTTAAAATTGCTAAATTCAAATGAACAAACCCTTAGTATTGGTAACAATTCGATACAGATTATGAGACGATATACTTCGATTTTTACATATTAAAATCGATATTTTGATACAGTTACTACTACTACAGTTACTACTACTCATTACGCCCCTTCCTGAGAACTGATTCAACAAATGTCTATTTTTCAACAAGAGTCACCAAATTCCACTCCCGCATAAAATGGATTAAAAAAACGTTAGAAAGTTCCAAATAAAAATATTGGAGATACAAGGTTTCTACCTGACAACAGATAACATTATTCATAACAGATGGGGAAGTATAAGCTTCACACCTTCATGGTATCTCACTGTTTAAAAGAGCACACACACACACACACACACACACACACACACACACACACACACACACACACACACACACACACACACACACACACACACACACACACACACACACACGCACGCAGGTCTCATTTGGAGGCAGAAAGCACTTCCTTACTTTTCTAACCAGTCAAAAAATCTTGCGATGAAATCTCTCTCATTCTCCTTATACTTTCCCCTACCAATGCATACGAAATCTAGGTCATTTACATTGCATCAGTAGTACCCTGTGTGTGTGTGTGGGTGGGTGTGGGTGTGTGGGTGTGGGTGTGTGTGTGGGTGTGGGTGCGTACATGTGTGCGAGGACACTCGTTTGTTGCCCAGAATGACAGCACTTATTAAATTGTGAGATGGCCTACACACACACACACACACACACACACACACACACACACACACACACACACACACACACACACACACACACACACACACACACACACACACACACACACACACACACACACACACACACACAGGTGCATGCATGCATGCATACATTCACAAACATGCCACCATACATCTTATTGGTGTCCTCATGCAAGTTGTAACTCATAACTTTTTCATGCATTTATGTGCATCTGCAACAAGCAGCAGCAGCAGCGCTGCTGTGTCTGTCTGAGACCTGTTTACCTCGGCTTCTCATTCTACCATGTTTGACCACCGTTTGTTTCATAGCGGTTTGAATCTGGGCTCCCCCTGAATACACCTAGCAACATTTTTTGATCAATATCAACACGCAACGCCAATTATCAACATTGACTTTTCTATACAAAATGATCAATTCCTGGTTGTTCAGAAAAGTCAAATCATTAGTGCCCTCTACTGGTCAACATTTCTGAATCCTCCAATCACAGCCCTCCTTGGCGTCACGTGATCCTTTCACGTGACTCCCAGAGATAAACTTTTCTGAAAAAACAAACAAACAAACAAACAAAAAAAACATGGCGGCTGCCTCACTGGACAGAAAATTTAATAACTTTTTTAGTCTGCTCAGTGAACATTTGGTTGAAAAGAATTCAATACGAACTAAAAAACAAATTGTAAAAACAATTTTAATTATATTTTTAAATAATATTTAGTGTTATAACTTGTTTTACCAACATATAGTGAAACAACCTCATACCATGTTAATGATTTTTCTTTTATGACCCTTTTTTTCTGAGAGTGTACAAATGGGTCCAAATGGACCGCTAGTCCATTTGGTTCCATTTATACACTCTCTTATACACTTTCCCATTAAATGGAATTCCCATTTAATGGGAGGTGTTGCCTGTTGCCATCTGTCTCATCATGTTGCCCATTGTTGTCGACATTCTTAGTTGATATTGATCAAAATATTGCTAGTGTATCAGGGCTTTTACTGTCGATGTGTGCCTGAGCAAGACACTTAACTCCTAATTGCTCCCAATGTGCTGGTCAGTACCTTGCATGGTTTCTTCAGCCATTGGTGTGTGAATGGGTAAATGAGATCTACAATAAAGCGCCTTGGATAAAGGCACTATATAAATGTAGCATTTACCATTTATAGCATAGTGTTTTCCAAAGTGGGGAGCAGGGACCCCTAGTAGTCCTTGAGGGTTTTTTCCAAGGGGGTCCCCAGCTAAATGACATTTTGTGAATAAAGGGAGGTCTGTAACTCAGAGCGTACAAATACCACCAAATGTGGGTCCATTTGGTTCCATTTGTACAGTCTCAAAGTATAATTTACATTAATAAAAAACAACACTGGTTGTTTTAAGGAACTAATCTTATTGGTTGAAACGTGTCAAACTAGCACTGAGAGAGAGAGAGAGAGAGAGGGAGAGGGAGAGTGAGAGAGTGTTCTAATCTAGCTCCAATTTCCCCCCCATAGATCCTGTGAGCATAGGTGTGTGTGTGTGTGTGTGTGTGTGTGTGTGTGTGTGTGTGTGTGTGTGTGTGTGTGTTGTGTGTGTGTGTGTGTGTGTGTGTGTGTGTGTGTGTGTGTGTGTGTGTGTGTGTGTGTGTGTGTGTGTGTGTGCGCGCGCGCGTGCTGTCTTGGTCCATAGATCTGTCTGAGGCCAATTGCTGGATGTTGTGGGTAAGTGGTGCGTTGAATTGCCTATTCCAGGACTGCCCAGGAGGTCCCAGCAAACGCACCTTGTTTTTACATCTCATCTGCTCTGGATTTTACAGCTCATTGTTTACAAATGGAAGGAATCCAAACCCTGCCCCTCCACACACACACACACACACACACACACACACACACACACACACACACACACACACACACACACACACACACACACACACACACACCCCTGAACCTCATTTGTGCACCAAATACTCTTATTTTGGTCGCAGCATGACCACCGATAATCACTGGATTGGTAGTTAGAGAGAGTCAGAGATAGAGATACAGAGAGGTGGCTGATAGAGATGTCCCAGATACTCGGCCGATATGACCCAAAAGTACTTGTACTCGGTATCAGGGACCAGCCTGATACTGAATAAGTACTTTAAACTGCAAATGTTTAATTGTTAACTCAGTCTTCGCCATCAGCACTTTTGACTGATTATATGCAAAGTGCATCCTCGCCAAGAACACCTTTTAATGTCTTTTTAGAGCACCTTTAATAATATTAGAGCCGTCCACGCGGGGCTCGTGGATTTCCCGTTAGAATACCACCGCCGAAAACGCGGACGGCTCGTATCACGCGGAAATGTAGATTACATTCTTTAATCCAACTATTAGTCCGTGCGCATCGTCTGATGATCATCCCGTTGCTGACTTTCATTTGGGACAGAATTGGGGACAACTTTTTTTCCCCGTCCCATTGACATTCATTCAATCCAATGCATTCAAACGGCTCTCCTCCGTTTGCCCCCTCAATGTCGCTGGCGCATGGGTTAAGCAGCCAGGGCTACACAGCTGTGACTAGACTCCACCCACGTTGAGTCATCTCGGAAATGTGACTAAACTCCAAGTTGTCAGTACAAGGGTCTAAACTTGATTTTCTCCGATTTTTTTATTATCTGTGAAAAATGACCTGAAGCAACTTTATTATTTGTTTCATACTAAAGCATACATGAGATGAATGTTAGACCTTAAAACGCCGTGTAAACATGTTATAATTGAATTAATGTGAACTGTAATGACAGTTCTGACCATTATTAACTCAGTCCTCCGGGGCCGTTAGCTTTATTAGCTTAAAATGCTAACGGTTGTAATCTGATAAGTGCCTCTAGTTAGGTAAATATGCGATGCCCGCCGTCATCAACAGAACGCGGACTTCGCGTGATTTTGAGCTCAAATAACAGCCAGGTTGCATTCCACATAACCTATTAGTAGCTACGTTCTGTTAGTAAATCATGTATAAAATATCAAAACATTCGGGTCTTCTTCGTGCCGTTTTTTTAGAGCCGGAACTACGTCACTATTCTCAGAGGAAATACAGACAAAGGGTTGCCATGTTGGCTTGTTTTCGGTCCGTGTTAACCAACATTTTATTGTATATTATGGTCATCTGATTCTGGTGATTCTGGCCGCTGGCGATTGTAATTAATTAATAATGGCAAAAAAAAATCACCCTAGATACATAGTATTTATAATGATAATGCATCACAATTACTGTTGTTGTTGTTGTTGTTCCATTCATGCATACAACAATGGACTGTGGGGGTGATTATCTAAAATAAAAAAGTGCAGTACCTGCAAATTGGCCAATGTGCTCAATGTCCATAACAATTAAACTCGAGTAGGCTCGAGTAGTACTGTTGGCATTCATGCATAGCACACTATTAATCATAGACATACAGTACAAATGCCTAGCAGGGTTTATATAGATATGGATTTTTCATTGTACTTTAGTTTTAATTAGTTTTTACTCTTAAAATAAAAAAATGTTATCGTTTTTTCGTTAGTTCTAGTTAATTATAAAAACCCTGGTGCCTAGTATTATTTATATCCCAACTATACGATATTATTGGGCTTTTTGGCGTCATTAGCTTACTTCTCTCCAAATACTTGGCAACAACAGAGAAGAGAAAAGATAAGAGTCACGTATGGTCACGACATAGAGGGGTCAGCTCGAGCTGCCGTTCATGCAGCCTGAATAGGGACAAGTTGGGAGTTGGAAATACAACGAGGGCGGCGCAATTAAGACAAACAACTAAAATCTCTGGATGTTTATCTTGTATTATTTCTGCATAGACCTACTTTCGGTCCAGGACTTGTCTTTATTTGTTGACCCATTCTCAATACAAGTTTATACAACATAGTTACCCGCGGTAAATAATAAAAATAAGAGTTGCGTTATTTGTAGACTTAATAAGAAGCAAAGTGCAGTACATATGAACATTAACCACGTTATGTTGTTTAATAGATTACGTTTTAAACATTTTGGAACAAGAGAAGCTTTGTTGTTGTGAACATCTGGGATAGGCTCTGGCCATTGTCACCTTATTGAAAGTGGGACATTAACACATTGTGAACCACTAGGTAGATCAATACAACAATAGTGAACACTTAATTTAATATGCATTTTCTTTTAGGGCCTTTTTTTCTGAGTGTAGGCTATACATTTGTATGATCTCAGAAAAAAATGGGTGGAATTTTCCAGCAACCAAATGGACCTATTTGGTGTAACGTTTTGGCCTGTAAGGTACACTTTTATAATGGTCACTATGTCTTAGAAAAAATGGCCTTATAAAGGCAAAATGTATTACTATATTCATTTTAGCTACTATTATTAGGCTATTATTCAAACACCCTGACGCAACAATGCCCCCACACTATTGAGGAGGTATTCTCATGCCCAAAGAAGAGGAAACAGCAAAGAGGAAACAGCGCCCCCCTCAATGCCCAGACCAAGAACTGCATCTTTAAAAGCAAAATTCTCAAATTTCTGTTTCTCTAGTTACTGTTACTCTATAAACCATATCTCAAAAACTGGTGGGTCAAACTGCACAAGCAATATGTCAAATTGTAGCTATGATTCTCTGCTTTCACATGACATGATAAAACAAAAATGAGAATTTCCTCAAAGACTCAACCTGGGTGGTGCTGGGACACAGCTCTTCCTGCCTTGTGAGCCGGATGTTTTGGGGCAGATCAAGTTCAAGTTCACTTTATTGGTCACTTAGATACACTGTTAGGTGCATACATGTGAAAAACTTACGCTCAGGAGCTCCAATAACAAAAATAAAAACCTAGTCAGAAACACAAACTAACTGTTAAACAATAAAAACATAAGCAAAATACTGTCAAAGTGCGAGGTGCCGAGGAACAGAAACTAAAGTACTATTTGCATACTAAGTGCATAGCATGGAGTATTGCACATTCATTGTCTCTGTCCGTTTAGGATCCTGACAGCTTGCGGAAAAAGCTGTTTCTCAGCCTGCTGGTGCGGGAGGGGAGGGTTTTATACCCCTTCACCCTCCTGGAGTGGTTGGGGCAGAAAAGTCCTTTGTGGGGTGGGTGGGGTCCTCGATGATCCTCAGAGATTTATTGAGGCACCGCTGGGTGTATAAGTCCTCCAGGCTGGGTAACTCACACCCAGTGATTTTCTCCGCAGTGCGGACGACCCTCCTCAACGCCCTGCGGTTTCTGTCCGTGCAGCTGCCGTACCAGGAGGTGAAGCTGCCTGTTAGGAGGCTCTCGATTGTTCCTCTGTAAAAGGCGATGATGGTGCTGGGTCTCAGGCCGAACTGTTTCAGACGCCTGAGTCCGTAGAGGCGTTGTTGGGCCTTCTTCACAGTCGCGGTGACATGGCTGTCCCAGGACAGGTCCTTTTCAATGGTCACCCCCAGGTATTTAAAAGAGTCCACCCTCTCAACAACGGTGCCGTTTATGGTGACTGGCTGGAGTTCGTCCCTCTTCTTCCTGAAGTCCACCACTACTTCCTTGGTCTTCTTGACGTTCAGGGAGAGATGGTTGTCCAAGCACCACTGTTCCAGAGTGGCCACCTCCTCCCTGTAGGCCGACTCATCGCCACCAGAAATCAACCCGACCACTGCCGTGTCGTCGGCAAACTTGACGACCTGGTTTGACTCCTGTGTTGCGATGCAGTCGTGCGTGTACAAGGAGTACAGTAGGGGGCTGAGGACGCAGCCCTGTGGTGCCCCAATGCTGACGGCCAGAGTGGAGGATGTGCGACCGTCCATTCTAACTGCCTGGGGGCGGTTCGTCAGGAAGCTCTGTATCCAGCTGCACAGCGACGTGTTCAGGCCCAGGTCTCTGAGCTTCCCGTCCAGCCTGGAGGGGCTTATAGTGTTAAAAGCACTGCTGTAGTCTACAAACAGCATCCTCACATAAGTGCGGCTTCCCTCCAGGTGAGAAAGGGCCGTGTGCAGGACGTGGGCGATGGCGTCCTCAGTGCTCCTGTTTGCTCTGTAAGCAAACTGCAGCGGGTCGAGGGTGGGGGGAAGCATGGGCAGTATGAGTCCTTTGACCAGACCCTCGAAGCACTTACTCACTATGGGAGTAAGAGCTATGGGGCGCCAGTCATTTAGGCCAGACACCTTAGGCAGTTTAGGGATGGGAATGATGGTGCTGGTTTTAAAGATGGTGGGGACGTAGCTGAGGGAGAGGGACTGGTTAAAAATGTCTGTGAATACGTCCGCTAGCTGGTAGGCACACGCCTTCAGGACACGCCCAACAATGCCGTCTGGACCAGCTGCCTTCCTTGGGTTGATCCGCTTGAAGGAGCGGTAGACCTCATCCCGGGTGATGGAGAGTGGGCGGTCCTGGTCAACGCCGGAGGTGGAGTGGTGGTGTGGGGGTGTGCCAGGAGGGTTCTGCTCCCCCGCCCCATGCCAATGGGGGGGGGTTGCAGAAGTGAGTGCACACTAGCGGGGTAGGGGCCAACCATGCTGGGGGGTCGAGCAGAGGGATCAAACCTGGCAGAGAAGGTGTTAAAGTCATCTGGAAAGGTGGATGTTGTGTGTTGGGGTTGCTGGGTGCTCCCCCTATAGTCTGTTATGGCTTGAAGCCCTGCCATAGGTGCCTCGGGTTGTTGGTGTTGAGTTTGGACTCCATCCGTTGACCATATTCCTTCTTGCCCTGTTTGATGGCCGCTCTGAGTGCATAACATGCATTTTTATATTCCTCTACTGTGCCCGTCTTGTAGGCTACAGATCGTGTGTAGAGAGCAGCACGTATGTCCCCATTCATCCAGGGCTTCTGGTTTGGCATAATCCTTATATTCCTGACTGGAACAGCAGTCTCTGTACATTCCCTTATGTAGGTGGTTACATTGTTGGTGTAGTCGTCCAAATTCCCAGCCTGCTTGAATGCACCCCAGTCCGTGCGATCAAAACAGTCCTGCAGAATCGCCTCTGATTGGTCGGTCCAGCGACGAACAGTTCTGTAGACCGGGGGCTCTCTCTTCAGTCTCTGCCTATAGGCAGGGAGCAGGAGGATTGAGCAGTGATCTGATTTGCCAAAAGCGGGGCGGGGGAGGGCTCTGTAACTTTCCCGGAAGAGAGTGTAGCAGTGGTCGAGTGTGTTTTCTCCTCGCGTTTTAAACTGAATATGTTGGTGTAATTTGGGCATGGTTTTGGTGTAATCCGCATGATTAAAGTCCCCGGCTATAACCAGCGCTGTGTCCGGCTGAGCAGTCTCTTGTTTGCTGATTACTTCGTGGAGTTCCTCGAGAGCAGCGTCCTTGTTTGCGTGCGGTGGAATATACACAGCGGCTATCGAGACAGATGTAAACTCACGAGGGAGCCATACAGGACGGCACTGCAGCAGGAGACACTCCAGGTTCGGGGAACAAACTGAATGAACAGTCGAGATGTTTCTCTCATGACACCAGGCCCGGTTCACCATGAGACATACGCCTCCGCCGTTCTTCTTCTGCACGAGCTCCATGTCCCGATCCCTGCGGTGCACAGAGAAGCCCATGGGTGCGATGGCGTGGTTTGGTGTATCCGCCGTTAGCCATGTTTCTGTCAGACAGATTACATTGCATCGCCTGATGTCCGGCTGGAAGAAGACCCGTGCGCGTAGCTCACAAAGTTTATTCTCCAAAGACTGTACATTAGCCCAGCAACAGGCTAGGGAGTGGGGCTCTGTGTGCACGCCGCCTCAGCCGGACCAGGTAACCCGCTCGTCTGCCTCTCTTCCACCGCTGGATCCTCCTCAGTTCGGGGAATAGGGAGAGGGGGTCCGGACGCAAACGGTGAGTTAGACATACTTCTTTGATGTCCAGAAGTGCTTGTTTGCTGTATGCAATCCGTTTTGCGCTAGATGCTCTACTGACAGTTGCCATTATGTGTATTAAAACAACAAACCTGAGCTAAACTAAAACTATACTGTTAAACCTCACTAAGAAACTCACTGCCTGGGCCTAAAACACACTAAAAACACGGTAAAAAACGCACTAAAACACAGTCCTATGCGGAGCTCCCAGCACGTCGCCCTCCTCACGGCGCCATCTCCTCCTCTACACTACATTTTACATGACTGTATGTGTGTTCGCCAGATGATCGATTAGACAAGACAACAGACACAGCATAACAGAAACAGCACATCCTGTTTAGGAGATCTGAGCTTCAAAATAAGGGCTTTTTTACCGATCGAACTGGTTTGAGCCGCGGCAATGGAGAGAAAACAAAGAAGATCCGCTCGCGGTCAATGAGCACCTTTAATAATATACATAGAGCGTTGAGTCACTGCACCTTTAATGTTGGTCCACCTGGATCCACAGTGCCATGTTTGTTTTGGCTTTCCTTCGGCCACAATGCATTGAAGAAAAGGAAAACTGTTGAGGCATTTCTAGTCCGTTTTGGGGTTTATCCAGTTCAGATGGCAGTAGATGAACAAAGCCACCGTGTTTTGTGGCTCAATAGCAACTGACTGTGATGGCAGTCTAAATTATGAATGTTTCTAAACACTGATAATAATTATCTGATCCCGACACCAGCGATGGCAGTCTTGTTAGACAAATGTGTGATCAATTGCACACATAAACACAGACAGTTGTGGGCACAGTACATTTGCTATTTATTTTCTCCTCGACCTTCCCAACTCTTGTGGCAGCCCCAGCCTCTCTCCAGGTAATGTACTATACAATTTCTCTGTTCTTTCTGTGAGTGGAGGTGGAGGGCTGGACCGGAGAGAGGAGATGGAGGGAGAGGGGAGGGGAGGGAGGGAGGGAGGGAGGGACAGGGATGGAGAGAACGATGGGAGAACGCTTCACTCTGAGCAGCCAGTGGTTGTGTATAGAGTCAGAGGTGAGAGAGAGAGAGTACAGAGTACAGTAGCTGTTAACATCCAGTTGTCAAGCAAACCCACTGGGCATTACCTCTGGCATCCATCGTGTCTCGTTGAGATGCACTATTCTTGTACGCACACACAAATGCACACGCGCACAGTACACACACATGCGCACACACACACACACACACACACACACACACACACACACACCCATGCGCGCACACCCATGCGCGCACACAAGATAACACATTGGCAGTTGTTTATTCACGTGTCCAATGCGTCGGCTTTGCTTCCAACATGACACTGATCCCCCGTCACTGTCACACACACACACACACACACACACACACACACACACACACACACACACACACACACACACACACACACACACACACGCACGCACACACGCATCACAAACAAGACAAACAGAGCACATCTGGATCTGTGCAGATCATGTAATCCCCTCCTCTCACACGTCGTACACACATTAGATAAACAGTACACACGCACACACACACACGCTCATACAACAATAATAAGGGCAATAATTTCATAACAGTTAATGACATTTTTTTCCTTTGCTGTTTTGGCATTTCTAAGCCCTAAATCTATACTTATAGTTTTGTTTAATTAGACAAAATGCAAATAGGAACAACAAAAACAAATAATAAAATAATCAAGAAAAGAAAATACGGTATCAATGATGCAAAAAAAAAAATCATTGTTTCATTTTTTCCCATAAAACCGTACTAAAAACGAATTACTTATTATTTTATTTCATAGGATAAATGTTACTGTAGGTTACAATGTTACTGCCAGATCCCAATAGGTCCATTGATCATTAAGGACTGTCAGATGTGTGCTCAACCTTCCATATTAACAAATTGCTCCAAAATTTAATATAATGAAATACCCCAAAGAAATTTGAAAGTGTTTAAAATTAGGGTTGGGATGATATTGATATCATTCATGATACGATATAGGTGCCGACATTAGGCCTTCGATAATGAATGTATCATGATATTTGATAAATTCTGATATTTGCGATATATCAATATATTGCTTGAAATTCATCAATGATATATCTTGATACTGTAAGTGCAGCTGAAAAACAAAAACACTAACTGAATGAATAATAAACTAACAGAAAAAAATCAGAGCTTACTAATGTACAACGTATATCTATCTAAGCCTATATATATATAGGCTTTTTGTTTTTATCTTGTGTTTATTTTTTGGGAATGAAGCAGCTATAAAAGTCTTTTAACATTTTATTTCTGTGACCCGTTTTTCCTCCCAGAATTATCCTGGTTGTGGATGCTCTGCAACATGTTTTTCCTCACAATATTTGCTGATTTTATATATATATATATATATATATATATATATATATATATATATATATATATATATATATATATATATATATATATATATATATATATATATATATATATATATATTCTAACGATTTTATTTCAGCACACCCCTATTTAAAATATATAGCAGGCCTATGTATTTGTGTATGAATTTTGACTTTAAAAAAAAATAATTATAATCAATGTTTAACAATTGCAGTTCTAAATGTTTATAATACTTACCCCAATACATGAATATATTCCATAATTCTATACTTTACTGTAATCATCTAGAATTTATCTTTATGTTGTTCTTCAAGTTTTCATCAGCCAATCCTTCCTTGAAACAACTGTTTCTGTGTGTGGACCTGGAATGTTGTTGTCCACACACACACACACACACACACACACACAACACACACACACACACACACACACACACACACACACACACACACACACACACACACACACACACACACACACACACACACACACACACACAGTACACCACTGCCTTTGTAAGTATCAGCCTGAGACAAATCCTATCGTTTCTTACATGTTTCTGCAGTGTGCCCTCCGTGTGCGTGTGTGGTTGTTTGGCTGAGGCTGCTGTGTGTGTGTGTGTGTGTGTGTGTGTGTGTGTGTGTGTGTGTGTGTGTGTGTGTGTGTGTGTGTGTGTGTGCGTGCGCGCGCCTGTGTCTGTGTGTGTGCGTGTGCGTGCGTGTGCCTGTGGGTGTGTTTCCCACGTGTTAAACAGAGTCGTTGTGCACACCCGTTGTTATGCTGGTGCTGGACTAAAAAAAAGTACTATGAAGAATAAAGAAAAAGTCTGCACAACAGCTTCTGCTCCACAGTGTTGTTATTCCATCAAAACACTGTCAGGTTCCATGACAACATTCATCAGGCGACAGTAATCTGAAACAATCTCCTTATATGGTTGCTCAAAGGGTCACCTGACCACCAACAAGACTATCAGGCAGTTAATTGAGTGACATAGTATACACTCACCACGTCTAGTGTCATAGAATACCACACTTGCTGTCGAGAATTGTTACATTTTAAGCATAGTAACTTATTAAAGGGGAATTCCAACCATTTTCAACATTCTAATTATCTAATATGTCATTAGTTTACCTTAGAGGTGCTGGGTGGACATGATAAAAACGTTTCCCCATTCTGGGTTCCCAAGAAATGGAGGTCTGAAGAAAACCACTAACATGGTGAAACATCTTGATGACATCATCAAGATGTATTTCACCATGTTAATCGATTTCTTCAGACGCTTTTTTTTTTCTGAGAGCGTACAAATGGAACCAAATGGAAGCATTTGTACGCTCTCAGAAAAAAATGGGTGGAATTCCCTTTTTAAGAGATTTTTTTAGTTTTTTAAAGGTATTTTTAGAGATGTTTTAAATACATTTTTTTTTAAAAAAAAGTGTTGTATATATTTTTAAATCTAATATCTTTTGGTACCATTTTTAATAGTATAAGGGATTTAGAATAAGAAATGTATGTCTTCTACTAAATTTCTAATTTCTAAATTTACTGCCTGATGGTCTTGTTGGTGGTGATGTGACCCTTTGAGTAACCATATAAGGAGATTGTTTCTGATTGTTTCTAATTACTGTACCTGATGAAGGCCAGCAATGGCCGAAACATTGCCATGGAACCTGTCTGTGTTTTAATGGAATACAAACACTCTGGAGCAGAAGTAGCCTGATTGTCAGACTCTGAGCCATGGCTCAAGAGTCTGACATTGGCCCCATTGTAACCGATTTACAAGGAGGCGGGCCCTTGATTTTCCCTCGACCAATCACTGGAGACGTTGTTTGCAGTCGACAACAACAGTTAACTGTCAGTTAACTAGCAGTTAACTAGCAGTTAACTGACTAGCAGTGCAGTTAGCGTCGGACATTTTCACTATTTATAACTAAATGCAGTATTAAAGAATGAAACTCTATTTACAATGAAACTCTATTTACAATGAAACTCTAGTTACAATGAAACTTTAGTTACAATGAAACTGAATGCTGTTTTTTTATGGGAAACTGTTCTGTTGTGGCAGTTAGATGATCCTCGGTGTTGATTGGCTATTTTTTTAGACCCGCCTCCAACTCCAGCTCATTGGCCGAGCCGTTTTTCCGGACGAGATAAATCGAAACTCTCTATCACAACACCAGACCACAGAACCCAGCAGAGTGGGCGGGGCCTGTGGGCTGAACCCAGGCTAGAGCAGAAGCTGTTGTGCAGACTTTTTCATTGTGTTTCCCACTTAACCATAGTTTGCCCAGCGTTGTGTGTAACTAAACCAAAGTGGGGTGAGCCATCTCTCACCCTAACCCTAAATATGACACTTTACATAACAACGGTTATGTACCTCTATATTGGATCACTCCTTGAATATTCATTTTAAATGACCTATTTAAGTTCACAAGTGTACTGTTCCTTTTAGACTGACACATGTACAGTAGCTATTCTTTAATTAAATGTGTGCAGTCAGAATAAGCCTAAAGACACTTTAATTGTTTAATTGGTTTGAATAGCAGCCTAATCAGCAGCTAATGAAATGTGTTAGATGTAAAATTTTAAGGTAATAAAGAGGTGTCACAATACGATTAATCGTTTAAATCAGTGGTTTTCAACCGGTGGTCCGGGGTCCACCTTGTATGTTCAGTACAGACACACATACTGCAGTGGTTTTCAACCAGTGGTCTGGGGACCACCAGTGGTCCTTGAGAGAGTTCCAGGTGGTTCCCAGCTAAATAGTAAAGTTGGTTAACCAGGTGTAACTCTTTGAGAGTGCAAAAATGTTTGCACTCTCGAGTTAAAATATTCATCATCTGAATTATCCCAAGTCTATACAACTAGAGACCCAGCCTAGAATTGTGGACAAAAGCAAAAGAAAAATCTTTGGTTTTGGGGTCTGTGGGGCTAAAACGTCATCAAATGGTGGTCTGTGGCTCAAATGCTGAATAAATAGTGGGCCCTGGTATGAAAAGGGTGGAAAACCACTGATATACGGTATCTACCCTGTGTCTCTCCCGTTCTACTTGATTATTTATGGACCAATCGGTGGAGGGCAGTGTCTTACACTCTATACAACTGGATGAAAAAAGAAAAGGAAAAACACATCATGAATAAATCACTGAATGAAAGTGGATTCACAACTTCCAAGCAGGGAAAGGCCCTGGACCTTTAATACTCTCTCTCTATCTCTCAACACGTCTCTGGAGATGCTCTTCCTCTACTCTGCCCACCCTCCCTCCACCGTGTGCCCCTCCATGTACCCATCTGCTTCTGCCCTGCTCTCCATTCCCCTTTCTACCTGCATACCAGGCATTAAAGGAGGATTCCACCCCAGAAGACTGTATTTGGAGTTGATGTATTTCCCCCAAAAGTGGTTGTGAAAAAACCCTCCTTATTGTCTGTTTCTCCTACCCCAACATATAAGCTTAGAATGAGGCTATGGATGTTGTTCACGTTCACCTGTTTCCATTGCTCCAAAATGGATTTTTTTTTCTATATGTTCTCTCTCCACCATTACAATAGTGTGTTGACACTCACACTCTCACTTTTGGTTCAGCAGTGGTTCAGCTGTCTGAAAAGGTGGGAGAGCATGGTGCACGGTTTATGGCCGAACCACTGCTGAACCACGAGTGAAAGCGTGAGGGTCAACACAATATTGACATGGTGGAGAGACAATATATAGCAAAAAAATGCAATTTGGAGTGATGTAAACAGGTGAATGTGAACATAACCCATTCTAAGATTATTTTTGTGCAGGCAATAAAACAGACAATAAGGAGTTTTTAGAAGTATCAAGAGCACAATGTTAAATGTGCAGGCATTGGCATCAAAATGCACTCAAAATTTCCAATTGTACACAACTTAGAACTTTTGTTTTGTTTTGTAACCTTTATTTCAGGGAAATCCAATTGAGACCGGGGTCTCTTTTTCAATGGCGCCCTGTTTACAATTCAGACATTTCCATTAGTAATTTACAATACAATAAAAATACATAACACGGATACAATATACAAAGAGAATGGAAAATAGAAAAGAGAGGCCGACATATTACCCAAAACAAGTACATAATCCTTCTTCAACTATAATGTCAGACAGTATGTTTTTAAAAATGGCATAGGAAACCAATATATCCAACTTCATTTTATGTTGATAATTATTCCACAAATGAGGGGCATATACCCTGAAGGCAGAATCCCCAAGCTTGGAGTTTGTTTTTGGGACTTTCAGCAAAAGCAACTTAAAATAGATCTACAAGCATTTACACGTTGTCCGCTTTTAGATGGGCTGTTTTAAAATAGCCAAATAGGGCTGAAGTGATACTTTTAAATCTGCTACTTTATTTTTGTATCCAGAACTGTTGGAGTAAACAAACCCCTCGAGCTATTAGTGTAGATTTTTGCCACAATATTACAGAAAATAGTTTGTAACACAAATATTCCCACTATATTTAAATATTCCCCTTGACAATGAATGGACAATTTAAATCGGGGTTTACGGCGATGAGAGTGCTCCTCACTTAGTTATTTCATTTTGGTCATTCATAAACACAACACAGTTGTAAAGTATAAAGTTACTTAGAACAGTGGTTTTCAGCCTTTTTCATACCAAGGCCCACTATTTATTCTGCATTTTAGCCATGGACCACCATTTGAGGTTGAGTTTAGTTTCCCTGACCCAAAACTAAGGATTTTCAAGTTTGTGTCCACAATTTAGAACAGATAACTGGCAAAATGTTGGTTAAAATAACAATTCTACTACATTTTCTAAATGTGTACATTCTTGAAAATTAAGTAATTCAGATGTTTAAATATAATTTAACTCTTGAGAGCATAAAATGAAACCAAATGGACCTTTGAGGGTCCATTTGGTTTCATTTTATAGATCTATAAGGGTTCATGTGGTTACCAACTCTCCATCATTTAGTCTGGGGGACCACCTGGAATCCTCTTAGGGACCACTGGTGGTCCCTAAGAAGGGGGATATAAATATATATAAATATATATTTATATCCCCCTAAGAGGATATAAATATATATTTATACTGTATGTATAATTATAACTGTAATGTGCACAGTTTGTGAATACAATGAAGGCCTCAAATATTACAATACAAAAAGCATATTTGTAGATTGATCATACAACACACACAGTTGTGACTTTTTAAATGCAGTTTTAAGTCAGTTTTTAACCTTTTTGATACCAGGGCCCAGTATTTATTCAGAATTTGAACCACAGACCACCATTTGATGACATTTTAGCTCCACAAACCCAAAACTAAAGATTTATTTTACTTTTGTCCAATACCAGGCTGGATTTCGGAAACAACCATACAGACCAAAATGACCATTCATTTTCTACATTCTCTAGTGTGTAGATTTGGGCTAATTCACACAATGGATATTTTAACTCTTGATAGTGTAAAAAGGATTTCATTTTTACGCTCTCAAACAGTTACATCTGGTTAACCAACTTTCCATCATTTAGCTGGGGACCACCTGGAAATCTCTCAAGGACCACTGGTGGTCCTCGGGTCACTGGTTGAAAATCACTGTTTTAAGTGATTAAAAAACATTCTGTTCAGCACAGTACATCTTGATTTGTGAATTGTACAACAGAAACATCATGATGAGAGATATAGTATGTAATACGCTAACCTTCCTGGAGCTATAATAGTTTTCAGTTTTTCATATTTGCAACCAAACCCATATATACAGTACAAGGCAGGCTATATAGCTCACACACACATGGACTATCGTATATTTGCTTCACAGATAGTGAGTGTTGGATGTGAGCTGAGATAATGGTGTTCATATGGATTTTCATATAAGCTTACACACAGTGCATTTCACCCATCCCTACACTCCTCTTTTATTTGCCCTGACTGAGTGGGGTGATAATGGTCCTGAGACGCTTCTGTGTCTTCCCTATAGGGCAGAGGCTCAGGGGTAGAAACCCGGGCAACCCACAGAGTTAGTGCCAAAGTAGCCTGGCCTAACCTGAAATGATTTTGGCCGGGGGAGGAGGGGGGGGGGGGGCGCGGATCTGATTTGATCTCACCAACGTGTCGTCATCCCCGGCCCCTCCCCCCTACCACCAAATGGACCTGCAAGGGTCCATTTGGTTTCAATTTTACACTCTCGCAGAATTACACCTGGTTAAGGTTAACCAACTTTCCATCATTTAGCTGGGGACCACCTTTCACTGGAGTTTTTGTAATTTATCATGGGAGTTTTCTCACTTGACCATAGTTTTTTTTTTTTTTTTTTTTTTTTTTTTAGTGTTAGCTGTAACTAAACTAAAGAGCAGTGATCCATCTCTCTTACAATCCTGTTCATTTACAGTAGCAACTGCAAAGCAAAATATGACACATAATAATGATTATAGTATCAAGAACAAAACATAAGGCCTAATAGCAGTAGCCTGGCCCCGCCCGCCCCAGCTGCGTCATCACAACGAATTGTGCTTCCATCTGGGTCTGGTCAGGCACCCGTTGACTCATTACAAAGAACTCACTCGCCGAGTTGTTGATTTTCAAAGTTGGAGACCAATCAAATGGCTGCGTTTGAGTAAACCCACCTCACGTCTCCTGATTGGTCCGCGCAGTTGTCTACGTAGAATTTAGGCTGCTGCAGCAGCTCAGCTGATCACAACAAAAATGGCGACTACCATACCGGCAGGAGCGTCCGTAGCGATTTCCATTCAGAATTTCCCTTCAGAACGTTGCAAAGTAATGTCAATTTTAGACAGACGGTCAAATATCTCACTCGGTCGTGAAGCTTCCCAAATTATCTCGGAGTTTTTTAGCATGCCTTTTATTCTCCAGTTTTCTTTGCACAGACGGCAGAAATCGTTCACATCTCCCATTGCTAAAGCTAAGTGCAAGCGCATGCGCAGTGGTGGTAGCTGCTGCTATTGACACACCAAAATGACGTCAGATGTTTTGGTGTGCTGATGTCTAGTGATTGGTTAGAGGAATCTGTCTGTCAAACAGACAACCTACGTCACGGTAAAAAGATTCCAGTCCTAGACTCTCCTTCGTGGAGAGTTTGGCACTAGCCAGGCAATAATAGCACATATTTTAAGATGATAGTGTCATAATCGGATTAATCAATGAATTGTTTGAATAATCCGCCGATGAAACCATTATGAAAATAATTGTTACTTGCAGCACTACAGCATACTATTATTAATAGTAAGTTGATGCTACTCATTCTTCTACAGACAGACAGACAGACAGACAGATCAGCATATTGGCCCTCAAGTTCTGAAAAAGGCAATATAAAACTTGCGTACAAACACGTACCACACATGCACGCACGCACGCACGCACGCACGCATGCCTGCAAACACACCCGCAATCTCTCACACACACACACACACACACACACACACACACACACACACACACAACACACACACACACACACACACACACACACACACACACACACACCCCGCAGGGCTAATAACATTTATTATTAGTTCTGTACAGTAGATGTATCAGTATTAAAATCAGGCCACACCTGGCGGGAGTGCAGGGCAATAACCTTTGACTGGCTTTATCTGTACACAGTCATACACTATCATGACCAAAGTGTCACAAACACTATGGAAGACCAATATTTCACTACTTTTATTACAAAACCTGCGTTGGCTTCCATCACAGTTAGCTGTAAAGCTTTCCGCTTTAAGTAATCATCATCGTTGGGCGGAAAACCTCACATCTCCTTGCTGGATTTCACAGTTGCTTTATACTATATTTCATATACTGTCTTTTATCAAGCGCTTGGAAATAAAAAAAAAAGATGGATTTGCACATGCAAGGTTTCCATCTGACAGTGATGTGGTGATATGGATCTGTTCTATCTTTGACAGCACAGCAACCTCTGTGTGATTATTTTTAACCTTTACTGCAGTATCAATTTCATTTTACCTATAAAGCACACAGTAACATCAAATAAACATATGGAAGAGAGAGAGAGAGAGAGAGAGAGAGAGAGAGAGGGAGAGAGGGAGGGAGAGAGAGAGAAAGAGAGAGAGAGAGGGAGAGAGAGGGAGAGAGAGGGAGAGAGGGAGGGAGAGAGAGAGAAAGAGAGTATAGAGAACAGTCGGCTTTGATTTCTGATTATGTTTTCCCCCAAAGGCAGGCAGCCATAGGCTTGTGTTCCTTTTGTGTAGAATGGTGTTAGCATAATTGTGCTGCACAGTATAGAGCAGTGATTTTCAATCTTTTTGAAACCAGGGCTAACTATTTAATCAGCATTTGAGCCACAGACCACCAATTGATGACATTTTAGTCCCACAATTCCAGGCTGGATTTCAGAAACAAAACAGGCAAACATACAGATCAAAAATGACAATTAATCTTCTACATTCTAGTTGTTGTGTAGACTTGGGCTAATTTAGATGGTGAATATTTGTACCCGCAAGGGTCCATTTGGTTTCATTTTTATGCTCTCAAGGAGTTACATCTGGTTAACCAACTTTCCATCATTTAGCCTGGGGACCACCTGGAGCCCTCAAGGACCACTGGTTGTAAATCTCGGGTATAGAGTACCGGGAACGAACCTCCATTCCGAAACACCTCCATTCAGAAACCCCTCCATTCAGAAACCCCACCATTTAGAAACACCACTATTCCGAAATAGAATTTTCGGAAAGGGATGCTTAGAAAACATCGCCATTCCGAAATTTTGGATTTGAGTGAGAAACGATCCTCTCCCTCTACTGCATGTGAGAGGGGAAAAGTGACGCTCTGTTTAATTAAGGTGAAATCGCCGACTTTTAATTCTAGTACATTTTATTATAGGCCTACTTTATATCACGTAGACACTGCAAACAGTAGGCTACTATGATCCTAAAGTATAGACCAAACGAAGTGAGAGTTCATAGCAAATTAATATAGGCTAATTCGTACAACAGAGATTTAAGGAAGCGAAGTGAAAAGTCAACCAGAAAAAGGCGAAATATTTGCCTGGAGAATTATGCGATTACACTCTCCTCACTGCTGCGTTGTCATCAATAGGCCTATAGGATTTTCTTCATACCCTGAAGGACGCACGCACTCCGCGCAGGTGCCAAAATGCTGTTCTTAATAAAAGTATTTGGATCATTAATCATCACCAGACAGGGATGCCCACGAGTTAATTAATTAATTAATACAACGGCCGAAATACAGTGGATCACCTACACAGCCAAATGCACCAATGTCTAATATTATAGCCTACAGCTGAGTTACATATCGCTACAGCTAATATAGATTCATTTAAGCGCCCGCATAGTTTCAGCAACAATCAACAACAAATGCGTATTTCAAGAGAAAAGGCACAACCACAACGCATAGCCTACTCACTCAAGTTGGCCTGTTAAAGTTCCCAACTTATCATGGTTCCATTTTAAAGACAAGGGTAGCCCATCTCCATTTAGGGGTCCGCGGCCCGTAAGACGAGAATGTCTCGGGCGTCCACGTGTGGTATATGTTCATTAAATTACGCACGATAGCGGGTTTGGAGCGCGTTCTAAGAGAAAGCTGTACTAGCCTATAGGACTGTACTCTGCACAGAACCCACTACGTTATGAGACATTATGGCATAAGATTCATAATTAGATATTCCAGTTTCTCATGGGGGTCGACATGATGGTGATGGAGGTTATTGCGCAACACATGATGATATCTAATCACACTAGATAGATTGATTCCACCTGTAGCGTTGTGATTGCAAAGACAGCGCTAAGATTTTCATAGAAATCTGCAGTGGTTAATAAGAGAAATGCAAACAGAACGATATGGTCGTAACATCTAGCCTATACATGTTTACATCAACCAGCCCCACAAAGCCATGCCTGTTATTTCCAATGTGTAACATGCGTCCTTTACGCATATTCCCAAAATAATAGACCTACAAGCTGTAGCCTATAATCAAATGATGCGCGATGCATCCCTATATAGCCCACAGCCTCACAACGAGGAGTGCGTCGGACCAGTAATGAATGACTGTGAGAAGT
The DNA here is from genome assembly GCA_039105355.1 of Benthosema pterotum. NCBI lineage: Eukaryota > Metazoa > Chordata > Actinopteri > Myctophiformes > Myctophidae > Benthosema > Benthosema pterotum. The sequence goes on along the minus strand of CM076973.1, from coordinate 42,489,786 downwards.
GATTAATATAATATATCACATACCGATAGAGGAGTTTATGGATTTCTACTGTTTTAACTTGTAACCCACGGTCACTCAGCAGAGCTACACGCAGATGAGTAGGCCTATGCATAGAAGAACCTGGAGTAAATCACCATGCAGCGCAGCATCTCTCTTATTCATGCAGTGTGATATCGTCGTGACATCTGAATATAAGGTAGAATACTGTAGGCTACTGTAACATTATGTGGACAGTTGGTAACCAAATGGACCCTTATAGATCTGTAACTCTTTGCGCTCTCAAGTCAATAGTTATGCTAGAATTGTTATTTTGATCAATGTTTTGTCAGTTATTTCCTAAATTGTGGACAGTATCCACGTTTCAATAAGCCCTACTTTTGCGCAAAAACGGCTCTTGCGAAGAGAATGTTGAATGGAAACACTTCAAAATGTGAATAAGTTTCCATTTGCGCAAAAATATTTTCTCGCTGAAAGGTGCCGTATTTTGGAGCGCATCGAAAGAGTCTAATGCGCAAATGAGGTATGGAAACAGCTTGCGAAAAGAGTAAAGACTTTCTATTTATTGCAGGGGTTTTCAACCTTTTTCACACCAGGGACCACCATTTATTCAGCATTTGAGCCACGGACCACCATTTGATGACAATTTCACCCCAATAAGACCTAAAACTAAAGAATTATTTTGGTTTTGTCCACAATTCCATTATTCCAGGCACAATTATGCAAACAAAACAGGGTAGACTTCCTAATAAAGTGGTGCTCAGATGATGAGTATTTTAAACTCTTGAGAGTGTAAAAATGAAACCAAATGGACCCGCAAGGGTCCATTTGGTTTCATTTTTACATTCTCAAGAGTTACATCTGGTTACCCAATTTTCCATCATTTAGCCTGGGGACCACCTGGAACCCTCTCAAGGACCACTGGTGGTCCCCGGACCACCTGTTGAAAACCCCTGATTTATTGGAAAGCACTGGACACGCATTATAGCGCATTTGAAGAGTTCTGGTCTGCCGATGAGAGCATTGTTATTTGTTAATGTAAGTTATATTTCTACAAAACCGCTCAAAGCGGACGAGGGCCGTGCGCACACAGACATCCAAGCCAAGGGGACTCACGTACATGGCCAAAACGTTCAGACAGACTCGCGTTTGTTCATGAAAGTCGCAGGGCAGCTATAAGGTCCTATATTTACAGTATCTGTAGCCCATCATCATGCATGACAGGACAATGCGGACAATTCGCTCTTTTCGACTTAATTAACATTCCTATTTTCTCAAAGGTTTTATGGAGAGAGAGAGAGAGAGAGAGAGAGAGAGGAGAGAGAGAGAGAGAGAGAGAGAGAGAGAGAGAGAGAGAGAGAGAGAGAGAGAGGGGGGGGGGGGGGGCGCTCTGCTTTCCTCCGATATTAAATCAATAATAGGCATCTGATCCTCATAAGGTGTGGATTGGATATTATACATTTGAACCTTATTATAGCCAGTTTATATGTAGGACTGTCATCCCAATATTAAGAAGGGGGTAAAACAATTCCAATTCTAACAATTCTACGGCCTTGAAATGAAATGCGAACCGCTACGTGCAGCCTACCCCCCCCCCCCCCCCCCCTCGCCTCTCGTGCGCATTTCGAGAGAGAGAGATTAGCCGAGCAACGGCGCGATTATTATTTGTTTATAATAACACGTCGGCTGTATTCGGAATAGCAGGGTGTTATCAAAAAAGTTCAAACCCCGCCATTTCGAATAATGGAAGTCAATCATCGGAATAGCGATGCTTTCTTTTTCTAAATAGCGGGGTCTTTATTAATATTGAAAACCCCGCTATTCCGAATAATGAAAGTCAATCTTCGGAATGGCAGGGTTTCTAAATGGCGTTGTGTAACCCGGGTATAGAGTACCAGTGGATTCCATCCCTGTCCGGTTGGTGGCTCTGAGTGGCTGGACTCCATAGGGCAGACCTGGACATTATACAGCCTGGGGGGCCAAATGTGTCCCTTTTGGCTGACTCTGTCCGGCCCTGTGAAAGGGTTACTTGGGGGAAAAAAAACATACTTTCTAATTTAACCCATCCTTGCGTGGACTATAACGTCAATGCTTTTATTTTAAGTCATACCTGTATCTATTCACCTGTGCAACTTTCCTGCCTTGCATTGCATGTGATCGACAACCTGGTTGGTATTGTTTTGAATAAATGAAAATTTAGACAACCTAAAGCAGGGATGTCAAACTCAAATACACGGTGGGCCAAAATAGAACAATTGGTACAATTCGAGGGCCGAAGCTGCCCGGCTGTTTCAACACACAGACACACAACAACGTCAATGGAAAACAGCTAAAGTAATTTTCCTTCAAAAATCATGAATGTCCCTTAATAGCAAGATAAATGCAAAGATGATACTGCATGCATTACACACTCATTGCATTATTAAAGCTCAGTTTCTTGTTCTATGATCCTCACCAAGCACTGCTTTTGTAGTAAAATGAGAAAATAAATCAATTGAGTTGAGAAAGTAAAACAATTAGCTCCATTCATGGTGTGTGCAATATACCAGAGGACCAGTTCTAATAGTAATTCAATATCAACCCGTGGGCTGAAGGTAATTCATTCACGGGCCTGATTTGGCCCCCAGGCCTTGAGTTTGACATACGTGACCTAAGGTTTTCATTTCCTAAAACTAGGTAATATATTCTCTTAGCAGCTTGTCAAAAACAATGCCCTTTGCTACTTTTATATTCCTGTAGAAATAAAAAAGCCCAGGCCCTTTTTCTATTCCTATTTTCTATTCCTCATTTGTCCATTAGGAAAAATAATTGCCCACACTTTTCTGACAGTTATACTCTCTTTCTCGTTACTTCTCTGTGTTCCTATGCTCTTGTTTTTATACTTTCACACTCCAACTTTTGCAATTATTATTTTATTTGCTGTAAGTTGTATTTACAGCATACAATTTACAGCAAAAGGGGTATAGGCATAAATATGCTTGCATAAATATGTTTGCATATTTGCATGTCTACATACAGTATGTATACATATGTTTATTTTCTTTTTCTTTTATCCTTTTTTCTCTTCTGTAAAGCTTTTCATTAGGTGCAACTCAACACAACTCAACTTTCTCTCTCTCTGTGTTTCTCTCAGTTTTTCTTTATTTATTTTCTAGGCAGTCACATTGGCACATCACTGTGAAGGTGTAAGTTACTGGAAGCCTTTTGTTCTCAAAACTTAAGAGATGAAGTTGTTCACAGACAGCCCACTCTGCATGGCTACAGGCCTGCATTGTACAGGGAGAGAGGGAGAGAGGGAGGGAGAGAGGGGGAGAGGGAGAGGGAGAGAAAGAAAGCACAGAGTCATAAAAGTATACAATACAAAGTATACAATTCAATATATGCTATAGATATATATGTTATAGATATTCAATACTCAATATATCAATGGGTGTTTGTCTTAAGGCTGCAACGATGAATCAATTAATTGTAATCAAATTGATTATTCAATTAGTTGTCAACTATTTTAGTTTAATCTATTTTAGATTCAATTAATCCCTAAGGTTTTACCTAACCACAGGTTTTTCCAAGTTCAACGAATTCCACCAAATTTCAACATTTTACTGGCATTAATTAATATAGGCCTACCTTAGAGATTTGTGGGCATGATGAAAAAAGTTTCCCCCATTCTGTTTCCTAGAAATGAAGGTCTGAAAAAACATTAACATGGAACCCAATATTTGGTTCACATTTGTACACGAAAAAAATGAAAATGGGTGGACCCTTTCCCCTTAATAACTGTACTCAACTGCCTAGGACCCCCTATAGCACTCCTGGGCCCCATACCAAAAAATATAAACACAACATCAAATATTTTTTACTCACATTTAAAATGTTGGTGGAGAATTCTTATTCTAAATATTTGGTTGTAGCCTAATGCACAGAATATATTTTCTGAAGAAAATATTCGGCAGAAAATGCAACTTCGGCCTAATCAGTTTCAGCAGAAAATATATAATAAATAGTGATGCATTCAAAAGTGCTGAAGACATTTTTTATAAACCCATAATAGTGATGCTTATTTAAGTTAAGTGTTGCCATAATCATGTCCAAAAAACAACAACAAAAATGATATACTGTATAATATGATTCATAATAGGCTATTTGTTTTTCTTTTTTTGGTTTCCTATATTCACTTCAGTTTCATCCCTAATATTTGTGGGTATAGTTTAACCTTTTTTCTTTTATTTTTTCCTTAAATGAAGGCAATAATTGATAACACTACAAAGTCACACAAAAGCATAAAAAACAGCAGATCTGCAAGCTAGAAACATGTTGTGAAGTGGTGTGTTTTGAGCTGTTTTGCATGTGCGCATTCGTGTGTGTGTGTGTGTGTGTGTGTGTGTGTGGTGTGTGTGTGCGTGTGCGTGTGCGCGCGCGTGCGCACACGCATTGAGATTTACTCAATAAATAATTTACTTTTCAGAGTGAACTGTCCTGCATCTATGTTGACAACCTAGACAAGCTCGTCAGAGAGGGAGAGAGAGTGAGAGAGAGAAAAGAGAGAGAGAGACTCTACTCGTCTCACCTAAACTTCACCAGTGCTGTGGTGGTCAACTTTTTTTCTCTGTATGTGTGCGCCAATTTTCAAGTCTGCCCCGGTAACCAAAATTACATCCGACTTGTGATTGGATAGAAGGAAGCTCGAGTTCATTGGTCAACTCACCAGCATGCTGATGAGTGGCTGTTGAGTTTAAAATCGAGAACCAATCGGCTTGTGACTTTTAGATTGACATTGTGTGTGTGTGTGTGTGTGTGTGCATTGATTTTGCCGCAGACGTCTATTGTTGTGAGACTGACATACCGTACATATTCTATAGACGCCATAGAACTTCACGAGAAAGTTTCGTTTTGCAGAAATTGCAAAAAAGTGTTAAATTGGACTAGTTAAAATATTCACCTGTATGTATAAATGTGATTATCTTGCATGTGTGCGTACGTGTGTGTGTGTGTGTGTGTGTGTGTGTGTGTGTGTGTGTGTGTGTGTGTGTGTGTGTGTGTGTGTGTGTGTGTGTGTGTGTGTGTGTGTGTGTGTGTGTGTGTGTGTGTGTGTGTGCGTGCGTGCATATACTGCACCTGCATTGCAAACATTCAATCAAATTCCTCGACAATGACACTGTGACAATAATATGTGTTGGGAGAACATAATTATACTGTTTGCTATTTGTTTTATAAACTCAAACACTGGACCACATTGGAGTGGCCAAGTGTTTTATTACACATATTAATTCATTGTTTAAGTTATACTTACTGTGTTATATTTATTTTATCAAAATCAAATCAAACAGAGTAAAGCAAGTAAGTAAAATAAACAAGTAAACAAATACAATAATTTTCATTCATTCATTCATTCATTCATTCATTCATTCATTCATTCATTCATTCATTCATTCATTCATTCATTCATTCATTCATTCATTCATTCATTCAGGGTTGGCAGTGGTCAGATACCCCTGCATATAGTGATGAGCAGGTGTTCTCTATAACAAGAAAAAAAACATGTATTAAATGAAAGATTAAAAAAAAAAAACAGGAAATAGGTTGTTGTCAATCACACAAATTCAGGAAAGGTAATTTGCGTGTACTGTATGTGGACATACGTGCTTCATAATAAGCAAAAGCAATGTTCTTCTTTATGCATGCAAGTTTTAGTCCCTGCATAAAGGACAGGTAAAATTAGAGAGTAAGTTTAATATTCCCAGTAACCTTTTACGGGCCAAAAGGGCCACTATTTGCCCCCCGGACCCTATAATGCCCATGAAGAGCTGATCTATTAGTAGAATCATGTAGTCCGATAAATCCACACGCTGTCCAAACAGGTGGAACTACAGCTCTCAAGAGCTGAGTAATGGAAGTCTTTTCTGCTGCTTAGTCCAAGGAGATGTTCAACAAATCAGTCTGGTTGGTATCACAACTGAGACCAGTGGGAGACTGGTGTTGTTTGTGAGCTGATAGTCTAACACAGTGGCTTTCAATCGGTGGTCTGGGAATCACCTGTCGTACAGGAGAGGATTCCAGGTGGTGCCCAGCTAAATGATGGACCGTTGGTATAACCAAATGGACCCGTACAGATCTGTAACTCTTTGAACCAAATGGATTTCATCTGTAACTCTTGAAATCCATTTGGTCCAAATGGATCCAAATGGACCCTCCCGGGTCCATTTGGTTTCATTTCACGCTCACAAGAGTTAAGTCATATTTAAATATCTGAAATACTTCCATTTCCTAGAATCTACACAATTAGAAAATGTAGAGTAATTGGTATGTTGTATTTTGACAATTTTCCAGTTCATCTCTCCTAAGTCGTGGACACAAACTTGAAAATCCTTAGTTTTGGGTCCAAGAGACTCAATCGAGACTAGATCGAATGGTGGTCCTCCGTGGCTAAAATGCAGAATAAATAGTGGGCCCTGGTATGAAGATGGTTGAAAACCCCTGGCTTAACATCAATATCATGTAATTTTACACTGACCTCCACCAGCTTCAACAATCAACGTGCTGTTGTGACAAATAGAACTTGTTTTTGGCTGCTGTACTAGAGTTCTCAAACTCTGCCTGAACCCGACCAGGATCAAACCATAACAGGCCGGGTCGGGCCTAAAATCCATGCTAACCAGTAGGGCTGGGTCGGGCCTCGGGCTCCATCGAAAAAATAAAAATACATATTGAATTATTTAATTATAGTAAAAATAATAGTTATTTTCTGTATTCACCTCTTATGAAGATGGTGCTGATTGGCATTTAATTTTTCCTCTGTGGAGAATTCTCAAATTCTGCCCAAAGCCGACAGTTTAGTGTCAGGTTGGGTCTAAAATCTATTCTGTTTAGTTGGTCCGGGCCTCAGGCCTGATCATTTATGGCCCAGGTAGGGCTGGGCCTTCATTTTCAGGCCGTTTTAGACCTCTATGCCGTGCAACGTCTGCTTTATCGCTGTAGTCATGTACAGAGCTTCAGTTCTCCAGACTGTATGATAGAACTTCAGAATCATTGGAAAAGTTTGACTTACGCCCCTTAAATCAAGTTTTCTGCATGGGCACCCACTGGCCAAGTGGTCCGTACACATGCCACATGTGGGCTTTGGCGGCGCGTTGCAGGTTCGATTCCCAGTCATGACGTCCTTTGCAGCATGTCTCTCCCCTTCTCTTCACAAATCTGCACTTGCCTTCCGGCCAAGGGACACGGTTAGAGGCCCTTACAACAACAACAACGAATAGGTTTAAATTCTCAGTTATTTACTGACTAACATTATTTTGTGCCGTAAATCACAGAAGCAGGAGCTGTTGTTTATTTCCAGGGATGTTGTGTTTCACTTATATGTAACCGTCAATCTGTTATCTAGATCTTTTGACCATGTACATCTCTGTCTGTTCTTGTTTATGTATCTTTACTGAGTTTTATTTATTATCTGCTGTAATATAAATTGGGCATTTTTCAGCCTAAGCTAACATGGTCAGATTCTGTAATACAAACACTCTGCTGTAAGTTGTCATGATATAATCATCTTGTTTTAGCTGATATAAGCATTTTCTTTGAGATGTGCGTGCACACACACACACACACACACACACACACACACACACACACACACACACACACACACACACACACACACACACACACACACACACACACACACACACACACACACACACACACACACACACACACACACTCTCTCTCACACACACACACGTGCACGCAGTGAGCAGGCACCACCATTCACACCTAATTGTACCACAAACTGTCAGGAAATAACAGCCCATTTTACAAACATCTACTCTCTCTCTTCTTATTCTGTCCTTTTTCCTTCCTTTATTGTGTCTTCTCTCCACTCTCTCTGTACCCCATCAGTACACTCACACATACAGTACAGTTTAAACTTACCTTCCACCTTAGCTATGAAGTGAGAGAGTGAATGAATCCATAGTTACTGTATGATACTCTCAGTCAGATTAACATGTTGGACTGTGATGCTACCTTGACTGTACAAGACTACGGGCGTAATGATACATTTATACTTATCACAATACGTTGTTAACAATACGATACGATACATGGACCATATTGATTCATTCTGGCGATACAATTCCATCCAATGATCTAAAGTTGATACAGTAACTATTTAGCAAATACATTAACTATGAGTGAAATATGTGGATACTGCAGGGTTTTTTATAAAGCAAAATGTATTATATTGGATATGAATACAAATAAACACAATGATCTGGCATATAGCTGGACATTGTGTTTTGGATTTTTATTGAGTTTTTCTTCTTGAAATTGCAATATTTACTTAATATCGGTAGAGATTCAATACCGATTCTTTGCATTGCAAATCGATGTAATACAAAGTCAAATGATACAATACCATATTTTCTTTTAACATAACATATTAGATTTCAATACAGTTACTATCTCCTTACACCCCTACATAAGACACATTGCTACTGAGTGCAGGCTTGCATTTCTATCTCTCTTTGCAGAAGTGAAGGGATATTCCACTTTAAAAAAAAAAAAAAAAAAAAAAACTTTTGGTCATTTTATGGTCCACTCAGCCTCATGTGAACACCCCAGATGGTTTATAAGTTACTCCTTTCAGCATTTAGATATTTGATGTTCATTTTAGCTCCTTCCTATACAATCCCAAATATAACTTATAACTCCATTTTAACAATGACAGATTCTTTGAAAACAACCAATCTTTTTTCTGGTGACTGATATCGTCCTCCTAATACGTGAGAGGACCATTGAATTTCATATACAGTTTCTATGTATTTTTAAAATATTGTTTTGGAAAATGTGGCCGCCTCCATATTTGTATGCCCACCCAAATGAATAAAACAATATTTTAAAAATAAATGAAAACTGTAAATGAAATTCCACACCTCTCACGTATTAGGAGGACAATATCAGTCACCAGAAAAAGATGGGTTGTTTTCGAATAATCTGTCATGGTTAAAATGGAGTTTTAAGTTATAATGGGTTTGTATAGGAAGGAGGGGGAGGCGCTAAAATGAACGTCAAGTATCTAAATACTGAAAGGAGTAACTTATTAAATGTCTGGTGTGTTCACATGAGAGTAGACCATAAAATGACCAAAAGGTTTTTTTGAAAGTGGAATATCCCTTAAATTCCACAGCTTTCACTGCATATGTTTTTATGCAGAAAGTGTTGATGGATTGACTTCGGTTAGGAGAGACATGAAATTGATTTATTTATTGACAATATAGTTAGAAACAATATAGTTACTTTCTATGAAAATCGTGAACTGAAATTCGCAGCAACTTTAATTTAACTCTGAGAGTTACAGTACATAGAGAATGTGTCATAGTGAAACATTTCTGACAAATGAATCAGAGATTACAGAATACTTACTCAGAAATGACCGAATACATTCCAACAATGACAGATATACAGCCTAATAAGGACATAATGATGAGAGAGAGAGAGAGAGAGAGAGAGAGAGAGAGAGAGAGAGAGAGAGAGAGAGAGAGAGAGAGAGAGAGAGAGAGAGAGAGAGAGAGAGAGAGAGAGAGAGAGAATGGAAGAGGTGATGTGATGAAATCCAGGTAAATTGTGAATTCATACTTTTTCGTGGAAATGTACTATACTTCTGTGCCTGGAAGTTAATTTGTGGATTTAAATTTAACATAAGGTAATATGCCGTTATTAAGGATGGGGATTTAATATTGTGTAATATAAAAGTGTGTTTTATGTTATGTGTACAATGCAATACATAAACAATTATGACAACTTTGAATGGAAATCGTAACAGCATATTGATTGAATATGAAATTGTGGCAGATTGTGAAGTTGTGATAACTGGATTATGAACCGGATAAAATAGATGAAAAGACACATGTTGTCCCCCTTTCTCTCCCTCTCTCTTGCACACGCACACGCACGCACACACACACACACACACACACACACACACACACACACACACACACACACACACACACACACACACACACACACACACACACACACACACACACACACACACACACACACACACTGAGCCTGAGAAGGGGTGTGTGTGTGTGTGTGTGTGTGTGTGTGTGTGTGTGTGTGTGTGTGTGTGTGTGTGTGTGTGTGTGTGTGTGTGTGTGTGTGTGTGTGTGTGTGTGTGTGTGTGTGTGTGTGTGTGTGTGTGGCTTCAGTAACACTATACGGGGATTCCAATAAAACCTTACTTCATTTTTGCTATATTTGCTGCCATGCACGAACCCCTAGCACACTACAGACATCATTTTAAATGATGTCTGTGGCGTAGTAGGCCTGAAGTATAGTACTACAGACTGAAGTAGGCCTACAGTGCATCTAAGATATATAAGCCTAATAATGATCCATCAATGTTTAATAACTAGGAACTTACTCGTTAATATACTGTATGAACACCAAAATATGATATTACATGCATTGCCCCCTATGGCTGTAAAAGGAATTGCTTTCGTATGGATGGAGTAGTTTAATACACCAATACATGCATTTTTTTGTCAATAATGTGTTATTTTGAAAAAAAAACAGGCTTTGTTAATCTCTTGGTAATATTATGGCCAATGCCGATGTGAAAAGTCAGGGTGATTGGTGCACCCAGTGAGGAGTTGTGGTTGTTTCAGACAGCACATGTAAAATAGTCTTGATCTGTATAATGAGCTTCAATCAGCTATTTTTCAGTTGATTTCAACCTGAGCAATAGTCCGCTTTTATACAGTACAGTACAGTCCACCTGAAAATGGGGTAAACCCGTAAAAAGCAAGAAAGAAAGATACCTAAATGTATGATCCGGTTCCTAATCCCAGCATAAATGTTTTTATTTTATTGTCACCAAAATCTATGTCTAATAAAATATTCCTGATGTTTCTCAGATTCTACTCCATACGTACTGTATGTGTCCTACAGTTCTAGTAGCAGTGTGCACACTGTGTGCATGAACACAGACTCATGCATGCGTGCAGAGTGGCAGCAGAGCCCCCGTGTGTGTAGTTTTGCGGTCCGTGGTGAAGGACCAGAGTTATTACAGCCAGGCATTACAGTCTGCCTTGTTACACTCTCACTTTATGAGCACCGAGCCCAGAGCTCACCCCCTGTGTGTGTGTGTGTGTGTGTGTGTGTGTGTGTGTGTGTGTGTGTGTGTGTGTGTGTGTGTGTGTGTGTGTGTGTGTGTGTGTGTGTGTGTGTGTGTGTGTGTGTGTGTGTCTTTGTTTGTTTATGCCTGTGTTTACTTGCTTTGCCTTTATGACGAGACAAGGGGGGCGAGCGGTCCCTCAGCACTTAGCAAACGCAACTATTTAATAAGCACAGCAGGTGTGTGTGTGTGTGTGTGTGTGTGGAGGAAGTGGAGTAGGGAGCCAGGTAGGAGTAGATATGTCATGTGTGCTTGTAGATCTGCTATTTTGGTGTAGAGTAGACATAAAGTGGAACAGCTGCAATGTAATGCTTGTCGCAATATACTGTATTACACGGTCTACATAATTAATGACGTTGCATTATGCACATATGCATATTGAGGTCTTTCCATTGATCTTTCAAAAGTGCTTACTTTCTTAATCAACCTTTGCTGGAGCTGGAGCTCACCTCCTGCCCGTACATGTGTGTGCGTGCGATCGGTTTATGTACGGCCCGGTGTGCATGAGCGTAGACTAGTAGCATACTACTACTGGCTATAGCCAGCTATTTCTACAGATTCCAAAATAAAGGGCATTACAGACGGGCGTGATAGACGCTCGCATTATCACATAGACTCCACCTTGCTTCTCACCTGATGACTTGGTGATAAATGCTCAGCATAAATAGCTCACCAGAATTGAGGCCTAAAATCAGACACGGGTGTGTGCACAAAACAAACACGCACACAAAAATAATCCTTGGATGCCGTGTGATAATGCCCGGCGTCACACACTTGCTTTATCCTACAGCATTTTCTAAGCACAAAACGCCAGTGCTGTTGAAAATAAACTAGAGGAACGATTCATTGCTGCCTGACTGTAAAGAGTGTTTTTTTGTTTTGTTGCTACATGCAGTGTGACCATTCATACAAGTTTTATTTTGTAACTGTACTGGAAATGGAACCAGGAAATGGACCACAAAATAATAATACTAGAAACATATATTTAGGTGCTGGTATGAACGTTAGCGGTACCAGAGCTGCCTCTACATTTACACATACCAGAGCTCATGTGACTCTTACAGGAGCTCCACTCCCCCTGAAATTAAGCCCTGCTGTTGACCATTTATTACACAAGCTATCCTCCATTGGCCTGGATGATCTCTCTGTCAGCTAGTTTTCATATTATCTTAAGGGGGGTTAAGGGGCTGGTGGTTTGAGATCCAGGTCTCTCTTAATTGGTAAATGTGCCCCACGGGGTTACATTTGGGATTAGGAATATTGCACTCTCTGCACTGTGATGTTAAGTATTACGTGGGCGACGCAATTCCCATTTGCTGTAATTAATCACACACTTGTCTTCAACTCTGACAAAACATAATGCACATTATTTGTATTTATAATAGTGACCATAAGACGACCTTATAAAGATGACCTTAGTAGAGTCCTTGTCATGATTGGTTGGCTCTAAGCCAATGAGAGACTTGAGGGCGTTACAGGCGTGAGTGATAAACACTTGCATTGTCATGGAGATTCCACCGTACCTGATGACTGGCTGAAAATCACTCAGCACGAATAAAAATCTAAGCAGAATTGAGGTCTAAAATCGAGCGTGTGTACGAAATGGTGAGCACTCAACAAAAAATCACTGGGCGTCGTGCGATAATGCCCGGCATCACACCCTTGCTTTATTGCACGGCGATGTCTAAGCATGAAAATGAACTGGCGCGATTTATTACTCCCCGTGTACAGTACGAAGCCCTTTACCCATAAAACCCGTAGTCTGATGAAGCTTGTGGCAAAAGAAGCTAATGTCACAAGCTAACTACAAGAAAAGCATTCCCTGTCAGTACTTTACTGGGTATTAATGCGAATGAATCCACATCTCAAGTTCAAGTGTTCAAGTGCGCACATTGATTGCTACCGTGGCTTTTTTTTGCAAAGCAATAGAAATGTGATGTGAGCAATTGTTGTTTCATTAAATATTTAGCTTTCGTTTCAAATTAGTCCACTTCACAATAACACGTGCCTCAAAAATATGAGTTCACACTCACTGCGCTGTTTCCTCAAAGTGTGCAAAAGGGAGCCTCCGTTGGAAGGTGCGTCCCAGTGTGTGTGTGTGTGCGTGCGTGTGCGTGTGTGTGTGTGTGTTATGACCTAATGAGTGTAATAAGGCAGTTATATTTTTAATAAACACAGCAGGCAGCTGTATTCAGTGGAGTCTTGTAGCTAAATGGTAGGAGACGCAAGTTAATGGCACACTGTGGTGCACTTACTGCTGATTACACACACTCACATGTATACACACACACACACACACACACGCACACCCATGCACGCACGCACACACGCGCGCGCACACGCACGCACGCACGCACGCACGCACACACACACACACACACACGCCCTCTTTGTGAGTCCTTTAAATCTACTATTTCATGAGATGTGAGCTTGTAGATTTGCGTGTGTGTGTGTGTGTGTGTGTGTGTAGCAAAAGAATAATCCTCAAATTGTATTAGGCCCATTGTGTATACAGTCACAGTGAGTATACTGTGTGCGTGTGCACGTGTGCGAGTATGCAAAACTAAGCTCTCCCATTACGTGCGGTCTCTACGGACCACACCATCCCCATCGCAGCCATTGTCTGGCATCCCGTGCCAACCACACTATTATTAAAAAATCTCTCTCTCTCTCTCTCTCTCTCTCTCTAGCCCCGCACCACTCCACACCACACTTATAATCGCCTCTGACGGATGGGAATCTCATAGGTCCACTTTTTAAGGATATGGAAATGTCTTTTCTGCATTTTAGGCAATAAAAAGACTAAAGAGGAAAAGAAAAAAATGAATATATAATAAGTAGCAGAACCACAAGCTCAAAACTGCAGCATGTACACATATTAAAATTGCTTTTTGTGGTGGTTCATGTCAAAAAACAAACAAAAAAAAAAAAAAAACGATGACCTAAACAATAGACTATCTAAAGCCAAATTTGTAAATACACATTTAAAATTTAACAGTTTCACATGTTTGAGACATTTCAACCATCGTTTTGTCAATTACGGCAATTCCGCTATAATAATCCAAGAAAAAAAGAGAAAAAACTGAATAAAAATGAATATAAAACATGGACATAAGAGTGTTCTGCCTCACACATAATATTATGTTTCCAAGCCAGACAAATATTACCTCCCAAAATCCTCGTCCAGGGTGAAATTTCCAGTTGCCGGGCAGGCGAGGGGCGGACGGGGCGAGGTGGGGAGTGATGAAAGAGAGAAGCTAGGAATTGTGTTTCATTGGATCCAGTGAGTGTAGTTATTATTTCACACGCTTTCTTAAAGGGGAATTCCACCCATTTTCAACAATTTTCTGAGAGTGTACAATTTCGGGCTGCAACGATTAATCACTGAATCGATCAATCACGTAATCGAATTGATAATTTCATTAGTTGTCAACTAATTTAGTAATCGGTAATCACTTAATCACACACACAGTGTGGTAGTGGGACTTTTGGAAGCGGCGAGACTCACACACATAGACATAGCAGTGAAACATACAGACGTGTATTGGACACATAGTTTACAATGCTTAATTGTATCCATAAATGTTAAAGTAAAAGTCATAAAACATATTTTTGCTCAGATACTGGATATATTTTAGATTTTAGAGAAGTCGCATCTCCCCAGTTCCATTTACCAAGAGTTAGTGCCAAAGTTTCCTTGAGCAAGACCCTTGATTGCTTCTGATGTGCAGGTTATTGACACCTTGCATGTGTGAATATAATTCATCTATGTAAAGTATGCACATGCAAATGTAGTAACTTTCAACTAGTTCAGTGCTAATAAATATAGGAGGATCTAGAAAATGTGGGCCCCTGGGCCAATGCCAGCCAAAGGGCCCCCCATACACCGGAGCATTTTAATTCCTGACCCAGTGCATTGTCTGTACACACGCATATCAATTATGACATACGGGTCTGCGATGTTCACCTGCTACAAAAGAATAATGGACAAAATAACTTAGCCAAATGAATGTGAACTGTTTTAAACACTCCAATCATGCGGACACTCAAGCTCATGGGCCCCCTAGGTCAGTGGCCCCTGGGCCTGGGCCCAACGTGCCTGTTGGACAATCCTCCCCTGCTAATAAACATAAATTTTATCAGACCCAAATAAGCATTTGCGCAATTTCTGCATTTGCTATTCAAAAATTAACATATAGGCCTACAGGCCTGTAAACTAATAGTGAATTTGTATTACAGAAAAATTGAGATAACTACTGATTTCAAATGCGTAGATCTGTAGAATTGGCTCTTGGTCTTAATTTTCTTTCACTTTGTCTTTCAAATGTATTTTCAAAATAATTGCAAACATGCAAGATTGTAGATTCTCTATTTTCACTATTTTGCATGAAACCATTTTTACATTTCCAATTCATTATAATACTTTCAACTGGTTCATTGGCTAATGAACGTAAATGTTATTATCAAGAAACTCACTTAACCCATTAATCCTGGGAACGCCATAGCTGCGTTGGCTATTCAAATAGGTAGGCATACAGGCCTACAAGCTAATAAGTCCGTTTGTATTACAGAGCAATTGAGATAACTACTGATTTTGAAAACATAGATACAGTATGTAGAATTGGCCCTGAATTTGGTCTAAAATTTCTTTCATTTTTACTTCCAAACGTATTTTTCCAAAACATTGCAGACGTGCAAGATTGTAGATTGTAGATTTCTTGCTGTTTTGCATGAACCGTACTGTAGCCTATTACAAAGTCGGATATGCCCCCCCTCCCTAAAAAAAACTAATACAAATAAATAATAAAACAATAAAACATTATGAAATATGGGAATGCAAAGATTCCATTGTGACAGCAATGATATGCAAGCGTCTGTCAAATGATTTCACCTCCAAATCCCTGGGGTGACATGCAGCCATGCACCGCTTGCATTTCTGCTGTTTTTGTTGAAGACAATGAGCCAGGGAGGCAGAGACATGCAGCAACGGCTGTTTAATATTGTTATTGCCAGTTGAATTTGTCAGAATCACAATGATTTTAATTTAAATTAATGTTGACATCTTATTAAATGATCACTCTGATACGGTGGTATTTGCTGAGGGGGAAAACATTTCAAAAGTAGTTGAATGCATGTCAATTATTGTTAAATATGAATTAAATCGAATATTATCATTATTATTATTATTATTAGTAGTAGTAGCAGTATTTTATATTATTAATAGTACATGTTGTTTATATTTTTTTCTTACACTTATACCATTTTTAATGAAATCTTATTTTTTTAATGGACAGTAACATAGGTAAGTACTCTATTGGACTGAATAAGACTACGTTTTGTCTTGTTTTTTTTCCAGTGGAAATAATAATATTTGGCATTCAATATTCTTTTTCCGCAAATGAGTCTTTGAAAAGTCTTTGAAAATTTGAGGTTGTCTTCATAAAAGACTGCCGTCTAATATTCGGGACAATGCAGTAAGTGAGTAAGTAAGGTTTATTTACACAGCAGACAACCACAGCCACAAATTGCTTAAACAATAATAAAAGTAAAACAAATCAATAATGAAATAAGACAAAATAAGTCAAAATAAAAACTATCAACATTTAACCAAGCCGTTATGGAAAGGCCAGTCTAAAAAGGTGATTTTTTTTCTTTAACAGTCCTTTAAAAAATATCTGCATAATCCACAGTTCTTAGAGGAATCACAGCTCATTCTAGCTGTGATTATAGCTTTGATGTAAAGCCTGCAAAAGCTCTGTCATCACCCTTTGTTATTAGTGTTGTCTGAGTAACACCAAGCATGTGCATGTGTCTGTCTTCCTCTATAAAGGGTTTTTTTTTAACCTATTTCATACCAGGGCCCACTATTTATTCTGAATTTTAGCCACAGACCACCATTTGATGTTGACTTTAGTCTCTCTGACCCAAAACTAAAAGATTTTAGTGTCCACAATTTAAGAGAGATAAACTGGCAAACCGTTCAAAAATAACAATTCTTCTACATTTTCTAAGTGTGTAGATTCTTGAAAATTAAGTAATTCAGATGTTGAACTCTTAAGAGTGTAAAATGAAACCAAATGGACCCAGGAGGGTCCATTTGGTTTCATTTTAACATTCTGAAGATTTAGAGATCTACAAGGGTCCAGTTGGTTGCCAACTGTCCATCATTTAGCTGGGGACCACTTGGAATCATCTCAGGGACTACTGGTGGTCCCCGGACCACCTGTTGAAAACTACTGCTCTATGAAATGGTCAATACAAATAATACAATTGTTCTGAAAAGAAGTACAGGGCATAGTGTACTGTAATAATCCAAAGACCATATGCTCTGTCTTCAACAACAAACTGGAGTGTATCTTCAGAAAAAAACAGAATCGGCAACATGTTTATTATATATTATATTATTACACAATCTTAAAGGGATATTTCACTTTGAAAACAAACAAACAAACAAACAAACAAACAAACAAACAAACAAACAAACAAACAAACAAACAAACACACAAACAAAAAACACTTTTGGTCATTGTATCACCTACTCTGGCTTATGTGAACACAGTTTAGAAGTTACTGGATTCAGTGTTTATGTATTTCATATTCAATATTTTAACTTAAAACTCCATTCTGTCCATGATAGATTCATCAAAAACATTTTCTCTGGTGACTGATATTGTCCTCCTTATATATGAGGGTTGTGTTACTAATTTACGGTCTTCATTTATTTTCTAAATATTGTCTTGTTTTTTAATGCTCACTGTGACTTCTACAAAAAAAAAAAAAAAACAAAAAAAACAAAAACAAAACAACAACTAACAAACAAAAAAACCCCTGTAAATTAAATTGATTGATTAATCTATCATGGTTTAAGGTCAGAGATTTTTGACAACCATTTTTACAGACAGATTGATTGAATGATTGATTGACTAGCAAGTGTCTACAGTAAACAGTACAGTGCAGTCAATAATTGTTAATATGATAACACGCAATGTCCCAGGGAACTAATTCTAATTGCGATAGACTAAATCAACATATAGATAATATTTATGAAATAAATTTTATGACAGAAAATAATGTAAAAAAAAGCTGGTGTTTTGCTGGTGTTTTAAAGGTTTACTGTAGGCCTACATATCCTCTCTCTGTGTCAGGGAAACACAACAATGCATTTTCAGAATGGTTGGACACGTTCTTCTATACTTTATACATGCATCTATGTACTCTGAATGTTGTGCAAACACAGACCTAATTGTGAATAACGGAAGATTTTCACGATGTCTTAAAGTATTATACTATATCAGTCGTTTTCAAACTTGTTGATACCAGGGCCCACTATTTAATCTGCATTTTATTCACAGAGGACCACCATTTGATGTTGAGTTTAGTCTCTCGGACCCAAAACTAAAAGATTTTCAAGTTGGTCTTTACAATTTAGGAGAGATAAGTGGCGAGATAAGAGAGATAAGGACTTTTCACACTCATATTAATAAACCATGCCTCTCGTTCATTTTCAAGAGGACCGGCGTGTTGTGTTGAGAAAACTGTAAAAGTGTGTGATGCGCCTGCGTGTGATTTTACACGTCGATTCTGGAGAGCTTTTTATTGATGCTGCACGATTATCGCCCAGGCATAGTGGAATCTCTGCGATAATGCGGGTGTTTATCACTCCCCATCTGTAGATGTAGAGGTACATTCATTTTCTAACCAACAAACAGTTTAGAGATGTCCGATATTGACTTTTTTACCCATATCCGATATCCCGATATTGTCCAACTATAACTTTCCGTTACTGATATCAACCGATATCAACCTATACCGATATATGCAGGGTTTTGGAGTGGAAAAAATCAATAAATCAGTAAATGTTCTTTCGCTGTTTTTTTTTTTTTTTTTATAAAAAAAAAAAAATATATATATATAGTCATATTTTTTCAATTTTCTTCCGATACCGATATTTTCCAATATTGATTTTTAAAGACTTTATCGGCCGATAGTATCTGTATGGCCGATATATCTGCCCATCCCTAAACAGTTAATTATGGGATAGTCTTCTCAACAGCAACATTTATTGTTATCTTTAATGCAGACAATGTGCATGCGGAATTTGTTGAACACACATGCACACACGCGCATACACGCACACACACGCACGCACACACACACACACACACACACACACACACACACACACACACACACACACACACACACACACACACACACACACACACACACACACACACAGCCTTTCAGATCAGTGTACAGTGGTCTGGCAGGTGAGTGCTCCTTGCCCCTGGAGCAGTGTTGTCATGGACTGCCTAGTTGAAGGACACTTCAGGATCAACTTCCTGACTGCATGGAATCCATGCCACAGATCTACAGCGCACCGCTCATTACTAATCCATTATCCACATTACATAGAGATATACACGGCACACCTCTCATTATTAAACCAGTATATCTCCAACACTGCCAGGCTATAAGGGCTAAAAATGTCCGTCATTCGGTGTATGTGGTGAGATACGGCAGGCAGGTAGTGAGTGTGTCAGGAGGTCATCAGAGCTGGTCCCTATGCACACTTTACACATAGAGAGAAAATGTCTTAGTGTCCATGTAGGGCCCACTACATAGAAACATGTCTTAATGGAAGAAAAATAAATAAAAATAAATATCCATATACTGCACAGTGTGGAACTACTAGCTCCTGAAAAGCCAGAACGGAAGCTGCCATCTGTTGTTTTCCTTCCGTAGGAAGATATTTTAAAATATCTTGGATATTATATTCTATGTCTGATGATGACTTGCAAGCTATACATTCTCAATGTTTTTTTTTGTGTGTGTATTAGTGTATTAACATGGGAATTATTAGTGTATTAACATGGGAAAAAAATACTTTTCCCCCTAATTTTCAATAACTTTTGTTCCTGCCTCATTATAATCCTGGGATGTGGACCTCTCTGCCCTCTTGCAAATATATATTGATTCTATATTGATGCTTCTGTGTCATGACACTACTCCCGTAGTTGTGCAAGCACTAGTACCGTATTAATAAACAAACACTAACAGTCTCTGGGGTCCGGGGACCACCAGCGGTCCCTGAGAGCATTCCAGGTGGTCCCCAGCTAAATGATGGGCAGTTGGTAACCAAATGGACCCTTATAGATCTGTAACTCTTGAGAAAATGAGCGATCTCAATTACTTAATTTTCTAGAATCTACACAATTAGAGAATATAGAAGAAATGAAAAAGGTTGAAAACCACCGATTTAGAACATTGTGTTGTCGTCTGGCTCTCGAGACTACAGTTGTGTTCATGTAATGACTGTGCAATTAAAGCAGGCCAAACCTGCAATAGACTGCATGTACAGAGCATTAACCAGAGCTACGTTTGTCAACACCGATAATTAATGCTTTCATTGAGCTGAGCAGTCCCGCCCCCCCTGTGACGTCACCCCTGCTCCAGAAATAAATTCCTCATTGATTTTCCTCATAGACTTTTTGAAAATGCTTCATGTAAAGATGATTACGCCGCGGACAAATCATGACAAGTAACTCCATTAAGTATTTAGACATTTTATGTTAATTTTAGCTGCCCCAGCCAACCCATTGTAACTTAAAACTCAATTTTAATCGTGACAGAGCATGCAATCAAAAACAAAAAAAAATCTGCTGACTGATATTGTCCTCCCAATATGTGGGGGGGCTTGTGATCTTGTTTACTGCTGGTACATCTTCCAAAACAATATTTAAAAAACAAATAAACTTTAAATGAAATTCCATGGGCCACGGCCGACCTCACGTATTAGGATTCATCCTAATACGTGAGGGGGGCCGTGGAATCAGTCACCAGAAAACATGTTGGGTGTTTGCGATTAATCTATTATGGTTAAAATAAAGTTTTAAGTTATAATGGGTTTGTATAGGAAGGGGGCGGGGCAGCTGAAATGAACAGCAAATATCTAAATTCTGAATGGAGTAACTTATAAACTGTCTGGGGTGTTCACATTACACTGTGTTGACCGTAAAATGACCAAAAGTGAAATACCCCCTTGAACATGTTAATAATGTAAACACTGTAAGCGTGGTTTTACAGTGTTAACCCGCTGTCAGGCGCTTTTTGCTCGCTACAGCCCAAACGACCACCCGAAATCAAGCGCTTTAACGATATTGAGAGCGATGTCGCTAAACAGGTGTTGGTTGTCGTGTCCGATTACAGTTCCCCATGCAGTGGCTCACTGTACTGCGCTATGCTTAACACTATTAAACATATTAACAGGACAGGAGCACAGAGAGCGGGGTGTTGGGACAGGCCCTAAACGTCGGCCTGCATTCCGTAGATCCCTGTGACTCCCGGCGTTTCACACCTAGTCCACGGTGATGGACACTTAAATGGTCACTGGTAGCATGGTGCATTTATAAGGACGCCGCTGTACAAAGGAGTTTACAATGTGGACCGAATTCACTTATTCACACAGACACACAGACACACAGACGTACACGCAGACACACTCACACACGCACACACCCCCACACACACATACACACACACACACATACCCAGACACACGCGCACACATCAGTAGCAGTTACAGTGTCTTGTCCATCACCCAATGACCCCTTATAACAGCACCGTGATGGATTATATTTGCAAGTGTAACGCATTGCCGCAGTGGTTTTCAACCTTTTTCATACCAGGGCCCACTATTAATCTATTAATTAATTTTGAGCCACGGACCCCCATTTGATGACATTTTAGCTCCACAGACCCCAAAACCACATTCTCTGTGTAGACTTGAGCTAATTCACATGATGAATATTTTAACTCTTGAGAGTGTACAAGATATAGAACACTTGCCATGTGTGTTTTTGTGTGGTTTTAAATATTTTAGATGATAGCAGTGACCCCAGTGTCTCTGACACTGGACACTACTTTCTGGACTACATATTGTCTCAGTAAGACAGCCCTCCTCCCTAACCAGACCAATAAGAATGTCCAGTGCACAGAGGAATTATGGGAATTGTAGTCCATGAAGTAGTGTCGATGATATCAGAGACACTGTCCTCGCTGCCAAAACCTAAAATATGGAAAATCACATATTAAACATATAATGACCACCAGTAAAGTGCTCTAAATCTTCTAAATGTTATTGTTCCTTTGCAAAAATCGTGAAATCCCTTTAATAGCGATTCGATATGTATCATGATACATTGTTGACAATAGGATATTTATGGATGATAGGTCAAGATCAAGGATGATATTGGTTCATTCTGCCGGTACGATTTGATTCAATGATCTATCTAAACTCAATGATGAAGTAACTATTTAGCAGATACATTAAATATGTGTGAAACATGTGGATACTGCAGGTTTTTAAGGGAAAATAAATTATAATTTATACAAACATGTAAAAACAGTAATATGGACATTGCATTTGAAATCAAGATGTGTTTTTCTTCTTAAAATTACCAAATACAATGCAATAAGTACTTAGTATTGGTAGTGTTTCGATATCTATTCTTTAAATTACAAATAGATATAATACAAAGTCAAACGATACAAACATTATATTCTCTGTTTACATAATAATATACTTAAAAATAAACAATATACATAATAATGCATAATAATTAATAAGAATATATATACTTATATATACTATAAAAATATTAGTATTGGTAGAGATTCGATAGGGATTATTTGCCTTGCAAATCAATATAATACAAAGCCAAACAATATGGTATTTTCTGTTGACTTAACAATATACTGATTGTTTTAAAATTAAAAACAATATTTTTATACATTCACAATATGATTACACTGCTACGCATCAGGGTATGTTTACTACTATTGTACACAAAAGAAAATTCTTGGCCGAAACCGAATAGGAAACAGCCGTCTGAAAACTGAATGCCAATAGCCGAATATGATTAATATTATATATCTGTTTATCTGTTTACCTTAACAGCTGCCTGGTCAAAATATAATTTAAATAATAATCATTATTAAGCAGTCCATAAACATTTATTCTGCACTTTTGAAAGTATAAATTTGATACCCTATTCGGTGTTATTTTCTGCCAATTTGGGCTGAAACTGAACAGGCCGGCAAGGAAATTTTGCAGAATATTTTCCACAGCCAAATATTTGGTGCATCATTAATGTTGTTTACATTATACAGCACAGTCAGATTTTAACACCATTATACCTGATGTTTCTGTCTTAAACACGCCATTTTAGGAAAAAAATAAGTTCCGAATTCAAGCAGATCTACAAGCCAGCTATGTACGTCAGTGGTTTTCAAACATTTTGATACCAGGGACCACTGTTTATTCAGCATTTGTGCCACGGACCACCATTTGAGGACATTTTAGCCCCACAGACCCCGAAAGCCGAAACTAAATATTTTTTCTCCACAATTCAAAGCTGGATTTGGGAAACAAAACAGTCAAACATACAGATCATAAATGATCATTCTTCTGCCTTCTTAAATTGTGTAGACTGGGGATAATTCAAATGATGAATATTTTAACTCTTGAGAGGGTAAAAACCAGCAAGGGTCCATTTGGTTTCATTTTCACGCTCTCAAAGACTTACATCTGGTTAACTAATTTTATAGCATTTAGCTGGGGACCACCTGGGACCACTGGTCCACTAATTTTCAACATTTTACTACGCCAAGTTCTGAGAGTACTCTCAACAACTTGAAAATGGGTTGGATCCCATTTAAGCAGTTGGGGGTTAAGTATCTTGTTTATCACCCAATGACTACTTAAAACAACACAATAACGCGTCATTTAGTTTTTTTATAATGCATTGTATGTTAGGTTTATGCATTATAGACAGGTTTCCTGTGAAATTGTTACCACAGTCGTCCTTTTTAACAAAATCTTCCAAACATTCAAAAACATTGAATAAAATAGACACCCAGTTTACAGGGCATGACGACATGCCATTTAGAACTTAATACTTACTCTGCCAGCATTTATTTATTTATTTTTGTAGTTAGCTGCTCAGTGCACACAGGATGCTACTTCCGGTCCGTCTCTTATTTGGGTCCCTCAGCTGGCAAGATGAGGCTAGTGCTGCTCGTGCCCACTTGCATCCGGATTGTATAAAACAATAGCACTACTAATTAGGGGTCACAATATTTAATAATAGAAATAAATAGCAGACACATAATCAATAAGCAACGCGTCGCAACCTGCATGCATGACACTAGCCTCGTCTACAAAACACAACGCTGTCACTTCCACTCCTGAGCAAGCTATTATTGGGATATTTTTTCTGATGAAGGAAAAGGATAAACTTGCATGATGTCGACGTGTTCTGTTAAATTGTCGCTGCGGAGAAACTCTCAGTTCGTCTGGTAAACATTGTTTTATGATGATGAATGATGATGGTGGTGGTGGTGCAGGGGTTGACACTAAGGTCTCTGAGGCACTTGCCTGTCGGGCAAGTGCAAGTCAGATTCTACTTGCCCTCAGGTCATGGCCCCTTGCCCCCCAAAATGTTTTGTTTAAGTCAGAATCAGCTACAGTAAATATTCAACTTATAAATCAGTGGTTCCCACAGTGGTCACAGACCCAGTGGTCCGGGACCCCAGCAAAATTATAGTTTAGAACAGGGGTTTTCAACCAGTGGTCCGTGGACCACCACTGGTCCTTGAGAAGGTTCCAGGTGGTCCCCAGCTAAGTTGCTTAATCAGATGTAACTCTTGAGAACGTAAAAATGAAACCAAATGGACCCTGGCGGGTCCATTTGGTTTCATTTTTACACTCTCAAGAGTTAAGATATTCATCATGTGAATTAGTCCTAATCTACACAACTAGAAGTCGCACACTTGCCCGATCGGGCAACCAGGTACAGTCTTCACTTGCCCGACCATTTTTTTTTACTTGCCCCGGGCAAGCGGGCAAGTGTTAGTGTCAACCCCTGTGGTGGTAATTTAGTGCATGGCTAACTTTGCCCAACAGCCGTGCCAGTGTGGGAAGAGGAGGATGCAGCGGCATGTGCTATAGATTTGATAACCTATTTAACCTATCGACATGTTGTGCTAATCTCTTCCGTCGCCATATCACTCGGTTTACTTTATAGCGCTGTGCGAGGCTGGCAGCCAGCCAGCCACAGCCACAGCCACAGCCACAGCCACAGCAGCGCTGAGGCAAGAGCCATCTAGCTGAAGTCTTGTGACATTGCGGGGTCAGAAAATGAAGGCTCGAGCGCCTGAAAGAGGGACAAACTGGATTTGTCTCTCTTTGTTACAACACAAATAAATATAAACTGTTTTAAAAATATTGTACAGTCGCGACCAATGTCTCTGTAATGGTTATGTTGTACCATTACCAAAACAAAGATAAAATTAAGGGATTTAAGATCAGAATACGCATTTATTGTTATGCAAATTAACCGCAAAACTGATAACAATATTCGGCTGATTCTTAACGGTTGGATATCCGGTTACCTGAGCACTCGTTGACATCCCTACTACTAATCAAAGATTGCCTTAGATCCGAGTCAATGGCAGTGGTCATAACTCTATTTGATAAGCGTAGATCTACGGCAGGGGTTTCAACCTTTTTTTTTAATACCAGGGCCCACTATTTATTCTGCATTTTAGCCACGGGCCACCATTTGATTTTGAGTTTAGTGTCTCCGACGCAAAACAAGGATTTTGAAGTTTGTGTCCACAATTTAGATAACTGGCAACATTTTTCTACATGTTCTGATTGTGTACATTCTTAAAAAAATAAGTAATACACATGTTTAAAGAAATTTTAATATTGGGTGCGTAGCATTTTATGATCTCAAGAGTTACACATCTGTAAGGGTCCATTTGGTTACCAACTGTTCATCATTTAGCTGGGGGCCACCTGGAATCCTCTCAGGGAACACTGGTGGTCCCCGGATCACCTGTTGAAAACCCCTGATCTGCGGCAATAGCAGGAAAGTGGTTAATGTGGTGTCTTGCTCAAGGACACTCGACAGGAGGAGCGGGGGTTTGAACCGCTGAACACCCACTCAACCTCCTGACCCCTGCCGCTGTACTTGACATTTGACAGACCATATATGGTCGTCGAGTTATTAACACCCCCCCCCCCCCCCCCCCCCCCCCCGGCCATCCTGTATTAAAAGACGGCTATAATACTTCATGTCACGTCCTATAAAATATGTATTTACACTAAGTAACATATACATAAGTAATACATCTCATAAACCCTGCATGATCAAATGTCTAAAAGTTATCTTATGACAAGGCCCAAGGGTTCTGGGTCTCAAGCCCTCTCTGACTGTGACACGCTGCTAAACGGGGAGTAGAAATCAAACCGTCGGCGGCCCAACAGCGGCGACACTGTTGGGCAATAGAGGGTAATTTAATTTACTTATGTCCCCTTAGAAAAAGGAATAATATTATTTTACTTATTATTATAGAATAAAAGAATAATATATTACATTACAATATTACTTTCCCAAGTCCCCCTCTCATACCCGCAAAGGAAGAGATGTATGTGGTGGATTAGGATCTACAAACTACTGCAAATCTCTGTTGTTATCTGTTTATAGCTTGTAGATCTGCTCTATTTTCACATCATGCAACAACAAGCTCAAAAGTAATAAGTAATGAAGTGTGTTTTCTCAGAGTAACATATTACTTATTATTAATTTTGGCAGAGTAATATCTTTACTTTACTTTTGCTGGGATGCTGATTCTAAAGGAAAAAAAAATCACTGTAGCAGCTAGTAGTGTTCAATGTCCACTTTTTATAATTCTACCGGTGACAATTTCATCGTTACGATATAGGACCATCGATAGAAACGATAACCACCGATACGATAGACCAGTGGTTTTCAAACAGTGGTCCTTGAGAGCGTTCCAGGTAGTCCCCAGCTAAATGATGGAAAGTTGGTTAACATGTTTACACTCTCAAGGGTTAAAATATTCATCTTATGATTTAGCCTACACAAGTAGAGAATGTAGAAGAATAATGGTCATTTTGGTCTGTATGTTTGACTGTTGTGTTTACCAAATCCAGCTTGGAATTGTGGACAAAAATAAAAATACATCTTTAGTTTTGGGGTCTGTGGCTCAAATGCTGAATAAAAGGTGTGCTGGTGTGCAGTGTGTCTGGTATCAAAAAGGCTGAAAACCCCTGCGATAGACCAATTCTACTGGACGGGCTCTAGTTTATGCAGAATCCTATGAAACCCATTATAGTCAGGTCACACCTCCAAATATGACGGTCGGCCGGTTGGTACACAACGTGCCGTCACACTTTGTATCACACCACCATACGGTATGGTGATGCAGATCTATCATGGCATTCCTAGCGATATCCACCACTACCTACTGCCAAACCCCAAACTGCTGCTGTTTGTGTGAACAAACCCTTCATTTTGTATTTATTCATTCATTCATTTATTTGTTTATTTTTTGCATATTAGCTTTCGGTTTTCCCATTGAATCCTTTCCCTGCCGATAAAGCTCATTTGAATTGAATTGATTTGAACTAAATTGGCATACACATGCGCACGCCCGTGTGCGCGCGCACACACACACACACACACACACACACACACACACACACACACACACACACACACACACACACACACACACATGCGCGCCTGCACATGCACGCACACACCTTGTAGCTCTGTAGCTAATTTGTTTTGTATTCCGTTGTGTTTACAGCTAATGTTGCAATAAACTTTTGATTTGAATGGGGGACATTAAAGAAGACAAAATGAAGCATGCTGCTTGTCTGTCTGTCTGTCTGTCTGTCTGTCTGTCTCTGTCTGTCTGTCTGTTGGAGTTAAATTCAATCCAATTGTTTCATCGGAAAACAATGCATTTACGCTATTGTCCAAACAAAACAATCTACAATTAAATGTTAATCCAAAAAACGAATAGAGGTGAAACAGATGTAAAATGGTATCTTAAAAAAGCATAATACTTGGTCATTTTATGTCAGAAATATAGTTATAGTTATAGTTATATCATTATCTTGGGTTGAAGTTTTGAAAGTAGTGGAAGTACAGTATGTCAATGTTATGCATTTACTTTGTAGTTTGTTAAAGGAAAACTTTTTTTTCAACCAAGGTTCATGTTTTAGGTTTATTAGAGAAAGTAAAAGATGGGTGTTAATTGTTTTACATCCCTTGCTTTCTTTATATTTAGGGGTTTTAGCTATGGGAAGAGGCAGTCCAACATGGCCCTAAATACATATTTGTTTACAAAATCTTAAAGCAATTTTTTATTATGTATTACAGTCCTAATAAACCCCAGGAAATTACATCTGGCCACAAATGATCTAGTGAATGTGCCAAAGTGCCATATTGAGCCTCTGGGT
>CM076973.1:42441275-42456275 GCA_039105355.1 Benthosema pterotum | reverse complement strand
ATTAACCCCTTAATGCCTGATTCACAAATAATCCTACCAACATAGAGTTTCATGGTATCATACTCTGAACAGGTAGCCTATAATTTATTCTTATGAACTCTGGTCTTTAGATTTCCCACCATTGTGAATTATCCCCAGCAGGGAAAAGTTTGTGACGAATGAAGCCTTCAGGGGACCTTGTCGTTTCTTTACATTGATTATTCTTCTTTCTCTACCTCCACTTCAACTCCAACCGGTTGGAGAAATTAAAGGGCATTGTCGGGAAATGCTTCTTAACAGGGCTGAAATGTTGGAAATGGCACAAAAGAAATCAGAACTTGTTTTCTGGGCCTTTGAATTTCACGTTATTAGCTCAGTGGTAAATGCCTGTTTTCTGAGTCACTCCACTGTAATGGGTTCAAAAATGGATGCATGATTACAATACTTAAACCTAGTCAGCGTCACTTGGCATTCTGCTGCACAAGTCTTCAGAATTCTGATCAACCCACAGTACTTTTTTATATCAATCAAGTCACCTTGTGGCAGATGAATATATTGACATCATTTTAGGGGGCATGCCATGTGGTCTACCTGCACAGCCTTTGTGATCTACTGGTAGATCGCAATCTACCTTTTGGGCACCCCTGAGATAAACAATGAAGCTACAGTAGGACTACAGTGAAACAGAGTTAGTGGAGTACAGCTGGCCTGTAGCCTGATTGGCTCAGAGACCACATGTGGACCAATTAGGATTCTGTTGCTGTCAGCCAGAAACCCTCTTTTATTTTTTTTTGTATTTTTATAAGTTCCAAAAGTGCCAAAAATAGAAGATCCACAAGCTTTGAATGCAGTGTGAAGTGTTACATTTTACTTGTGGATCTGACAGCTTAGTTAAAATAATAATAATAATAATAATATATCTTTTTATTTACTTTAAGTGCGAATAACATAACACATTCTGAAAACTGTTTTAAATACTGATATTGTATATGACCCTCAAGCCAAGGTTTAAACCTCAATCTCCACTCTAATATAACCAGACCTCATCATTTCTTTAAGGACTTTGAAAGCAGTTTAGGTGCAGTACCACAATGTCCTGTCCACAGTTGTTAAATCAACTATGGTGGTCATTGTAAACAAAGTGGAAATGCACAATTTGGAACTGAAGACTGAAGGAAAGCAGCATGCATTGATGCCATCATTTGAGGCCAAAAGAAAACAAACTGTTCCTGAGAGCAATTTTTGTTGAAGCTCCTAAATGATATGAAAAACTGAGAGTTCAAACTTAGTTATTTGTGGGGATAGAAAACACACATGGGATCACCAAAAACACTAAAACTATTACAAAGTTGAATTTCATGTTATCATCCCTTTAAATTGGAATCTTTCAGTTTAGGACAAAGGTTTTCAACCAGTGGTCCGGGGACCACCAGTGGTCCCTGAGAGGATTCCAGGTGCCCCCAGCTAAATGCTCAGTTTGTAACCAAATGGACCCTTATAGATCTGTAACTCTTGAGAGTGTAAAATGAAAAAGAAAAAAAAAAGTAAAATGTAGTGGAAAATGTTTCATTTTACACTCTCAAGAGAAGCTTCTGAATTGCTTAATTTTCAAGAATCTACACAATTCATTTCGACCAATGTTTTGCCAGTTATTTCTCCTACTGTAAATTGTGGACACAAACTTGAAAATCCTTAGTTTTGTGTCCGAGAGACTAAATTCAACACCAAATGGTGGTCCGTGGCTAAAATGCAGAATAAATAATGGGCCCTGGTATGAAAAAGTCTGGAAACCTTGAATATACAACATTTTTTGACGAAATGGGAGGAACAAAAAAACATTCATTCCAATGGATCTATTGTACTTATTATTTAGTTAGAGGCCTTTATAACCCATTTTTGCAACCCATCCATTCTTCATGGAAATGAGAGAGCACCTCTTGGGGTTCTTTATGTACAGTATTCAAAAAAAAAAAAAATGATAAAGAATTGATGCTGCTATATGAATATTTCATGTTTTTCAGAGTTTAGAGGCTGTTTTTAGAATCGATCTCAGTCCAAATTTACACACTTAATCGGTTTAGTATTGCCCACATGTTTCTTCTCCCAGTAACTCCCAGTAATAGCACATCTAGAACATCACAACATTGAGGAACATTGTTCTCAAAACGAACCCTGCAATATGGAGACACAACAAGGTTTCTGCTTAGCAACTCTCTACCAACACACTCTTATCATTCAACTGCATTAACCCATTAACCATAATGCAATGCGGCGTCACATCGTACACTGCAGTTAATATGTTAAAATACGCCTGGGTTTAATTGTTAAACCATCAATGGGATATCAATTCACTGAAATGTTGAATTATAATTGACACAGATCATTCAGTCGTTGATTCATTATTTCACTTAAAAAAATAAAGGTTTGGTCATTTTATGGTCTCATGTGAACACCCCAGACAGAGTATAAGTTACACCATTCAGTATTTAGATATTTGATGTTGATTTTAGAACAATACAAACACATTATATCTTAACTCCATTTTAACCATGACAGATTATTCGAAAACAACCCATCTTTTCCCTATGATTGATATTGTCCTCCTAATATGTAAGAGGGCCATTTATTTTTAAAATATTGTTTTTGGAAATTGTAGCAGCCTCCGTATTTGGGTATGCCCACCCTGGTTACAAACTGAGCATACCATGAAATGAAACAAAACAAAATATTTTTGAAAGTGAAATACCCCTTCAAGTTAATCCTGTTCCAATCACACAGACAATTAGCAGACACTTATACAGATGACTTACAGTGACTTACAGTAATCTGTCAGTAAACAGTACAGTACAGTTCAGTAAAGTACATAGAATGCAGAGGGAGTGTATTTTAAGAAAAAAAGAAAGAAAGCATGCAAAGAACATGAAATGACCTAGGTATATCTTTGTTTACTTTCATTAATGGTTGTTTGTAGTTATTCATAAATTGTTCAATCCAATGTATAGCAAAATTGTATCAACATTTATTTTAAACTAATACCCTTGCGCGTATGTGTGTGTGTGCGCGCGCTCACACACACACACACACACACACACACACACACACACACACACACACACACACACACACACACACACACACACACACACACACACACACACACACACACACACACACACACACAGAGCAATATATCAGTGAGTATCAGTGATCAAAAGTCTGTGTTTTTTTAAACTTTGAGATAATGAGACAATAATCAAGAGATTATTTATTGATCCCTGAGGGGAGATTGAGTTGTTTTGGCAGCATGTGATAAAATATGAGTAAACAAGACAATAATCTACAATACACAAGACACCTTCATAGCCTTACACCACACACACACACACACACACACACACACACACACACACACACACACACACACACACACACACACCACACACACACACACACACACACACACACACACACACACACACACACACACACACACACACTGTCCTTTTGCAACCCATTTTTATCACCCAGTGCCAATTTCTAATTTGATGCTGGGCTCTACACACCCTCCACCACCGCCGCCTTTTCTTCACCTGACAGGGGGGAGTTTCCCTGGATGGACGTAGCGTGTGGAAGGAACACCTTATTCCAACCAGTTCCTGTCCCCTCCATCAGGTGCCCCGGGTGGCCAGGGGGAGGTACTATTAGAGCCCATGATTACTGCATGTTTTTGTGAGGGTATCTACCCTAGGGGTAGCCTGGTCTAGCCCTCAATGATTTTGGCCTTGGGGGGGGCGGGGTGCCGTGGGATCCACACAGCAGATCGAGCTGATCTGATTTGATCTCACGAACGTGTCGTCATCCCCGGCCCCTCCCGCGCCCGTCCACTGCTGTTCTACGTCACATCATTTAGATCAACGCCCACCCCGGAAGGTTGACTCCCCCCTCAAGGCCACTTTGTGTAACGAGTTAGTCCAGGCTTTCCGTTTTCGCGCAAGGCGGGCGAAAATGAAAGCCTGGGTGTCGAGGCTACCCTAGGGGACACGGGGAGAACATGCAAACTCCACACAGAAAGGCGCTTTTGCGCGCACACGCGCACTCCTAAACACAAACAACTTTGGCACACATCATCAGACACACATGGTCACCAACACACCACTAGCAACGCCCTTGCGGAACCACATATAGAATTGTATTTTTATATCAACAACGAGACAGAAGATCGTGGACTTGTTTCGCACAACGTGTTGTACAATTTGTGACAGAGAATGACAGAATCCTGGAAAGTAAAAGTTTCCACCCGACAGAGATGATGTACACAGATGTATCCACTATAGCTGAAGCTGAGATTGAACTGGGCTGCTGTTGTATTACTTTACTTTTTTTTACTTAGACTTTATTATCATTGTTACACAAACAACGAGATTGTTAGCATCCTTGCATGCGTTTAGCTCTGGTTGTGAGTAGTAGAGTAGAGATGTCCGATGTTTACTTTTTTCACCGATATGCAGTGTTGTAGTGGGACTTATAGAAGGACTTTTAGAAGTGTGTGTGTGTGGGGGGGGGGGGGGGGGGGCATAAGACACGCACACACACATTCACATCCACACATTCACCTGCACCCAGAAACACTGTTAAAACATAAAGATGAGGTATAGCCTATTTGGAAACATGGTTTACAATGCATTGACAATGTGTCAATTCTTGCTTTTTACTGTTATTGATAGAGATACCTATGTATATCTCACTAATAGTTCTCACTAATGGAAGCCAGTTCGAGACAGCATCGGAAGTCTTCCTATATGGACGCATGGTGCCCAGATGAACTATAGCCAATCTACAAGCTCTCAATGCATGTGTGATGAACTATATTCCCCATTCCCTACCAAATAACCTGAATGGTCTTAATTGGGGCTATTTTATATTATCAGATGTTAAATTCCAGCTGTGATTTCTTCACCTGGATGGCAGTGGTTGTAGTGAGAATGCTATGATGTTTACTAAATCCTTTAAAATCATTACTAAATCAATCATTTTTACATAATGTGTTTATTGTTTGTTTGTTTCGGAAACTGCATGTGCTGGGGTGTGATTGGTCCTCTAGCTGTTTGATAAATCGCATACTATCACACATTTTTCTTCCAGTTGCGATATTTCTTTTTGTTTCATCTTTTCCAGGAGAATAAGTGACCTGTGTGTTTTATGCAAATGTCAGGTTTGCCTTATAGCGAGCAGCCAGAGCTAAAAGTGTGCAACACAAGGGTCACGGCTCACCAGAGGGTGAACATGTACCGGTAGATCATACCACTGACCACATGGTGGTAAAATGCCATGTCTGACACGGCCATGGATTTTTCCCCCTGCATCCTTTAGCCTTCATCGCTCCCTGTCTGTCCACACTTACATCTAAATCGGATGTAACATTTTCCATTTGGGGGGGGCAGGAGCAAATGTTATGGAGGGCGGCGTCATCGCCTGATAAGTCGCCCCCCATAGGCACACCCATACCATTTACCAGGACTTTTATTGGGCAAGTAACATCAGTTGTTGTTGAGCTGTAGTTAGTTAGTAGCAGGAGTAGTTTCAAATCGTTTTAAATACAAACACTTTCATTTGAAATATCTTGGGTTGTTTTGCATGCCATCGTGTTTGGTGGGGCAGACTGGGTATTTAGTGGGGCCCCCCATGCCCCTGCCTAGATCCGCCCTAGATCCGCCACTGATCAAAATCAGTGATTCTCAAACCGGGGTCCGGGCGGGGACCCCCAAGGGTCATTGAGGGGGATTACTCTCAACCACCATAATCCGAGACATAAATAATAGTAATAACGGTTACACAGGACATCACAGATAGATTTATTTGGGGTTTGTCCACAATTAGCTTTTCACTAAGTCTTTCGTCAATCCGACCTTGTCCAATAGGCATGTTAGAATTGGAAAGCTTGACCTGCATAGCAACAGTTACTAAAGTATTTGGACTGGCATTGGACAGTGACTAAACCCCGCCCCAAAGGGTTAGCTCATTCCAATTGCTGGATTCTCGTAAACAAAAACAGACTTCTTAATTTAGTGGGCTAATTTAGATGATGACTATTTTAACTCTTGAGAGCTCTCAAGACTCTCAAGAGTTACATCTGGCTAACCAACTTTTCATCTGGTTAACCAACTTAGCTGGGGGGGGGGGGGGGGGGGGGGGGGCACCTGGAACCCTCTCAAGGGTTACTGTTGGCCCCCGGACCATTGGTTGAAAACCACTGGAATAGATGATGATTGAATAGGATCATTAACGTTTGTGGTATGCGTTCATTGTTAGGTCTGAAAATGCTACTCAATATTTTTATATTGGGGAAGAAAAAGTCTGACCTTTTGTTACAGGGGCAGGACGCATGTTTGGTGTCCCCTCTCATGTTCAGCCCAGCTCTGGTTGGACATTGGTCTCCATGCTTTCCCATTGAGACATTTTGACTAGTACTGCCTGAAGCTCGCGAGCTCCCCTGGGCCGAGATGAGAATTTATTTCATTGACCCAGGTGGTCCCTGGACACCAGTTTCAGAACCACTGTCCTAGATTTGTTTAAATTTCACTTTGCTTAAACTGCTATTGGATTGGTATACCGACTGATCGGTATTGGGAAGAGGACAAAAAAAAATCTTTGGAGGACGAAGAATAAATGAATTGAGTGTCATCATATCCACATAATAACACCAGACCTGAACATGGCAGAAATCTACAAATCAACTTGTGAGCTTGCTTATATTGTCACTACTTTTAAAAAAATTGATTTCAAGTGATTAAGGCTCACGTTTTGGGACTTTGAAAAATAATAACGGCCAAAGCTAAAGCCTGAGCTGTGACTCTTGAGGAATATTTTAAACCCATAAATAGTGTGTGCAGCAAGGCAGACCTACCCCAAAGGCTAGCAGCCGAGACCACCAAGGCAGAGGGAAACGCTTCCTACAATAGTTTCTCACCCACGCAGAATGTAGGTCACGCAAATGTTCCGACAGGAGTCACGGACACATAGAACAACCACAATATTACAGGGGGAATTATGTAGTCCAGTGGTTTTCAACCAGTGGTCCGGGGACCACCAGTGGCCCTTGAGAGGGTTCCAGGTGGTCCTCAGCTAAATGATGGAAAGTTGGTTAACCAGGTGTAACTCTTTCAGACCCTTGCGGGTCCATCTGGTTTCATGTTTACACTCTGAATATCTTTTCAACATTATTATAAGAATGTTTTTATTCATCCCTTCTGTTCTGGGGCGTCTACGGGCAAATACTTTTGGGGGTCCTTATAATGAAACAGATTGAGATCCAGTGGTTTAGCTCCTAACGTGATAATAAGCAAACTCTTTGGTATTGTTTTTGATATACACTTCTAATAATGTCTGTATAATTAGGCTATGAATTGTTCATTTTTTAGGGGGCAGTAGGAGTTGGGAGGACTGCCAGGTCTGCACACAACACAGAGGAAATTCTAAAAGTGTTGATTTAAACAGAACAAATGGAACATTATTGTTTGTACTTTTCCTAAAGGGATAATTTGGTGTGAAATAAAATGAGCAGTGCACCGATTATATAAATGAATATGGATACAAAATAAACAATGCATGGAAAACACGAATAAATAAATAAAAAGTCACAGCCCCCTCTTGCAAGAGAAGCGCCATGATGTTGGGGTTTCAGTGAATCGAGAGTAGATTAGTTTAAAAATGATCTTTAATTTTGAGAGTTACACTTTGGTAGTGTTTTAGCCCATTCTGTTTGGGATTGTCTAGCGTCAGAAACTAGAATCTGGTGTCAAAAACAGAATCTAATGTCAGGAGCTAGAATCTTGTGTCAGAAACTAGAATCTGATGTCAAAAACTAGAATCTAGTGTCAGAAACTAGAATCTGATGTCAAAAACAGAATCTAATGTCAGAAACTAGAATCTAGTGTCAGAAACTAGAATCTAGCATTGGAAACTAGTATCTATAGCGCCATAAATACCAATGTAGCGTCAGAAACTAGAATCTAGTGTCAGAAACTAGAATCTAATGTCAGAAACTAGAATCTGGTGTCAAAACGCAGAATCTAATGTCAGGAACTAGAATCTAGCATAGGAAACTAGTATCTATAGCGCCATAAATACCAATGTAGCGTCAGAAACTAGAATCTAGTGTCAGAAACTAGAATCTAGCATTGGAAACTAGTATCTATAGCGCCATGAATACCAATGTAGCGCCAAAAACTAGAATCTAGTGTCAGAAACTAGAATCTAGCATTGGAAACTAGTATCTATAGCGCCATAAATACCAATGTAGCGTCAGAAACTAGAATCTAGTGTCAGAAACTAGAATCTAATGTCAGAAACTAGAATCTGGTGTCAAAATGCAGAATCTAATGTCAGGAACTAGAATCTGGGGTCAGAAACTAGAATCTAGCATCAGAAGCTATAATCTAATGTCAGAGACTAGAATCCAGTGTCAAAAACTAGAATCTAATGTTGGAAACTAGTATCTAGTGTCAGAAACTAGTATATAATGTCAGAAACTAGAACCTCGTGTCAGAAACCAGAATCTGGAGCCAGAAACTAGAATTTGGTGCCAGGAACCAGAATTTAGTGCCAGGAACCGGAATCTGGCATCAGAAACTACAATTTAGTGTCAGAAACTAGAATATTAGTGTCAGAACCTAGAATTTGGTGTCAGAAACTAGAATCTGATGTCAGGGTAAAAAGGGTTAAATGTATTAGTGTTTAATAAGTGCTTTATCCATGGCCTAATCTAGCATTGGGAGGGTGCAAATACAGTAGGTTCCATTCACACCAGATTTAGACTCATTCGGACCTTCCCTGTCACCTCAACTCCAACTCCAACGGGTGTTACCATGCACCCCCCCATCTCTCTCTCTCTCTCTCTCTCTCTCTCTCTCTCTCTCTCTCTCTCTTTCTCTCTCTCTGTTATCCGTGTCAAAGGCCTTCGGGCAACGGCTTACTGCAGCTAATTTGTTTATGTGTGTTTGATCTCTCTCTCTGTGTTGATATACTGCATGAACCTTTGCTGTATTTATTTATCCGTCCGTCCGTTACAACTTACAATGTAATACTCTGCTGCTCCGCTCACAAGTATATATGCAGGCCTTTGTGTGCAAGGAGAAAAAGAGAGAGAGAGAGAGCGCGTTATCATGGCCAGAGGTCTATTGATTTCACATCAGGGTGCTTTCTGCAGACATATCTCAACTCGCGAGAGGGAGAGAGAGAGAGAGCTAGAGAGAGTTGCTCTCAATTGAATATGATTCAAAGGGCCTCTATCGCCATGCGAACACATACATTTACATTGTAAATGGGGCCAGGCCATAGAGTTATAAATATAGAGAGCGGACTGGAGCGATAGCCCCGCCCCCTTGCCGTTCATTTCAATACAAGTTGCTCATTGGCGCTTTGAAGCACCCGGAAGACCGCCGGAAGTGCGCCTATTTCCGCATTTGAGCACCAAAATTTGGTGCCCAAATGCGGAAGTATTTCCTCATGAACGCGGCTGAAGCAAGGGATTATGGGAACGGAAAAGATTCATGAACGAGCGCTGTCGAGAACGAGCAAAGGAAAAAAAAAACTAAACAGCATCAAAAAACAAGCTTTTGGATTTGTGGTGAGCTTATTATCTGTCATATAAAACATCTGTTGTGTTTTGAGAGGTAGTATATGACGTGAGGACCGGCGGTTCATTCAGAAAACAACTTAAATACAAACTGCCCTGTCCGCGTGCACAAAGCAAACCAGCGTGCGTGCTCTCGGGGCGCTCGTGCATGAATTCCACCCGCCTGCAGTACCAAACTTGGCCACCAGCGCCGGGAGCTTCAAGCCTGGAGGCGCTGTCGGCCGATGTGGGGCAGGCCTGTGGATTCAGGAGGTAGAAGAGAAAGTAGTTTGATGATTCGCCGTGGGTCGTGGATAGAATCCCGCGCTCCTCTTATCTGTCAGGCCCGGATCTAACATTTCCCAATTGGGAGGGGCAGGCAAAAAAGGCACAGCTAAAGGTCTAAAGTTTTCTGTTTTGAATGATGAAATGCTGTTGGTTCAGTGGTGCCATAGCCTGGCCTAACCTGAAATGATTTTGGTCTAGCGGGGTGGAGTGCCGTTAGAGCTGATCTGATATGAGCTGATCTGATTGGATCTCACCAACGTCATCCCTGGCCCCTCCCCCTCCAATGCTGTGCTACGTCACATCATTTAGAGCCCCCCCCCCCACACCCCCGAAGGTTGATTCCCACTTCTAGGACACTGTGGCTAACAGTTTAGTCCAGGCTTTCCGTTTTCGTGCAACGCAGACAAAAATGAAATCCTGGATGTCGAGGCTAGTGGTGCCACAGTTGTAGTTAGTTAGTAGAAGTGTTTCAGGTCATTTAAATTAAATTGTTCCTGATGTGCTGGTTGTGTGTGATACAGTATATGCGTGTTTTCAGCTCAATCTGGTGTATGAATCGGTGAATGACTGAATGTAATACACTGGGCACGTAAAGTGCCACGGATAAAGGTTCTTCATGAAGAAACATACTGTATGTTTAGGATTGTGGTTTTGCAGTGATGCAAATGTGGGATCTCTCTCTCTCTCTCTCTGTCTCTGTCTCTGTCTCTGTCTCTCTCTCTCTCTCTCTCTCTCTCTCTCTCTCTCTCTCTCTCTATCAAAGACTGGTGAAGGTCTTTTCAGAGGTGGATTGAATAATCGGTTTATTATGAAGTATTACGACCACTGACACATGGGAAATAAATTATGAATCGTTCAAACCATCCTAATTTTGGTGATTGACAAATGTGTGTGTGTGTGTGTGTGTGTGTGTGTGTGTGTGTGTGTGTGTGTGTGTGTGTGTGTGTGTGTGTGTGTGTGTGTGTGTGTGTGTGTGTGTGTGTGTGTGTGTGTGTGTGTGAGAGCGCATCTATGAGCACATTCGTCTATATGATGTTCATAATAATCACAATAATCATAACAGTAATTCCATAATTATTATAATACATAATAAATAATAATAATAATAAGTCCATGAGTTCTTCGCTGTACTGAATAAGACCTGAGATTCACGGCAATTCTAGGAATAATAGAGTAGTTACTGTTGAGCTACGCGTGTGTGTGTGTGTGTGTGTGTGTGTGTGTGTGTGCGAGTGTGTGTGTGTGTGTGTGTGTGTGTGTGTGTGTGTGTGTGTGTGTGTGTGTGTGTGTGTGTGTGTGTGTGTGTGTGTGTGTGCGCGCGCGCACTATTATTCAAATGTTTTTACTGGAGTTTTCAGACATACGTATGAACAACAAACAGCACTGTTATAACAAGACAAATACAAAACAGAAAACACACAAAAGAAACACCACCAGTACTCAACAGTCATGCAGCATAATATGCAATTATGAAATATAATATAGAGAAATAAAACTCCCAAAAGCTGTATTCTAACTGGAATAAACAAGGTTAATTGAGTAAAAGGAAAATTGTAATTTTGTGCAGAATTTGTAGACAATAGGAAGATGAAAAAATAATTTTATCGTTGCTGCCACTGTCTCCATATTTTAACCTTTTGAATTAACAAACTAATGATCATACTACAGTGTCACACAAAAGCTGAATGTGGAACGCCCTACCAACAGTCATTAAGACATGCAAATCCCTCGACTCTTTCAAAACCACTCAAAAGGAACCCTACGGATATATAAGTGAATATGAATACAAAATACATGATGCGTAAAAAAGGAAAAAAAAAATCACGGCCCCCTCGTGCATGGCATGTTTTCAGTTAATCTATAGCGCATTAGTTTGAAGTTACAATCGTGTTTTAAAGTGATATTTTATTTTGAGATAGTGCTTTGGATGTAATAGTGTTTAATACAGTGTTTTAGTAACCTTGTATCTCCATATTTTAACTTTTTTGAATTAACGCACTACTTGATCACGCTACAGTGTCACATAAGAGATGAATGTGGAATGCCTACCAACAGCCATTAAGACATGCAAATCCCTCGACTCTTTCAAAACCACTCAAAAGGAACCTACGGATGGCTGCATTTCCAACCTGACCCCCGTAAAAAAATAATAATATAATTATTATTTTTTTACATATATAATACCATTAATATTATATAATACCATTATTATATAATACCATAATAATAAAAAAGCTGCTTGTGGCCTTAACGTTAATGTGTATGACTGTAAATGTCTTGATGAAATGTACCTGGTGAGCACTATAGAGCTGAGCAGTCCCGCCCCTTTACCCTTTTCATGAATGCGGCCCAAACGTAATTTCCCAATTCATTTTCCTCATAGACTTTTCAAAAAATGTTTATATAAAGCCATAAAGACAGTTACACCGTGGATAAAGCCAACGCAGGTCTTTTTTGCCTTAAAAAATAAATAAATAAAAGCATTTTTGAATAGTTTAACTGGCCAATCTACATGACCTTGTAGCCTGAACATTTTAATGATTTTAAAATGTTTTTTCAAAATAGTATCTATAGTATAAAAGGCAAATAAGAAATTTAGGAATAAGGGGCTAAGCGGTGACGACAATCTAGGCCTGTGTGTGTTGTCTTGATTTGTTCACGACCCGAGTTCTCTTTGTCCGCGGCGTAATCGTCTTTATATGAATCATTTTGGTAAAGTCTATGAGGAAAATGAATGGGGAATTCATTTATGAGGTCCCGCGAAGGGCGGGACCGCTCGGCTCTATTGTAAACAATGGTCATGCTTAACTAACATTTGTTGTAGTTGTACAAGTATTGTACTGTAATCTCCAAGCTGTTAAAAAAGTCATTTTATTCATTCAACACATTTTGAGCTTGTGGATATGCTAGTATAATAACAGTTTAGGAACACAATACGAGGTTTCCATCCAACCGTGAAGATAAGTTTCTCCTTAATCTCAACTTCACACGCATGCACGTTACGTACGCACGCACACGTGCACGCAC
The DNA here is from genome assembly GCA_039105355.1 of Benthosema pterotum. NCBI lineage: Eukaryota > Metazoa > Chordata > Actinopteri > Myctophiformes > Myctophidae > Benthosema > Benthosema pterotum. The sequence goes on along the minus strand of CM076973.1, from coordinate 42,443,368 downwards.
TCACACAATGTGGTGGTTTGGTGAATAAATGAGAGATGGCTGGTATGATTTGTGAATACTGATAAAGTTATTAATATAAATGCGGAGGTGCTATCGTATTCATTTCCTTTTTTATAAGGGATCGTTGGACCCGCGTGCCCCGGAGTCATGACGGCTCTTGACACACTGGGGAGGAGGGAGGGAGAGGAGAGAGGGGGAGAGAGAGAGAGAGAGAGAGAGAGAGGGAGAGAGAGAGAGAGAGAGAGAGAGAGAGAGAGAGAGAGAGAGAGAGAGAGAGAGAGTGAGTCTATGAAAGCAGCTATCCTTGAGCATAGCGACACTTGTCAGGCTGACACCTTGCACGGCCAAAACTGTTAACTTTTCAGGAAATTAAGAAAAAGAGAAAGAAAGAAGTGTTCCAATGTGCCACCAAGGTATTTATTATTTTGTTGTGACAAAATAATAAATAAATCCGACCTACTGTACATTCTCAACCACTTTCAGTTTATTTTAGAAAATAGAAAGAAAAAACATTCTAATGAATCAAATCTGAGAATATGATACTTAATTATGTGCTCATAGGGACACAGGGGCAAACAGCCACATAGCTGTCTGAAAAAAGTGGTTGCACCAAGAATCATAACATATACAATTATGAAAAAAAATAATTAAAAACAAAAAACAAAAACAAAATTGTTATTCTAGCTACTCTAACTGAGAGTAATTGAGTAAAACAGTAAATTTATTTTCAGTTGAATTAAAACAAAACAAAAACGTGCTCACATGGAGCCAGGGGCCCAGCCACAAAGCTGTCTAAGGAAGTGGCAGATCCTCATATAAGAGAAGTTAATGAAGTTAAAGTTAATGTTTTTTATTATTATATGACATACAAAACAGTACTTTTTTGTAAAGTGTCTTGTATGAAAGGTGCCACTTTCGCATAGACTTTTTTTTTTCCCATAATGGGGACGGACGGACAGAAGGACGGACGGACAGACAGACAGACAGACAGACAGACAGACAGACAGACAGACAGACAGACAGACAGACAGACAGACAGACAGACAGACAGAGACAAGGTACATACATACTGTATCTTCTCTCATGGGAGTTCCGGGCACTAAATCTGTCCAGACGCGGATCCACTGCCAAACTAGATGGCCAATGTGAGTGTCCTTGACTATAGTTTGAAGCAAAGAAAGAAATAGAAGCATTAAAAGCAAAGTATAGTTGTGGTGTGTTGTTTTTATTTCCATATGAAAAAAAAAAAAAAAATAAAAAAAACTATATGCAAACTCTTGAAAGTGGCACCTTTCATACAAGCTATTCGGGTGCCATAGATCTTTTATCTGTTCCGTTGTGAACCAGCCGGTCAGTCCCACGTACAGCTACTCCTCCGCTGGTGAAGACTGCCACCTAACTGAAAACTATTTTATATGTGAACTCTTGAATGTGGCACCTTTCATACAAGAGAATAAAGTTAATATAAGATCCATAGAATTTTTTTGTAAGGTGCAACATAGAAAAAACAGATAATTTGAGGATTTATAAGAAGTAAAAATTACATTAAAAAAAGATATAAGATCCATATTTCTTTTTTTTGTAAAGTGAAAAATAGAGAGAGAGAGAGAGAGAGAGAGAGAGAGAGAGAGAGAGAGAGAGAGAGAGAGAGAGAGAGAGAGAGAGAGAGAGAGAGAGAGAGAGAGAGAGAGAGAGAGAGAGAGAGAGAGAGAGAGAGAGAGAGAGAGAGAGAGAGAGAGAGAGAGAGAGAGAGAGAGAGAGAGAGAGAGAGAGAGAGAGAGAGAGAGAGAGAGAGAATGCATGATTGTTTCTTGCATGTGAAAATATTGTCTCATGCCAGTCTCAGCCCACAGGGCACATCATTAAAAGTCAAAGAGTCAAATCACAAAGTGAGATCACATACGGTCAACATGCATATCCATCCATTGCGATGACAAAATAATGAACCGTTAATGAATTAAGGCCTAAACCTAACGTGTTGGTAGGTGGCATTATGGTGGTGTTATGGTTTCTCATTAGCATGGCTAATCAGATGCTGTCTGTGCCAGCAGATTGGTCTGGAATAGCTCCGTCGTAAACCCATTTCCTACTAC
>CM076973.1:42401275-42436275 GCA_039105355.1 Benthosema pterotum | reverse complement strand
AGGTTGATACCCTCACAAAAACATGCAGTAACCCTGGGCTCTAAACTGATGGAGGGGACAGGAACTGGTTGGAATAACGTGTTCCTTCCACACACTACTGTACGTCCAACCAGGGAACCCCCCCGTGAGGTGAAAAGAAAGTAGCTTGGACTACTCATGCGTTGAGTCCACTCCACTGCCTAAAAAATATGAAGAGGGGTTGTGAAATTGCAGTATAAAAATTAGGAAAAAAGAAATACCGTGTGAGCTTCAAATTCAGGTGTCCCTTCATGCCAATGTTTCCTAATGATCCGCAACACACTGTGTGTGCATTTAATGGCGCACAATGATTGGCTGTAATTAACACCTTTATGTAAACAGGATCACTAATGAAGACCACATGCACATGGGGTGTACTTTTGCATGATGCACATGCTCCCTTGCTTGTGCACGCATGCACGCACACACAGACATGCACGCACACGCAGATGTGAAGGATTAAAGTATTATCGATCGTTTGGGTGAGATAACCTTTAGGAATGAAGGGGATCTAATTGCAGCCCTGGTCTGTGTGTGTGTGTGTGTGTGTGTGTGTGTGTGTGTGTGTGTGTGTGTGTGGTGTGTGTGTGTGTGTGTGTGTGTGTGTGTGTGTGTGTGTGTGTGTGTGTGTGTGTGTGTGTGTGTGTGTGTGTGTGTGTGTGTGTGTGTGTGTGTGTGACCTTTGCGCTGGTGTCTGATTAAGGAGAGCCGTATGTCTTTAATCAAAGTTTGTCCAATTAAAACCCTCCAGACAGACACCAAACAAACAGCTCACACGACACAATAATAAAGAAATGATCAGTGCTTTTATTTTAATTTTATTGTGAGGACCTCTGTTTTAATAATCAATCACACTATCACGTTACATTACTCGTGTACTGTGTAGTGTGTGCGTGTGCGTGTGTGCGTGTGTGTGCGTGTGTGTGTGTGCGCCAGCATGCTTTGTATATTAGAGAGAGTAATAGAGATAAATTATCTTGTCCACTATCTCTTTGATCCTCAGGCATTTTCATATTACCGCCCCCTGGTGGACAGGCACTACTTGGCACACTCACTGGGCATTGAATTCAAACCACATTATCACCTACTATAGGCTTTGTCCTTGGAGGAGTCCCCAAAGGTTTCCATGATAATAATAAGGGTAATAATAATAGTTAACAATACAACATTATTTGTATCTTTCATGACATGAAGTACACACTCAGACTTTACAGAGCACTTTACAGAGACAACACACACATACACACTGCAATTACATGTGCCTCTCCAGTCCTAAAGGTTAGTTTGTGTAAATCAATACTTTAATCCTTCTTTCGTACTGTCATGAGCAGTTGGGTGTGTGTGTGCGTGCAGTGCAGGCATGCATTGTGTATGCATTGTGTGTGCACGCACACGCACGCACACACACACACACACACACACACACACACACACACACACACACACACACACACACACACACACACACACACACACACACACACACACACACACACACACACACACACACACACATGCATGCGTGGGTGCAGGGTGAGTGCAGAGTCCAATACCACATACCAACCAGAGCCTTCGAATAGACAGAGTTACGCCACTCTGTTCACTTCCTAGGGCCAGTCCATTGGCGGCTGCAGTCGTGCTCCTGGAGGAGGCCTAAAATCACACTATCTGCAAATTGGAAGTTCATATATGAATAACGAATACATTCTACGTTGTCTGGCGGAAAAAGGCATAAACAAACATGTTTTAGTACTGTATTAATAAATCTGTAGAAAATAACCGATGGATACAAATGAAAGAAGGGGTGTCACAGGTTATTTTCAGATACTTTCTTTCAGGATTTGCAAACAATATTGGTGCCTTGAAGGAGCAGAATGGTAGTTTCTAAAATAACACCTCATTCACAGAGTGACATTCTGGTGATACAGGGGACCAGTGAGGCTGTAGCTGGGTGCTATCTGGAAGTAGGCAGAAATGCAGTGGGCTGAGCCCAGCTTTAATGACTTTAAAACACTTTATTTTAGGTATTTGTTTAAAAAAAAAACTAGCACAGCATACACATTACAGAGACTGCAGTTGTTACTGTCAAATACTTTGTTTGTCATTTTGCATTTAAAATAGCTGTGACACTGTGTGACAAACCCATGTGACTGGGTTTTTGTGTGCACCATCACTGGCGCAACTTTGTCTATTCAAAGGCTCTGATTAGCCTGGGTTCCAGTCTGATTCGCTGTGTTCCGTTCTTCTGAAATGTCACTTCACAAATCAGTCTGGCCAGGAGGAGCCTATCCCCACAGGTAGGCGGGGCATACAAAGGTTGAAATGCAGCTGAGGATTCTGATTGGTCTGTTGTTTGTTTGAGAAAAAAATAGAAAATAAACGATTATTCACGTTTGTTTGCACATCATCCAATCAGAGACCTCACCATAGCTTCATGTAGACTAGGCCCAGGTCTGGTGGTGTAGGCTTTTGGCCTACACACAAGGCCCAAGACCTGATTGGCTGCCATGCAGCCAATGAGAAGCCCTACGCTATACCTGGCTACACCATAGCGTTCGAGAATTCCACCCATTGTTGGTTGGTCCTCCTTCATCTATAGAAAAGAGCTGTTGAGCATGTTAAGGATTCACTTAATTCCACTTAATTCGGGTCAAGAAAACGGGGCCTCCTCCCCATGCGAACTTCAAGACAGAATACTCTCCGAGACTAAAAAAAAAAAAAAAAAAAAAAAAAAACACCCTGCTGTCATTTTGCAGCCGGACACAATGGGGGCAGTGCACCTCTAAATAATCATAAAATTAGCTGAAGTATATATAAAATAAAAGGTGGGCATGCAGGGTAAATGAGGCATAAAGCCCCTCCTCTGTCCCTGAACGACTAGGACCTCGAAACGCTCTTGAAACCTCCTGTCGCCTCGTGGCTCGCAGCAAGAGCACGGCGCCGCGGCCCCGACGGGACGGCGGTGCCACTGTGGAGAGAGAGAGAGAGACACTTTTACTCCAGTAAAAAAGTGCTGTTACTTTACTTTACCACAAATGCCTTCTAAATCAGTTGTCACAAAAAAAAATCTCTTTCAAATCCATCAACAAGGTATGCCCTATACAGTGGAAAAATGTGTGTGATATTTATTTTCTAAAACAATGTTCCACCATTTAGGAAACCTATTGGTGGAGAGGTTTGTCTATCACATGTTATGCTTTTCTGGGATTGGTCCATAGCAGTTGGGGGACGGGCTTACCAAAAGGTCTTGGAGACAGACCAGGTCTACAGTACATGCATTTAACATAAACACAATATACAGTATGAAGCAAAGCAAAAGAAAACAGAGAAAAACATCACAAATATTTCACACATCCCTTACTGAAGTGCTTACTCAAGGCCCTGGAACTAAAAAAAATGTCCCAGGGAATAGAAAAGTCATTTGTAAAATTTAATGTCCTATAAACTATCTCCAAAATATCAGATCTACAAGCTCTATAGTATACAAGCTTGTAGATCTGATATTCTTTAACAACTGAAACACCTAAAGGTGTCAAATGTGGAGGCAGGGCACCTAAAAGTGTTTTTGTTAAGAATGAGTTAAATATCTAATGTTCTATATTTATAAGTAAAGTGTTGTTGATGCTAACTTTGCTGGGGGGTCCTTCTAACCCCGCCAAGGATCCCCGGGGACCCCCGAACCCCACTTTGAGAACTAGCGGTGTAATAATAGGTATTGTTTTGGTTAATAAAACAAAAGGTGTTTTTGGCAAACAGTTCAAGTTCAATATTGACACAGTAATTATTGCCAGACTGGACTATCAAGTGCAATAAACATCCTCAGGGTGTTTTACTGGTTCACTGACACTGGGTCTCTCTCGCATTATTTTGAACAGGAACAAACACTATTTTAATGATTCCTATCATACTTTGGAGCAGTGGTCCCCAGTCTCCGGCCCAGGGGCCGGCACACGGCCCGCCTCCGCGGTTGCCCCCTGAACAATACCAGAGACACATTATTATTTTTTTCAGTTTGGCTACTGAAAGGAGAATTCCACACCAAGACATTGGTAATCAATCTACTTTCAATCTACTTTCCTTTCCATTGTATATACCAGTGGTTTTCAACCTTTTTCATACTAGGGCCCACTATTTATTATCCATTTGATGACATTTTAGCCCCTACAGACCCCAAAACTAAAGATTTGTTTTGTTTTTGTCAACAAATCCAGGCTGGATTTGGGAAACAAAACAGTCAAACATACAGATAAAAATGACCATTAATCTTCTACATTCTCTAGTTGTCTAGACTTGGCTAATACAGATGACAAAAATTGTAACTCTTGAGAGTGTAAACATGAAACCAAATGGACCCGCAAGGGTCCATGTGGTTTCATGTTTACACTCTCAAAGAGTTACTGTACATCTGGTTAACCAACTTTCCATAATTTAGCTGGGGACCACCTGGAACCCTCTCAAGGACCACTGGTGGTCCCCGGACCACTAGTTGAAAACCACTGATATATACTATACTTGATTTTTGTCATAGATGGCCCCTGTTCTACATCTGACCCCTGAGGTCCCCTCCCCTCCCACAGTTTGAGTTGCTGCAGGTTGTCTTCATGCTAATGTGGGTATTAGCATAAAGCTCTAATTCTTATTATTTTTACACACACCACACCAAACCACACACTACAGGATAATCAGGCCAGATTATTTCATCCAGCACACACTACATGACTTTAAAAACCCCAGGCAGCAGCACCTCTTCATGGTGGAGATGAGGTTTGACCTGAGTGATTGGAGAGGAGAGTGGCAGAAGGGAGGGGAGGAGAGGAGGAGGAATAGTTTACCTCTAGATTACCAGGTAAAGTCTGCACCAGAGTGGCATAAAACACATGCATGAGTATCAGTAAACTATTATATGATAATGATATATGAAAAAAAAAACTGTGGGAGAGGAGGGGACCTCAGGGGTCAAATGTAGAATAGGAGGCATCTATGACAAAAATCAAGTACAATATGTCACAGGGATCAAGGCAGCTTGAGGTAGTTTTGGCCAATGTGGTGTGGAAATCTCCTTTAAAGTTCCTAATAGATCCCTGGGGTATTCCAGTCCACTCTGGACAGTGTAGGCTTTGAGTGACCGAAGTATAATGACTCAAGTAAAAGTATAGTTAACTTTGACTTTGAAGTTGAATATTATTTGAACACAATACTTGAGTTTGAGTTGCTGGTTGAGTTGTGTTTGAGTAATTTGTTGTCGCAACTGCTTGTGAGGTCAACTGCCATTATAAAATCCCTGGTAACCTGAGTGGTTTATTGCTCTATTTTAAAGTAAACATAGTTGTGTTCTTGTTAGATTGGTCTCCTTTTAGTCAAATATTGGAATATAAGCATTGGATTGTGACATAAACCATAACATCTCCATGAAATTAAGGTTTCAGGGTGTGTGTGTGTGTGTGTGTGTGTGTGTGTGTGTGTGTGTGTGTGTGTGTGTGTGTGTGTGTGTGTGTGTGTGTGTGTGTGTGTGTGTGTGTGTGTGTGTGTGTGTGTGTGTGTGTGTGTGTGTGTGTGTGTGTGTGTGTGTGTGGGGGGGGGGTTATAGGTATTATAGGAAACTTTAGTGTGTGCAAACAGATTGTAATCGAACTCCACCTCACCTCCACACCTATTGGCTCATTATGAGACTGCTGGAGACTGCTGTGCTGTGATTAGCTAAAACGCTGCCTCACCCCCCGCAGCCCCCTCCCCCTCACACATTAGCACCACCCTGGCATGAGCCCGACGTCAGTTATTTATCGACAACAACAAAGTTCTAGACCGTCTGCAGGGCAACGCAAGTGTCTTTATGCAGGGAAACAGCTGCAGCATCATAGTAGAAGCAACGTAGAGGGGAAAAAGGCAAACAAAAACATAGACATTTTGATTTTTAGCTATAATACCTTTAAGTAAATATAACTGAGTAAATGTAGCTCCTTGCTACCCACCTCTCCTTGAAGGCATACAGCTCTTGTACCAGATCACCGCTGGCCTGGGGGGAGTGTTGCGTTGCGGACCCCCCGATGGGATCCATTCCCCCCCATAACGGACCACTGGGGAGGGGTAATTGATGGCCAGTATTACCCCACTGATGTGCTCCCCACATGGGAGCGTTACCACAGATGGACTGCACTGCCTGGATCTCTCTGACCTACTTGTAGCACTATCCCACCCCCCGAGATGTGTGTGTGTGTGTGTGTGGGGGGGGGGGGGGACTATCCTTAAGTTATAGGATCCTGAACAGCTCAGTGTAGTATTTTTCTCCTCAAAGTTGACGAAAATGGAAGAAGAGGAATTGTTGCGATTTTTCGGGTTCCACCCAAAATAAAGCAGGGGGTTTGGGAAGGAGTGCTTGTTTTACCCTGCCAGTTTTATAACCCTAACCTAACCCTCAGTAAAACTTCGCACGCCCTACTAGTAGTAGCTGACAGGGTAAAACAAGCGCTCCTTCCCAAACCCCCTGCTATATTTCGGGTGGAATCCGAAAAATCGCGGAACATGGGTTTGGTAGCTTAGCGGCTGTTGTCGAGGCGGTGATGTGTTGAAACTGTTGAAAAGGGAACTAGAGGGATGCCTGCTGGCCTAGTGGACCAGACCCATAACAAATACAGACCAATCCCTGCCTGGCAGCGTTGTTGTGTTGTTGGTTTGAATCCTGATCCCAACCACATTTTGCTGCATGGTATTCCTATAATCTCTTGCTTCCCTCTGTGTCCTATATCAATACATTGGCTTCAAAGAAAGAGGGATAAGATCTCTCTAACCTGCTCCTCGTGAGGATGATGCTGAAGTGAAGAATCATATTGAGAATCAAATATCTTTAAACATTGAAGCACTTCGACGGCAGCGCAAATCCAAAACAAACAAAGAAACATTGCTGTGAGGCAGAAATACTTTCATCTCCAGGGTTTAACTTTGTTTTTGTTTTGTTTTTTGTTTCTTTCATAAATTTATACCACACTGCATCATACTGCAAAATCATTATACTTCAGTGTGACGCAAAAGCAGCAAATCTGCAGCAATTTATGGTCAAAACAATGTGCAAAGCAAAGCATATTTGAGCTTTTAGATGTGCTATTTTTGCTACTTTTGAATATGAAAAATAACAGTTTGGGACATACATTACAAGGTTTCTACCTAACAGAGGTGATAGTCTACAGGTCCAATAATAATAATAATTAAAAAAAAATGAATGAACATCTACATATTGCTTCAGTGTTAAGTTGAAGGCAACACACACTATGCCTTTTATTTTCTTTTGCAATGAATATGGAAGTGACATTTGGTATATTTCTTAATCCCACAGCCATTCGCAGACTCCTTGCTCTGCAATATCTATTTGTCTTTTAGTTTGGCACATTTTGGCATTTGTGAACTGAGAGCTTTTTTGTTTGTTTGTTTTTTCATTCCGTGTTTTCGCTGAATTGATGAAGAATTAAAAACAAAACTTTACAACCAAGCCTTGTTTTATGAGAGTGTTGTGAGGATCCAGGGACAGCAGAAGAATAGCAGAAGTAGCCGATCTCCAGGCTTCACACCGCTTCGAATAATAACGTGTTGTGAGCTTGTAGATCTGCAATTTTTGCTATAAAAAGTGCTATCGTTCTGAACAACTTTGCAAATGTTAGGATTTTGTATTATTTTTTCATTGACTGATTGACTGATTGATTGATAATACTCAGTATAGTACTGTGTGAAAACACTTGCACCACACATTATGTCCAGGGTTAGGGGTCCCTGCACCCTGGCTGGAGCATTTTGAGTTTTGAATTGAATATTAATTTGGTTCTCCTTGACATGAACAGGTTTGAAGAGCATTGGGTTGGATCAGTGGTTTTCAACCAGTGGTCCTTGAGATGGTTCCAGGTGATCCCCAGCTAAGTTGGATAAACAGATGCAAGGTTGGTTAACCAGATGTAACTCTAGAGAGCGTAACAATGAAACCAAATGGACCTGCAAGGGTCCATTTGGTTCCATGTTTACGCTCTCTAGAGTTAAAATATTCATCCTCTGAATTAGCCTAACATAAGTCTATACTGTTTGGTTTCCCAAATCCATATTGTGGACAAAAGCAAAAGAATTATTTGGTTTTGGAGGCCAGTGGGGCTAAAATGTCCCCAAATGGTGGTCCGTGGCTCAAATATTGAATAAATAGTGGACCCTGGTATCAAATAGGTTGAAAACCACTGGGTTAGATGTAGAACCAGGTCAGTGTATGGATATAGCAGGTGTAGTACTGCATGTCTTTCCTCTCCATAAGGTACCTCACCTCTGCCCCATGTTCTCCCTCTTACACACATGATCATACAGTTCCAATGAACACTTCCCAGTGAAGTACAACTGGGCACGGCCTGTATTTTAACCCAGACACACTATGAGGTGTCCAGAACAACAGCTGTGATTTGCCGGTAGACTGTTGCTGTGTGTTATGAAATAAAAGAAAACCCATGAACTTTATGCGGGTGCAGATATTTCCTCTTCACAGTGTCCAGAACAATTAGCATACCGGAACTAAAATTCCTAAAAAAAAAAATCCTAATTCTAGAAGTATGATTAGTTGGCACCAATCCATTTATGTTCACCACCAGTGGTGAAAGTGGGGAACGCACGGGAGCACACGGGAGCACAGCTCCGGGAAGAGCTATCAAAATGTTAAAATGCAATACAGTAAGTTCTGCTCCATTCCCAAATCCTTTGGTTTCCAAAAGCTGAGTAAAAAGCTGTTTAATGTGTGCTTATTTTTAATGTAATTTAATTTGCTTTATGGGGAAAACCGTTATTATGATATCTTTAGATGAAGACATTGCACATTGCAAGAGACATTTGCACTGATGATTTAAGACCTGGTGCGTTTGTATTGTGGTGGTATACTGTACCAAAATGCAGTTTTGTATACATTTGAGGGCTATTGGAGGGTTTGACCTCCCCCAAATTTTCGGGACACGTCCACAGGGGCTCCGCGGACCTTATTTCTGATAGCTCCGGCAAGAACTCCAAACCACTTTCACCGCTGTTCACCGCCTTTAGAAAACAAAATATCACATTCTGTAAATGTACTTATTTTCTTTAAGCTCTATAATCACACCAAAGGTTCAAGACCGTTTTAGCGTTATCTCTGCAGTGTGATATATGTCCTATTGTATATTGAGGCGCATTGCGATTCAACCCCATGGAATTCAATGGACCGTATCAGACCAAAGGGTCAATACCATTTTGGCATTAACTCTTGCAACCCTTGCCTTGGACCTTAACTTATAGGAACTGCACGGTGACCCTTTTGGTTGTGAAAAGGTCTACACCCCTACACTGACCAGAATGGATGCCGTTACGGATCACGGGCTCCAGATGTAATCCCTGGTCGTGTTGTACTTATGTTTCGGAAGCAAACACAACTGTGTGGGGTTCACAATGACCTGCGCTGCTGTTGCTGTGAAGTGAATGCATTGCTGTGTGAATGAATGGAGCCTTGCAGCAGCTCCGTTTCCATTCAGCACGGTGAATGGAAGCGGGGCACGCTGAAGTGTAATTCACTGACTGAAAAAAACACACACAAAAGAAAACCATTTGAATGCTCCATGCAGCCGCTTGCAGCCATTAAACCGCTGCTTCTCAGCGTTGGGTCTGAGGTAGACCTATATACTGTAACGCTATCCAGAATCCTTACAGAGTTTGGGGTTCAATCATCACACTCCCATGTTAGAATGTACCTGCATGCAGGGAATTGCATCTATTGTGTGGATTTGGAGTTTCTAGTGGAGGACCCCCAAACCCACACGCCCCATCATCAGCATTCAGCCAACTTCACAAAGTTCATGTCTGGGGATCAGGACTGTGTCTTTACTGTGTAAAACCAACCTTTTCACCATCACATTTTCACTGTTTTGTTGTTGTCTTTTACTTTATAGCTGCTATATAGTTTTATATTTAATTTCACAGTGAAATGAGGCACAATGTATGATTTACATTTCAAGCATTGATTAGCAGGTACTCTTAAGTGTCTTAAGCAAGCTAAATATCTGCATTCACAGTAACACATCCCTTTAGTAACAGGAGCAGAAGGGGCTACCCTACAGTAGTGGTCTTCAACATTTTTTATCCCAGGGCCCACTATTTATTTAGCATTTGAGCCACGGGCCACCATTTGATGACATTTTAGCCCCAACTGGTTGAAAACCCCCTGCCCTACAGGGTCGAGCACCTCAGGGAGCAGTTCAGTGTCTTGCTCAGGGACACTTGGAGCACATTGCTGAAGCCTTTGGAATTGAACCTGCAACATGGTTGGTTCCCCATGAGGCTCACTGGGTAAAACCATTCAGCTACAAACACGTCTGGTTCCGTTTGAATGCTCTCACCAGTTACAGACCCATAAAGGTCAATTTGGTTCCATCTGAACACTCTCACTTACAGAACCGTAAGGATCCATTTGAGGGACCCCCCCCCCTCTCCCCCAAAGCCCCGTGCGCTGAGAACCATGAGCATTAACACGTATGAATGAAGCACGCGGACCACAGTGAACTGTAGTCTTTGTAAATGGCACACAAAGACGGCATTTGGACGGCAGGGCAGAGCCTTTTGGATCGCAGGGCAAAGCCATGTGTGATTTTCCAGCACTATCCAGGGAGAGACTCTGTGCTATAGGCAGCCTGTAAACTGTGACTAATGTGAAGTGATGGGTCATCTAATCCACTTTAATTCATCGGCACGCGCACACGCACACGCGCACACACACACACACACACACACACACACACACACACACACACACACACACACACACACACACACACACACACACACACACACACACACACACACACACACACACTTATTTAGCTGCTCTTTTAGGATGTGTAACTGAGAGAACAAGCAGGCGAGTGATGCTGAGCATGCTCATGTGCATGCGTGTGTGTGTGTGTCCACAAGTAGCAGCATTTTAGAAATAGACATGGTGAGGGATTATAGGCATTTAGTGGTTATAGGTTTAAGCGTTGGTGATGATTTATGTAGTTTTTAAAGGTGGAACTTGATTAAAAAAATAATCAAATTAATTTGAACTTTTGTAATTAATTAATCTCAATTAATCGCATATCAATATTTGACCTGAAGCTTTTTTTTCTGGTCAATTCAAACAGATTGATTTTTTTTTTCTCCAAATAAAAAAATCCCATCATCTTCTGGGATAACTAAAGCCATCTGAGTGGCGTGGACTGCCCGTAGATCTGAAGCCAAATGGTGAGCCACAGCCCAGATAGCAAAATGCATTGATTCAACGTTGAATTTTGGTTATCTAACCAAAATTCAACGTTGAATCAATGCATTTTGCTATCTGGGAGACCACCATTTGATGACATTTCCCCCCCAAAGACCCAAAACTTAAAGATTTATTTTGGTTTTGTCCACAATACCAGGCTGTATTTCAGCAAACAAAACAGTGTAGACTTCTCCACTAATTCAGATGATGAATATTTTTACTCTTGAGAGTGTAAACATGGAACCGGCAAGGGTCGATTTGGTTTCATTTTTACGATCTCAACGATTTATCTGGTTAACCATTTACCCTAGGGACCACCTGGAACCCTCTCAAGGACCACTGGTGGTCCCTGGACCACTGGTTGAAAAACACTGCAATAGGCGGTTGGATCAATGGCAGGCTAAGTTACCCTGATTGGCTACTTCTCCCACTGTGTGCACTGGTGTGATCGGCCAGTGAAAAAGGTTCTGAGGGCAATTCCACCCATTTATAACATTTTACTATTAACTATTACTATCATTAATATGGCATACAGATGTGGACATGATAAAAAGATCCTCCGATTCTGTGTTTCCTAGAAATGGAGGTCTGAAAAAACATTAACCCCATGGTCAAACACGCATTTATGACATCAACAAGTTGTTTTTTACCATGTTAATGATTTTTCTTTCAGACCCTTTTTTCCTGAGAGTGTACAAATGGAACCAAATGGACATTTTGGTTCACATTTGTATCCTCTCAGGAAAATCTTGAAGATGGGTGGCATTCCCCTTTAATTGAGTTTATTTTTTAATTGTGTTATTGTTTTCTGTAATTAATTAATCAATTAATCAGTTAAAGTCCCAGCCCTATTTTTTTACTACTTTTAATTGTTATTGGGACCACAGGCCGCAGTTAGTACTGTTTGTAAACTCAGAGAGAGCTGGTGAGGCTATAATTAGAAGCATTGCAATTAATTCAACTAAATTCATTAATCACATATTTTAACTGAGAGTGTGCGCTTGCCATGCACACGAGTGACTAACAGAGAGAGAATGCACGTGTATGTTGTCAATTTGACACACACACACACACACACACACACACACACACACACACACACACACACACACACACACACACACACACACACACACACACACACACACACACACACACACGCACACACACACACACACACACGTACAAACATACAGTTGTTCCCATACTGCATGGATGTGTACAGATTGTAGTCACACACACGCACGCCTGTGTGTGTGTGTGTGTGTGTGTGTGTGTGTGTGTGTGTGTGTGTGTGTGTGTGTGTGTGTGTGTGTGTGTGTGTGTGTGTGTGTGTGCGCGTATGTGTGTGTGTGTGTATGTGTGTGTGTGTGTGTGCGCGTATGTGTGCGTATGTGTGTGTGTGTGTGTGTGTGTGTGTGTGTGTGTGTGTGTGTGTGTGTGTGTGTGTGTGTGTGCACGCCCATGGTTTGGTTGTTAGCCCGAGGCAGTGAGCTGAGACCAAGTCAGTTTCTGACATTTGACACCGGCCACAAACAACTCCTCTCCTCTCCTCTCCTCTCCTCTCCTCTCCTCTCCTCTCCTCTCCTCTCCTCTCCTCTCCTCTCCTCTCCTCTCCTCTCCGCTTGTCTCCATTTCTCTCTCTCTCTCTCTCTATGGCACTCGCCTGTGGTTAAAAGAGAAAAATAAAATAAACACACAGCTGTGCATCAGTCAAAAAAAAAAAAAACATTCCGTCCCCGTCGGGTGGAAAACTCATATTATCTCCAAAACATTCTGGGATTCAGATTGAAGAAGAGCATCAGAGGTACAACATGAGCTCCAAAGCGTATGGCAGTACAGTAGTAGTACAGTTCCCTATAAACAACCTGGGGACCGGTCACACACTGTATGAGCCCGTAGTAGAGGAGAGATCAGAGGTCAGGATGGATTTGTTTAGCCCTGCCAGTGGCGCTGCAGTGAGAATACTGATGTCCATCCTTCAGCAAAACAGTTAAAGATCAAGCCATTAGAAAACACTGAAACTCTTTTCTTATTGTGAAATAGCAAAAAATATACATTCTGTATAGTGTATAGTGTATATACAGTAATATATACTAGAGGGGGGTTGTGTGGGGTGAGGAGGCAGCGTTCTAGCCAATCAAAGCACAGCAGTCTCCAGCAGATTCATAATGAGCCAATAGAGTGGAGGTGAGGTGGAGTTAGATTCTGGTTTTAAACACATATGTTTACAAAACACAGTGTTGCCTCTATTACCTAAATAAATGAATATAAATATTATATTTACTGTATATTTAATGAAATAATCCTCCATGATTAGTCAATTTTAGTGTTTTAGTTTTATTTTATTTTAATTGATTTTTGAGCATGTAGTAGGGTCTGTGTGCAGCTGCCCATGAATAAGCAAACATGTTATATACAGGGTTAGCACGCTGTGCCAGTCAACACGCTTCAGGGAGGGTTTGCACACAGCTTCAGTAAACACTATTGTTGCTACCGAGCAGAAAAATACTCTTATCTCCAAATTTTATTACCGTACATAATATCATTGTTATCATTTTTATTTGTATTATTATGCTTCATAAATCAACAACATACATCAGTGGTTTTCAACCAGTGGTCCAGGGACCACCAGAGGTCCTTGAGAGGGCTCCAAGTGGTCCCCAGGTAAATGATGGAAAGTTGGTTAGTCCGATGCAACTCTTTGAGAGTGTAAAAATGAAACCAAAATGGAACCTTGTGGGACCCCATTTGGTTCCTGGATCCTGAATGATATCATTTTTATTTGGAGATATGAGCTTTCTACCTCAGAGACCACCTGCAGAGAACAGAATTGTAAACACAAACAAACTGTTTTCTCTTTCCCCTCCCATGCTAACGCTCTCCCAGAACTCCTCCACGTCTCAACCGTTTCTCCACCAAACACATCGATTAATCAAACACTCCTCACATCCAATAAACATCTCATGTCTCCACTGACCTGCGTTCAGTGTGTGTTAAACACGCAGCGCTGGGTAAATCCACCATGTCCATCATCTCTGCTCTTCTGTTGATGAAGGTCTTTCCCTCCTCCGCCATGAACATCCATTTATTCCTCTGTGTGCATTAACGTTTGAGCAAAACATGTCAGAACATTATAGGCCTCCAAATACACACCCTTAAAGGGGAACTCCACCCATTTTCAACATTCTAATATGTCATTAGTATACCTTAGAGGTGCTGGGTGGACATGATAAAAAAAGTTCCCCCCATTCTGTGTTCCCAAGAAATGGAGGTCTGAAGAAAACCACTAACATGGTGAAACACCTTGATGACATCATCAAGATGTATTTTCACCATGTTAATGGATTTCTTTAGACGCTTCTTTTTTTCTGAGAGCGTACAAATGGAACAAAATGAACCTGTTCATTTGGTTGCATTTGTGCACTCTCAGAAAATGGGTGGAAAATGGGTGGAATTCACCTTTAAATGGTCTCCTGTCTGTGTCCCAGAATGTAGTTTGTGATAGATCGAGTGGATCACACTGGTTGTGCAACATGAAAGAGCTAAAATATGTATGTAACTTAAAGGTAATATAGAGGCAACTTTAGTGTGTACAAACACTAAACAGATGTGTTTAAAAACAGAGTCTTTAACTCCACCTCACCTCCACTCAATTGGCTCATTATGAATCTGCTGGAGACTGCTGTGCTGTGATTGGCTAAAACGCTGCCTCACCTCACACAACACCCCCGCACCCGACACACATAGACACGTTAGCCATGCCTGCCCTAAGCCCGATGAATGTTTTTTTTTTTTTGCGTTTGCAGCATCAAACGCAAAAATATAGCTAAAGTTGCCTCTATTACCTTTAAAGAAGAGAGACTGGTCAGGTCTGAGCTAAAAAAAAGCGTTGATTTTCACACATATAGTAGCTGCAAGGCAGAATCAAAGAAGCAGTGGAGCTATGGACCATGCTAGGCCATCTTGAAAGCAAGTCCAAAAAAGTGTCATACCTTGGCCCCAGGTGCTGCATTAAACCAGGGGTTTTCAACCTTTTTCATATCAGGGCCCATTTATTCCGCATTTGATCCACGGACACCATCTGATGACATCTTAGCCCCATAGACCTAAAACTAAAGATTTCTTTTGCTTTTGTCTTCAATACCATTTGGGAAACAAAACCATCAAGTATCCAAATTACCATTAATCTTCTACATGCTTTAGTTGTGTAGACTACACAACTAAATGTGCTAATTCACATGATGAATTGTGAGAGCGGGTCCACATGTTTACGCTCTCAAAGAGTTGCAAACAACTTTCCATCATTTAGCCTGGGGACCACCTGGAACCCTCTGAATAACCACTAGTGGTCCCTGGACCACTGGTTGAAAACCACTGCATTAAACAGCTGCACAGCGTGATCTGATTCTCATGAACACACAGACCGTCCCCAATCTATGCTTTTTCGTTCTACCCTCCTCTCTGCCTCCTCGTCCTCTTTCTCTCTCTCTCTCTCTCTCTCTCTCTCTCTCTCTCTCTCTCTCTCTCTCTCTCTCTCTCTCTCTCTCAGCTTAAAAAATGGTCCTGACTGGTGAAAAGACAGGTTTGGAGACGCTCTGTAAAACTTAATCAGCGAAACATCATACATCACCGCTAATAGGGTTATTTTAATAACAGCAAAACACTTAGCGCGTGCGTCAGACACGGGGCAGGCAAGCACGTACACACACACACACACACACACACACACACACACACACACACACACACACACACACACACACACACACACACACACACACACACACACACACACACACACACACACACACACACAGATGACAGTAATCCCCATAATAATGAGAGTGGCAGAAGATGCATTTGTCTTGGGTAAGACTTTTCTCTTGTCAGTTTTTAATTCACAGGTCTCTCATCAGGAAGGCAGGAAGGCCCTCAAGCCTCTCTCTCTCTCTACACCCGTACATAACCCCCTTGAACACACACACACACACACACACACACACACACACACACACACACACACACACACACACACACACACACACACACACACACACACACACACACACACACTCACACATAGCACGACCTCGGTACTCTGTGAAGCTCTGCGGCTGAATGCACAAACAAAATCAGATAGATCATGTCTATTCTAATCTGTCTGCTCACACTGTAACAACCATACATACTGTATATAAAGCTAGACGGCTCCCACACGCTGTTGGCCAATGGAGAGTTACGTCGTTACGTGGCGGCCATCTTACCACGGTATAGCATATATACTAAGATGGAGTGCCATGATTTTTTTCTATCCTAAAACATGATCATCAGGTATTAATGTTATATAAAAAGTAAGATTTTTTTCCCCAAAAGTATAGTGTTTGTTAAACTGTAATTATTATGATTCCACCCTACCAGCGTTAAGTTTGCCTGGTGGGTGGTGATGGGTGGAAACTGGAGATCCAGCTGAACTGAAGCCACACCCAAAGCTGTAGTTGCATGATAAAGGGGGAGGAGTTAGGGGAGGGGCTGAGCACATGATGTCGCTATATTGAAGTTTTTTTTATTAGCACGTTTGACTGGAAAGGTTCAGCCCCCAGGAAGAAACCCTAAATACAATGGGAAGACATCATTGCACTTAAAAAAAACCACACCAAGGGGTCTATTTACATCCTGTCACCTCTTAAACATGTACACAATTGGAAAAAATACAAAAATTACGGCACCCCCTCTTTAATGATACGATAACTAACGATAACTCGCTCATTTTTCAATTGATTTTCAAACAGATTGGTTTGTTGTAAACATTGGAGACGCCTGCATACACACAAGCCGCCTTTATATGATGCAAATAAGAATCCCAAAGCATAGCCACATTGATAACATTTATAATAAAGCAATCCGTTTGTAAATCCGTCAAGTTTTGCGCGAGTTATTGTTTTTTGTTTGAGTTGCCACAGAGCATTTGTATTGAAGTACCTCAGTAAGATGGCCACTGGTGAACTACGTTGGAGACTCCGCCTCAAGACATCTAGACTTTATATATATCTATGGTAAAAACTCAGAGACGCAGACATGGGTGGATGTAACATTTTCCAATTGGGGGGGCAGGAGAAAATGGTAAGGGGCCGGCTTCATCGCCGCATGAAGCCGCACCAATACCATTTTCAGTTACAGGACTTTTATTCGTCAAGTAAAGCATCAATAATAATCAGTTGCAACAGACAGGCAGCATGTATAAAGCTAAAGGTCTGACTCAGAGAGTTTTCTGTTTTCAATGATGAAATGCTGTTGGTTTAGTGGTGACACAGCTGTAGTTAGTTAGTAGCACTAGTAGTGTTTCATATCATTTTAAATATAAGCACTTTAATTTGAAATATCTTGGGTTGTTTTGCATGCACCCCCCCCATGCCCATGCCTAGATCGAAGCTTTGAAGGATACCATATGGTAGTCTGTAGCCAAGTCCGATGGAGTCAGCCTTGGGCATACATCAGGTTGTAGAACCATTTGATAGAGATGTGTTTACAGGTGCATTGTAGCACCAAAAGAACAGCTGAATAACCACCTTTAGATCTATTAGGTGGTAAATTATGCATTTATATAGCGCCTTTATCCAAGGCGCTTTACATTATAGGTTGTGCATCACATTCACCTATTCACACACACACACATTCATACACTGATGCAAGGCACGTCCAGGATTCAGGGTTCAATGTCTTGCCCATGGATCAACACTAACTCTGGGGGAGCCCGGGTTTGAACCGACAACCATCCGGTGACTCTACCCCTGAGCCACTGGCACCCCTGATGGGTCTTCCACAATTATTCTTCTTTTTCTTCGTGTGTGTGTGTGCGTACGTGCATGTGTGTGTGTGTGCGCGTGTGTGTGTGTCAGGACTGTGAGTAAACGAGGAGCTGTCTTCATTTGTTTCAATCTGAAGCTGTAATGTTCCCCACTGCCGTGAGCTAGCATCATCATAGGTCACACACATTACTCTGTGTGTGTGTGTGTGTGTGTGTGTGTGTGTGTGTGTGTGTGTGTGTGTGGGTGTGGGTGTGGGTGTGGGTGTGTGTGTGTGTGTATACGCGTGCATGCACGCGTGTGTGCATAAGTGTGCATGCAGAGAATGTGTTATGTTATCTGTCTGTCTGTCAGCCATGTATGGTATGAGCCCTGGCCTGGGGCTAAACACAGATTCAGGTTAGGGTATAGTGTGTTAGACATGTTTATGTTAGGTTTGGGGTGAGCATTAGATAAGGAGAGCATAGGTTTAGGTATCAGGGTTACAGTTTTGCATGCTGATCTACTGTATGTTGTACAGTAAAAGCTGTAGCTGAGCTAGCTTAGTGATGCTAGTAGCTGTGCTAGCTTATTGATTGCATGACACTGGCATTCTGGCATGCAACTAAGTAACACATTAGTTTACATTAGGAGACTAAGACTAAGACAGCGGAATCCACCAGCGACTATTGACGTCATCGCAACCTGGTCGCGACTACTTGCTCGTGGTCGTAACTACTTTCTAGGTTAGGGATACCTATAAAGTAGATAAGTCTAAACAGTGCATGTTCACCGACCTGGTCATCCCACAACGTCCCTGCACCTCCTGGGCACCTCCTGGGCCTTCTGGGTCTTTTCCGCTGTTGGTGGTGCTATCACAGGCCAATGTGAAAAGAATGTGGTAATATTTATCTAGTAGAAAAGTGTATTGAAGACAACTGGTAAATTGGTGGCACTATAACAGGCTGTTCTGGAAAATGGGGGGCAGAGGTTCATTGTTGGCATCCAGGGAGTGTGTGCGCAAAGCTTACAGTAGCATTGATTGACAGACACACAAACGTGCACACACCCAACTGGACGCAGTGCAAAACATATCGGACTCTCTCCCCATGGCTTCGGCCTGGTGGAGACAACAACAGTCAAACTAACAAAGGTATAACAACGCCATAAATCAGCATAAATACTGTGATGCAACCGTATACTGTATGTGAGAGTGTGCGTGGGTGGTTGTGTCATTGCGTGGATGTGTGTGTGTGTGCGTGCATGCGTTCGTGCATCTGCATGTGTCTTACGAGAGGCAAAGCGCATGCAGCTAGGGACATCCGTCCCGACTGCGACTTAATCCTGAGGTTCTCGCTCGGCAAACGGCGACGCACGTCCATGTAAAGAGATTACGGGGGGCTTTAGGGTTGATGCAGGGTGATGCAGGCAGCGGGGAGATGATCTGGGATCTGTGGGTCTGCTGCTGCTGCTGCTGCTGCTCGCAAGCAACGCCAGGACATTATGCACTGCCTCTATGCAGGAGCATTCACCATGTTAGTATAGATCCCTGATAGGCCGTACGGCTGCGTGCTGTATGCTATAGCCCCAAAGATAAACAAATAACAGCTCTCTGCATGCCCGGAGTTTGCAATAAGCATATATTATACACAAACGCTATATCTGTGCGCTAATATTATGCGCTCTGTTCTTCTCAAGACCTTGGTGACTTTGGTACTGTCGGTAAAAAAAGTATATACAAATAGAAACTGCTGATCCTGAGCAAAATAGAGTGAAATTATTTGGCATAGTTTTTTGTTGCTCTCTCAAAGTTTGTTTCTCGTCTCGTTCTGTGTCACACAATACAAAGAGAAATGACCTGGGTTTACGTGGGGCTTGAACTTGTAAGTGTGTCGTGGGCATTTTACTTGAAGATATTTACAAGTAGATTGACAGTAGCACGGTGCATGACTACTTTGATTTGTGATGATGTATTTCCATGCTTTTTCTTTTGTTCATTGCTTAACTCAGTCTTCGCTTCAGACATCTTTCACTGATTATACAGTATATGCAAAGCACATCCTCGCCAAGAATGCCTTTAACGTCTTTTTTAGAGCACCTTTAATCATATACATAGAGCGTTGAGTCACTTCACCTTTAATGTTGATCCACCTGGATCCAATGTGCCAGGTTTCTCTTGGCTTTTCCTTCAGCCACAATGCATTCAAAACCACTCTGAAAGGGCAACTACAGATGGCTGCAATTCGAAACTGGCCTCTGTAAAACAAAAAAAATAATACTTTTTTCCCCCAGATTTGCTCTGGTTGTACTTGAATAGTACTGTAATTCTCCAAGCTGTTCTCAGTTCTGTAGCAGTGTGTACTTGACTTGTACTGTAAATCTTATCTCTGTTAATAAAAAAAAACAAAAACACATTCATTCATTCATTGAAGAAAAGGAAAGTTGTTGTTGAGGCATTTCTAGTCCGTTTTGAGGTTAATCCAGTTCAGATGGCAATAGATGAACAAAGCCACCGTGTTTAGTGGCTCAATAACAACTGACTGCGAACGCACTGTAAAATATGAATGTTTATAAACACTGTGGTGATGATGATGATGATCTGATCCGTGTGATCAGCAGGAAGATTGCTGTTTCGGTTTATCAGAGAGCGCATTTTTTCTTCTACTACCTAATAGAATCGTAGTAAATGTTGGCCTTAGCTGAACTACAGTAATTTGCTAGTAATTTGCAAGTTTATGTAATTTGCTATGGATTAAGAGTGACTACTAAATACAGTACTTACATTTTAATTGTAATACATTGCAAACATTCTGATGTATTGATGGAGTATATGATAGATTATGACAAAAAAATCTCATGTCACGTATCCATTCATCTGTATCAAACATCTGATCCTTTATAATCAGGGGTTTTAAACCAGTGGTCTGGGACCACCAGTGGTCCTTGAGAGGGGTCCAGGTGGTCCCCAGTTAAGTTGGTTAACCAGATGAAAAGATGGTTAACCAGATGTAACTCTCGAGAGCTTAAAAATTAAACATTTGGCTGGACCCTTATGGTTCCATTCTTTATGTTAAAGAATGGCCATTTTTATTTACTGCCTGTTTTGTTTGTGGAAATCCAGCCTGGAATTTCGGACAAAGGCAAAATAAAATAACTAGTTTTGGGGTCTGTGGGCTGAAAATGTGGTCCGTGGCTAAAATGCTGAATAGTGGTAATGATAGTGTTCGCTGGTATCAAAAAAAAAGTTGAACTGTCTATAATCAATCACAAAAAAGTTTGTTTTCCTAGCAATGTTTTGTGTGGTGTTGTGTGTGTGTCCACTGTAAGCTCTCTAACCTCTCGTAACTTGAAGTATTTTATTTATTTATTTTATTTATTAAAGAATGCGGGGCTGCTCAGTAATGTACAGAGAATAGAGAATAAGTTGAAGGTTGGGCCACTAAGGAAAGTGTAAACACCTCCACCAATCCTCTGTAGCAACGTGCCATTGAGGCTGTGGGAGTCAATGGTCGAAAAAGAGAAAATAAATCAATTGGAAGACCTTGTAGTCTAGACTCTAGACGTATCACATGAGATACTAGAGGAAAGTTTACTTTTATTTTACAACCAGATTGCATCATCAAAAAAACGCCTTTTTGCACACCTGAATGGAGAATCGACCACCAGTGATTTATTTTATTTCATTCATCCAGAAATATGAGAGGCGATGAAGTTAAAGGAGAATTTCACAACAAAAGTTTTTTTCTTACTTTATTTGCAGTTATTTTTTGTTGTTGGAATGTTGTACTTCCCCTCACTGTAGTGTGTAGATGTGCACATTATGCTACCGGCCGGGATTGGAGTGTTTTCCAAATCACCCAAATCATTTAATACGCATTACCTTTAAAGGGGAATTCTTTTTTGAACTTTATTTGCAGTTATTATTTTTTAAAAGTGGTCTAGTTGTTATTTTGTGAAAACACTCCTTAATGGCTGTTTCCCCTATCCCAAAATATGCTTGTAGAATGGGGCTAAGGGATGTTGTTCAAGTTCACCTATATACACCGTTTTTTCTATATATTGTCTCTCCACCACTCCATCATAAGTGGATGAATTTTCCCCATATACTTTTTTTCCTGATTGTGTCGCTCTATACATATCTGTAAATGATGTTTTGCCGAATAGAAAAAGTCATATTTTTAAAAGCCTTTATCAGCCAATAATGTGCCGATATATCTGCCCATCTTTATTAAAAAGTAGAGGCAGCAGATGCACAACACGCGTGACACACACACACACACACACACACACACACACACACACACACACACACACACACACACACACATACACACACACACACACACACACACACACACACACACACACACACACACACAAAGACACACCGATTCAGACCACCTGCTTTGGCATGAAAGGAAACCTGCAGTCTCCAGCACAGAGCCAGGAGGAGACTCTTTGAAGACCTTGGATGGATCGTACACACAGACTCTAACACACTTAACTGTAGACACTTCACCAGGAGGAAAATAAAAGCTTTTGTTTGGAATTGAAAAGCGGATGCTGACCAGCTGCCAGTGTGACCTACGGTACCCCTGGAGACGGGCGTCGCTCTAGCAACCGCTACCAGCACAACACGGTCTTCTTGGAACTCCACGGCTTTGCTCAAGGACACTTAGGCAAGGCCCGACTTGCTTGGTTGCAAGAGAGAGGCCATGTCGGGTGAAGAGAATAGCAGCTCTGCACGCGGTGTGGTCAGCTTGTTAAATGGGCTGTTTTTGTTGTTTCTTGGTGCTTGTAGTTCTTTGAATTTTAAAAAGATATTTTAATCTGTGTGTCTTTGACACAGTGGGGGGGGGGGGGGAGTCGAAACACTATCAGGACAAAACACACACACACACACACACACACACACACACACACACACACACACACACACACACACACACACACACACACACACACCACAGTCCAGGTTGATGACGTTGTTGGAAATTCTTAAGCTTCAGTTTATGATTCTTCACAATACCTCAACAAATCCAGCCAATATGCAGCTTACACACACACTGTAGAGCACAAACACGCGCACACACACGCATGCACGCATGCGCGTGCGCACACACACACGCACACACACACACACACACACACACACACACACATACACACATGCACGTACCTGTGCGCGTGCATACACACTGAGAGAGAACAAACAGTGTGCACCGTGGCTGTATAAGCAGAGGTGTGTTGTGTTTACAGGTAGGATATCTCTGTTGGATTTGACATCCATAGGACTTTGTTCCAGGCTGAAGAGACGCCTTTTGTCATAGTGACAGTTTGTGACATTAGGCTTAACTCTTTATCAAGATTCAAGGTTTACTTTATTTGGGAGAATTTTTTCTTGGAGACAATTAACGACTGAGCTGCGCACTTAGTTTACACAGACAAATAGAAAAAGCAATATAAAACAGAGCAACACAAACATGCACCTTAGTGCGTTTCTTTTCCCCATGCAAGGTGTATCCAGTTATCGTTAAGTAACTTAATTGAGAGAGGAACAAACAAGTGTTTGTATCTGTTATATTTACATTTTGGAGTTCTGTACCTTCTACCATTCCTCATCACTACATATTCATGGGTGAGAACATGTGAGGGATTGGAAACAATGTTACGAGCCTGTCTAACGACTGCATGTTCAAAGATGGTTTCGGGTCTTCCCGGTCATTTTTGCAACCCCCATATTATGTTACTAGCCTGGGATCCTTAAGCATGCCTGGTGGTCGGCCCCTCCTCTCGTCCCCTCCCCTCATGGTGCCCTAGGCAACTGCCTAGTCTGCCTAACCCCTATTCAGGGGTTAAGGTTAGGCTCTCCTGAGGGATTTTACGGTTAGGGTTAGGAGGTTTAGGGTTAGGCTGGTTTATAACGGTTACAATCATTTTACTGTCTAGTGTATGCAAAATTATCTCGCTGTCTCTCTGAGAGAGAGAGAGAGAGGTTCCTTTATCTTCTCTCCCATCTTCTGCTCACTCATCTTGCTCTCTCTCTCTCTCTCTCTCTCTCTCTCTCTCTCTCTCTCTGTCCAGAGCTAACATGTGTCAGTTAGGTCTAGTGGGAGGGACCAGGCCGGTCCTAATGGCTCCAGAGGGGGTGACACCAACCTGCCTGTTGATAAATTGTTTTTAAATCACCACATAATTTCATCTGACTGCAATTTACACACAACTCTGCTAGAGCAGCTGGCTACACGCACGCGCACACTGACACGTGCACATGCACGCACAATGCACATACATATCGAACACACACACACACACACACACACAACACACACACACACACACACACACACACACACACACACACACACACACACACACACACACACACACACACACACACACACATCCTGAGTCATTTGCCAGTGGGGATCAACTTACACGCCTCACATCTCGAGGCAAACAAGGTTAGCGCCTCTACACTACTAAAGTGGTCATTAAGCACACACACACACACACACACACACACACACACACACACACACACACACACACACACCACACACACACACACACACACACACACACACACACACACACACACACAACACACTTTTGTATTGCTATACTTGTGAGGACTATGAACATCTTAGAATTTCAAATTTAAAATATTTCAACCCACTATTCTGTATATATATTAGGGGTTGACACTAAGGTCTCCGAGGCAATTGCCCATTGGGCAAGTGCAAGTCAGATTCTACTTGCCCTCAGGTCATGGTCACTTGCCCCCAAAATTTATCGTAAACTTTGCATTACCTTTACTTTCTACTTGGTCTTTTAAACATTTCCTTTCGCATTCAAAGACTGTTTTGTCTCACAAAGTCACAATCAGCTAAATATTCAGCTTGTAAATCAGTGTAAATCAGTGGTTCCCACAGTGGTCAGACTCAGGGGTCTGTGACCCCAGCAAAATTATAGTTAGATGTACGGTATATGTATTTTTGCATCATTGTTTAGCTATTTCTTTACTATTATTTAATCCTACTAGACCCCAGAAAATTACATCTGACGACGGGATCGATTGAATGTTAAGGAGTAGGTGACACACTGACATATTGAGCCCACAGCACACAGTAGACTTCCCCTCTTGTGTGTGTGTGTGTGTGTGTGTGTGTGTGTGTGTGTGTGGTGTGTGTGTGTGTGTGTGTGTGTGTGTGTGTGTGTGTGTGTTGTGTGTGTGTGTGTGTGTGTGTGTGTGTGTGTGTGTGTATGACTGCTGACCCTGTCCAGCCAAATGACCACCCTTGGGTGGTCACTACTGCAGTCTTATGTTTTTATACTGTTGTTTTATGATGTGTCATAAAGGAACCATCTGCACACACACACCCTCTGACACATACACACAATTTCTACATTATTTCTCTTCTGATATGTCGCCAACAACGATATCCTGCAGCTTCTGTGTGTGTGTGTGTGTGTGTGTGTGTGTGTGTGTGTGTGTGTGTGTGTGTGTGTGTGTGTGTGTGTGTGTGTGTGTGCGTGTGCGTGTGCGTGCGTGCCTGCGTTCCTGCATATCTAAATGTATTGGAGAAAACTACAGTGGAAAACAGCATAGATGCACACACACGCACACACACACACACGCTCACACACACACACACACACACACACACACACACACACACACACACACACACACACACACACACACACACACACACACACACACGCTCACACACACACGCTCACACACTACAGAAATGAGAAAATAGACAAAAAATAGCTCTAGAAGACCTCTACGGTCTTCTGCATTGTTTCAGACAGAGAGACAGACAGACATACAGACAGCTTCTCCTCCCATTGTATGAATGAATGAATGAATTGTAAAGTGCTTTGAGTATACACATAGTGCAGTGGTTTTCAACCAGTGGTACCGAGAGGGTTCCAGGTGGTCCCCAGGCTAAATGATGGAAAGTTGGTTAATCAGATGTAACTCTTTGAGAACGTAAACATGAAACCAAATGGACCCGCAAAAGTTTACAGTTTGCATTCATTTTTATTCAAATATTGTTTTGAAAAATGGGCAACCTCCTGTGGCACGCTGGTTGTGGCTAAATGAATAACAATATTAACAATAAAAACAGTCAATGAAATTCCATGGCCCTCTCACATATTCGGAATATGATATGAGTTACCGAAAAAAAAGATGTAGGAAGAGGCGGGGCAGCTGAAAATAACATCAAATATCTATATGCTGAATCAAGTAATGTAAAAACTGTTTTGGGGCAGGGGTCGGGAACCTTTTTGGCTGAGAGAGCCATGAAAACCAGATATTTTTAAATGAAATTTTGTGAGAGCCATATAATTTTTTAAAACCTAAAATACGAGTAAATTTGTGCATTTCATTTAATTTTAACATCTTTAAAGTACAATAAGTCTGAGTTATTTTTAATAACATTCTTATGCCTTTGCTATTTTATCATTGCATATTAGACAGTGCAGAACCTGCTCTCTCCACAAAAGCAAATTCCTCTGTCCATTCCTGCTGAAAAGTATAATAATTTTTAGTTAAAGGTAGGGGAAGTGATTTCACTTTTGTCAGATATCACCCACATTTTTTTTCTGTTAAAATGCTCTATTATAAGGTGTGGAAACCATATATGGAGTTTCCCCCTCCCCCACGTTAGCAGAGGAGCTAATAAAAGTTCCCCAGGTGGTGGCGAATTCTCCTCCAATCAGGATCGAGCAGCAGGTTCACATAGTGTAGCTACTGTTGGACGCCCCTAGTGCAATAGGCTGGTACTACACCATGAATTTCAAATCACTTACCCTACCTTTAACATGATTAGTTTGTTGTGCGGAACTTCTTGCACATGTGCACATCGGCCGTTATTTTTGACAGCAGAGCAAAATACGTCAAACATTGTTTGAGTCTGCCTCATCTGCGCTTCCTATGGGAATCATAGGTAAATAGATTAGATACACAACAAGTGGATATTTGCCACTTTTCCACTAAAATTACTGCGAACTTTGTAGTCGCCTGTGACTGGCGCCGTTTCATGCATACACAAATGAGTCTAATGACACTTTTTATGGCTCCCGAGCCAACCTCCCGAGCCAACGTATGGCTCCCGAGCCATAGGTTCCCTACCCCTGGTCTGGGGTGTTGACATGAGACTGAGTAGACGACAAAATGACCAAAACTTTTTTTTGAAAGCGAAATACCCCTTTAACCCCCCACTTTTTTAGCAGTCGCGACCAGTGGTTGCGGTGGCGAAATGATTTCTCCCCTCCCGGGGAAATAAATGTCATAGCTAACATCAACATGCTAATGTGAAACAAATGCTTAATCACGTTGCGGTGTAATCTCGGAGGCCACAGAAGTGAACCTTTCAAGCCTGTTTTCTCAACTCGCAGTTTTTCTGCAAGACATTTACTGAACATCCAATGTCACTTTGAAGCTGTAATTCCCTGCTTTCATCTGACATGAAAAGATAAAAATGAATAATAATAATATTAATCCAATGTCTCTCAGTCACACAAAAAAACAGGAGGGGTGAAAGCAATCCTCGACTGCAACAGCTGTCATGACGGTTTTATGAACGTCGCAACCATTTTGCATAACAATAGTGACGGTTTTGCATAGCAGTCACACTTTTTGCATAACCAGTCGCAACAATTTGATAATGGTCCAGGGTTAAGGTTCGGTTTAGGCATAGGTTTTACTGAGGTTATGTTTAGGGTTAGGGGTTAAGTTTGTGGTATAAGACTTCATTGTTTTGTATCTTACAACATTATGTATGAGTACAATACAGAGAATGTTTGCATTCGCCATCTTTGTTGAAGAAGAGTGTATCTACCGTATGTCTGAGATAACTAATCTTTCATATTGGTTTAAACCCTGTGGAAATGTTGTATTGAGTTTTAAAATCCAGTGTTTTTTCTACAAAAAACTTCCTCTCCCCCTCTGTCCACGTTTTTTTCGGATTCTAGTCCACACACTTCCATTGCCCCGATTTCATGTCCCATAAAATGCTGTACTGTACAGCGACATCTCCTTGGCATTTTTTATGTTATATCGACAGTATGCTGTCAATATAATAGCTGTCTGCTATTGTGTTTCTGGTTTCCCCTACATATTGTAGATTGCATTTGTTACATGTGATTAGATAGACACAGTTTTTTGTTTTATTTCTATCATGGTGCTTGTTGATCTAAATTAATCCGGTCTTTTAGGGAGGGTTTTGTCTGTTCTTTTAAGTTTGCTGTGGACTAGGTAATCTTTTAAGTTTTTATTTTTTTCTCTAGGCAGGTATGATTTTGTATCCCTCTAGTGAATCTTCTGCCCTTCTTGTAAAGTTTCTTTTTATCTTCATGCTAGCTATTTTGCTTAATGTTGAATATGTGGTTACTAGGGAAATTTGGGGTCTCAGGCATTCGGTTTTACTGACCTTATGTTTAGGTCACAATGGTTATATAACTGTCGTGACGGGCGTCGAGTATTGCTTATGTCTGAATACCCTGAATTTACCTGTCTGTGTCTGGTGTGATATCTGTGGTTTAGACCTGAATTAAAATAATTGATCTCTGAGCGAGGCTTGCCCTCAGTAGTGCATTAATCATTTTTACATTTTTGGAAAAGTGAAAAAGTCTAGTCATTCCTTCCTAACAGATGTGAACTGGTAATAGTACTCAAGTTCAACTAAAAGTACC
Organism: Benthosema pterotum; assembly: GCA_039105355.1. Classification (NCBI taxonomy): domain Eukaryota; kingdom Metazoa; phylum Chordata; class Actinopteri; order Myctophiformes; family Myctophidae; genus Benthosema; species Benthosema pterotum. Next base: position 42,407,490 of record CM076973.1, on the reverse strand, counting down.
AGTGTTGAGAGGGGTCACGGTGGAACAGCGGTAGTGCTGTCGCCTCACAACTAGAAGGCCCTGGGTTCGATTCCCAATAGGGGTGCTGCGGGTGCTGGTGACGTGTCTCCTCCTCTGTGTCATCAATGCCCATAATAGCCTCCCCATGGCCAGCCGGGGCGCCTGATGGAGGGGCAGGAACTGGTTGGAATAACGTGTTCCTTCCACATGCATGAAAAGAAGGCAGCTTAGACTCCTCATGCATTTAAAAACTAATTTAAAAAGTAAATTAAAGCTCATAGACACAATGTTATGCTATACCCTCGTAAGATGGCCACCACGTAACAACGTCACTCCCCATTGGCCAGCAGCACGGACGAGCCATCTAGTTGTCGCAGTCAGGCCTTTCCCAATTGAAGGAGGGAGGCGAAAATGGCACAATGGCAACTTCATTTCTCGTGACGCTATAGGCAATGCCCATGGCCATGCCTATGCCTAGATCCGGCCCTGGTCGCAGTCACAAAATGATTTTGCCACTCCATGATACAAATGTACAAAAAAGTGGTATTGGTATCAGTATCAGTGTGTACTCCAGTACATGTAACCCACTGTGGGTGATAACTGGCACTCAGCACAAATGCCACAGACGTTTCCCTGCTGTGACTGTTCTGTTTGGTTTAGCGCTGTAGTCTGTAGTGTGTGTGTGTGTGTGTGTGCGCGCGTGTGTGTGTGTGTGTGTGTGTGTGTGTGTGTGTGTGTGTGTGTGTGTGTGTGTGTGTGTGTGTGTGTGTGTGTGTGTGCGTGCGTGCGTGCGTGCGTGCGTGCGCGTGTGTGTTCTCTAAACTGATAGGACAGAGATTGGAAGCACAGCAGTGTGTCCGCCTTCACCAGGGGTAGATTATCCACCATCTCTTCTAGTGCTATACTCAAAGGGGAGGTCCAGGGACCCCCTGTAGGGGTTTTCAGGCAATGTAGTTAACTCATTCATTGCCATAAATGAGTAAATAAAAAGAAATAAACCACCCTCTGACATTCTTCTTAAAAAATAAAATTATTTCATATTCCCTTTGAAATAGTCACAGATTATGTACAGTATATCCAGTATGATCCTATCATTGCACATCACTGAGCCTTTTGCTGTGCTTTAGCAAAAAGATAAATACAACCATCAAATCATGTGTGCGTGCATGCTTGCGGGCATACGTGCATGCGCACATTGGAGCAGCCCTCGTTATTCATGGGTGTACAGCAGAGCACATTACATGGCTTGAATGAATGCTCCAATCAGAAGCCAGCGTTATGGTCATGTGAGCGGTCACATATGTCACAACAACGGACTGCTCGAACCGTACAGTAGTCTACACAGCTGCAGATAAACATAAAAGCAGCCTTGTTAAGTATTATGTTTTGTCAATTATTAGTTATTTATTAATGCATTAACCCATTTTTTCTAAAAACGTCAAATATTTATATAGCACCAACAAAAAATGTTTGAATACTGTACATACTGTACAGAATCCAAAAATGGATTCCCGGCCTGAACAGGCCATGTAATAAGCGGCTGCAACTCGGTCAGTTATTAGGAAACAAATCACCGGTTTGTTGGGTGTCATCCCTGTACTTAAATGTCAGCCACACCCTCGTAGAACACACACAGGACGTTACCCCGTTTCCTTCCGATCAACAAAACAGAAATAAGGACACTTGTTTATTTACAGTATAAAGAAATGGGACTCCATGGCAAATACAGCTCAGCTCAGCTGAACTGAACTGAATTCAAGAGGTCCAACACGATGTTGGCTGACAGACATAAAGTCATGAAGGAGTGTCCACTACTGTTAAACATGCTTCACTTCCACTTGTCACCACTAGCTGCTTCAGCACTGGAGAGCTCCACTGGATGAAGCTATGCAGAACAGGTGTGGTGTCCCCAGGGGAAGAAAAAACAGTTCCATCGTCATATGCAATACTATTCTTGTGTGTGTGGGTGTGTGTGTGTGTGTGTGTGTGTGTGTGTGTGTGTGTTGTGTGTGTGTGTGTGTGTGTGTGTGTGTGTGTGTGTGTGTGTGGTGTGTGTGTGTGTGTGTGTGTGTGTGTGTGTGTGTGTGTGTGTGTGTGTGTGTGTTCGTGCGCATGCACACATGGTTTTGTCTCTCTAGGCATGCATATTGCATGGATTACTGGAAATACTTCTCTATATCATAGTGTCACCAACAATATTGTGTACACCCCCGTGTGTATGTTGTGTGTGTGTGTGGTGTGTGTGTGTGTGTGTGTGTTGTGTGTGTGTGTGTGTGTGTGTGTGTGTGTGTGTGCTTGCACACAGTATGTAAGTATGGGCCTGTGTGTGTGTGTGTGTGTGGTGTGTGTGTGTGTGTGTGTGTGTGTGTGTGTGTGTGTGTGTGTGTGTGTTGTGTGTGTGTGTGTGTGTGTGTGTGCGTGCACGTGTATGCGTAAAGCAGTGAGGCCATAAGCATGCAAAGTGATTGCGGGGGAGAGACGACATATTAAAAACCATAAACACTGCCATTAAGTTCTATAAAACACTCATCCTGCATTATGCATGACACCCTGCACCCCCCCCCCCCCCCCTCACCACACACACACAACACACACACACACACACACACACGCACACGCGCACGCGCACGCACACACACACACACACAACACACACACACACACCACACACACACACACTCAAAATCATACAAGAACAGACATATCCAGGCTCACAGAACAACATCAGGCAAAAACTCAAGGATATCACTATCATTCTGAAAGTGTTATTGTAAACAGAAATTAAGCCCCTCATTCATGTTCAGCATTTATTTCGTAAACTAACAACATGAATGCAGTTGTGTGACAATATAGTAACTGTATTGAAATTTTAATTTTAAAAAAGTACGCAAAATGTTCTGCTTGCGTGACGCAAGCAGAACATTTTGCGTCGTATAGTTTACTTTGAATCATATTGGTTTGCATTGGAAAGAATCCGTATCAAAACTGCATGGAATTGTTACAGATATTAAGCATTTTTTGCATTGTCTTTTATAATCCAATATATGCCAGACTTATTGGCATATATGACTTATTTACTGTATATTCATTATAAAACATTTCGTCCTTAAAAAAACCTGCACTGTCCACATGTTTCACCATATTTAATACATTTGCTATTGTTACTGTATTCAATTTTACTGGATTTCAAATTATTGAAGTGAATGGTATCGTATAGCCTTAATTAACCAACATCAACAACCAACCCTATATTTTTTGCGGGTCTAGAGATTTTAAATAGTTTTTTCTCCGAAATCCAGCCTGGTATCGTGGAAAAATAAAGCAAAATAAATCTTTAGTTTTGGGGTCTGTGGGGCTAAGATGTCATCAAATTGTGGTCTGTAGCTCAAATTGTGAATAAATAGTGGGCCCTGGTATCAAAAAGGTTGAAAACTACTGCCATACATGCACTACTGGCAGCCACATATCAGCCACAACTGGAACTGTAATGTCTCAGGGGAGGCGACACATGAGCTTTTAGAGTTTGGATGGAATTCTTGAATGCTATAGTGTAGCCAGGTATAGTATATAGTATAAGGCTTCTCATTGGCTCCATGGCAGCCAATCAGGTCTGGGGCCTGGTGTGTATGGCTGGTTGTAATTATTATGAGTAATTGTTTGATAGGCCCAGGCTCAGGTCTGGTGGTACAGGCTTTTGGCCTACCTCAAGCACCCAGATGTGATTTGCTGCCATGCCACGGCCTTAGACCTGATTACACCCAGGGCGGATTTAACATTTCCAGGGCGGTTAAACTGTATTTCCCATTGGTATTTAGTAGTCTATTATTTCACAATATAATTGTAGTTTAATATCTAGTAGGTTTAGTAGCATAATGTTTAATTTTTAAGCATAAGCACTTTATTTGAAATATCTTGGGTGAGTATCTTGTTTTGCATGCCATCATGTCTGGTGGTGGGGGGGCAGCATTTAGGGGGGCACTGCCCCCCCATGCCCATGTGTAGATCCACCGCCACCGCCTGGCTACTCCCTATCTGTTTCTGATGTGATCTTTTGGGGGTCAGTATTAACTTGTAATTTCAAATGAGATTCCTGCACACTGTGGTTTAGTGATGGTGAGCAGCTGCTGCTGCTGCTGTCCCTGTTGTTTTAGCACCAAAATAGTAAATGCTTGTCTCACATTAATTACACCAAAGCCCCGATCGCCGACACGCTGCAGCAACTGAAGGTGACAGAGAGGGTCCCTGAGGTCTGTGTCCTGGGTGGTCCACTGACTACAGGGACCACCACGACCGGCAAGTAGCGGTAAAGTACAATTTGGAGGTGCTTTAAATATAACTTGTGAGTAGGTTGTACTGAGTATAGTGAATTGATCCAATCAATGCAAACCGACAATTCAAATCGATTTAATACAAAATAATAAAACAAATTAATACTAATATGACTAATATTAATAATATTAATACCAATAATAATGTGTTGTGAGCTTCTAGATAAAGTGATCTTGAAAATTATATTTTTTCGAGATATTTTCAATAAGGTTTGACAATTGTACAATTGAGTATTTATTATTTCACTTTTTACCATAATTATTTGACACTTGGACTTCAGTAAAAAAATTTAAAATAAAGATATCTACGTACCCCTTCAAACCGACCGCGCGTGGTGTGGTGTGCGTTGTGTGTGTGTTGTGTGTGTGTGTGTGTGTGTGTGGTGTGTGTGTGTGTGTGTGTGTGTGTGTGTGTGTGTTGTGGGTGGTTGCGTGCACGTGTGTGTGGTTGCGTGCACACATGTGTGTGTGCGCACAGGGGGACCAGGGCCAGCTGGGTGACAGGGGACATACGGTGGCGGTCCATTAAAGCGCCTCCTACTAAAAACAGCCTGACTGGTTTCTAATGAAAGAGTCTAAAAGGCCCACCCGAGCTTTAAGCACTGTGTGTGTGTGTGTGTTGTGTGTGTGTGTGTGTGTGTGTGTGTGTGTGTGTGTGTGTGTGTGTGTGTGTGTTGTGTGTGTGTGTGTGTGTGTGTGTGTGTGTGTGTGTGTGTGTGGTGTGTGTGGGTGCCCGGGCCCACAGAGCATTAGGTCCTCTGACACTACACTGGTTGTTCCAAAAACGCAGCTTGCATCCTCTATGGCTCAAGCATCTGGAACAGAACAGAACAAAAAATCACCCCCTTTCCCTCCAAATGAGTTCTTATGCCAATTATTTGTCATGGGGATGTGACTCCTTTTATTTGTTTTAATCCCATACCCAGGGGAGTGTATACATTTAGTTCAGATGGACTGAGCCTATAGAGCTGCACAGTCCTGCCCCCTTGTGACATCACCCCTGTTCCAGAAACGGATTCCCCATTCATGTTTCTCATAGACTCTCATAGACGAAAACGATTTATATAAAGACGATTACGCTGCGGACAAAGCCAACTCATCAAATAATTTCATCAAATAATTTCTAAGATGAAAAACGAAACAAAAACACAACTCGAGTTGGCGTTGTCCGCGGCACAATCGTGTTTTTATTAACCATTTTCGAAAAGTCTATGAGGAAAATGAATGAGTTACAGAGTTACAGAATGAGTTACCGCTACTGTAGACTACCAACTCACACAATATTCTGTTCTTTGGGGATTCATCTTCCATTGTTGGGTAACATCGTCATGGTAGAGTTGCATACAGGCCTCTAAAATGGACTAGAGCACCCCCCCCCCAACACTGCCATCCAGTGACCAGTTGGTGTAACTGCAACATCATTTTCCTTAACATCCAAGATGGCTGACATAAATTTAAAGAACCTCAGAAGCTAAGAATTATGTACCCCTATCTTCTAAACCATTTTTGACACCAGGGCCCACCATTTATTAAGCATTTTAGCCATGGACCACCATTTGATGACATTTTAGCGCCACAGACACCAAAACTAAATATTTATTTTGCTTTTGTCCTCAATTCCAGGCTGGATTTGGGAAACAAAACAGTCAAACTTACAGATCAAAATGACCTTGAATTTTCTAGTTTTGTACACTTGGGCTAATTCAGATGGTGAATATTTTAACTCTTGAGAGTTACATCTGGTTACAACCTACTTAGCTGGGGACCACTGATGGTCCCCGGACCACCTGTTCTAAACTATAGTAGACCTTTTACAACCCCTATGGGCTTATCTGAAATAATAGCAGCAATACAAAACTGTTGCAGTAGATTAGGTTATATAATCAG
>CM076973.1:42371275-42398775 GCA_039105355.1 Benthosema pterotum | reverse complement strand
TTTTTTTTTTTTTTTTTTTTTTTTTTCTGAACATTATGTTTATAGGTTGGGGTGGATGGATGGACAGTGAGACAGACAGACAGACAGACATACAGTACAGTATACCTGTCCATGATATTACATTTACAATGACCTCCTTGACATCCCTGACATACTGTATTGTACCTCACCGTGTGTGTGTGTGTGCGTGTGTGCGTGTGTGCGTGTGTGCGTGTGTGCGTGCGTGCGTGTGCGTGCGTGTGTGCGTGTGTGTGAACAGTCGTAGTCCACTAACTCTTGTATCTCTCCTGTATTTCCTTGATCTAAGATGTGAATAATGGATAAGCCTTGAAGACATGTGCTCTCTCTCACACACACACACACACACACACACACACACACACACACACACACACACACACACACACACACACACACACACACACACACACACACACACACACAAACCGATTCATTACTAATGCTATTCCACGCTGACCGCAGTTGTAAAATAGCACAGTGCCAGTTCCATATACTCTTTATTTTAGCAAGTTATGTACCAGGGAAAAAATCACAAAGCCAACTTCCATTGAAGTCATTCTTTTGTCTTTCATCTTCTCTTGGTAGAAAGTTATATTCTTTCATTTCACTTTTGATTCAAACCTTAAATTGGTGGTAAGCCACTAGCCCACCGAACTGCTGGGGACTTTTCCATTGAGCGACGGTAAAATCAACCCAATACATCTTTCCACCTTAATTCACACATGCCAGACAGGACAAGGTGAAATGAACTCTTATATTGTCTCTATCGGCTGGAAACCAATAGAGTTTACGCTCCATAGAGCAAAAAAGTGAGATCAGCGCAACACGTGAGCTCAGCGCATGTCGCTTCTCGCAATGTTTCGAGCTTGCAGATGTGCCACTTCAGATGCTGTATAATCAAGTAGGCCATGAGAAATGTTGAACTTTTACAGGAAAGTCTGAAGGGCAATGCAGAGAACAACAAACTACTCCATCCTTTTGGACAGACCGCATTAAAAGACAAGTGTATTTTAGAAGAAGACACTTAACTTCTGAGCAAGCAGCAGCATTCTACCATGAACACGAGTTCATAAAACTTGAAATTCTTTTAGACTTTTGACACGTGAGGTTTCTACTGGCACTGTCCTTGGTGCATTGTTTTTTTCCCTTCACCAATATCTGACCGATCTTCAAGCTCGCTATGTTATGGCAGTAAACATCATGAGTTAACTGGAAATCACAATGTAATAAACCTACTGTACGTCCGTTTATCGTTATCAGAGCCCCACTTGATACCTCCCTTCTCAGAGCCCTTGTTAGGATGTTTAGGCATTTTGTTTTAATTTTAAGAGTTTTTTTTGTTTATTTTGCAACATAGTCATTATTTTTGAATATGTAGCGCATAATCGATATACAGTATATCAATAGGTCGATATACATATCTTGGCCTCTGTATGGTGATACATATCTATTGTGAGATTGCAAGCAATATCCACCACTTGCGTCTATTGAATGTTAGAGCGAACACAGATCAAGTACAGCTGTGTGGACACTGAATTGGACAGTGACCCACATCTATCCAATCAGTGATGATTAGCTCAACAGGGCTGTGTGGAGTCTGTGCTGATAACATCAGTAATAGAACAGAGGGCTCCTTCAGGGGCGGATCTAGGCATGGGCATGGGGGGCAATGCCCCCCTAAATGCCCTGACTGCCCCACCAAACATGACGGCATGCAAACAAACCCAAATTTCAAATATATTTCAAATTAAAGTGCTTATATTTAAAATTATTTGAAACACTACTACTAACTACCTACAGTTGTGGCACCACTAAACCAACAGCATTTCATCATTGAAAACAGAAAACTCTGAGTCAGACCTTTAGCTTTATGCATGCTGCGTGTCTGTTGCAACTTCAACAACAACTGATGTTATTATTGAGGCAATTGCCTATTAAAAGTCCTGTAACCAAAAATGGTATTGGGCTGGCTTCATCGCTTCACGCCACGGGCGATGAAGCCGCCCCCATACCATATTCTCCTGCCCCCTCCCAATTGGGAAATGTTACATCTGCCCCTGCAACACTGCTGTCGGGGGAAAGACCGCTTGATTCCCTGACGAGATTCAGTCTTAATCATGAGAACCTGCATGACGTCCAATTTCTGCCCATGTGGCATTACTGCCACCGTTGCATCTTTAACACATACGGTTGTGTTTGTATTCAGGAAAATTGCAGGAAAATTGAACTCTTAGCACCTCATGCTGTGACACGTTGAGAGCTTGTAGATGTGCTGTTTTTGTCCAAAAGTGCCCTTCATGGACACCCCCCCCCCAACACTCTGCACGTCCCTCACTGTACAACTGGTGACTGCAGTATGTGACCTTCATATAAAAGATATTTTTGGCTAAAATGTGATGCTGTGTAGCGGTGGCTCTGTTGTAATGGTCTCCAAAGTCTAGTATCTGCCCCTGTACCGAGGTGATGCCCATTTGATCTAGTGGTTAAGATGTTGGACTTTCATGTGGGAGAGCCGCGTTTTAGTTACACTCGCCTATCACAAAGCATTTCATTTACCATGTGACATTTATGCGCTGTGAGCCAACGTGAGCCATGATGTCTTAAGTTTTGTAGATTCACTGTTTGGCCTGTTTGCATGGAGACGAGAGGAAAAGGCCTTCTCAGAGATTTCCACTCTGGAAGATGTTTTCACTTTGTTGCATTTATTCTCCTGAAAACACTGTTCTCGTCTGAAGGGACCCCCGCAGCAAATGATACTTTATTATATTGCCGTTTTCTACAAACATGGTGCTTGTGAAAAGACCACCGAAGACCGTAGAGGAGAAAAAGGAGGAGTTTTGCCTCAGAATAGAGACAGTTAATGCGATTAACCAGCTCTTAATGAGCACTTATACATTCTCAAGCGTTATCCTCACAAAGTCCTTTCATTCCATGAACAGAATGGCCCTCTGGGGTGCCCTCTCCAAGATCAGATGTTCCATAGTTAGTAATGGTGGGTCTGATCAGCAGCTTTCAATGTTGGCACCATGGTGTGACGCAAGGCTGCATCATTGGACCAATACTGTTTGAATGAATGAATGAATGAATGAATGAATGAATGAATGAATGAATGAATGAATGAATGAATGAATGAATGAATGAATGAATGAATGAATGAATGAATAAAGGGCAGAAGGACTGATTTTGATTCATATCTTCTTCACAAACATGTAGTTACAATTTTCAAAGTGCTTCACAGAGAGCTTAAAAACAACAACTTATGAACAACATCAAAAATCAGAAATAGCAAAGCATTAAAGGTAATAGAGGCAACTTCAGTGTGTACAAACACTGTGTTTGTGAATCTAACTCCACCTCACCTCCACTCTATTGGCTCATTATGAAACTGCTGTAGACTGTGCTGTGATTGGCTGAAACGCTGCGTCTTCCCCCCTCACAAATAAGCATTGCCTTTCCTGAACCTGACGAATGTTTCGTTTTAATGATTTGTTGACAACAAAGTTCTGGACCGTCTGCAGGACGAAGCAAGTGTTTGTCTGCAGGGAAAAAGCTGTAGCATCAAAGTAGAAGCAGCATAGAGGGGGAAGAGGCAAAAATATACTGTAACTATATATCTATTTTGATTTTTGGCTAAATACGTTGACCTTTATTTCCTTTAAATAACACAATACAAAGAAACATCAAAGACAAAAGAAAAACTGTATTTGGACAAAACACTTGACATGTGTTTGGAAAAGCTGTTTAAAAGAGGGACTATATTAGCCTATTATCCAAGGGGAAGGCGATCCCGGTCACTGGTGACAAGTTGCATTGAGGGTGGATCTATGAGGGCCCTACCTGTACCAGATTATCTTCGCCGAGAATAGCAGACCTACAAGCTCACAACGCATCACAATGCAACGCGTTGTGCGTTTGTAGATCGCCTATTTTTGGCGAAAACTCACCTGCAGAATTATTATTTAAATTAAGGATGTGGTCACACCAATAGCCAATATAAAGTGCTTATATTTAACATGATTTGAAACACTACTACTGCTACTAACTACACCTTTAGCTTTTTCCCAATTGGGAAATACATCCGCCCATGCCGGGAACAGGAAGAAGAGGTGCAGTGGCACTTTAACAGTCTGGTCGACCACTTGGTAGCACTCTTTCAGTCACTGTTTTCATTCAAAGCAACACTGATGCCAAAATCAACTGGATTGAGCCATTTCTGCCGTTTGGTTGAGCTGTGTTATGCAAAACCACCAAACTAGGTGGCACTGTGGCTTCACATACACAAGTCAGCTGTCAGGGAGGAAGTCAGAGAGAAATTCGAACATCTAAACTATGTTTTGCCACAGTTTCAAAGGTGATATGATTTATTTTGCACATTATTATCATCTTTGGTTGGTTGGTTGGTTGGTTGGTTGGTTGGTTGGTTGGTTGGTTGGTTGGTTGGTTGGTTGATTGATTGATTGGTTGATTGATTATTAGCATTTATTGGCAGAAAGCGATTGGTACAGGGTACTGTCATATAGCCAATAGGATCAGCATGTTTTTGTAACTTTATTAAACAGTAATAATCGAACAATGGGCAAATCATTTAAAAAATACAAACACTATGGTGCCGGTAGTGCAAGTTTAGTTTCTTTCGCCGTAACATGATTTTTTCCGAGACTTTTTTCCCCTACCCACTTCTTCTGTGCCCTTTAAAGTGCTAATGGTCAAAAACCTCATAACTCCACTTGTGTGCGTGCGTGCATGTGTGTGTAATGTGTGCTGGAGGGCATATCTCATTGGCCTATAATGAGCTATGCTAAAACCATCTTTCTTCATAATTCAGTGGAGACTCTTGTTTCAAGTCCCCCCCCATCTCTCTCTCTCTCTCTCTCTCTCTCTCTCTCTCTCTCTCTCTCTCTCTCTCTCTCTCTCTCTCTCTCTCTCTCTCTCATTCTCTCTCTCTCTCTCTCTCTCTCTCTCTCTCTCTCTCTCTCTCTCTCTTCTCTCTCTCTCTCTCTCTCTGTTTTTGAGAAATGCATCCTAAAAACATGAAGTATAAATATCTCAGGCCCGGGAGGCTCAGATCTGTCATAAACTAATCCGAGGTCAAAGCAGTGGTTTTAGCGTTTCACAAACAGAACAGGTGTCGTGTCAGAGAGGCCACGGATAACTCTCTGTTTATCTTGGTTTATGTAAAGCCAATAAAACAATATGCATGCCTTGTTTTCCCGTCAGCTACCACCAGCTCCACTAATACCTTTGGGGTCAGGCAGGTCTAGGGTTTAAATGGTCATGTATAGCAATCAGTGAAAATGTGATATCGAGATGGGGAAGGATCAGTATTGTCAGAACAGCTCGGCTCCAAGGAGAGCCAATAAGGTTTGAGGTGACCAGTGTTGCCAACTTGGCACAGTTGTCACTATGTTTAGCTTTTTTCCAGACCCCCTTAGCCCCAGAATTAGTGAAAAACTCCTGGCGGAAAATCTAGTGCTTTTTTTGCTGGACCTTACGGATCCATTTGGTTTCATTTTTACGCTCTTAAGAGTTAAATTATATTTGAACATCTGGATTACCTAATTTTGAAGAATCTACACATTTAGAAGATATAGAAGAATTGCTATTTTGACCAACATGTTGACAGTTATTTCTCCAAAATTAGTCCGAGAGACTAAACTCAACATCAAATGGTGGTCTGTGGCTAAATGCAGAAATAAATAGTGGACCCTGTTATGAAAATGGTTGAAACACACTAGTTCATTCTAGTGCATTTTGGAAGTGCCACAAGTGCATTTTGGATGTTGGCAGTAGGGATGGCCAAATGGTAAGATTTTCTTAACCGATCGTCGTCAGACCTCTGCCGGTTAATCACCGTTAACCGATAAGGGAAAAATGCGCTATTTTAATCCATTAAAAAAGGGCAATTATACGCGGCTACAACCGCCTTTTTCCGAGTCCCTTTTCCACCTCAAGCACTAAGCAATAACAATGGCTGCATTAGTTCTATGGACATTGCATCTTAGTTGTATATGGACACGTTCTGTTACTATATCAGAAACAAATCAAATTTCGGGGACGGAAATGAGCAACCAATTATCAAATGCGTGCGTGCGTTACAGCACAAACACTTTGTGTTCGCTGCTCGACGAGATCACTTGTAACGCAGCGAGCGCCCTGTGCATGTGTTCTGAGAGAATGATGTATTTTATCAATTATATCCATCACGCGCAGCGATGGTCGAGGGAGAGGAAAGAGAGTCCGTGATCTTGCTTTCTTTTCTTTTTTGGAGGGTCGTGTTTGCAGAGCGGCTATAAAGCTGTGTAGAGGGGCCAGGGGGGGATGCCCCCCTAAACGCCCGTAATATAATGACGCTATAACGACGCTGCCTCATAAAGCCCCCCCAATTGTGAACTGTTAGATCCGGGCAAAAAAAAAACTCTTCGAGTTCGAACGCACGCTCCGCTCCAAACTCCAAAGACTCTTACTTTCGCATTACTTTCACATTAGAACAGTCAGTCTCAGTGCAAGATTTACGCACACGCAGGCGCAGCCGTGCGTGCACGCACACAATTCAATTCAAGTCAGTCGCGGTCTCTCACCGAATGAGTTTTCATCCGACACAAGACGTTCTCCAAACATATAACACAGACACGGGGCCGTCTTGCTGCGGAACAAATCCATAGGCAATAGGCATCTCTCCCATCTGGACAGGAATATTTGTGCCTTTTTAGCCATGTTTATAATGTTCTCTCACACGGAGCTAAGTTACAGCAACAACGTGTGTAGTCCCACACTTCCCACATCCTGCGTATTGTATGATGCAATGCGCTGCGCGATAAATGTACAATCTACAAGCTCACAGAGCATTACAAGTGAGCTGCAGCACCTAGTTCTAAAACTAGGTGAATTATACCGCGCGAATACTGCAGTGTAATATTTATTTTACAACGTACACATCTAAACATCACACATCTGTGGCGAGTCATTATTGAACGAGCCACGTGCGTAATCTCCATATAGCCATGCATATGCGCAGCGTGTGCCGTGATGCAGAAGGACAGATAGAGCAATGGCCTTACTGACATCCATAAAATAAAACCATAGGCTTAAATACATACAAAGATAGTTATTACCAAAGTTTAGTGAAAGCTCAGTGGCTGCTGGCTGCAGCGCACACACTCTGCTCCCCTGGTTATTGGGTAATAACGTGGATGAAATTGGAATAGTCCAGCGTGCCCGACAGCCAAGTGCGCTTTTATTTTTTATTTTATCAGTTAATCATTAGCCGTTAATGTTGTCGATAACCAAAATTCTTAACGATTAACGGTTAACGGTTAACGGTTAACTGTTGGACATCCCTAGTTGGCAGTTGGCAACACTGGAGATGACATGTAGTGTTATTGGTGGCTTTCTCCATAAATGGGTTAAATACTGTTGGCATGGTGTACTTGGTCTACCAGCGGATTTCCTCCACCAGGCATGTTGGCTGCCAGCCGTCTGACTTGATAAGTGACATCCTCAGTTATCAATCTTAGCTTTTATTTGTCTGATTCTCATACCAGTCTTTTTGTTTTTATCTTATATATATATATATATATATATATATATATATATATATATATATATATATATATATATATATATATATATATATATATATATATATATATATACTGTATATATATATATACTACTGTATATATATTGCGGGAGGAAGTATACGATATTATCGCAATAACAATATTTCAGCAGATCCCTAGTCGCGATGCAGTCCCATTACATAACTCACAACATAACCCCCTGCGCATCGCCAAGCTGACACAGGGTTTAAAACAAGGCGACCAAGCTTCCACGCTGATGGAGGATTTCTGGGGTTTTGTCTTATCAATGCAATCCTGTCAGTCGAAGAACTCTGCTTAATAAGCAGCATCCTGGGAATTATCACTGTACCCAAGCCTGTTCTGAGTCGATAATCAGGATCAAATCCACATTTGGTCCAAAGAGAAGAGGGATTGTGGTGGCTCAGAGGTAACCAGATGGTAACCGCAAGGTTGCCGGTTGGAACCCGGGCTCCCCCAGAGCCAGTGTCGAAGTGTCCTTGAGCAAGACACTGAACCCCTAATTTCTCCTGATGTGCTGGTTGTGCTTTGCATGGTTTCTTCCACCATTAGTGCATGAATGCATGTGAATTTGATGCACAATAGTGTATGTAAAGCACCTTTGATAGAGGTGCTATATAGATGGACCATTTACCATTTATACCGACCAAGTGACACTGAGGGATAACATCTGACAAAATGTTGATTTCTGTCTCCTAATAACTGACCGAGGCAAAGCCGATGACATGTCTTAATACTTTAATAATTAACTAATAATTGACAGAAATAGTACACAAGGCTGCTTTTATTTATCTGCAGTTGTATAGGCTACGCTCGTCCGGGAAAGAGATCTGTTGTTGAGCGGAGTGGTCCGCTGTTGTGACATATGTGACCACTCATGTGACCAGAACGCTGGCTTCTGATTGGAGCATTCATTCAAGCCATCTAATATAGAGCGATAACATACTGTAAGAAAGGCTCAACATGAGTGATGTATTGCCAAGTATAAGTAAGTACAAGCATTTAGAGGTGACTCTACGCATGGCAGACCTGTGTTTATGATGCAACGGTGTGCCAGTGAGCAGGGCCTGGTCCCTGGGGGACGCGGTGTGGCCCCTGGTGTGACTATTCTGGTGTCGGTGGGCTGGGGATGGGGATGGGGGGCATCTCTCTAGGCTCACCATAACCTTTCACTAATAGTCCACTTTTTCGGTTTAGGTTTTGAGGGCTTGTTCCACTGCTCCCATTTCTCACCTGGCATGATATGATCATGTATTATCCCCCTTCTGTCATATGTTCTATCTAGACCACTACACTGGACTGCCCACCTTATTATATACTGTATGTTAATACAGCATCACAATGTAATTTAACACTTCAACTATGTTTTATACATTGGATATTCAACAATGCCGTGCTGTAGAGCTGAGCAGTCCCGCTCCTTTCATGACGTCGCCCGTGTTCCAGAAATGGAATCGTCATTCATTTTCCTCATAGACTTTTCGAAAATCATCTATATAAAGAAAATTACACCGCAGACAAAGCCAACTCAGGTCAGGTCAAATCATGCCAACAATATTATCACACAATATCTAATCAGCAATTCTTTTTTTTTATTTTTTTTTACGCTCTCAAAGAGTTACATCTGGCTAACCAACTTTCCATCATTTAGCTGTTGAAAACCCATGGAATACTCCCCTCATACAGAATTGAATTCATAGAGATTTACAGTATATTACAGCTTGTTTTCTTTCTTGCAGGGAAAAGGCAGTCAAAGGTAAGCATGCATGGTCAACTCAATGTTTATTTTCCAGGTAAAGAAGAGGAGCGGTTATCATCGCTGGACTTCAACATGGTGGTGCAGACATAAGGCAGTTCAACTCAAGGTAAGGTGACTAAAGGCCCAGATACACTAGCAATATTTTAATCAATATCAACTAACAACGTCAACATCAACAGGCAACATGACAAGACACATGGCAACAGGCACACCCATACAAAGGGAATCCCACCCATTTTACTTTTTTTTCCTGATAGCATACAATTATGAACCAAATGGACCCTAGCGGGTCCATTTGGTTCCATTTGTACACTCTCAGGAAAAAAGAGCCTCAAAGAAACATGGCAACAAAACATGTTATAACACTAAGATGTGGCGTAATTGTGGGCTGCGGAATGCTGGCGTGTGTGCTTTGCGTCTATATCAGTGGTTTTCAACCAGTGGTCCCGGGACCACCAGTGGTCCTTGAGAAGGTCCAGCTAAGATGGTTAACCAGATCTTGAGAGCGTAAAAATGAAACCAAATGGACCCTTGTGGGTCCATTTGGTTTCATGTTTACGCTCTCAAGAGTTCAAATATTCATCATGCGAATTAGCCCAAATCTACACCACTAGAGAATGTAGAAGATTAATGGTCATTTTGATCTGTATGTTTGACTGTTTTGTTTCCCAAATCCATATTTTGGACAAAAGCAAAAGTAGTACTAGCTTAGCAACATACAGTAATACGTGTGTCACTTCGTGCCATGCACGCTGTGAGCTTGTATATATCTGTTATTTATAGAAACATTTTGAGAATGTGTGAAAGTTCACTCCAATCGCGGGCTTCGGAACACCGGCGTGTGTACTTGTACAGCAAGCCGGCTAGACTGGCGCTATATACAGAAAGACCTTCCTTCCCCTACAGGCCTCACGGCTTGGCGAGGCTTTGTTACTCTTATAGTACATGATTCCAGTTCATTTAAATGTTCACATCTAAGAATTCATTCAGCGCTCTCATCTCAAGGGGTCCTTCCTTGGCCTGGTTTGCTTTTTTGAAGACCCCTGGAATTGTCTGTTGTGCACAAGCCGCTCTCACACACACGGCGTCTTTAAAAAAAAGAACAGAGAAGAAGTCAACATATCCATTGATTCTCTCTCTTGCCAGATAACACAGCAGAGAAAATCCCCTGCATGGACCTGCTTCCTCTTTTTGTTTACAACCACTCAGACTTTCTCTCTCTCTTTCTCCTCCAAAGTGCCTCATAGACAGGTGTGAAGACCGTTGTTTTGTATAGGGAAAAAACAGGCCCTGAAAAGGATTTCTGTTTTTATTTAGTTTCTTTTTAAAGGCCTGCAATAAGGCGTTGAGCGGAGGTAATCCCATCTTCCATGGTACTACGGTTTGGGGAGGAGGGGAGAGGTCAGGGGATGTGAAAGGAGACCAGGTTTTACAGGAAGGGAGAAGGGCTGCGAGATGGAGACGGGTAACAAGATTGTTTGGTCACGCTTGGCGGAGCAGCTGTCCGTTTTATAGATGCAAACAGACAGACTAGCTGGAAAAACAATGGGTCAGGGCCATGCAGCCCTCTGTGCGCGCGCGTGTGTGTGTGTGTGTGTGTGTGCGTGTGCGTGCGCATGTGTGTGTGCAAGCACAATGTATCACTATACTTTTGAGGACCAAACATGTCGCCACAACTTGTAATATAGTACAGTGGATTTCAACCTTTTTGATACCAGGGCCCAATATTTATTCAGCATTTGCACCACAGACCCCAAAACTAAAGATTTCTTTTGCTTGTCCGCAATAGGCCATACTATTGTCCATTCTTCTACATTCTGCAGTTGTGTAGGCCTGGGCTAATTCGGATGATGAATATTTTAACTCTTGAGAGTGTAAACAGGAAACCAAATGGACCCACAAGGGTCATACTATCATGCTGCACATGTCCCTCAAGCTTATTTCTAATGCATTGAGCCTCAATCACCACTGATACAACCAGTCCTTGTCATTTCTTTACGGACAGTTTAGCTGCAGTACCACAATGTCCTGAGTTGGCGAGGGCGCTGATATGCAGGATATTTTATAGTAGAGTCATACTACTGGTGCTAGATAATACCAGGCTTGCTTAAATTCCATGTCAACTTGCAAAGTCAACAATGATGGACGTTGTTAACAAAGTGGAAATGCAATTTTGGCACTGAAGACTGAAGGAGAGGAGGAATTATACAAAGCAGTGTGCACTGATGACATCATTATGAGGCCAAAATCAAACAAGCTGTTCCTGAGAGCAATTTCCATTAAAGCTCCTCTATGATGTGAAAGCCCGAATGTTCAAACTAGATAATTTGCGGGGATAGAAAACACACATGGGAGCACCAAATACACTAAACATATTAAAAAGTTGATTTTCATGTCCTGTCCCCTTTAAAGAAAAAACTTTAAAGGTTTGGTTTCTTTTATCAACCAAGGTTCATCATCAACCTGACAAGACTACAACTTAAAATTAATATGGAGACAGTGGCATTTCAAAGCAATTTGGAATCCCAGGCAAGAAAATCTCCTGTGACGTCATACCTTTGTTTGTTTGTTTGTAACCTTTATTTCAGGGAAATCCAATTGAGACCGGGGTCTCTTTTTCAATGGCGCCCTGTTTACAATTCAGACATTTCCATTAGTAATTTACAATACAATAAAAATACATAACACGGATACAATATACAAAAAGAATATAAAATAGAAAAGAGAGGCCGACATATTACCCAAAACACGTACACAATCCTTCTTCAACTATAATGTCAGACAGTATGTTTTTAAAAATAGCATAGGAGATCAATATATCCAACTGCATTTTATGTTGATAATTATTCCACAAATGAGGGGCATATACCCTGAAGGCAGAATCCCCAAGCTTGGAGTTTGTTTTTGGGACTTTCAGCAAAAGCAAATCCTGCGATCTGGTACTATGCAGTGACGTATTAGGTTCCAGCAATCTATTTAAATAATGTGGTAGCTTTCCAGTTAGCCCTTTGTAAATAAACAGGGTAGCATGTTGTTTCCTCCTGATAGCTAGAGGAGACCATCCTACTGCAGTATATAATAAGCAATGATGGGTTCTAAAGCTAGATCCGGTAATAAAACGAATTGCACTGTGAAAGGTTGCATTCAGAGTTTTTAGGGTACTTTCAGCTGCGTGCATGTACAAGACATCGCCATAATCAAAAATTGGCAAAATTGTGGCTTGGACTATCCTTTTTCTGTTTTCCTTGGAAAAGCATGACCTGTTTCGATAGAGGAAACCAATTTTGGGTTTAACTTTCTGTAAAAGATTTATTATGTGTGTTTTAAAAGAGAAATCCTCATCAAGCCAGACCCCTAAATATTTATATGGGTCTGGCTTGATGAGGATTTCTCTTTTAAAACACACATAATTTGACAGGCACAGTAAAATGGCGCCCCCAAGGGATAAAATTATTTTTTTTTTAATTAAAGAACTGTATGCAATTTAAATGTTCAATTCTAGTTATAGAGGGAAAGTATAATGTATTTATCCATATGAGGCTTATTAGCCTGGGATCCTTTTGAAGCATGTCAAGTGGTCGCCCCGGTGCCCCCTCCCCACTTCATGGTGCCTCAGGCAACTGCCTAGTCTGCCTAATGGCAAAAATGCCCCTGCGTCCTGTTGTTGTCCAGCGTCCTTTCTGCCTTTTCTGAGAGTGCCCAGATCAAGGTAGGAGGAGGGCAATAGTGAACTCAATACTACGGCAATCTGGCCTAATCAGGTTACTAAGACATTTGTCTAGCAGCGAATAATAATGTGTTTAAAATTACTCAGCTTAATTTCCTCCACAGCCCTTATCCATTATTGCAGTAAGGGGCATTGGGGGTAAAATGTATAATAAATGGCATGCAACGCCATGTATGTATGTGTATGTTGTATTTATACCAGGTGCCTCTGAGGTGAGGAAAGCACCTTCTAGAATTGCAGAGATCATAAGCACTGCAGAAAAACGAATTGAAAAATAACAAAGCATTGACGGTTTGTTTATAACGGATGCTAGACTACTTGTATTGGCGTATATGGATCATTATGGACATTATGGTCCCATAACTCTAGGGTGATTCACACCGTCCTAATTGTAGTGGAGATTGTGTGTGTGTGTCTGCGTGCGTGCGTGCGTGCGTGTGTGTGTGTGTGTGTGTGTGCAGTGATAGGGCTAAAGTTTAGTTTGCAGGTAATTCATACAAGTCAACGGAATGTCCTCCAGTGTTGTAATTAAAGTTTTGTGTGTGTGTGTGTGTGTGTGTGTGTGTGTGTGTGTGTGTGTGTGTGTGTGTGTGTGTGTGTGTGTGTGTGTGTGTGTGTGTGTGTGTGTGTTTGTGTGTGTGTGTGTGTGTGCGTGCGGGTGTGTGCTTGCATTTGAGTGTATGCGTGCGGCCTTGGCGCTGCGCTAATGAATTTCCGCAACGCTCCCACTTTTCATTCAGAAGGCGATTCATATAATTACCCCAAGCACAGTGTAATTTCCTACTTCCATCTCTCTCTCTCCCTCTCCCTCTCCCTCTCCCTCTCCCTCTCTCTCTCTCGCTCTCTCTCTCCCTCTCTCTCTCCCTCTCTCTCTTTCTGTCATTCAGTCCTTGTCTAAAGAAAGGGCCTAGAACGTCTCGTAACCACGTTGAACTTTGAACCACACTATTCGAGCGGTAGGGGAGGATATTGGCCAAAAAACTGCAGACACGCTGTGAACTTGTAAACTCAACCTCTTGTGTGGATCATGGCCCACAGCTTTTAGATTGTGTTTATACGTTTATCTATTTATTTCTTATTCACGAGAGCTCTCCTGAAGGGAGAAAATATCTTACCAGCAGCACAAGGACTCAGTCGGTGTGATGAACATTCAGCAGCAGGATCAAGGACTCACAACAGCTACTACGTGAGGGGAAAAGTGCATGTGTGCACCATCAGGCCGTCTCTGTCGGGAGGAAAAAAACATTCAAATGAATAAAAAAATACTGTTTGAAAATGGAAGTTTGTGTAGATCTGATACTGTGATAGTGACATCATAATGTTGTGATGTCTGAGGTGGGTGGGTCTTTCAGTAGCTTCATGATGTTCAGTGACATCACAATGTTGCTGATGTCTGAGGTGGGCGTGTCTTTCAGTAGCTTCATGATGCTCAGTGACATCATAATGTTGCTGATGTCTGAGGTGGGCGGGTCCTTCAGTAGCTTCATGATGCTCAGTGACATCATAATGTTGCTGATGTCTGAGGTGGGCGTGTCTTTCAGTAGCTTCATGATGCTCAGTGACATCATAATGTTGTGATGTCTGAGGTGGGCGGGTCCTTCAGTAGCTTCATGATGCTCAGTGACATCATAATGTTGCTGATGTCTGAGGTGGGCGTGTCTTTCAGTAGCTTCATGATGCTCAGTGACATCATAATGTTGTGATGTCTGAGGTGGGCGGGTCTTTCAGTAGCTTCATGATGCTCAGTGACATCATAATGTTGCTGATGTCTGAGGTGGGCGGGTCCTTCAGTAGCTTCATGATGTTCAGTGACATCACAATGTTGCTGATGTCTGAGGTGGGCGGGTCCTTCAGTAGCTTTATGATGTTCAGTGACATCACAGAATGAGGGTTTGTTTCCCTGCACACACCCTTAGTTTTTTCTCCAGAAAGGTTTTGGGTAAATTTTAACCATGTTTAGTGATTACTGAAAAAGAAATCATTCATTTGTGATTTTGCTGTAGGCCTACTTCCATGTATTTGGATGATATATATATATATATATATATATAATATATATATATATATATATATATATATATATATATATATATATATAATATATATATATATATATATATATATATATATATATACATATATATATTTTTTTTATAGTTTTTGGGTAAGGTTACGGCATTTGGGTAAAATATACCCAATGCAAACTATGAACTTATTTTTTGTTAAATATACTTAACAAAATTAAGTTCAGTGTTTTAGGGTTAAAGAATGTGATGTTGGGTATGAAGGGGGTAACTTGTTGACCGTTGTTCCCATGAGTAGTATAATACACCCAATGTCTGTTTAGTCATTGTAAGGCGTGGGACCATGCAGTGACATTGAAATGCGCAACACAAACCGGGAAGAAGAGAGTAGTCCTTTCTGGGTACAATTTTGCGCAGAGTCACCATTTGTTATCATCACATAATTCAATGTGTTTGTGTTCTCTGCTCAGGGGCACTCAGTGCGATGGCTGGCTGCTCACTAGTCGAGGGCACAAACAGGGAGGGAGGGGTTGTTGAGGTACCGTGTGCACCAGTCATGGTGACGTACACTGTGCACACATTGCAGCCCCAACCAGGGGGCTGTCAATAGATAGCTGACTAAGTCAGTGGTTTTCAATCTTTCTCATACCAGGGCCTGCTATTTATTCAGAATTTGAGCCACGGACCACCATTTGAGGACATTTTAGCCCCACAAAACTAAAGATTTATTTTGCTTTTGTCTACAATTCAGCCTGGATTTCGGGGAAAACAAAACAGTCAAACCTACAGATCAAAATGACCATTAAAATTCTACATTCTCGTGTAGTGTAGACTTGGGCTGATTCAGGTGATGCATATTTTAACTGTTGAGAGTGTAAACATGAAACCGAATGGACCCGCAAGCGTCCATTAGGTTTCATTTTTACACTCTCAAAGAGTTACATCTGGTTAACCAACTTTCCATCATTGCCTGGAATTGCCAGCCTGGGGACCACCTGGAATCCTCTCAGGGACCACTGGTGGTCCGCGGGCCACCTGTTGAAAACCACTGGACTAAATCATTGTAGCCTGATGCCTCTGCATCAAAGGAAAAGAAAACGCTGAACCCGTTCTATTTCTCCCCCATAGTCTCTGAATTTGAGACCTGCTTTGTAGATTCACTGGCCTATTATTCACATGGAATAGGCTATACAAGTATGTGATCGAAATCTGTTTGTTTAAATTGTGTTATTATGTCCAAGGCATACTATCCATTATGTATATGTACATTAACTTTGACCTCCTTTACTCTACCTACACATTTTCTGGGTTTGTTCCAAGATTTTTTTTTTTGGCAAACAATTCAAGCTCAAATTGGGAACCTATGGTCCTTTAATTTAATACATGCTTTTGTTATTCACCTTGAATATGTAATATTCAATATATCCATCAGTGTGATCAAAATAATTTATAGGCAAGATCTTTCTCTTGTATAGCCTCACAGAAAGAAAATATTGGTGATTGTTTTCTTGTAATAAATGTATCTATGCGGCCTCCCACATGGACATATTTTGTATGGAAACTCTTGAAAGTGGCACCTTTCATAAAAGAGAATAACGTTAATATAAGATTCATAGTATTTCTTTATGAAGTGAAAGATACAGTATATAAAGCATATATAACTTATAAGAATTATATATGACATTCAAAAAGGATCCATAGTATTTTTGTAAAGTGAAACAAATATAATGTTACAATTATAAGAATAATATATGACATGCAAAACATATATAAGACCCATAGTATTTTTTCTTGTAAAGTCGCGTGAATGAGAGGTTCACATACTGTATAAAGTTTTATTTTTTTCCATATGGGCTATAATATGTATAGTTACACAATGGTGTTTTAGTTTGATGAGTTCAATCTATTTCCACTGTATTGTACTGTACTGTACCTCATGTACAGGCCAACAACCCCCAAGCCCCCCCCCCCCCCCCCCCCCCCAACCCCTTACATCAAAACAAACAAAAAAATGCCATGTCATGTCAGAGTGGACACAGATTGGACATATGTGTCGTGTGCACAGCTCTATCAATCATTAATCAGTGACTCATGGGGAAAAAATGATATACAGTAAGACAACCACCGTTTGCACTCGTCTCAGTTCATCGCCCTGCGTGTTATAAAGGCTGCTTTGCAAAGCCATCATCACAACCAACACTACGACCTCGACCTGAGAGAGAACATCAGTTACTGAAGACCAGGGAGCTTTGAAAGAACACCTCTGAAAATGGACCCGTGCGACTGCGAGACATGTGAGTGTGACATGTGTTTTTCTGATCCTGAATGCATATTTCTTGCCTACTTTTTTACATTTTAAATAACCTCTGTGTAATTGTCTTTGACTTGTAGCTGGAGCCTGCGGGTGCAGTGCTGGAGAATGCAAATGTGCTGGCTGCCCCTGCAACTCATCCGACTCTTGCAAAAAATAAAGTAAGTCTCTTTACGTTTATTCTAACGTTTCTATATTGGCGTGACTCCATGCATAGCGATGTCTGGGATGGAATTTTCTTCACATCTGTAGAACTACGGTATCTTTTTTGTTTATTCCTGGTTTGAAACTTTGCATTTCATTTTGTCAGGAAACACATTTTTAACCGCCCTTGTAAAGCTTGCCGTAGCAGCCGTTCCTACTATGGCAGAACCTACACTTTAACATAGTGTCCACAACGCCTGTTTGACACACGCTGCATAGACGCGTCACCATGGTAACCGGTTGCGGATGGTTGATTGCTTAATGATTAAACAGCGTTAGTGATTGTGCCATAGTCCCCTGTACTTCTGCCAAGGGAGCCGTTGTGAAAAGAGTCAATGCCTAAAGTCCCTAACATATACATATACTGTATGTATGTATAGGGAAACCCTTGAAGCAAGGATTTGAGATAAAAACTTTGCTCTGAAAGAGTATATTTTCAAAGATTTGCGGAGCATTGTTACGATTTTTCAAAAAAATAAAATATTTTTTTATAGATCTGATATTTTTCATCTTACAGTTAAAGTGGTTTATCTATTGAACACTGATCGAGTTCCTGTTGCCCTAGACGTTGCATGCTTAAAGTCCCTATTATTGGGAGTTCTTGACATGAAATACATTGAGAACCAGCTGACATTGTTTTTTTGTTTGTTTTTTGTTTTTTCCCCAGAGAACTGTTAGGATTCAGAATCCTAACTTTTGTGAAATCTTTTCTCAACTCTAAAGGCCCTGATACACAATCAGGGCAATATTTTGATCAATATCAACTAACAGTGTCAGCATCAACAGGCAAAATTATGAGAGACATGGCAACAGGCAACACCTCTCAATGAAGGAGAATTCCACCCATTTTACATTTTTCCTGAGAGTGTACACAAAATGGACCATTTGGTTCCATTTACATTTGGTTCCATTTGTACACTCTCAGGGAAAAGCTCATAAATGAAAAATCCTTCACGTGGTGAAACACAACTTGATGGTGTCATCAAGTTGTGTTTCACCATGCTAATGGTAAAAGAAAAAGATACCGGTAACACTAAGTATTATTACAAACTATAATTCAAATTTACAATTTGTTTTTTAGTTTGTCATGAATCATTTTCAACCAAATTTTCACTGAGTGTTCAGCAAACTAAAAAAATATATAAAATGCTCTGTGAGGCAGCAGTCATGTTGTTTTTCAGAAAAAAAAAAATATATCTTTAGCCTAGGATGAAATGATCAGGTGATGCCAAGGAGGGCTGTGATTGGAGGATTCCAAAATGTTGACCAGTAGAGGGCGCTAATGATCTGGCTTTTCTGAACAATCAGGTGTTAATCATTTTGTATAGAAAAGTGAAGGCGTCAACGTTGATAGTTGATGTTGCTTGTTGATATTGATCAAAATATTGCTAGGTGTATCAGGGCCTTAAATGTATTAAGATCCAAACAAGCCACTACCTACCTAGCAGCCTATTCTGATCTCTCCTCCCCAACAGGCACCAGCTGCTGTCCCACATCAGCACGACCTGACCTGCACGACCTGCATGACCTGCATGACCCAGGCCTGGCGCTGTGTGTGCAGACGAAGGCATGGCTGTGCATCATCACCTGCGACTACCTCCTCCCTCCTCCTGAAACGAAGATGTTTAACCCTCTTAGTTCAGGTTGTCTGCTGAGCTACAGAGTGACTTAAGGCACTGAGAATGTTGCATTCACGACAAAACCTCTCTCTGTAAACTCCATGGACATGTGATTAATAAAAATCCATTTTTGGAAAAGCTATACCTCGATGACTTGGAGTCCTACTCTGTAATGATAGTAACTACTAACCGTATGGGTTGGCTGTCTGTCTTGAATTAGATTTATTAGACTAATTTGTTTCTAGGTTATTATTTAGCACATAAAAAGACAGTTAAAAACAGAAGAGCGATACTAGCATATGAATATTGTGCAGGGGAAGTTAGGATAAGACTTATGAGAACTAATTCCCCTAAACATATACACATTAAAAGTCACTACTGTAATAAATTTAAATACACTGTAATAAATTTAAATACTAATATACTGTACATATACGTAGTACACTCAACAAAAATATAAACGCAACACTTTTGTTTTTGCTCCCATTTTTCAGGGGATGGACTTAAAGCCCTAAAATTCATTCCAGATATACAATATAACCATTTCTCTCAAACACTGTTCACAAATCTGCCTAAATGTGTGATATTGAGCACTTCTGCTTTGTTAAGATAATCCATCCCACCTCACAGGTGTGCCACATTAAGATGCAGATGTGACATCATGATTAGTGCACAGGTGTACCTCAGACTCTCCACAATAAAAAGACACCCTGAAATGTGCAATTTTCTTTTGCCTTATTGGGTTTATGGGCCTCCGAACCAGTCAGTATCTGGTGTGACCACCATTTGCCTCATGCAGTGCAACACATCTTCTTCGCATAGAGTTTATCAGATTGTCAATTGTGGCCTGTGGAATGTTAGTCCACTCTTCTTCAATGGCTATGTGAAGTTGCTGGATATTAGTGGGAAGTGATATGCGCTGTCGAAATGGTAATAATGTGGTAATAATGTGTTATTACCATTTTTACAGTGTGTACCAGTTCCCACTAATATCCAGCAACTTCACATAGCCATCGAAGAGGAGTGGACAAACATTCCACAGGCCACAATTGACAATCTGATAAACTCTATGCGAAGAAGATGTGTTGCACTGCATGAGGCAAATGGTGTTCACACCAGATACTGACTGGTTCGGAGGCCCATACACCCAATAAGGCAAAAGAAAATTGCACATTTCAGGGTGTCTTTTTATTGTGGAGAGTCTGAGGTACACCTGTGCACTAATCATGATGTCAAATCTGCATCTTGATGTGGCACACCTGTGAGGTGGGATGGATTATTTTAACAAAGCAAAAGTGCTCAATATCACACATTTAGGCAGATTTGTGAACAGTGTTTGAGAGAAATGGTTATATTGTATATCTGGAATGAATTTTAGGGCTTTAAGTCCATCCCCTGAAAAATGGGAGCAAAAACAAAAGTGTTGCGTTTATATTTTTGTTGAGTGTATATACACCGTACGAACCGCACATGGATTACGGACAACATGTTTAGCTTCTTGAAAACGCAAGTAGTTTGTTCAAATTGATCCACAAAGTCCACTCTAGCAAATCTTGATTAAAAAATTAATTACATGATTAGATAAATAAAGTGCAAGCCCAAGTAATGGGCCTACTGTAAAATCATACATTACTTATACAAATGTATGCCAGTGTAGTTCCTAAATCCATCTATACTAAATTTAGTATGGTTGTTGCACAATCCATTGTGCATGCATGTGTTCCTCTGTGTACGTATGCGTGTGTACACACGTGCGTGTGCAGCAGTGCATATCTTTTTTTCTACTGCTGGACAAATACGTTTGTAATGATCAATTTGGGGGTTGTTGCCTGTGTAATTGACAATTGGAAATACATTAGTAGTGAATAAATAATCAAAATTGTATTATAGACGGTAGTACAAAAGTACAGACGGTACAGATGTGAATACAGTATATGTAAATAATGTAATTTACAACACTGCATGTCATTTTCATTGTTGAGTACTGTCGAGAGAGAGATGAATAACAATATTCTTCTGATAACAAGGGAAGGTTTTGGCTGAAATGTGATTGAATATTTAACACCCCCCTTAGTTTATGGGGGGAAAAAGTTTTATGTAGTGGCCATTCATTAACAAAGTTGTATCATAGAAGGATATGATCAATAGTTCCAGGGTAAGTGTCAGGAACATCAAGGTACAGTAAGTGAGGCTGCCTGAGGTTCCATTTTATGTATGACAGTGGTTTTCAACCGGTGGTCCGGGGACCACCAGTGGTCCTTGAGAGGGTTCCAGGTAGTTAAAATATTCATCATGTGAATTAGCCCAAGTCTACGCAACTACAGAATGTAGAAGAAGATTAATCGCCATTTTGATCTGTATGTTTGACTGTTTTGTTTCTGAAATCCAGCCTGGAATTGTGCACGATAAAAGCAAAATAAATCTTTAGTTTTGGGGTCTGTGGGGCTAAAATGTCATCAGCCCCTGAATGGTGGTCTGTGGCTCAAATGCTGAATAACTAGTGGTCCCTGGTATGAAAAAGGTTGAAAAGCACAGAGGCACGACAGTGAGTGTTTGGCGTGCTGTGATCCGTCCTGCTGCTAGAGCACTCTGATGACCCTGAGTGCCGTCACCTGTAGGGACCGGCTGAGCCTGGCTGGCTGACCAGCTCCACTCACTATTTAAACTGTGTCCTGTCTAGAGTTCTAGTTTCTAAATAACATAATATTCAAATATTTGCACCACGTTTTCACGATTTTTCAAAAATAGCAGAGATACAAGCTCATAGCGCGCCACTCGGTGGCGCGCTATGAGCTTGTAGATCTGCTATTTTTCAATAGTTAAAACATAATGCTCAGAACACCAAAACCTGTTCAGTACACAAAGGGTTAAACTGTGTCCTTGTGCTGGTGTAGTGCTGGATCTAGGGTTACTGTTTGCTTATGGTTTGCTGTTACCATCTCCTGGCAGGGAGGCAGGTCATGTCACCCGTTTCTGTTGATATTGATGAGACCAGTCAAGGCATTATTTGGAACAGTGCGACAATATGGGCAATTTGGGAAATCTTATCCTCAAAATATAATTTAGCTTCAATGATACTCTGTTTTTTTTAATAGTGTGATGAATCTAGAGTGGACTCCACCACAAAAAAATAATAATAATAATAATCTGTGATCTGCTGGTAGCAATGTAAAACTCACAAACATTGCAGCTGCATAGAAAGGTTGAATTATCCTATTTCTATCTGTTTGTTTGATAAAAATCCACCATAGATGGATTTTGAGCTACTTTCGGTCAATAAATTCTCTCCCCTTAATACAAATTCTACCTATGACAAGCACTGTAAAATGGTGCCCCCAAGGGATAAAATTATGAACTTTATTTTTAAACTAAAAAACATATTATATGTGTTTTAAATGTTCAATTCTAGTTATAGAGGACAAGTATAATGTATTTATCCATATGAGGTTTCTTAGCCTGGGATCCTTTTGAAGCATGTCTGGTGGTCGCCCCGCCCCCTCATGGTGCCCCAGGCAACTGCCTAGTCTGCCTAATGGCAAAAACAGCCCCTGACATATATGTTTTTAGCAGGCTATGACATCACAGTCAGAAGAGAAACTTGAGTACTTGTTTGAGCCAGAAATACACAGAAAAAAAAAAAAAAAACATTTACTGATTTGTTAAAATTTATTCTATGTATTTCTCAATGTTAATAGCTCAGTTTTTTGTTGGGTGCAAATGAGGTCAGGAAAACTGTTAAATTGTTAAATTATATTAAACTCTACAGCTGAATCCAAATTGATTATTACTGGGCCATGCCGCAGGGGCCCCAAATGGATAGTATCCACTTCGCAATAATACAGTATAGGTTTAATCGAAATTCATACAACTTAACTATAGCAACTATTTTTATTTTTTCAATGTGGGAAAAAGGTACAATATTTGCCTTTGAGTAGAAGTAAGAATATTGACAATTGTACTTAACCTAAAAATGTATTAAGTACTGTAGCTCCTCTACAGTACTTGAGTAAAGGTACTTTCACCACAGACAGACAGACAGACAGACAGACAGACAGACAGACAGACAGACAGACAGACAGACAGACAGACAGACAGACAGACAGACAGACAGACAGGTTCATCCAGTGGGATGCAGAGAGGCCTATAGGAGGTTTAAATCCAATAGAGAGACAATCAGTGCATCCTAACACGACATGATGGCTTCTAAAGCAAGATTAATGACTGACAAATGACTGGCTAATGTCTCTCTCTCTCTCTCTCTCTCTCTCTCTCTCTCTCTCTCTCTCTCTCTCTCTCTCTCTCTCTCTCTCTCTCTCTCCTCTCTCTCTCTCTCTCACACACACACACACACACACACACACACACACACACACACACACACACACACACACACACACACACACACACACACACACACACACACACACACACACACACACACACACACACACACAATCCTCACAAACAGAAAGATTGAAAGATTGAGAGAGGCTGAAAATGGAGGGAGAGAGAGAGAGAGAGAGAGAGAGAGAGAGAGAGAGAGAGAGAGAGAGAGAGAGAGGGGGAGAGAGAGAGAGAGAGAGAGAGAGAGAGAGAGAGAGAGAGAGAGAGAGAGAGAGATGAATGCAGAAAACAGCTTGTCAGAGAAGAGCTATGGCGCCGCCCCTGTGTTTTTGATGTGTCATGACGTAGTGCTTTGGAAAGCATGGGCATGGATGATATTAGTCTGTCTGTCCCTCCTCTGTATGCCTGTATTTGTAAAAGTAACAGTGGAGGGGGATTTGTCAAGCTTGATTTTGGCAGTCTTTCTTTCTTTTTTTTACCTACATTTTTCTTCTAGGATGTAACCCATTTTTTGTCACGCCCAGTGCCAATTACCTAATGTGATCCTGGGCCTCTACACACCCTCCACCAATGGGGAGGCAGCGGACTGGCCGCATGCTACCTTCAATGCATGAAGAGTCTGTAGGTTTCCCTACAGAGATCCTTTTGTCAAGTAGGCCATGGCCTACTTGTGTCTGAGTGTAGCAAGCTAATACTCATGATATTAGCTACTAATGTCATGAGTATTACTCACGTCAACATTATGTCATCACCTAAACCGGCCAATCTGACTATTTGGAGGGAGGGTTGACGACTGTGCACTTATCGGTTTACTTACAACCGCCCGCTCTGCTCACACAATTAATAGTGTAGGGATGTTAATCGACACATATTTGGAATTTCAACAAGTCGAGGCCCATTGTCAATATGTTGTCGATTTTTTTTTTATTATTATTATAATTTTTTAGCCCGCGGCGCCCGCGGGACCCAACGCAAAATGTTGCCATATGGCTCACAACGCAGCCGTGTGCATGTGTTCTGAGAGAATCAATGTTAACTTAGGCTACTGTCACTGTGTACCTTTTGCAGTATTTTATCAAAGATATAATCCATATATAATCCATAATCCACGAGGGTCGAGGGAGGGGAAAGAGCGTCCGTGATCGCCTTCTTTCTTGCTTTCTTTTTTTTTTCCTTTTTTGCGTCGCATTTGCAGAGCCGGATAAAAGGCTGTGCACAAAACGCCCTAAATATAACGGAATGGCCATGGCTGAGGGAACATGGGGTGCTGGGGGGCTGGAGCACCTGCTCCCCTCAAACACAGCACCCCCTCAGACAGGAGCTAAAAGCACCCCCTCCACCAGGCACAGCACGCCCCAAAACAAGAGGATAAAAATAACATAATAAAAAATATATAATATCGATAATAATAAAACATGTCACTTTATTATAATGGAGACTAAAATAAAATATGCATTTTGGTGGTGTGTTTGTTTTTATATTCATCATTACCTCTGCTCGGCTGCTGACGCTGTTTCCGGCTATTTACGGCTATTTTCGGTTACCTTTCCTTTACGCACGGTGCGCGGTTTGAATCCACCGGTCAGCTGGGCCTAACAGTGAGTGTTGTGTTGTCAGTCAGCATGGCTCAGAAGCGGATAAGTGATTTCTTTGGTGGGCCCAAGCCCAAAACAAAATTGTTCGTCCCAGCAGCAGCAATGTACAGGGGACGAGTGCTAACTTTGTTGAAAGGGATGATAATGTCGTGGAGTTGTCGGAGGGAGAGGAGGAGGAGGTCGAGCAGCACCAGTGCTGTTCAGCAGGGGATGAGGGAATTCATCGCCGTCACCCCGGAGCGCAAGAGCACCTTTGGAATATAACGTAGGCTAAAAGCCTTTACTATTTAACTATAATATTTCTCACTAATATTTACGAATATGGGAAATAATGCGAGAAATAATATAGTATTAACTAATTACTATGGCCGCCGTGCCAACTGAACTGCTGCCTGCTGCTGAAATTTAAACGTGAGATATTATGTATTGTTTTCTGTTCGATTCTGACGGGGAGGGCTGTGTGACGATGATGATGATGATGATGATGATGATGATGATGATGATGATGATGATGATGATGATGTGAACACACGGGTTGCCGAACCCAACTTGTTGCTGTTGGGACTTATAAAAAATATACCTCCTACTGGACCTCAGCTCCTCTGTTTAGCCTATAATTTATATTTTTTGCGCCTTGCTAAATCTCATGTGGACTAAATAGGCATATCCTCTAGAGTCCTGAACGCGCTTTGGTGTTTTATCTGTTGAAAAATAGCAGATCAACAAGCTCATGTCGCGCCACCGAGTGGCGCGACATGAGCTTGTTGTTCTGCTATTTTTGAAAAAATGTGAAAATGTGCTGCAAATCTCTGCATACATTATTTTGGAAGCAAATATTTTATCTCAATTTTTCGCTTCTGGGGGACCCCCGAGAACAACATGTTTTCAGATGGCGGTCTGCAGCCAAATATGGATCATTCTGGTGGTCCTTGGCTAGAAATGTGTTAGCATCACTGACACAGGAGCACAGATTTTTCAGAAAAACTAGAATCTAGTGCAGAGACTATAGAATCTAGTGTCAAAAACTCGATTCTAGCGTCAGAAAGTAGATTCTAGTGTCAAAAAGTAGATCCTATCATCAGAAACTATAATTTAGTGTCAATAACTAGACTCTAGTGTCGGAAACTACTGTAGAATCTAGCGTCAAAAGCTAGAATGTTGCTGCTGCTATAATCTGGTGTCAGGAACTACTGTATAATCTGGTGTCAGAAACTCAAATCGATGGTCAGGACTCAATGGGATATGCCCGTTTATGATGGGTTTGGAACTGTCAGTTGTTTGAGTTTGTGTTGCTGTTGAGCGTTTGTTGTGATTATATATCCTGCGTGAGGATTCTGTAGGCCTATTCATTCAGCCTATATGTTCAAAACAAGTGATTTATGTATAGGCCAGGCCTAATAAATATGCTATTTCACATTATAGGCATCTTGTTCATAACTTGTGTGTGGAGAGGGAAATAAAGAGTACTTTAACACGCAAAAATGCACGTGCATGAAACGCGTGCACGCGCATTTTTGCGCACCCCCGCTTCCATGCTCAGCTCCTGCTACTGTAAAATAGTTCCCGCGGCCATGGAAATGGCCACATAAACTTTTCGCCTGCCCCCCCAATTGTAAAATTTTATATCCGGGCCTGACAAAGCGAGAGAGAGAGAAAAAAAGATCATATTCAAGTTTGAGCGCACGCCCCACTCCAAAGACTCGAGCTTCGGAGCTCGATATTTGACAAGAAAGCAGTGACATGTTCACAAACGGCTCCTCTCATCACGTCGGTGGTGAACTTTAGGTGTTTGTGCCGTGGTTCCAAAAAATAAGCAAATAAGCGATCATAGCCGCGTTCTTTGAGACAGACTGCGGGGGGAAGGAGGAGGAGGACGACGCAGCACAGACGCGCACAGCACAGACATGTCCTCGGTACAGTGATAGTAATGGCCTACCCGAAATAAACAATTCTCTTCCCTTGAAAACAGTAACGTTATAACGTTTTGAACAAGAAATGACAAAATAAAAATCATTAATATAAAAAAAGAAAAAGGAAAAAAGAGGCAATTCGTCGACTTGTACTTTTTTGTGTCGCCGTAAACATGTGTCGACAATCGTCGACACGTCGATTTCCGACTTTTTTTTCACATTCCTAATTAATAGACCTTTAGGAACCAGTAAGCCCCGCCTTCTTGTCCACCCTAGGACACTTTCCAACCGGGCTCATTCATTACAATGTAAAGACTTTACTCAAAGACTTTACTCAATAAATACTGGTTCATTTTTGGAACCAGACCTTCAAATCTCTTCCAAATCT
>CM076973.1:42358775-42368775 GCA_039105355.1 Benthosema pterotum | reverse complement strand
CCTGTAACCAAGAATGGTATGGGTGTGACTTCATCGCCCGTGGTGCAAAGCGCCACCCATTCCATTTTCTCCACCCCCCCCCCCCAATTGGGAAATGTTACATCTGCCCCTGATAGAGGAGAGGAGAGGATGTAACCCTTCCCAATTGGTTGGGCAGGCAGAAATCGTATGGGGGTGACACTTCATCACCGCCCTCATACCATTTTTGTTTAAATTCAAGCCAAACCCCCACATGGAATAGATAACTATGTAACCCCCCCCCCCCCCCCCCCCCCCCCCCCCCAACCCAAAAAAAAAAATGCAATAAAAATAAAGGCAATAAACTCACCAGAATGGAGGTCTAAAATCAGTCATACGGCGTCTTCTCAACACAAAACGCAGGTCACTTCAACAATGAACTAGACGCGCATAACAGTGTTCCACTGTGTGAAAAGCCCTATAGTTAAATAATAAAAGACTATAGTTGTTATTTGTAGTGTAAGACTACACTAAGACTAAACAATTTCAGAAGACTAAATAGGACTAAGACTCATAGGAATCCTATTAAAAAGAATATAATACCAAGAAAACATTTTCTCCTCACATTGACTTTGCATTAAGACTACAACTAAAAGACTAAACAATGGATATGTTATATTCGACTAAGGCTAGACTAAATCTAAACAATTTCAGACTAATGGTGTGTTATTCTAATTTCTAAAGACTTACAGTATGCCCAAGCTTCAAGACGGTCCTGACGCACGTCGCCGCATGTTGACAGCTAAACTCTCTTCTTTTTTTCTTCAATTTACCAAACTGAAATCCAAGCTGAAAGCTATATTCAATACCTCTATGCAGCACAAGGTATTGCCAGCTGCAAAAGATTCCTTCCTTGATTGTGTGATTAACGGATTAAATAAAAAATATTTTGTGACATAGTGGGCGTTGGGGTGGGCAGCTCAGTTGGCACCAAGGAGATAAACACTCAAGAGTTAAAATATTCATCATCTGAATTAGCCCAAGTCTACACAACTAGAGAATGTAGAAGATTAATGGTCATTTTGATCTGTAGGTTTGACCGTTTTGTTTCTGAAATCCAGCCTGGCATTGTGGATCGACAAAAGCAAAATACATCTTTTAGTTTTGGGTCGGCTATGGTGAGGATGTCATCAAAGTGGGCCCTGGTACAGGGGCGGATATAACATTTCCCAATTGGGGGGGGGGGGATGACATGGGGGTGGCTTCTTCGCCGCACTCATACCATTTTCGGTTACAGGACTTTTATTAGTCAAGTAAAGCATCAATAATGACATCAGTTGTTGTTGAAGACACAAAGCATGCATAAAGCTAAAGGTCTGACTCAGAGAGTTTTGTGTTTTCAATGATGAAATGCTGTTGGTTTAGTGTTGGTAGTAGTAGTGTTTCAAATCACATTCAATATATTTGAAATGCGTGTTGTTTGCATGCCGTCGCGTTTGGTGGGCCAGTCAGGGCATTTAGGGGGCGTTGCCCCCACCATGCCCATGCCTAGATCCGCCCTGCCCTGGTATCAAAAAGGTTGAAACGCTCTGTTCTCGAGTTTACAGACAGCTGAGAGATGACAGCAGGCTTCAGAGACTGACCTGTCACCCACACATCAGCCCAGATGAGAAGCAGATACATGCCGTTTAATGACCCACAATCTGCTATTTATATGACCAAAGATATGAATCGCATTGATGATCCATTTATATGACCAAAAGATATGAATCGCATCGATGATCCATTTATACGACGAAGTACAGCCCCCAGCTGCTTTTTAACAAGAGGAAATAGTCTGTTTGGTGGATGATGGACACACTCCAGTACAGCTACTCTGACAGCTTTTAGCTACTAGTTACTTTTCAGACTCTTTACTAGAGTGAATTGGAATGAGCAAAAAGCTAAAACACAACCGATCAAATGAGAGACAGTGTGGTGCAGGCGCGGATCTAGGCATGGCCATGGCGGGGCAATGCCCCCCTAAATGCCCAGTTTGCCCCCCCAACCCTGATGGCATGCAAAACAACCCACATTTCAAAGATATTTCAAATTAACTCCCTTATTGCCCTTGACGCTGTTGACGCTGTAAACACGCTATAATACCTAAGCCCTTGATGCCCTTGACGCTGTGTGTTGACGCTTTATTTAATCCTTAATTTTTATAACATTCATTTCAGGCAATTAGCATTTTTTTTAGCATGATCGGCTAACGGCAGGTTCTACTCATGGCCAAAATCGCCGCGTGCACGCTTGCACGTGCGTGTGCGCGGTCTGTATGTCCATCGCTGATCATAATCCAACCAACGGTGCGTCATTACAGCTTGATTTGACTTATATATGATAGAAAACACGATCGCTCCGATCGAGGCCTTCATGATGATCACACAACCACACAGTCTGCCTAGCAACAGTGACATGGATAAACCGGAAGTACTCTTACTCTGTGACCGGAAATGCGCTTCATTTCCGGCTATCGTCCTCATTACTGCCACCTACTGGGTGTTATCATATAGTATATGATCAACTCTACAAATGATGAGTATTTGGAATCATATGCTTTATTTGATTGGCATTAATTTGATAAATAAAAAATGTGAAAATTGGGGTATATTGTTGGCATTATGAGGAATAGTGGCATGGCCAGTAATAAGTCAACGATGGAATGTGGTAGAGAGATGATTTTTTTTCCTGTGTAAACCAGAGACATTCATGCATAAAATGAGATATTTCGTGACATTGTGGTCATATCACAAAATATTATACTGGAATTCAAAATATGGGCCTGGGAGCTTGATTAATACATTAAAAATGGGCAATTAATGAGTTAAAGTGCTTATATTTAAAATGATTTGAAACACTACTACTGCTACTAACTAACTACAGCTGTGTAACAGAAAGAGACTTGGTTTGTCTGCGAACCACTCAAAATTGGGGGTTTAGCCATTTACATTACCATTCTATTGTTTTAGGAGTTAGATCTCAACTTCTATCTCTTTGCTTACTTTTTTGTACTACTTTTACTGTTTTACTTCAATTTTTTCAAACCAAATTTAGACCAGCGTATTTCTTTATTAACCATGCAGCACCCTATATATATATATATATATATATATATATATATATATATATATATATATATTATATATATAATATATATATATATATATATATATATATATATATATATATATATATATATATATATATATATATATAATATATATATATATATAATATATATATATTAAGGCTGTTGAAAATAGTTAATTAATGGGATTAAATTAATTTTGTTGATTAATCTGATTAAAATTTTTAACGCAATTAACTCATGTGCACACTGACTCAACCCAGAGCTATAACCAAGCCATAGAGTATAGCTGGAGGATCTACAAGCATTGAGGGCTTGTAGATCACCTATTTTGATAAATATTTTAAAGTTAAATAGTTATTTTTTCACAGATTCTGTTTCTTTTTTAAAATGTTGAAATCCTTTACAGGAAAACATGCATATTTTGGACATAGTTCGAATGGTGATTAATCATGATTAAATTAATTTTGAAGCTGTGATTAATTTGATTAATTTTTTTAATCATTCAACAGCCCTAATATATATATACACATATATATATATATATATATAATATATATATATATATATATATATATATATATATATATATATATATATATATAATATATATATATATATATATATATATATATATATATATAATCATTTAAATATAATAATATTGTCCTTGAATCAGGCAACATAGAATGGACTGATCTTTTCAATTTTAATAGAGGTGTCACAAAGAGCTGATTTGGGCAAAAAATATATATTTTTAAGACAAAGTTGTCTTTTACTGTAGCCTATACTTTTCAGAGACGACATTCATCATCTCATCGTTCTCTTCTCCATTGTGTGCTGAATAGTGGAGTATTTTCAATGTTCAAGCACCTTTTTGATTTGAGAGCTACTTTCTAAACGACCAGCTCAACGATATCTACTCTACAATTGTCGGTACCACTAGGAGCGAATATGCACATTTTGTAGCATGTTTTCCACATTCTCTAATTATGTCGACTTATTTTAAATGAACTTGCAGATATTGAACAATGACTCTTCAATTGCATTTGGTGAAATTGAACTAAATGGACACACTTGGCTTTTGTTTTTACTGTGAGTTAATCACACACTATCACACACTATGTATACATACGGTATATACTGTATATGGTATATATTTTCACCACATCTCAGAGAATAACGTACTAATTTTTGTGTATATATTGATAAATTATAATGGAGGCCTGGGTCACGTCACCTATTTTCTACATTGTGGTATTGATGCTTTTAGAGTGATCTGTAAAGCTCTAGTCCTGCTCTGTGTCCTTGGTGTTTGTACTGGCATGTATAAACCACACAGTCCTATAGCTGGCCATGGGTCTGTTTCTGTTGGCCTGCCAGCACAGACACCCCACGGCCAGCTCATTATACAAACATACATTGGTTGAAATGCTAATCCTCGCTGTCCAGTGAAAACCTTGTATGTATCCAATTAGCCTGTTATGAAGGAGTTAGCCTATAGTACTATCTCCGTGCTTACTTTTGGTTTTCTGGTTACTAAACACTTGGTCCTCAACACCATTTGTTGGATGGGACACATTATAACGGGTCCCTTCATTTATGGATGGCTACATTTTGTTGTTAGTTATTATTATTATTAGCCTCAAGGGAGATTCTTGGCTGAAACCATGATCATTATTAATAATAATATGGGCCCTTGAAACATTTATTCAGCAATTACAATTGACACTTTAGGCATTTAGCAGGCACTCTTAATCCAGAGCGACTTACAATAGTATAAGTTTACAATTTAAGCAGGGAGTGAGTCTGTGGTTCTGATTGCAATGGGAGGTTCATTCCCTAGTTTTGGAGCCAGGAGGGAGAAGAGCTTGGGGCGAGTGGAGCGTTGGCCTGGCGTTTTTAGCGGCGCTACTGCCAGCTTCCCAGTGTCTGCTGATCAGAGTGCATGGGAGGGCCTGTAGGGTTTTATGAGACCAGTGCACTTTTGAATGCATTAATTCCATACACTATTTAGTGATATATGTTCTGCCAATGTGAGAGGAAAACCAAATAGGCTGAAACATGTTTTTTTTTAGCCATTTTCTGCCAAATGATTTCTGCAGTCGAATGGGTGAATATTCGGTGCATCAATATTCAAAACATTTAAAAAAAAGTAAAATATTTTTCATGAATTAAATTATATATTAGAAAACACATGTTTAAGAATTAGTGGTCTTGGGCTAAAACGTTTGGGAAGCGACAACATAAGTTAGACTTAATTATTTGCCCAACAAAGGCATAGGGATTTGTGCATTTTGTTTTCCGTATAACGTAGGCTGTACTGAGCAGAACCACCAGTTATCAAGTAGGTGTGTGACAGAGAAATGAAACAATATCTCTGTGAATTTGATGCTCCATGGTGGGTGTGTGTGTGTGTGTGTGTGTGTGTGTGTGTGTGTGTGTGTGTGTGTGTGTGTGTGTGTGTGTGTGTGTGTGTGTGTGTGGTGTGTGTGTGTGTGTGTGTGTGTGTGATTACAAATTAGCAATGCATTTAATTAATTTAATATACTTGTGTAATATTTTTTACACAACTTTTTTTGAATATTTTTGACGAAGCGTGTCCATAGCTGGACGGTATATGGAGAAGTTGTCGCTTTGTGGACTCGTGGTGGTTTAGTGCATTTTTGTTTTACTTCTAAAACACCTTAAATATTTATTTTAATTGAATTGAATTGGTTCTTGCTTTGACTTACTACACTGATAATCGTTAATATAATATATTTGAATAATATATTGCTACATTACATTACATATTACAATAATCGAATTGTTTCTCTCGACTTTCCACTGTGGTGAGTTGGAAACGTAGCAAGATGTCCGGTATCCATCCTGGAATATCCTGAACAGGCCCACACTAAACTCTATCAACAGTTCAATTCCCACAAATTCACAACATGTCACTGCAACAACACATGACAAGCAGTAGTGAGCTAGGCCAGTGCTTTTCTACCAGTGGTCTGGGGATCCCCAGTGGTCCTTAAGAGGACTCCAGGCGGTCCCCCCCAAATGGACCGTTATAGATCTGTAACTCTTGAGAGTATAAAATGAAACCAAATGGACCCTTATAGATGCTCAAGAGTTAAATTATATGTAAACATCTGAATTACTCAATTTTCAAGAATCTACAGATTCTTGAAAATGTAGTGGAATTGCTATTTTCAACACTTGGCTAGTTGTGTCTCCTATTTTTTTGGAAACACACTTGAAAATCCTTAGTTTTTGCTCAGAGAGACTAAACTCAACATCATGAGTCAATCAAATGTTTCTCTGTGGCTAGAATGCAGAGCACAAATGAAAACTAGCTGAAAACCACTGATCGAGGCTATTCTTTTGGTAACTTCTGTACGATTATCATGACAAAGTTCAAAATGTGGAGATGTGAGGTTTCTGCTGGGAGCAACGGCATGCTACTTACTTAAGGGCCAGTCTTTGTTGTCCATCCAGACCATACTATTATTGTAGGGGAAGAAAAAGTTGCTGCTTTTTTTTCTTTCTTTTTTTAGTTGTGCTTCCAGTTAAAGAATAATGTCCATCTGTTCAGCAGATATAGAGCCAGACGCCACACCTCATTACTGAACCTGGATGTATATAGTATGGAGACTATTAATGGCTGCATAGTAAATCATTGTCATTAATATATTACTAGTACTGTCTGCTATAGAGCTGCTGCAGTGTAGTATATGCTACTACAACTACAACTATTTCTTCTACTACTACTACTGCTACTACTACTAGTACTACACTCTATTAAAAAGACATAGACAAGTATAGCATATTGACAAAGATGGTTTACAATGCTAATTGCATCAATAAAAGTAAATGACAAGTCAAAAAACATATTTTTGCCCCAACAATATTTTAGATGTGAGAGAAGTGGGGGGATGCCTCCACTGCTCTCCATAAAAATCAAAATGTTTTGCCCCTCATTGTATATTCCTCTTTTACCTCCACTGTGATCTGTTGCTGACTTTAGAGAATGCCATTGTAAAGTGTATTCTAAACTTCATAGTTATCAGATTTGTATTGCGTTGGGTTTCAAGTGTAAGTGTAACTAATACAGCTGCTAATAACAATTTTAATACTACTAACTACTACTACAATACTACTACTACTACTACTGCTGCTATCACTATCACTACTGCTACTGCTAATGTGGTATTTTCCCCACATCTGTGCATTTCAGTAGGTGTGTGTGTGTGTGTGTGTGTGTGTGTGTGTGTGTGTGTGTGTGTGTGTGTGTGTGTGTGTGTGTGTGTGTGTGTGTGTGTGTGTGTGTGTGTGTGTGTGTGTGTGTGTGTGTGTGTGTGTGTGAGCAGAGTAGACAGGTCAGTAGATGGCGGTAGAGAGCTGCGGAGACAGAATCCCTCTAATCACTCTCTCTCACACACACACACACACACACACACACACACACACACATACAGATGCGCACACACACCCACACACACACACAGATGCGCACGCACGCACACACACACACACACACACTACAAAATGACAGAGCGCGGGGCAGAATGAAAACATAATAAGTTCAGCCTCATGGTTACACCTGCATAAAGCTGTGGTGTGATGATAATAATGCTGACATGACTGGAATCCCACTGAGAAGAAAGGGAGGAATCATTTCAGGTTTTAGTTTTATCTTCTGTTCCTCGTTCTGCAGCAGGACCAATCAGAAACTGTCGCTGGGACACAGAAACCGGCAGGCTGCAAGCAGATCTGTAACTCTTGAGAGCGTAAAAAGAAACCAAATGGACCCGGTCCCTTATAGATGTGTAACTCTTGAGAGCGTAAAATGAAACCAAATGGACCCGGTCCCTTATAGATCTGTACCTCTTGAGAGCGTAAAATGAAAGGTTCAATTATATGTATAACATCCGAGTTACTTAATTTTCTGCAGGGCTGCTCTGTATTTCAACATTTTGTAAAATACCAAATATCACTATTCATTAGTTATTATTATAGATTTTAGCATTGTCTATTAAAAAATAGCAGATATACAAGCTTAGTGTACATCAGCTAAAATGTTATCTTTTGTGCTATTACTATTCATTTAAAAGGCGTGTGTAGAGGTTTTAAATGGTTAAACAATGTTAAAATGCTGCACAAAACTAGTGCAAATAGCAGAATTGCAGTTAAACCTAATTAAACCTTTTTTTTTTACAACCTATGTTCATGTTTTTAGGTTGTTATTAGAGAATGTTGTAGGCCTAACAGATGAGTGTTATTTGTTCCCATTTGCTGTTTGCTTTAGGTTTTAGGGAGTGTGTGTGTGTGTTTGTGTGTGCGCGCGTGCGAACGTGCGTGCGTGCACGTGCATTCGAATCCCCCCCCCCGCCTGTCAAAAACAGCTAGAATCTCTACAACCAGAGAAAGCAGCAGCAAATGAAAACACATTAACACTCATCTATTACACTTTACACACATAAGGTGTCCTTTAAACTGATGTTTTTGCCCTTCATTAAAAAGGAAAACTTTTTTTTTTTTGGACACTTGAGGTTTCCAAACCCCAGCGGTGGTGACAAGGTGCTTCGACACGATAGCTGCAGGAGGAGCCTCGCACTACTACGCACGCACGGCGTTTAGAAGAGGAACTATATAGCAGCCAGTCACTACCTGTTCACTCTGTTCTCTGAGTGTTCTACTTGCTTTCCAAGAACGAACGAACGAACGGCCTCACCTTAACGTTCTCTCTCTCTCTCCCTCTCTCTCCCTCCCTCTCCCTCTCTCTCCCTCTCATCTCAATACTCTACGCATCGCTTCAGACCTGCTAGGAGTGGAGAGCGCTGAACGTGAGTAGTGGAATTCTCCCATTCTCTTTCTCCCTCTCTCTCTCTCTCTGTCATTCGTCAGTATATTCCACTCTTTGTGGCGTTCTATTGCTCTCTTCATCCATCGTATCTCTCACTCCACTCTGCAATCTACTCCTTCATTTCTTCTTCTACTCTACCTCTGTCTCTCACTTATACTCTCACTCCTCCCTCTTTATCTCTCTCTCTCTCTCTCTCTCTCTCTCTCTCTCTCTCTCTCTCTCTCTCTCTCTCTCTAGCATGCACCGTGCTACCATCCCATCATCCTTTGCTCCAAATAGGGGCTGCACCCTAACCCTTGTGTGCACGCCCTCCTACTGTGTGTGCATGCTTGCGTGTGTGTGTGCGCGCGCATGTGCGCGTGGGTGCATGGGCAGTTTGACAGCTATATTCTTGCAGAGTGGCGTAACACAGCATGCGTGTGCGTGCGTGCGTGCGTGTGTGTGTGTGTTTGTGCGTTGTGTGTGCCGATAGTGCCAAAGGCAGCTGTCCTCCGCAAAGACATCACAGGGCTTATGGGTAATGGGCAGGTCACGAGAGAAAGAGAGAGAGAGAGAGAGAGTACAGAGTACTGTATCGTACTGTAGACACTGTAGCAGTTTCTTGCTTGTTTTTTATTCACGAGACAACACAATTTTTTTTCAACCAATGAAAATGGTTGAAAAAATGGTTCATGTTTTAGGTTGTTATAAGAGAAAGTAAAAGATAGGTGATGAAATTTCCTGGGGTTTATTAGGACTGTGGTAGATTTAAAATAAACTTTAAAATTGTGTAAACAATTATGTATTAAGGACCAT
Source organism: Benthosema pterotum (assembly GCA_039105355.1). NCBI lineage: Eukaryota > Metazoa > Chordata > Actinopteri > Myctophiformes > Myctophidae > Benthosema > Benthosema pterotum. The sequence goes on along the minus strand of CM076973.1, from coordinate 42,359,038 downwards.
GTTCGAATGCCCCCTCTCATAGATAAAACAATTATCACGCATATTTTACTTTCTCTAATAACAACCTAAAACATGAACCTTGTTTGAAAATAATATACTGTAGTTGTCCTTTAATCACCCAAGTTCTAATATAATCCGGTGTATGATGGATTGTTAAATAGCAGATCTAGTGTATGAGCACATGTCAGTTGGAGATGCAATTTGTTTTTGATCAGAAAATGTATTTTGTTCTTGTTGTTTGTGCATAGAGCAAAATCAGGCCA
>CM076973.1:42353775-42356275 GCA_039105355.1 Benthosema pterotum | reverse complement strand
AAGAATTCACACATGCATGCATGCACGCACGCGCGCGCGTGCACACACGCACACACACACACACACACACACACTGAGCACAAGATCTAAACATGTTTTTAAGGTCTGATCTTAGACTAGATGTTGATGAGGTTTTAAATATCTCAACTGCTAATCAGTATCTAATCTAAGATTAGACCAATAAATAACAATAAACAAAAATAAAAAACTTTCATTTTTAGACATTTTTTTAGATCTAGTGCTCAGTGGCTGGTAGCTGGTAGTTCAGCCAAATTAATTAATACCACAATCTGACAACGGTAAAGCACAGCGTCGGAGCTCCAAGGTATAGGTAAAACATATTAATAAACCTGTGACATGTTCCAAATATCAAGGCGGATGACGAAATCAGGCGGAATTTGGATGTATCATAGAGAATTCCACTCTTCAAAGTCTCCTAGCCTTGTAAAGGCAGTGATGTCACTTAAAAGTGGCAAGCTCTTGGTCTGACAGAGAAATGCGGGTATAGTTAGCCCAACGTTTGTGACTGTTGGCACAACGGTCAATGTTTAAGGTTACAGCTGTGAACGTGTTGCATGTGGTCCCTGAACATGCATTTATGTATGTAATGTAGCAAAGTGACGATTTTGATTAAGAAATTCCACAGAAAATCGGATTTTGATTCTCAAGAAAGGTGACCTTTCATAGGAAAGATGTCCAATTTGTCTATAATGTCTATAAAACAAGTATGATCATGTCATTATCACAACTTGCTCTACTGCATATCAGTTCTGGTCTTAGTTTAATGGAAGGTTGGTTAAAGTAAGTTAATAAAATAAGGATATTACTGTAGTGGATATCCCCATGATAGGTTAACTTTTAGTCAGGTTTGTGGTCACCCAGGTGGATTTTTTAAGTCAGATTGGTAGTCCCCAGGTTGATTCTCAGCCAGCTTGGTGGTCCCTGGTTCACAATTAGTTCACGCGTAACTCTTAGAGAACTCACCACAACCAGTTCCATCACTCAACACCTAAGACCAGGTGGGCTTCCTAAAAGCAAGTGGACATGCGGGTGGGTCAGCCTTCCAGCAACCTCGGAGGAAAGGTGTCAACAACGACACATCTGACCTTTTGGTCAACTGAGCGTCTTGATGCCACGCAGGCTGTCGGGAAAGGAATATCTTGACCCCAAAACAAGATGTCTCCAGATCACGCGTCCTGCTAAACCACCGTATGCACAACAAAACATCCAACCACCTGCCTCTGCTTTCCCCCCAGTGTTGCCAACTTGGCACATTTGTCAGTATATTTAGCTTTTTCCAAACCCCCCTAGCGCCAAAATTAGTGAAAAACTTCTGGTGGAAAATCTAGTGCTTTTTTGCTGGTGAGGTGGGGCAGAATTGGTTGAAACCCTATGATAGAGTCCTCCTTCCTTGCTAGAAAGGACCATTGATGAATAGATCTGTAACTCTTGAGAGCGTACAATGAAACCAAATGAATTTAAACATCAGAATTACCTCATTTTCAAGAATGTACACATTTAGAAAACATAGATGAATTGCTATTTGGTCCAACACTTTGACAGTTATTTCTCCTAAATTATTCCGAGAGACTAAACTCAACATCAAATGGTGGTCATCCGTGCATGGCTAAAATGCAGAATAAATAGTGTGCCCTGGTATGAAAATGGTTGAAAACCACTGCATGCTCTAGCGCATTCTAGTGCATTTTAGAAGTGCCACTAGTGCATTTTGGATTTTGGCAGTTGGCAACACTCCCCCCCTCCCCTCCTCCAAACCAAACAGACACACGTTTCTGTCACCTATACTGTCTCCACGTCACGTATGTTGCCTGGCTGTCTGACGCTCCCCCAGGCAGTGACCCGGGCCCAGACATCTGCCGCACAGCAGATGGGTTCTGTTCATATGCACCTCAACAGGTTCGGGTCGAGGTCAAAGTCTGTGTTTAGAGACATGCGTAACTTTCTGTTTCTGAGGTGATCGCTCGCCGTTAGCTGTGTTCTCCGCAGCTCGCGACAACTTTTGGACTCGCCGTCCGTCCGTCCGCGCGGAGAGTACCCCGAGGTCAACTTTCAACCTGGTCCTGGAATGACCCGTAAAGATGGCAAGAAATATCAGAGGCAGTAGTTGTACGCAACAACACACGCCTGCACGCAATGCGCAAACAAGCGCACTTGGAGAAGACATTAATCAAAGTCTCAATGAGCACTTTGGCAACTCCAAAGCAAACCTTTTATTTACCTGCCATAGTGTGAACCACTTACCCCTGTGTCTGACTGGCATATTATTCACCATAGTCATAGTGTCAACCCCTTACCCCTGTGTCTGATCTTGTGGTTACACTGGCATCTCTCTCTCTCTCTCTCTCTCTCTCTCTCTCTCTCTCTCTCTCTCTCTCTCTCTCTCTCTCTCTCTCTCTCTCTCTCCTGTCTCTCTCTCTCTCCTGTCTCTCTCTCTCTCTCCTGTCTCTCTCTCTCTCTCCTGTCTCTCTCTCTCTCCCTC
>CM076973.1:42343775-42348775 GCA_039105355.1 Benthosema pterotum | reverse complement strand
AAAAAAAAACATTAGCATGGTGAAATACATCTTGACGACATCATCAAGATGTGTTTCACCATGTTAATGGGTTTCCTTTTTTACAGAAAAAAAATGAAAATGGGTGAAATTCCCCTTTAAGAGGCGTCCCCCCACTTCTAAAAGTCCCACTACAACACTGACAGTGTCTCTGCACGGTGCAGGAGCATACAGTACAGTCTGGTGTGGGTGATGATGGCGTGTTGTCGTCTGAACTCATGATGGCATGGTAGCTGGTAGCCAAAGGGCCTGTTGTTTAACCCCAGAACACTGAACATGGATGGTTTTCACAACGTTTGATTACATTTTTTTTTTTTTTTTTGCCATTTTTATAATGTGGGTGATGTTTGCAGTAGGTGGGACAGGACTTTCACTACCTTCCTGATGCTCATTGACATCCTTACTTTACTGATTACATTTTTTTTGTTTTAGCTACTGTAGCTCACATATCTTAGCTCACATATCTTAGGAATATTTGGAACAAAGGAGAAGTTCCTAACTTAATTTCTCTATCCCCGTAATGACAAGGCCCCCATTTTTTGGCATGATGAAATATAATTATTTTCATGAGAAATATATGGGTTAACTCTCACATAATTATCCCATTAAAACCGGACTATTTCTTAGGCTGAAAATTGCATGAAGAAATTTGTGCAATTTTATTTTCAAAAGCGGCCATTCGTAACTCAAATCTTTGCCTCTGACTTGAGATCACTGCCTGGAACAGAATATTTTGAGACGGCGGTCCACGGACAAATACATTCACAAAGACGTGCATTTTGAGGATCCTTGAGATGAAATTATAAAAAAAAGAAATCATTTAACTAGTGCCCAGTCATCCCTGACCTTTCCCTGTCATCAGCTCCATGTGGAGCTGCTTGGCCTGGCTGCTGGTCAGCGTTGCTGCTGGGACACGACCTGCTGAAATGTTAATGTCGCTGCTCTTTGTGCTGCTGTCTGGCTGAGTGGATCTAGAACCAGATAAGTGCTCCTCAAACATGTTCATGTCAAGGACCTCACAGTGTGATGTGTTTTTTTCTCTGTGTGCTCCAAAGTGAGTTCATACAATTTAGGAATTCAGCAGACGCTCTTAATCCAGTGTCATACATCAGCTATACTGTATATATATATATATATATATATATATATATATATATATATATATATATATATATATATATATATATATATATATATATATATATATATATATATATATATATATATATAGACACACACACACACACACACACACACACACACACACACACACACACACACACACACACACACACACACACACACAACGTACATACAACAATTATATATACACAATTTTAAGGCTGTTGAAAATAACGAGTTAATGGCATTAAGTGATTTTGTTGATTAATATAGCTCGAGGGATCTACAAGAATTGGGGGCTTGTAGTTAAAAAATAAATAAACAGATCTCTTTTCCCCGTCCCTCGGCTAATCGTGTCGATCATCTGTGTCCGCTGATTGGAGTGCTCAGGAGGCCTTGTATAGGCAGTGGATTTGGTCTCTGTCTTGGCCTCGACCTTTCTGGGTCTTGGTATTGGTCTCTGTCTCGGCCTCAACCTCTCTGGGTCTTGGTCTTGGTCTTGGTCTCTGTCTCGGCCTCAACCTCTCTAGGTCTTTGTCTTGTCATGTCCTTGACCCCACAAGGTGCTAGTCTCCTCTCGATCAAGTCCGTGGTTGTCTCGGTCTCGTTTTGGTCTCCACCCTCCTGTCTTGGTCTTGACTACAACACCAAGAGTTAATTTTGCTACTACACAATTTAAAATCACACTCATTGTCCACGTAAATATTTAGTCCATTACAGCAGCGTTTTCACATTAGGAAGCTATAAGTGAATTACTGTGCAGCCTAATGCCCTGCAGTTAAATGAAATGGTCTGATGGTAGCTGTCTGTCTGACCCACTTCTACTGACAATGACCTGTGTGTTCTTTTCTCATCTCATCTCATTCAGAGAGCAGACCAGAGGGTTTACGTGTCTCGCTAATTAGCATATTTACAGTGCATTCTCTCAGCGCCTGCACCGGGTGGCACTGCCCTATTGGAAATACACATACTGTAGGCTACAAACACACAGGCCTTACTGTACTGCAGTTTCCAGTCATCCCGGTTCTCCGTACATCCAGCCAACTCACTGCCTGGTGCTCTGCGCTCCTGACTCTTTCTTAAGCACATCCACATATGTTAGTATCGGACGTCCTCACGACCGGTGATCAAGCAGAAACAAATAATTAAGGATTCTTCCCTATTTTGTAGGGATAATATTGTCAATATCATAGCTGAAATGTGTTAATCCGATATTTGTAATTGTACTTCTACATTTGACAAAGAGATGAAGTGTCTGTCCTTAGAGCTGAGTGCAGCATTTGACACTGTTGTTTGTGTGCACTTAGTCACATACATACTTAGTACAAATACATCATTATGGGGCACCAAAACATTTGAGCACCATTGATTTAGACATTATTTCGTGGAATCATGCAGGCTCAGCCCCAGAGACTTAATGGCTCTTATTTTCCTCTTCACAATTATAGTATTACGGCACTGTACTTGTGTTTAATACGCTCACAATTGTAGTAAAAGTAAAAATTGTGCGTGTGCGTGTGTGTGTGTGCGCGTGCGTGCGTGCGTGTCCACACCTGCTTGGCGGTATCCTTGACCAGTGTGTAAACGAACCGGTGAAACCCAAAAGGCCACTTGACTCGTAAGTTCAATCCCCCAGCGTTCATTAGCCACAACATTACTTTAGATTAGCACACAGAGTGGACGGTTATACAGGCACAGGCCCATGCCCTTAATTAAAATTAATTTCCAAAGAAATCACAAAGAGAAGTAATTACTCAGGAGTGTGGAAGGTTTTCCGTCCCTGGAAACTCTGCTTATCGCCTCTCGTTTCTCCCCCTTCACTTATTGGGAGTGGGGAACTGCCGCTGTCCCTGCAGAAACCTTGTATGTTTCACCTTACATCTGTTTTAAAGGGGAATCCCACCCATTTTCAACATTTTAATATGCCATTAATATAGCTTCAGACCCCTTTTTTCCTGAGAGGGTACAAATGGAACCAAATGGACCCGCTAGGGTCCATTTGGTTCACATTTGTATCCTCTCAGAAAATTTTTGAAAATGGGTTGAATTCCCCTTTAAGTTTATTTTGTAAATTCATGTTTGACTGTACAGTTTACAATTACAATTTACTTACTTTACTTTATTAGTTTATTTAGACGGGGCAAAGCATATCACAATGCAAATACGCCGAATTTAGCAGAGTTGCTAATTTCAGTCCACAATCCCCAACATCGAACAAGAGACAAGTTAAAACAAAACAAAACATGAAAAGACAGCAAAACATAAAAGTACAAAAATGCATCAAAAAGACTGGTAACTAAAAACAAGGTCTAAAGTGCATCTATATACTGTAAGTAGCAGTGTTTTACAATAGTGTAAGTGCCTCCTATTAAAGTAGTGCAGGGGGTGCAGTACATTTCAAGTAATATCACATATGGTGTTTAAAGTGCACTTAATTATTAAACTAAACATGGTGCAGGTTTGGTTGTCTAGTAACCATTTTTTAGATTATACTTAAACGATGGAAATGACTGAAAATCTCTTATGGTCAGGGATAAGTCATTTCAGATTGCAGATTTCAGCAGACGCTCTTACTCCACGGCAACTTACATAAAGTCAAAACACTGTACATACAGATTAGTTGAATTTACAAAAATCACACCCGTGTGAAAGAAAGTGCTGCGTGTGTGGTGGTCTTCACCAGCTGTGTGCGTGCTAAGCGGCACGATTGTCAAGATATCTGCGTGTCTGCATGCTAACCGGCACGGTTTTTGCTGCTCATTGCTGCTTGTTTCTCTGTTATTGCTAACCGGCACGGTTTTTTGCTTGTTTCTCTCTTATGTGGCAACTTGCTTGTTTCTCTCTTATGTGGCAACATGCAGAGCAAACCGTGCCGGTTAGCACGCAGACACGCAGATGTGGTCGTGCCGGTTAGCACGCACATAGCTGGTGAATCGTGTAAGGAAGTGCTTGCTACGCAGCACTTAAAAATATGCAATTTACAATTCCAGCAGAATTTACAATATATTTTCAAATTTACAAAAAAAAAAAAAAAAAAAAACACTTTTTGGTCATTTTATGGTCTACTCAGGCTAATATTTTCAAATTTACAAAAAAAAAAAAAAAAAAAAAAAAAAAAAAAAAAAAAAAAAAAACACTTTTTGGTCATTTTATGGTCTACTCAGGCTAATATTTTCAAATTTACAAAAAAAAAAAAAAAAAAAAAAAAAACAACAACACTTTTTGGTCATTTTATGGTCTACTCAGGCTAATATTTTCAAATTTACAAAAAAAAAAAAAAAAAAAAAAAAAAGAACTTTTTGGTCATTTTATGGTCTACTCAGGCTCATATGAGGACCACCAGTGTTTCTCAGGCTCATAAGAAAAACCTCAAAACATTCCTTTTTGCACAAGCTTTTGCTGCTATCTGATGGTTCATGATTTTATTTTTTATTATTATTATTATTTTTTTTTTCTATTATTATTATTATATTATTTTATTATCATTATTATTACCTTTTGTCCTGTTGTTTGTATCTTGTTTTTGTGAAGTGTATTTGTTGTATACTTCTATTTTATCTCCTGTTTTTATTGCATGCATGTAAAGCACTTTGTGAGATTTCTCTGCGAAAGGTGCTATATAAATAAAATTTACTTACTTACTCACGCTCATGAACACCCCAGACAGTTTATAAGGTACTCCATTCACTATTGCGATATTTGATGTTTATTTTAGCTGGCCCGCCCCCTTCCCCATTAAACTCATTATAACTTAAAACTCCATAAACCATAATTGATTCATGGAAAAATACTGACTGATAATGGTGACTGATATTGTCCTACTGAAGGGGGTGTTTATTTACAGTCTTCATTCATTTTTA
>CM076973.1:42328775-42338775 GCA_039105355.1 Benthosema pterotum | reverse complement strand
GTGTGTGTGTGTGTGTGTGTGTGTGTGTGTGCGTGCGTGCGTGCGTGCGTGCGTGCGTGCGTGCGTGCGTGCGTGCGTGCGTGCTGCATTTACTGTATGTGCGTGTACCTGTGCCAATGGTAATTTCATCACCGAAAAGTTTTAAAAGAATTGTCCAATAGCTTTTTTTTTTCACTGACAAAATTTAAATAACTATAATCTCGACTGTGGTGCTCTGAAAAGAGTGGATCTACACTGTATATCCACTTTTTTTTTCCAAAACAGTAAATGGAATTTACTGAAATGTTTCAAAGTCAAAATAGTTCTTGAATAACAAATAATGTGAGTACATCTTGGACTACTACAGTACAGTAGTTTCAAGTTCAGTCCAGCGCAGCATGAAGAACATTTCAACATATATCGTCTTTTAAACCTCTTTGTGTGTATTTTCCAGTTCTTACAGCTGTACAGCTATACGGGGTGACAGTTCCAGTGATGTTCAGATGACATTATTATCTGCAGACAGTTTTGTAACGGTCAGCTAAAGCTGCAGTACGACGTGATGCCCACCCACCCAATCCTCAGATATACACTAGTGCAACTCCTTACATACTCGGGCGTTAAAAACGCCATAAAACAGCTCCTGTCTGCAATTCACACCTGGACCTTTACCAAGAGCTTTACCAAAAATACACTTCATTGATTTTCCCCTGTAAATATATTACTATTACTATTATTAATATTATATTAATATCAATTCATTGCATGTCTTGGAGAATTAAAAACAAATGACCGCAATTGAAACAAGCCCTTAGGGTTTCATTGTTAACCCATTCAGGCCAGGAATCGATTTTTGGATTCTGTACAGTATGTACACTTGTACAGTATTCAAAAGTTAAATTTCATTTTATGTTGCTATATAAAATGTCCTCAAATGGTGCTCTGTGGCTCAAATGCTGAATAAATAGTGGGCCCTGGTGTCAAAAAAAAAGGTTAAAAACCCCTGGAGTAGAAGATAAAATGACCAAGTTTTTTTTGAAAGTGAAATATCCCTTTTTACTGTATCTGTACTTTTTTTTTTTTTGCAAACTGTTAATATAGTGTCCAACCAATCAAAAAACAGCTCCACCAGCAATTTACTGTCAGCGGTTGTGTCCAGTGTTGAGTGGCACGTTTCTACTCGCTGCTACGCCTTTCTCTTTACACAGACTGTCTTAACCATGTCAGTTTGGCACTATGCATTTTCATATTCTTGAGTCTGCAAAAAAGTCAGTGTTGAGAATGTTTTACAGTCGTTTGTAGGTCCCACTCCCCACCTATGCTTTTCTGGTGAAAGCATTATATTCTATGGAGAAAAAATATATAATGTGAATCTTATAAGTCCTATTATATATTTTGGGTGAGCTTGTACATCTGCACGTTTAGAAAACATTTGATACATTTTGGCCTGTGGTTGAGTATTGTAACTTATACAATACAGTGGTTGTATTTATTCTCAATGCTCTGCTGTATTGAATGAATGAATGAATGAATGAATGAATGAATGAATGAATGAATGAATGAATGAATGAATGAATGAATGAATGAATGAATGAATGAAAACTTCAGCCTATTTTCTCCACAAAAAGTCCATATCAATTCAAAACAGTTTACCGGACGCAACAAAAAAGCTCAAAATGCTCTGCACTGTGGTTGGAGCTTGTAGATCTCTTTGTTCTGATGTTATGTACAACTCCTGAGAGTGTACAAATGGAACCAAAAGAACCCTAACGGGTCCATTTGGTTCCATCTGTACGGTCTCTTGAAAATGGGTTAGAATTCCCCTTTAAGAAAGCTGTGCATGATGCTCATGTGTTCCCGTTCCTCATCGCAAGGTTGAAACACAGCATGCAACCAATCAAATGTCAGGAAATAGTTTCCTCTGGTGTGTGTGTGTGTGTGTGTGTGTGTGTGTGTGTGTGTGTGTGTGTGTGTGTGTGTGTGTGTGTGTGTGTGTGTGTGTGTGTGTGTGTGTGTGTGTGTGTGTGTGTGTGTGTGTGTGTGTTTGTTGCTAAGATGCTTGAGTAGGTTGTCACTGTGTGTGCGTGCATGTGTGTGTGTGTGCGTGCGCGTGCGCGTGCGTGCGTGTGCGTCTGTGTGTGTGTGCATGTGGCGTGTTTGACACTGCGTAGCCCTGTGACACAGTGTGACATGTAATCCCTTGGTCTCTGCATGTCAATATTGGTTCTGGTTGACAGCAGGACAATCTGTGGCCCTCCAATGCTAATTTAACCCGCCGCACTCATATGGAGAACACAACCACCAGGGGGCAAGGGAGAGCTCTGGAAAACGCAAATTCCCTGCAGTTCCCATTAGTGGCTCACCAGATGTCACTATTTCCCCTCCTGCCGGCCGCAGGATGCGCTCCATTCAAGTTAATGGCTTAACGCTTGATGTAGGAGCCAAAGATGCTTAGAGTATATTTCACACTGGGTTGGTAGGAGTGAGCGCCGCATTGGCGCTTAATTATTGGTTGAAGCGACTCTGTGGGTGGCCACAGGTCGCTTACAAGTCTAGGTCATTTCCCAGTGCACTCCTAGGCTGTTTTTGTTCTTGCAGGCAGGGTGAGTTGGGAGCATAGATGGATGTAGAAACTATGGGCCCCTGCCCTGGGCCACCAGCAGCTAGAGGTTCCTCCCTACACCGGAGGATAGTGTCTGCACACACGCTTATCAATTATGGCATACAGGCCTGCGGAATTCATCGGCATTTCAGCAGAATTTTCCAGCAAGGGATTGCTTGAAAATAATAAACTGACAAAATAACTAAGCCAAACAAAATGTAAACACTTGCAGTAATGCACCGTAGCATGACAGTTTAGGACCTTTGGGTCATTTTATTGACACAAAATGAATCCCCTTGTACATAACAGTGAAAAGGACCGCCTGCACCACTGTTATTTAGGGTTAGTCATCATTTTGGGGGGGGGGGGGGGGGGGGGGGGGGGGGGGGGGGGGGGGGGGGGGGGGGGGGGGGGGGGGGGGGGGGGGGGGGGGGGGGGGGGTCCTGAGCTTGAGCTTCTTAGCGATCACATGGACACTCTGGGCTTGGATTAACCTCCCCTGGCTGGAGGCTACATTATTTGTTGACTACACTTTTGCACTTTGATCATTATTTTGATTCATCATTCCAGTATTTGCCCACTGTTTTGTAGCCCACACATTTCTTACGATCATATTTATTGGGAATTGTTGTAATATTTGGTACTTTAAAATACAGTAAAGAGTGTGAACTTGTTTGGATCATTTTTTTATCATCAAAGTGCGCACCATTACAGTATATTTAACTTCCAGACTTCGCCTGTCGGCATAGACAGAAATGATGGGCCCCTGGGCTGCTGCCAGCCAAAGGGCCTCCCTACACTGGTGCATTTTGCTTCCAAGCCTGCAGCACCAGCATTTCAGCAGGTTTTACAGCATGGGATTGCTTGAAAATAATAAACACTGAAATTAACTATAAGCCAAATAAATGCAAACTGTTTAAACATGTGCAGCGATGTACCGTATCATGATGGTGTAGGACCTTTGAGGTTATTTTATTTGCACAAAATTAATAAGCCCATTGTTAACAACAGTGACAATGACCGTGTGTGCCACTGTTACCCCTTTTTTGGGTGGAGGCTTAGCCTCTTAGTGGTCATGCGGACACTCAAGCTCAGGGGTCCCCCTAGCTCAGGGGCCCCAGGGCCTGGGCCCAACGTGCCTGTTGGATAATCCTTCCCTGCCTGTCAGATTGAGTAATTCATTGGGAATTATATTCAGCCATTTAAATGTTATTCCCATTGGAAACGTTACCATGAACTCCATAACAAAACAATGGGAGGTTTACCCTGATTGGCTTCTTCTCCCAATGCATGCACTGGTGTCCTATGATCTCTGTATGCGTCCAATGAAAAAGGTTTGATGACACAAAATCTATGCAACATTAAAATTATTATTATTATTTTATTGTGTTATTGTTAATCTAAATTATTCAGCTAAAGTCCCAGCCTATATATTCCTTTTTATGATTTGAACTTAGTAGAGTATGGACAAAAGTGTCTTCAAAACCGTTTTGTAGAGACTAATTAGTGACCTGATTGTTTCCCTATATGGTATTGAAAGGAATTCTAATTGGTCTGTGCTGCCTTTTTTATTGGTTTCGGCTTTACAAATGTCACACAAGGTTTCGGCCAATCCGCAAAGAACAACACTTCTTTTGGGCCAATCAGGGAGGCAGATGCTGGTTGATCTCTTAATAAGGCAAATCAATCACCATAGCAACCCCCCCAGTCCAGGCAGACTCCACACAATGTTAACGTTGACAGGGTGTGCATTTTGATTCGGTTTTAGCCATAATATAACTAAGACTTTTTTGTCAATTAAATCTACAGTTAAAATGCCAGATTTATATGTGAGTGTGTGCCAAAAAATAGCTTAATGTACCGTAGATCAGATCGCTTTTGGAGCAGGATACCCACATGTAGGCGATCATGAAATGACTCTGACTCTGACTCTGAAAGTGCAGTTGGTTTTCAATCATTTTCATACCAGGGCCCATTATTAATTCTACCTTTTAGCCAGAGGACCACCATGTGATGTTGACTTTAGTCTCACAGACCCAAAACTAAGGATTTTCAAGTTTTTGTCCACAAACTGGTGAAATGTTGGTCAAAATAACTCTTCTACATTTCTAACTGTGTAGATTCTTGAAAATGAAGATGTTTTTAAATATAATTTAGTTTTTAGTGTGCATGTGTGTTTGTGTGTGCGCGCCCGTGCGCACGTGTGAGAGAGCTGTGTGTGTGTGTGTGTGCGTGTGTGTGTGTGTGTGTGGTGTGTGTGTGTGTGTGTGTGTGTGTGTGTGTGTGTGTGTGTGTGTGTGTGTGTTGTGTGTGTGTGCGTGCGTGCGTGCGTGCGTCTGTGGGTCTGTGCGTCCGTGCGTGCGTGCTTGCCTGCGTGCGTGCACATGTTTCTCAGTGTTGTACTCAGAAGTCCTCAGATTTGTTTTTACATTTTCTCTTCATGCTCTGGACTTGAACCCGCGGTTCCCCTGCCCTGTGCTGTTCAATAATGAATACTGACCTTCATGTCAGAACGTTTGTCAAACCCCCAAACAGGATATCCTGTCAAAGGTCATTTCTCACCTGGACACAGGATCTAAAAGGGAAAAGTCTCAACAGAAGAGCAAGGAGATCAAACACAACCGGTGACCATATTCTCAAAGGAGAAAACCAGGACACCTTAGCGCGGGGGGGGGGGGGGGGGGGGGGGGCGACCTTTTTTCCCCCCAAGTAATTTTAATGCGCGATTTAAATGCATTTATTCAAAAAGTCAAAAAGTGCTTTACAATTTATGAATGTTTCAAAGAAAGAAATAATGTCTCAATCAACTTCTCTCAGACATAAGTTAACAACTCTGAACAGCAACACTGAAACTCAGCCTCAATTTCAGACATGAATGCAACAATGTCTGTTGTAGGCTATTGAAAAAGGTTAACAATTGCCCCCGTCTGAATACAGGGATTTTTTTCTGTAACTCGTCTGTAAACGTGCACTTGCGCTTGGGCATGGTGGTGGAGACTGACAACCACGCTGTCTAGTGTCTACTAACTGATTGACGAAGGCTGCCTGCACTGACTCTGCTCAGGGCTGGCGTCATTGTGCGCAGTGTCCTAGTGCCTGTCGATTTACTGGTCCGATGTAAGCAAATACGTGTCGGAAAGGAACTGAATGAAAGTAATTTTACAAAAAACCGGGACATTTCCTCATTTTCTAAAAATAAACCGGGACACCCAGGACAGGACGTGAAATACGGACATGTCCTGGGAAATACGGACGTATGGTCAGCCTCCTATTGTATATTAATATCAAGACCACGGTTGAGTTAAATATGGAGGTGAGAGATTTCTGCAACACAGCGATGAAATGATGCTTTTTCTTTTCACGCAGCCAAAGATAAACCTCCTCCGGCCCTCGTCAAATAAATATGAGAATATAAATGATTACAGCCAGAAGGAGTTTAGATCTTATAAAATTGTGAGGAGATGGAGGATGATGAAAATCTGAAGCAAATTAATGGAACATAAATTATAATTCGACAGAGTCAATCAAAGAGTCAGTTATTGGAAGGTAATGTTTGGTTATAGATGTGTATCGTTGTTTACCTACAGGAAATATGTAACAACGTTCAGGGCCAAAATAATTAACCAAACGCCAAACCATTTCACCTGCATGCTGTCTCCAGGCAGTAGTGCAAAGTAATGAGTATTCTAAGTATGATGTGCTTCACTTCAAGTATTTCCAGTTATCAGTACATGACATGTACTTATTTTATTCTACTACATCTCAATGTCAAATATAACATTTTTACTCCTGCATAATACGTTATTTAAAAATTTAGTTTTTAAAAACTTTAGTTACTTAGTAGATTCGGATTATGCTGTGCAGTTCAGCCATTAGAAGACTTACTCATTATTTCAAAAATGTTAAATTAAAATGGTTTGTTAATAGTGAGTATATAGTTCTGCATAATGAGTTTTTTCTACTTTGGTTTGGCCTACTTTAATACTTCTAAGATTCAAGAACTTTATTGCCATGTGTATCAAAAAGTTGTCAGGAATTGGTCTTGGTTCATGCTCATTGCTCAACTCATACAGACATTATACTGTACATGCAAGAACAGACGACAATACAGCAGTGGTTTTCAACCAGTGATATGGGGATCACCAGTGGTCCTTGAGATGGATCCAGGTGGTCCCCAGCTAAATTGGTTAACCATATGAAGAGTTAGTTAACCAAATGTAACTCTTGAGAGCGTAAAAATGAAACCAAATGGGCCAACAAGGGTCTATTTTTTTTTTATTTTTTTTTTTCCATTTTTATGAAACCAATGGCGGAAGAAACATGAAGTTGCACCCATACCAATTTTGGTTTGGTAGGACTTTTATTAGGCAAGTAAGCATCAATAATAGCATCAGTTGTTGTTGAAGTTGCAACAGCCATGCAGCATGCATAAAGCTAAAGGTCTGACTCAAAGAGTTTTCTGTTTTCAATGATGGAATGCTGTTGGTTTAGTGGTGCCACAACTGTAGTTAGTTAGCAGCAGTACTAGTAGTGTTTCAAATCATTTTAAATATAATCAATTTAATTTGAAATCGTGATTGGTGGGCAGTCTGGGCATTTAGGGGGGCATTGCCCCCCTTGCCCATGCCTAGATCCGCCCCTGGTTAAGTGTCTTTGCTCAGGGACACATCGACACTCTGGGGGTAGCCCAGGTGTGAACCGGCAACCCAGTACTATGTACATTTTTATCGTTGTTAAACATACAATACATTAACTAACAAATTAAACTAACAAATTTGCGGTAGCAATAATCCAAAATATTTGATTTACAAGCTGTCTAGAAGACACCGTCGTATTGTGTCATTACATCTACTATTTTCAAACATGTAGAACATCCATCTATACATCCATCTATACATCCATCCATCGGGTCAGCAGGGCAACATCTCCAACACAGAGCTCCAGACTTCCATCTCTAGAGAATATGTTGCAACTAAATATATCTATTTTTTGAAGATACAGTATATATACTATTCTTTGAAACTAAATATCATTTTCTTTTTTTACGGTTGGTACATTTGGATAAAAATACTTTACATATAGGCTGCGGTGGTGATATTTTTTTTACTTTTAGTTGTAGTTTGAAGTCAAATGAAAATTAATAATCTGAGTACTTCTTCTTCCTGTGCTTTGTATGATAGTGTAATTAAAAGATGATTAAAGATTAGAGCAGCCTCCATAATTACACCTTTTTAACAGACGACCATTGGAGCAATCACACCCAGGCAGAGAGTCTGTGGAGTGTCTGTTCCTTTTGGCCTGGCTCCCAGTCTGGGACGTATCACACCCTGTGTGTGTGTGTGTGTGTGTGTGTGTGTGTGTGTGTGTGTGTGTGTGTGTGTGTGTGTGTGTGTGTGTGTGTGTGTGTGTGTGGTGTGTGTGTGTGAGAGAGAGACAGCAAGTGGAAAAACATGAAATGAAATAATATATGTTTTAATTCTATCTCCAAGCTTTCCCAAAGCACATATTGCTGTAAACATAATACATAATGGATATCACAATACATGGTTGACAATACGATACATCAGGAGCCACAGACCGCCATTTGATGTTGAGTTTAGTCTCTCGGACCCAAAACTACAGATTTCCAAGTTTGTGTTCACAATTTAGGAGAGATAACTGGTAAAAAGTTGGTCAAAATAACAATTCTTCTAAATTTTCTAAATGTGTAGATTCTTTAAAGTTAAGTAGGCCTAATTCAGATGTTTAAATATAATGTAATGCTTGAGAGCGATCTCAAGATTTACAGATCTATGAGGGTCAATTTGGTGACAACTTTGGTGACAACTGTCTATCATTTAGCTGGATACGATCTGATAGGATTCAATTATTTGAAATCGATGTAATATTGTAGTAACTATTTGAAATACTTAACCTATAAGTAATTAAACAACTCTTTTTTCTTGTTTCTTTTTAAAAAATGCTACATTTGATGCAAATTATTTGCATTGCAAAACGATACGATACATAGTCAATGTTCGACTGTATATGCTTCGATTTGTGAGATTAAAAAAAATGCAGTTATTGATCGTTACGCCCCTAATACTGGCACTGTGGCTATAGAGATGGCACAGCATATAGTTAGCCTACCGCGGGGGTTTTCAACCTTTTTGAGACATGGGCCCACTATTTATTCAGCATTTGAGCCACAGACCTCCTTTTGGTGACATTTTAGCCCCACAGACCCCAAAGATTTAGTTTTGCTTTTGTCCACAATTTGGATTTGGGAAACAAAACGGACAAAAACATGCAGAACCATCAATCTCCTAGTTGTGTAGACTTGGGGTAATTCAGATGATGAATATTGTAACTCTTGAGAGTGTATACATGAAACCAAATGGACCCTTGCGGGTCCATTTGGTTTCATTTTTACGCTCTCAAAGAGTTACATCTGGTTAACCACCTTTTCATCTGGTTAACCTACTTGGCTTGGGACCACCTGGAACCCTCTCAAGGGCCACTGGTGGTCTCCGGACCACTGGTTGAAACCCACTGGCCTACAGGTTTAGGCACGGCGTATCTAAGTGAAAGCATTTAGTTAGACAAATAGACTGACTTGACTTGATGGGACAGATAACCTCTTCTGAGGGCCATGAAGCTACAGTTCCCTGGAATGACATCAACAGTCTCTCCAGTCAGTCTTGCAATTTCCAATATGTTATGTCATACATCCTGCAAATGGTTTATGTATGCACCCACGCATGCGCACACACATACACACACATGCACACACATACAGTATGTATGCACAGTACACACACGCACGCACGCATGCATGTACACACACACACACACACAACACACACACACACACACACACACACACACACACACACACACACACACACACACACACACACACACACACACACACCACCTAACGTGATAGTTCAATTACAGTGAAAATGATGAAAAAAAAAAAAAAACTTTTGGTCATTCTATTGTCTGCTCAGGCTCATTATAAACACATCAGACAGTTTACTGACAAGTTACTCTATTTAGATATTTGATATTAATTTTAGCTGTCCCGCCTCCTTCCTATACAAACCCATTATAAGCTCTATATAGCTCCATTTGAACCATGGCAGTTTCATCAAAAATATATATATATTTTTTTTTCCTGGTGAATGATAATTATGTGTGGTTTAGTTGTGCATTTACTGTTTTATTTTTTTGATTATTTTTTATTGTATTTATTTTTTTAAATATTGTTTTATTCTTTCTCGCTCACCAATGTGGAGGGCAGCTATATTTTCCAACACACTATTTTAAAAATCATTGAAAACAGTACATTAAATTCAAAAATATATATTTTTGAATATCTCTTTAAGCTGCACGTAGACATTTATGTTAGGCATATGCCCTGTGTGTGTGTGTGTG
>CM076973.1:42318775-42326275 GCA_039105355.1 Benthosema pterotum | reverse complement strand
CCTACTTTAAATTATTAAGTTTGGAATAGAACAGCATTTTCTTTTTCTAAAATTCATTTAAATGTATGTCATTTAAATCGATATAGTATTTAATTCAATTCTAAAACAATTGAATTCAACGGAGCGGTTGAGGGTTATTGAATTCACGTCTGAATTATCCCAACTAGCCCTTTAATAAAGCAGCTTCATTAGCGGAACCTCGTTATAATTGTCTCCGTTCCCATCTCCCCCCAGTGAGCTAGCTCCTCCACTTCCATTCTACATCCCATAATAGCAACGTCTCTGTGATGGCCGGCACCGGCCGGGGCTTAATTACCTGCTCCGTCTCCGCGGTAACGGGGGAGAGGTGTTTATTAAATCAGCGCAGTGGGTCAGCGGTTACAGTGGGGAGAGAGAGAGAGAGAGAGAGAGAGAGAGAGAGAGAGAGAGAGAGTCTTTAAGGCCATTTTGTCTGCAATGGAATCTGAGGAACCAAATACAAAATTCTGGAACCGGTTTGCATTTGCAAACATTTCTTGAACTGGTTTTCTTTTGTAAATCACACTGTCAGTTTATACTGTATGTGAACTTCACATTACAGTTGACCATATTCCGACGGCGGCCATCTTGACACCAGAGTTTGGAAGCACTCGTTTTTTTTGTTGAAAATGGGTGGACTTCCCCTTTAAAAACACATCTATAGCAGGTAACGGGAGAGCAGGAAGAAAGTGCTTTTGAACACTGTCAGTCACAATGTGGGACGGAAAGACAGGGGCTCAATATGTCAGACATGAAAACTTCACATATGGTCAATCTTCCCCTCTCTCCCTTCCCAAGCTTTTCTTTCATTCCCTCCTCTCAGCTTGCGTCCAGGCCGTTTCTTCCAGGCCAGATTGAGGGTCTTGTAAGGACAGAGAGGATCGTGTCATACGCTGGCCCCGGGATTCAGGACCTTCGCTCTCCACTTCCCCCTCCCCTTCAGCCATTACGTCTCCTAGAGAGGATCAGAGATTTGGGGCTCCGTCACTATATAGCCCCCTAAAAGAGATTGGCTAAGACCCAGCCAATCTCTTTTTAGGGACTATAGTGACGGAGCCGTCACTGTCGGAGTTACTACAATAGATCAACATCCTTGACTGAGTCGATTCGCTGCGCTCCTCAGCGCTCTATCTGTAGTGCACTCTGACAGCATAGAACGGCCACGCAGAACAGCTACAGACCTGTGTGTGTGTGTGTGTGTGTGTGTCATTAGTGTTGTTGTTCTCGAGACATTGTCTCTTGTTTCGAGGCCCGTCCCAAGACAAATTTCCGTTGTCTCGGTCTTGTTTCTGTCTCGCCCTCAATTGGCTTGGTCCTGTCTCAGTCTCGCTGCCCTGCTCTTCATTTGTCTTGTTCTCTTCTCTTGGTCTCACCTTCAATTTGTCTTGGTCTTGTCACAATGAGCAAATGTCTTGGGTCTCTTTCGCCACCAAGACCACTCGAGACGAGACAATGCAAAGGAAAAGTTCTATATCCATTGTGCAGACTGAGGAGCCCATTCATAAAGACAGCTGTCTTATACAGAGCGCAGCGCTGGAAGGCACAGTCCGCAAACCAACAGTTAGTACTGTGCAGTAACAACTAAAGCCTCTGTATTATGTTGTACTACTATTGTGTTACAGTATGCTTTAGTATTCCTGCATAACAATCAAAAATTGGCTTTTTGGCCTCGACCTCTCTAGCTCTCGGCCTCGGTCTTGACCCGTCTTGGCCTCAGCCTCGGTCTCAAGCCATCTAGGTCTTGCTCTTGTCCTTGTTCTCGACCCCTCTAGGTACTATCCTCATTTCAATCTCTTCTTGACCAAGTCTGTGATTGTCTCTGTCTCATTTCAGTCCAGACCCCGCTAGGTCTTGGTCTTGTGTTGGTCTCGATTTAGGGTGTCTTGACTACAACACTATATGTCATCATCAATCTGTGTGTGTGATGAGTCTAATGGAGCATGCTGATGGTAGTTATATGCAGTTTTGTATCTAGGATATTAAGCCGTATACTATGTATGGACTCCGGGACGGTTTCCAGCGGCAACCTGTTTCGTTGTGTTGATTAAGGTTGTCATGCCGACCGGTCCACTGATTATACAGCTGTGCTCTCTCAGCGCTGAGAGAACTGGACCTCCGCAGTGCACTGTTAACCCCTCCATCAGCACAATGTCTGGCACTAACCTCCGCTTTTTTAGTCTTTAGAACAGTGCTTTTGCACACTATTTATTTTCAAAAATAGCAGATCTAAAAGTTCAAGCCTGTTACTTAAAGCTATCTTAATAACGACAATTGTTGGCAAACATTAAATAAGTTTAATTATTGAACGTTTCTGCTTAGATGACAGCAGACTGCTGGGTGAGCCTTATACGCTTTGGCATGGGAATGGCTCAGTTCTGTACTGGCCATACAGTATATGGACCGTTTCTTGATAGTACAGGGTTTGATGTGGTCAGGTCAACATATGTAATGTCGGAGCAGGTCAGCTCCATACATGGACTGGGACTGTGTATTGTGTACAGGGTTTGATGAGGGCCGCTGCACTAGCAACTTTGGGACAAGCCCGTCTAGAGTTTGAATGGACAGGTGCCAGTCAAAAGGAAGGCATCAAAGAGGAAGGATGGATGGGAAAGGATCAACATGTGGAATGTCAGAAGAGGTCATATATAAGGGTTTGGGATCAGATACTGTATACAGTGTTTGACCAAAATTGATGACATCAGGGATCGCCATCCCTCATGTTGCTGTTGTCACGTGATGGTGACCAACTGACGGAAAATGCACTATTTCATAGCAAATGCGACGTGTGGTTGCAAAAATCTGACCACGATTTCTCCTTGTTTTGTGTTTGGACGTGGTCTTGTGTGAAGTGAATCATTCACAGAAAAAAAAAAGAAGTGCGTCGCTGCGTGATCACATTCTGAGCGATTGAATATATGTTCTTTCTTGCTGGCAGCGTGCACAAGGAATGTAATGTTTACTATCATTGTAGTGGTTTAGCAACTAGATTACACCCAAACACCAACGCAGGAATAATACATAATCCCCTCCCTGTCTCTGCCTTCTGCCATGTGGAGATAATGTATAATATGGTCTCTGTCTGGGGGGAAACCTCATAGATGTCCAAAACCACTTTTCAGAATTCAAATTCAACACCGACGACATACAAGCTGGCACTCCATAGTTATGGTATAAGTATGGTGTTTGAGATCGTATATATGGCCGCAGATACAACATATGAAAACCTGTGAAATGTCTCAGTCCGTCAGTCAATTAAGCCCTGGCCCTACATGGTTTCCTGTATGAATATAAACAAATAAGATGAGGTGATTCCACCCTTGTTGTCTGACTGCTAACCAGTCACCATGGTAGATGGTGCCAAATCTGTGCAGAGTGGTTTAATTGGTTGGCACAACAGCCAATAGGAGCATATTGTAGAACTTAAGCGTGTTCACTCATTGTTCTTTTTTTCCCTCCATCTCAAGGTGGAAACACGGCAAGCAACCAATCAAATGTTAGGGAATTCTCTTTTATGTTCCTCTAGTGCGTGTATGCTTTCGTGTGTGCGTGCGGCCGTGCGTGTTTATCCATGAATGAACGCCCGGAAACGGTATGAAAGGTGAGAGGGAGACTGACTGTGACAATATATAGTAACAATATACAGTAGCATCGAAATATTCCTTATTAATTTTAAAAAATGTATATTGTTATGTAAACAGAAAATATCATATCACATTGTATAGTTCTTATTGTTGTTTTGTAATGGAGTCAAATTTGTATTGAATCATCAAATCGTCACCAAATACCAAGTATTGTATTTAGCAAAAACACATCATGTGTTCAAATACAATGACCATCTATGTGCCACATCACTGTTTTTACTAATTTATTCATTCCACATTTTTCCCCTGACAAACCTGCACCACCGGTATCCCCATGTTTCACACATGCACTGCATGTATTTGCTAAAAAGTTATTACTGAATCGATTTCCAATCATTGAATCGTGTTGTATCGCCACAATGAACCGATATATCGTCCATGTATCGTATTGTCAACCATGTATCCTTTTAGACTTTTTTTTTTTTTTTTAGATCTGTGCTTAGTCTGGCGATACGTATCAAGTAAATAATACTTTACTGTATTATATAAATGTATTAGTCATACATTTCTGACTAATAAAGCAAAAGATCAATACATGAAAAAGATGAATGCCATCATTATAAATTATAATAAGTATAAGATGTGGATTAGCTATTTATTGGTTGGAGGTCTGTAGTGTGAGCAGCTCTTGAGACAGCTGTTGAGGCTTACTGCTGTTGCAATCACACTTATTGCACTGCAGGCACTTATGTAAGGTCTCTAATCAAATATGAGATGTATGGTTATTAAACAATATCATGCACAACACAGGGGCTAATTTACATCAACAGAGTGCACTGTTGTGATTGTTGGTTTTTAGCATGGCCACTTACAAACATCTCAAATGTCAGTTTATTCATATCTTGCGGCAAATTACAATACATTTCTCTGTAAATTGTAATTGCCATTCCTTTGTCAGCTTCAGGAAGGAATGTTTCATGCCAATAATGTATATACTATCATTTTTATGTTTGCACCCCAGACAGTTTTTCCAAGTTGCTAGATTCAGTATCCTCTATGTGAGAGACATTGAAATCATTTTGCGACCGCAACCGACGGCTGCGGGTGATTTAGCTGGTGGTAAATGAGTCCTGATAGCCTCATAACCTCAGTGAAACCTATGCCAAAACCTAACCTTAACAACCGATGGAATACCTGCCGCGACTAATAGGACTCATTTACAAATTTACAACAAATTCAACAAATTTACTTGTGACAAATTTACAACCAGCCGTGACTGATGAACCATTGGCCGCGGCCGTTGGTCACGGTCGCAAATTGATTTGGCCCCTGCTGCTCTATGTTAACCATGATAGACCCATTGAACTATCGTGACCCATATAGTCCTTCTAATGCATGAGAGGTCATTATAGACCTTCACGAACAGGCCCTGCCATTGGCTATTCAATGGGTCATTGTGTACAAGCATAATGAGCATAATAAACAAGATTACATAGAAAAATTGGTTCAACAACAACAACATGTCTTCTTCGGTCCATGTGCCTTCGTTTTAACAGATGTATTTTCAGGCTCAGTGAGGACGTTTCCATTTTTCATTTCAAAGGGTAAAAGTGAGAGTAAAAGAAAGAAGAAAGAAAAAACAAAACAACAAATGAATACTAAATACAAGTAAAGACAAAACAGCAGAACGAAGCACTTTAGCTTATCCTTCTTCATCAACAAAAGTCTGGTTTAATAATATATTCAGTCCATTTAGTCCAGACCCAAAATATTTTTTCTTCCTGTGTTCTAAGTGAGCATGTCAGTTTTGTTTCCGTTCTAAAAATATCGTGGATTATTTCGAAACCATTCATTCATCAATTGCTGGTGGTTGTGGTCTCAGCCATCGAGAAAGTCGGACAAGTGGGTTAGAGATTTATTTTCCGTACGTAAGATGTATCTACTAGATCTATGTTTTACAGTTTCCAGGATAGCCTAAGTGTTTATGGTCATAAGAATCATGGTGCACTATAGCAGGGGTTTTCAACCAGTGGTCCGGGGACCACCAAAGTTCCCCTGCCCCCTCCTGTCCTTGCATGTCCCCGTGTCTAGAAGCTATAGTTCAAACACGACCAGAAGACCTGGTCGGGACTAGTAAGCAAATGGTCACGACCTTGTCACCCGGGCTTTCATTTTCTTCCGCGTTGCGCGAAAAGGCAAAGCATGGACTAAATCGTTAGCCACGGTGGACTAAAAGTGGGAAGAGTCAACCTTTCAGGGCGGGCGTGGCTTCAAATGATGTGATGTAACACAGCAGTGGAGAGTCCTCACCCCTCTAGGACAAAATGCTTTCAGGTTAGGATTTGTGACCTGGTCGCTATAGTGGATTTGTTGATTGCTAGTAGTTTTCAGACCTAGTTGCTACAGTAATAGATTTGTTACCTAGTCGTTATAGTGGATTTATGACCTAGTTGCTATCGTGGATTTGTTGGCCACCCGTTGATAACAAGGTGGTTCAAGATTGAAGGTTTTTTATTTGTCATTCGAGTGTGTCAAGAAATACACAAGGATGAAATAACGTTTTCCCACTCTTCCACAATGCCACAAGACAATAGACAAAAAAACAACAAAGAGCAGCAGGTAATGGTAGTGCAACAGACCTCGTCGCAAGCATGTCACATCCACTAGCGGCCAGGTCGCAAATCCACTAGAAACCAAGTGTGCATGCAATGACTTAGGCTTATATCACTGTGTTGTGTGTGTGTGTGTGTGTGTGTGTGTGTGTGTGTGTGTGTGTGTGTGTGTGTGTGTGTTGCGTGTGCGCGCGCGTGCTTGCGTGCGTGTGCTTGCGTGCGTGTTTCCCCATAAATCAATGTTTTTCAACCCTTTTCATACCAGGGCCCCCTATTTATTCAGCATTTTAGCCACGGAAGACCACCATTTGATGTTGAATTTAATCTCTCGAAACTGGCAAAACATTGGTCAAAATAACAATTCTTCTACATTTTATAATTGTGTAGATTCTTGAAAATTACATGTTACATTACATGTTTTAAATATAATTTAACTCTTGAGAGCGTAAAATGCAACCAACCAACCATTGGCAAGAGTTGCAGATCTATAAGGGTCCATTTGGTCACAAACTGTCCATCATTTAGCTGGGGACCACCTGCACCTGAAGCCCTCAGGACCACTGGTTGAAAACCCCTGCCATAAACTGGTTGAAAACCCCTGCCACGGCTTGATCATACCGTTGCATCAAAGGTATCCCTGATTGTAATCACACTCAGTTTGCATAACAGCCATAGCAGTAGGCCTATAGTTTATATTATTAATGCAAATACATCACAACAAAATCAACTCTCCTGCTGGGGAAGACCTTCTATCCATCAACTATATATGCATACTGTGCAGACCTCATTCAACCCCCAATCTCTCTCACACACACACACACACACACACACGCACGCACGCACGCACGCACGCACGAACGCACGCACGCACGCAGGCACGCACGCACGCACGCATGCACCCCCCCCCCCCCCCCCACACACACACACACACACACTATACAGTAACAGCTTGTTTTGAACTTTGAGTGTATATGTGTGTGAGTGTGTGTGCTTTTGTGCGTGCATGTGTGCGCGCGCGTGTGTGTGTGTGTGTGTGTGTGTGTGTGTGTGTGTGTGTGTGTGTGTGTGTGTGTGTGTGTGTGTGTGTGTGTGTGTGTGTGTGTGTGTGTGTGTACAGTATGTGATCACGTTTCCAGGTACAACATAAAGGGGTGGAGAGCTTTTGATGTGCTAATAATGTTATTTTTATCTCTCTCTCATACAGTAATAGATTTGTTACCTAGTCGTTATAGTGGATTTATGACCTAGTTGCTATCGTGGATTTGTTGGTTTCTAGTGGATTTGCGACC
>CM076973.1:42301275-42313775 GCA_039105355.1 Benthosema pterotum | reverse complement strand
ATGAATGCTGTAGGATTTTGTCTAAATCACTTAAACCCTCTAAACCAGGGGTATTCAACTGTCCTTTTTTGTCTTGTCAATGAAAAAAAGAAAAGAAAAGATACAAAAATAACTTATAACTGGACCTGGGTTGTCTTGTGTGTCGTTTTACAAAGTTGTGTGCCTGTCTGCATGCATCCGTGTGTGTGTGTGCGTGTGCGTGCATGTAGGCTATTTGCAGTCCTGTCCAGTGATTTTTGGGACCCCCAGGGCCTAGTGGGGAATGGGCAGATCAATGGATCACACTGATATATAGACTGGTGTAAAAACAACAGAGAGAGAGAGAGAGAGAGAGAGAGAGAGAGAGAGAGAGAGAGAGAGAGAGAGAGAGAGAGAGAGAGAGAGAGAGAGAGAGAGAGAGAGAATTAGTTGGATGGATACAAAATGAAAGAGAAGAGCATATAGTATTTTTTTTCTTTGAATTGACAATTGATAGACACGTGTACACACACACACACACACACACACACACACACACACACACACACACACACACACACACACACACACACCCACACACACACACACACACACACACACACACACACACACACACACACACACACACCAACAACACACACACACACACACACACACACACACACACACACACACACTGCATGAGTGTGTGTGTGTATGTGTACTTAATTTGTATATGCGTGCACTTAATTTGCGTGCATAATGATTACACCTGCCTTGCATCATGATTGCGTCCATGCTCGTGCACGTGTGTGTGTGTGCCTGCGTGTATAGATTGCGCAACATTGTGTACATGCATGCGTGTGTGCGTGCGCCCGCGCGTGTGTGTGTGTGTGTGTGTGTGTGTGTGTGTGATGCCTGTCTGCGTCTCTCTTAGTCTGAGTGACAGAATGACAGATGATGATGCTGAAACAAAGGCATAATGATGGTTTGATCAGTGGGTGATGGTGATGGTTGTCATCATGTCTGGAGACTCCGCTGCTCCGCTGTTGAATGGCCTGGCTGCGGGTCGCAGCGCCTAGTTTTCAGTTTCTGCTTCATTTCCTCTTTCTATCAATCACCTATACCTTTGGTTTTCAACCTTTTTGATACCTTTTTGGCCCACTATTTATTCTGCATTTTAGCCACGGAGGACCACCATTTGATATTCAAATGAGTCTCTCGGACCCAAAACTAAGGATTGTCCTATTTACCACTCTTCTAAGTCAATCACAATCCAGTATTTGAACATGTGACTTGAAAAAGTGGTAGAACTAACGATTTTCAAGTTTGTGTCCACAATTTAGGAGATAACTGGCAAAATGTTGTTCAGAATACCAATTCTTCTATATTTTCTAATTGTAGATTCTTGAAAATGAAGTATTTCAGGTGTTTAAATATAATGTAACTTTTGAGAGCTATATATATACAATGAAGCGGGACCCTTTGGTATGATTTGGTATCAGAGTTACAGATCTATAAGGGTTCACTCAGTTACCAACTGTCCATCATTTAGCTGGGGACCACCAGTAATCCTCTCAATGACCACTGGTGATCCCCGGACCACTGGTTGAAAACCACTGACTATACCAAACCCAGAGCTATTCAGATGGTGGTGATCATGGTTATCATGCCACCTGACAGGTTTTCTGTCATTTGGCGTGTTGTGGCCTATGGATGCTATGGAAGCTCACACAAATTTTGGGGCTTCAAAGTGAAAATAAATATTTTATTACTGGCATTACTGCTAAATTTGAGATTATGAAATAGCAAACAAAGCGTCAAGTCTGTAATCTAGCATACATCACTGAAATGGCAATCAAAATCAAAATTTTATTTAACAAACCAATTACACATTCCAGCAAGTCTCAAAACACATTCCAAAAAAGCTAAAATATCACATTTTCGCAAGAGAAAATAAGTTGTTCTACAATTTTATTAACAGAAATGGGAGTTACAGTACAAGTCAAGTACACACTGCTACAAAACTGATAACAGATGGAGAATTACAGTACAGTTCAAGTACGACTACAGCAACTCTGAAAAACTGATTGGACACACCAGTTAAAATACACTTGTTTATAATAGTGGCAAAGTCCAATCTGGCTTCAGAACATCCCACTCCACTGAGCGAACACAACACGTCAGCATATAATGGCCAAACCATATTAAATAAAAAATAATCATCAAATTCATTCATAGCTTTAGAAAAGTTAAAATCAATGATGATTCTTGGTTTCACTAGCCTTTTAAATCTACATCAATGTCCACTGAGTCATCTTTTTTTTTTCCTTCTGCTAACATGGATTGTGCTTGTCCCAAAATATTTTGTCAGTTTACCACTTGTTTAAACAACATTAGGAAGCGCGCCCAAATAGGTTCTACATCTACACTTTAGAAACAAGTTTAAAAAGCACCAACCAGCAGTGAAGAAAAAAAAAGTCAATGTTGCTCATAATAAACAGCAGCCAAAATCAGGAAAAATACCAAGACCTGGAAAGAAGTCATCATCATTATGAGCAGTGTTGGGCAGTAACTAATTAAATATTACATATTACTGTAATATTATTACTTTTCCAGTAAAACTAAAGTAAACATATTACTCTGCCAAAATGTTTAATAAGTAATATGTTACTCTTCCAAACATGCCTCATTACTTATCACTTTTGAGCTTGTTGTTGCATGTGAAGATAGAACCGATTTACCCAGCTATCATCAGATAACAACAGAGATGCACTATAGTTTGTACATCCTAATCCACTGCAGCATTCTGCACACATGACATACATGACATTGACATTCATTTGTGGGTGGGTGGGATGGTGGGTGGGAAAGTAATATGTAATATATTATTCTTTTTTATTCTAGTAATAAGTAAAACAATAGTATTACTTTGTCTAAGGAGTCAAGTCAAGTAAATACATTATTCTCTTAAGTAATATTGCTGGTTAACACTGGTTATGTACAACCAATTAGATCTCTGCTATATTGTTCCAGCAATAAGTATTCATGTCCATCCAGTTGATTTGGTTTCCATTTGATTTGGTTTCCAAGCATCAAAATCAGTTGTTGTTGAAGTTGCAACAGACACGCAGCATGCATAAAGCTAAAGGTCTGACTCAGAGAGTTTTCTGTTTTCAATGATGAAATGCTGTTGGTTTAGTCGTAACACAGCTGTACAGTCGTTAGTCAGTAGCAGTAGTAGTGTTTCAAATCATTTTAAATATAAGCACTTTAGTTTGAAAGCAGTATCTTGGGTTGTTTTGCATGCCATCGTGTTTGGTGGGGCAGACTGGGCATTTAGCCATGCCCATGCCTAGATCCGCCCCTGTTTCCAATAATGTTCAAACAGCTTATTGATGCCTCTCAGGGATTGGTGGAGAGCTCCCATCTGGTGTGTTGTTTCTCCTGCCAGTCATTTATGTCTGTACATGAGTGAAGCGTTTTGGAAATTAATTTAACTCAGCATAAGGTTTCAAGGTTTGTTCAGAGAGACTCAGAGAGAGGATTTTAATTAGAGCTGGAATGTGAAGTATGATTGTATCTCCTCAAATTCATTTGGGCTACGCTGCTGACCGCTGATCATCTGACCATGTAAAACACTAGAGCAGGTTCAAGTTCAAGCAGGAACTTGTCCTTGTTCTTGTACTTGAACTGATTGACCACCTGCTGAACATCACATGACATTCTAGCTCTGTTATGTTTCCCTTCCCAAATCCAATTATCTCTGATTCTTTTCCCAGATTGCGTTTCTGGTTAAAAAAAAAAAAAAAAAAAAAACCATGCTTTATTCATGACCCATAATTAAAGGTAATATACTTTTTAGCAAACATTCAAAATAGATGGATAGATATTTTTCTTTTGCCTTTTCCCCCTCTACTTTCCTTCTACTTTGATGCTGCAGCTGTTTCCCTGCAGACAGACGCTTGCTCTGTCCTGCAGACGGTCCAAAACTTTACTGTTGTCAACAAATCATAAAAAACATAACATTCGTCTGGCTCAGGAAAGGTGGTGCTAATTTGTGAGGGGGAGGGGGGTTGTGCGGGGTGAGAAAGCGTTTTAGCCAATCAGGCAGTCTCTGTCTGTTTACAAACACAGTGTTCGCACACACTAAAGTTGTCTTTATTACCTTTAAGTGGAGACTATCCTTTAGATACTCCTCATGCATGGAAGGAAGCATGAGGAGGGTGTGTAGAGCGAGCCTGGGATCGCCCTAGGTAATTTGCACTGGGTCGAAAAAAAAATGAGATGCAAACTTATCGTATACAAATATTTAAAAAATAATCAAGCCAAATGGTTTAATTTTATGCGCCCAAGAGTTAAAGATCTAACAAAGGGTTACCAACTCTGGGGACCAGCTGGAATTCCCTCAAGGACCACTGGTGGTCCCCAGATCTCTGTTTGGAAACCGGTAGAGTAGCCAATCAGGCAAACTCTATGAACTTAAGGTCAATCAGTGTTACTTTATATGAACTGTGCACAGCAGCCTGTCACTCAACACAAACACACAGGGATGACAGGCTTTAGACTGAGGCCGGGCTGTCTCTATTCTGTCTCCATTCTGTTCAAAATGGACAAAAAGTTTCACTCTGACTTTTTACAGCTGCCAATAAACAGGATATATTCAAACAAACTGCCCAGAAAGAGTAGGAAGAAGAGAAGAAACGTGATTGATGGGGAAATAAAACAAGCGGACATTGACAGCGAGAGCCGATCGAGGGAGCGCATGCAGTTGACACTTACTGTAGCTATAATATTCTAAATGATAGCTCCCAAATAGTGGGCTGGAGAGAGAGAGGTAGAGAGAGAGAGAGATGTAAGAATTCAGAAAGACAGACTGACAGACAAACATAACGTGACTTTTCAATAACAAGTCTAAAGGCTCAGTCATACTCCACAGTGAAGTGACTCATGGTGAAGGAGTTTCACTGCTAAATTCACGGCTAAATGTTGGTCAAAACAGCAATTCTTCTACATTATTTAAATGTGTCGATTCTTGAGAATGAGGTCATTCAGATGTTTAATTATAATTTAACTGGCCCAGGCGGTTAGCTCAACCGTCTGGGCACCTAGGCTGCTAAACCAGCCTGAAGGTGTGCCCCGGGTTCGATTCCCGAGCCTTTGCCGCATGTCATCTCTCTCGCCCTTTCCTGTCTACAAACTGTCCTGTCAATAAAGTCATAAAAAAGCCCAAAAACAAATCTTAAAAAAAAAAAAAAAAAAAAAAAAAAAAAAAAAATATATATATATATATATATATATATATATATATATATATATATATATATATATATATATATATATATATATATATATATATATATATATATATATGACGATCTTGTCTTGTTGTCTACTGTCTCTCTCTCTGGGGGGGGGGGGGGGGGGGGGGTAGGACACACTGGGGGGTCGCACACTGACCCTGCGATGTGTATGTTTACCAGTGGTGTAATACACTATACCTGTAACCATTAAGCTGACAGTATAAAGGACTCTATCTAGTGAAAAAAAAAAAGCAAACGGCTGTTAATCTGCCAAGCGAGGTCACGGTCAATATGTGGCCTGTAGATTTACCGTCTGTTGCCGTGGAGATGGAGAGGGCAGCGATTTACAGTGTGTTGTAAAGCTAATGTATTACAGAGAGAGAGGGGGTCAAGGGGAGGGAGGGGTGGCGAGACAGGTGGCTCTGTCCGCTGTTCCAACAAAATACCTGGACAGATTTATGGCACCTGACTAATAGTGTGTGTGTGTGTGTGTGTGTGTGTGTGTGTGTGTGTGTGTGTGTGTGTGTGTGTGTTGTGTGTGTGTGTGTGTGTGTGTGTGTGTGTGTAGATCAGTGGTTTTCTACCTCTTCTTCTACCTCATATACCAGGGCCCACTGTTTACTCTGCATTTGAGCCACAGACCATCATTTAATGACATTTTAGCCCCTCGACTCAAATCTAAACATTTCTTTTGCTTTTGTCCACGATACCAGGCTGGATTTGGGAAAGTCAAACATACAGATCAAAATGACCATTAATCTTCTACATTCTCTAGTTGTGTAGACTTGGGCTAATTCACATGATGAATATTTTAACTCTTGAGAGTGTAAACATGAATTCATTTTTACGCTCTCAAAGAGTTACATCTGGTTAACCAACTTTCCATCATTTAGCTGAGGACAACCTGGAACCCTCTCATGGACTACTGGTGGTCCCCGGACCACTGGTTGAAAACCATGGCCGTAGATAATCTACAAACAGAACCAAAAGTCTGTTCATGTCATACTGAGCTGAATAGAGCCGACTCAGCCGCGTCCCAGTTACAATGGGATAGAATATACTAAAACCCATCCAGCCTGAAACGTCAGTCTGGGATATTTCAACAAGTTGGCATGAGACTGTGTGTGTGTGTGTGTGTGTGTGTGTGTGTGTGTGTGTGTGTGTGTTGTGTGTGTGTGTGTGTGTGTGTGTGTGTGTGTGTGTGTGTGTGTGTGTGTGTGTGTGTGTGTGTGTGTGTGTGTGTGTGTGTGTGTGTGTGTGTGTGCGTTAAATATCTAAATGTTTCCTCCAAAGATTATGTAGTGTATGTTTTTTTAGATGAAGGTTCTCAACCTGTGGGTTTTGAAAGTACTCTGAAAGTGACGTTTATAAATTCCAAATGTTCTGCGGACCCCCCAGGACCTGCGTAACAGTGCTGGTAGGGGCCGTGGGGGCCCTAACGCCGTGCCCCTCCAGCCACAGATGTATGGCAGGACAAGCGTGGCGAAAAGCCTTTTGCCTGCTTCTCAGAGCCGGTTAGCCTCGATGCGCTCTGCTCTGAATGAGTCTGAAAGAGTCTGTGTGACAGGGGCGGATCTAGGCATGGGCATGGGGGGCAATGCCCTGGCTGCCCCACCAAACATGATGGCATGCAAACAACCCAAATTTCAAAGATATTTCAAATTTAAGTGCTTATAATTAAAATTATGTGAGGCTACTACGTTGTAACTAACTACAGTTGTGACACCACTAAACCAACAGCATTTCATCATTGAAAACAGAAAACTCTCTGAGTCAGACCTTTAGCTTTATGCATGCTGCGTGTCTGTTGCAACAACAACTGGTGTTGTTATTGATGCTTCTTTGCCTAATATAGGTCCTGTAACCGAAAATGGTATGGGTGCAGCTTCATCGCCCGTGTCGCTTCGAGCCACGGGCGATGAATACCACCTGCCCCACCTGCCCCCTCCCTCCCCAATTGGGTACATGTTACATCCGGCCCTGCTTTGTGAGTCTGTGTTCTACTGTGGAGAGGAGAGAGAGAGGACTATGGCTGTAGTTCTTGAGACATTGTTTCGTCTCAACCAGTCTCAAGCAGTGTTGGGCAGTAACTATTTAAATATTACACACTGAACACACTGAACAATAACATATATTACTCTATAAATATATTACAAATATATTACTCTGCCAAAATGTGGCAAATATGTTACACTGCCAAAACACACCTCATTACTTGAGCTTGTTGTTGCATGATGTGAAAATAGAACAGATTTACAAGCTATCAGCATAAAATAACAGAGATGCACTGTAGTTTGTAGATTCTCCTCCACCGCAGCATTCTGCACACATGAATAACACTAAAACTTATCGCAGTTGTCACTGTTATACATTTCTATTGCTCTGTGGGCGAGAGAGGGGGACTTGGGAAAGTAATATGTAATATATTACTCTTTGATTCTAGTAATACAGTACGTAATGTAACTTTTTCAAAGGGGTCACAAGTAAAGTAAAGATATTACTCTCCTAAGTAATATCGCCCAACACAGGTCTCAAATTTTCACTTTCACAAATGTTGCTAACAAATTTTCATTGCCTTGCCCCTCAAATTGTCTTGCCTAGTCTTGTCTTGTCTTGTCTCGGTTTCGCCGTTCTCACAATTCATTGTCTCGTGGTCTTGGTCTCGGCTTCAATTCGTCTTGCTCCTGTCGTGATCTTGGAGCAAACGTCTCGGGTCCCTCTGTCACCACCACTTGAGACGAGACGATGCAAAGGAAATGTTCTATATTCATTACCCATTCATAAAGACATCAGAGAGGTGCACAGCGCTGGATGGATGACGTACATACAGCTAGCAGTCCACAACTACAGAGAGAATTTAGGCATTGATGGATTACAAAAATAATGTCTTGGTCTTGACTTGGTCTTGCCTTGCAGTGGTCTTGGTCTCGGGCGTGGTCTCGACCCCAAGTATCGTGGTTGTCTCAGTCTCATTTTGGTCTAGGTCTTGGTCTTGTCTTGGCCTCGATTTAAATGGTCTTGACTACAACACGAGAGAGGAGAGGAAAGAAAAAAAAGAAGTTTCAATTGATTCCCGAGAACCCTGACGACCCATGACGGGGGTGTGTGTGTGTGTGTGTGTGTGTGTGTGTGTGTGTGTGTGTGTGTGTGTGTGTGTGTGTGTATGTGTGTGTGTGTGTGTGTGTGTGCGCGTGCGTGTGTGTTAGACAGACAGAGAGAGAGACATCCCAGGGTCTTCTCTTTTGAAACGTGTGACGTTGAGCTTTTGTCCACCAGAGCGTCCAAACGCTACGGCATACAATGAGAGAGAGAGAGAGAGAGAGAGAGAGAGAGAGAGAGAGAGAGAGAAGAGAGAGAGAGAGAGAGAGAGAGAGAGAGAGAGAGAGAGAGAGAGAGAGAGAGAGAGAGAGAGAGGATCACATTGATTTCCACGGTGCAGACAGACCAAACACTAGGGGGACAAATAGATCAGGGGCGGATCTAGGCATGGGCATTTAGTGGGGCAATGCCCCCCTAAATGCCCTGACTGCCCCACCAAACATGATGGCATGCAAAACAACCCAAATTTCAAAGATATTTCAAATTAAAGTGCTACTCCTACTGCTACTAACTAACTACTATTGTGGCACCACTAAACCAACAGCATTTCATCATTGAAAACAGAAAACTCTCTGAGTCAGAACTTTAGCTTTATGCATGCTGCGTGTCTGTTGCAACTTCAACAACAACTGATGTTATTATTGATCCTTTACTTGCCTAATTAAAGGCCTGTAACCAAAAATGGTATGGGTGCGACTTCGGAGCCGCACCCATACCATTTTCTCCTGCCCCCCCCCCCCCCCAATTGGGAAATGTTAAATCCGCTCCTGAAATAGATGCCTGCCGTCTGCTTCAGATAATAATAGCAGACCTTCAGACGCAGTTGGGGGATCAGTACCAGAGCGATGTGTGGCTCATTGTGCTTTTTAACCTAAACAGGCAGGTCTTTAATTCATACAACCTCTCTCTCCATCTTCCGCCTTTTCAGGCTTGTTGTTGCTGACAGATTAGACCGTTATGGACATTCGTTTGTGCTATCGGCAGACACATATTATTATCATCATTAGTCACTTGTGTCCCTAATTTGGGCATGTCATTATCAGTGTTATAGGTAATACTACTTAGGAGAGTAATGTTTTTACTTCATCACATTAGGAATTGCCTCTGGGTGAAAAATGGGTTACCAAATCGTAGGATAGAATTAAATGATTTAAAAAATAAAATAAAATGTAGTGACAGAAGCAATAATCTAGTGTCAGAAAGTAGAATCTATTGTCAGAAAGTAGAATCTAATGTCAGAAAGTAGAATCTATTGTCAGAAAGTAGAATCTAGTGTCAGAAAGTAGAATCTAGTGTCAGAAAGTAGAATCTAGTGACAGAAAGTAGAATGCATCGGAATGAATCCGTGTCAGAGATCAGGTGGTTGGGAGGGAGAGAGAGGGGATAGAGTACTGTATATGTGTGTGTGTGTGTACATGCGTACACACACACACACACACACACACACACACACACACACACACACACAGGTGTCGAGGTGAGGAATACTGTATAATTCCCTCTCTACTGTAGTCTAATTCCTAAACCGACGGTTGCCATGGAGATGCCCCATTGTTGCCGCAACAAAAGGAAGATGGATTTGAAGAAAATAAGGAAAGACTTGAGAGGTGTGTGGTGGGAGTAAGGTGGGGGGGGGGGGGTCAGTGGATGAATAGAGCCATAGAAGATGTGAAGACAAAGGAGTGATAGAGAGAGGTTGAGTCCTATGTGTCACCACGTTGCGAAATGGATTAATCGACTGTGTGTGTGTGTGTGTGTGTGTGTGTGTGTGTGTGTGTGTGTGTGTGTGTGTGTGTGTGTGAGTGTGTGTGTGTGTGTGTGTGTGTGTGTTGTGTGTGTGTTGGGGGGGGGGGGGGGGGGGTGCATGTACATACTTGTATTTATTGCCCGAGGCATTGTGAGCTTGTAGATTGTTTTCAGCTCCCTGTATAGTGTAAGGTTCAAGTGTTAAAGGGATAGTTCAGAGTTTTTTGCTGTATGAAATACTGTTCATTAATATAGTGGTGTCAACTGTATTAATTGATGTCTAGAGTCCCGTGGTGGGAGTTCTGCTTCAGACTCACTTCTGATTTTGGTGTAACATGAAGGAGTTCTGGTCATGTGGAGGTCACATGGGGTCATGCAGTAAAGGTACATGAATATAAAAATTGAACTTCATTTGTTGACCCATTTCTAGAACATCATTTTTGAGCCCTCTATCACAAAAAATATGTTTTTTTTGTGTCCATATCACTATGCAAAAACTAGTTCCATGTGATAGAGGAGTCATAAATAATATTTTAGACAATTCAACAGTGCAAATGATGATTAGTTTTGTGCATTCATTTATTTTTACTGCGTGACCCCAGTGACCTCCACAAAATGACCAGAACTCTTTAATATTCACCAAAACTGGAGCAGAACTCCCACCACGGGACTCTGGGCATCAATAATAAAGTTGACACCAATATAAACAACAATACTTTATATAAATAAATACTTAACAATACTTAAAATAAATAAATAAAACTTAAGTTAAAACAAACTGAACTATCCTATATTTTTGTATATAATGCAGGGGCGGATGTAACATTTCCCAATTGGGGGGGGGGGGGCAGGAGAAAATGGTATGGGGCCGGCTTCATCGCACCCAAACTACGTTTGTTTACAGAAATTTTATTTGTCAAGTAAAGCATCAATAATAACATCAGTTGTTGAAGTTGCAACAGACACGCAGCATGCATAAAGCTAAAGATCTGACTCAGAGAGTTTTCTGTTTTCAATGATGAAATGCTGTTGGTTTAGTGGTGACACAACTGTAGTTAGTAGCAGTAGTAGTGTTTCAAATCATTTTAAATACAGTATAAGCACCTTCATTTGAAATATCATGGGTTATTTTGCATGCCATTGTGTTAGTTGGGGCAGACTGGGGATTTAGGGGGGCATTGCCCCCCCATGCCCATGTCTAGGTCCGCCCCTGGTGCTTTTACTTTGCAGTTTGTTAGTCCTTCCTGTGTTGCTGATGTTCCCTGTGTTGACTCCCCAGTACTCTGATTAGCCTAGTGTCTCCACCTTGTCCTGTTAGTGTCTCAGCCAATCCTTGTGTTGATTTTCAGTCATGTTCACCTGTGTCCCTGTGTATTTATACTCCCCTGGTTTAACAGTTCTTTGTCAGATCACTGTTCATGTCACTAGTGTTTTACACCTAGTGCTTGTTCTTCTCCTCGCATTTGGATATTGGTGAAAAAACCTCCTGGAAATTCCAGTATCCTGCATGTCTCTGCCTCTGTCCTGTGTTTGGGTCCTACTGTAACCCTCCTGCACTGCACACATGACAGGTATCTGGCAGGGGCGTATCTAGGCATGGGCATGGGGGGGCAATGCCCCCCTAAATGCCCAGACTGCCCCACCGAACATGATGGCATGCAAAACAACCAAGATATTTCAAATTAAAGTCCTTAATTAAAATGATTTGAAACACTACTACTGCTACTAACTAACTACAGCTGTGGCACCACTAAACCAACAGCATTTCATCATTGAAAACAAAAAACTCTGAGTCAGACCTTTAGCTTTATGCATGCTGCGTCTGTTGCAACTTCAACACATTGCTTGATAAAAGTCCTGTAACCCGTACTATTTTCTGTTTTGCATGCCATCATGTTTGGTGGGGCAGTCTGGGCATTTAGGGGGGCATTGCCCACACATGCTCATGCCTACATCCGATTATGGGTGTAACAATACCTTTTAACAGCGTTCCGATATGTATCACGATACGTTTTTCACGATACGAAACATGGACCATATTGGATCATTCAATGATCACAAATTGATACAATAACTATTTAACAAATACATTAAATACTGGTTTGTGTGAATCATGTGGATACTGAAGGTTTTTACTGATGGTACTTAATCTTAAACAGCTGGAATTTCACTCCCAGAGCTTTCAAAGAAAAATATTGTACTTTTCACTACACTAATATTTACTAAATCTATTTACTAAATCTTTCATTGCATTAACCACTTAAACTCTACGTCAAAAATAGTGGAAATGGACTTTAGATCCTGTGACTGTGTGTATGCGTGCGTGCGTGCGTGCGTCTTAATTCCTTTCACACCCTCTGTCTCTCTACCTGCACTACTTTCAGGATGACACTC
>CM076973.1:42297499-42300775 GCA_039105355.1 Benthosema pterotum | reverse complement strand
CCACAATATCAGGATTGAAGCTGGTAAAGTATTTGTATGTGTACTTTCTGTATTCTTTACGCACAGAGATAACTCTTCTGGCATACTTATTTGGAGGTAATTTGACCTTTAAGATATGTCATGAAATACTTACTTTCTTTTTCCTGTCTCTCTCTCTCTTTCTCTCTCTCTCTCTCTCTCTCTCTCCTCTCTCTCTCTCTCTCTCTCTCTCTCTCCCCTCTCTATCTCTCTCTCGTTCTCTCTGTCTTCTTGGACTTCCTCCCCCGCGGCTCTGGGTGGTCTCTGATTGGCTTGGCCCAACTCTCTATTGTTGGAGACTCTACTGGGATGTCCAGTTGGTGCCCAGCACACAACACAACACAACACAACACAACACAACACAACACAACACAACACAACACAACACAACACAACACAACACAACACAACACAACACAACACAAACAACAAAACACAACAATGTATGCATCTTAGTTTTCTAGAGTTTTAGCAGTTTGAAAAGCAGGACGCTACTCTCCCCCTGCGTGTGTGTGCGCGCGTGCGTGTATGTGTGTGCAGCTCCCATGGCGCATCAACATGACAGCAACGAGATACCTGCTATAATGAGTCCCAGGGTGGGAGACAAAGAGTCTCCCGTTAGGCCTAGGCATAGCGGTTTTTATAAGAGGCAACGGCGGCACGCATGGGCTGTCGCTGTCCACTAGCAGCGGTGCTGAAACACATTGCCAGGGTCCCAGGGTGCATGGCACGCCGCTGTCCACTAGCACTGGTGCTGAAAAACATCCATTGACTGTCACTGTCCTCTAGCAGCGGTGCTGAAACACACAGCTGGGTCCCAGGGCCCAGCGCGGTGGGTCACTGTCCAGCAGCACTGGCACTGAACCGTTCAACACAAGTGTACAATCAGACTAACAAAACAACAATATCTTGCGTGCAAGCATGCACTTCTGAAGAGAAAATTAGAATTGAAAAGTAAAAGTTCATCACCTGCTTACTGCACACAATGTTTTTGGACGTACGGTATTTTTAAAGGTGCAGGTGATGGAACCTTTATTGAGTTTGTGTGCTGTATTACTGAACCCTCTATTACTGAAACCCTCTCCGAAGAGCACCTGTTTTCTGCAATTCACAGCCACAAAGGACCTTTTCTGAACTTATTTGTTTTATTAGATTTGCTGAACTTGTATTGTGTATTATTTATGATTCATATGACATCACACAGATATATGATTACACATGCATGTATGCACACACACACACACGCACACGCACACACACACACACTGCACACACACACACATCACACACACACACACAACACACTCACACACACACACACACACACACACACACACACACACACACTTCCTTTGTTGGTTACTGTCAGATCAATGACATTGATCCGATGCATTTCATCCACTTCATCAGTCACTCTGGTTACAGATCACACACACACACACAACACGCACACATGCACACACACACACACACACACACACACACACACACACACACACACACACACACACACACACACCCATACACACACACACACACACACACATACACACACACACACACACACACACAACACACACACACACACACACACACGCATGCACACATGTAGGTACATAATCACAGACAGCGTGTCATAAATTGTGCGGCGTGACTAATGACTGTGCTAACAGAGAGCCGGCCATTGATTAAGTCATTACCACCACTAATTGACTGCATGCATTGATCTGAAGCGCACACACACACACACACACACAACCACACACACACACACACACACACACATCACACACACACACACACACACACACACACACACACTGCATACGCATACATGCAACAGAGCACATATTGTACATATGCAAACACAGTACAAGCAACAGTACAAAGTTTGTGTCCAACGTTGATTTTCCCTAAATGAAAACCCAACAGTGTTATACGACAGCCACACAAAGCATTAAAAGTAGCTTATTTACAATCTGAAGGTTGTAGATCTGTTCATTTTGTATTTTTGAGTGTTTTTGAGTATTTTTGAGTATTTTTGAGTTTGAGCACCTTTAGCATTTAACCCTAATAAAAGTAAGCAAAATGCCTGCAATACATATTGTTGTGATCATTAGAATGTCTACAACATGTTGATTCATTATATTAAAATATAGCCTCAAAAATACTTGTAATAATTGGTGTAACAATTATCCTAATCTCCATAAATATGTTTTTTCTTTCTTTCTTTTAATAAATAAATTATTAAATCATGGCAGTACAAACTATAGTGTTAAGGTTGAGAACAGTTTTTTTTTAGTAGAAATACTGTATGTCTGGGTCACACACACACACACACACACAACACACACACACACACCACAACACACACACACACACACACACACATGGTGTGAAAAACGACATGGGTGCCCTGAGACGCGACTGGCTTTAAAAGTTCATTAATGTGTAATGAGGAAGCGTGCTTTGGCATTGATTAGCTTTTATTAGTATCTGTGTGGAGTGGAGGACGGTCTTTGTTAACTGATTAAATGCACACAAAGGCAGTCTGTTTGGTGTCAGGGACTCTATAGTTCTGCTTGTGCAGTGCTGGAAAGTGGAAGTAGAGTTGAGGATTTATTACAGTACTGGAATATTTTCGGAATCTTTCCAAACGGACCCTTGTGGGTCCGTTTGGTTTCATTTTTTTACATTCTCAAGAGTTACATCTGGTTAACCAACTTTCCATTATTTAGCCTGGGGACCACCTGGAACCCTCTCAAGGACCACTGGTCGTCCCCGGACACACCTGTTAAAAACCCCTGAGCTAGTCGATCACATTCGTCACAATATTCTGATTTCATACATTTGCAGAACAGTTAGCTGCAGATTGTGGCCTGACACTCATTTGTTCATTTGACTTCATTATTCAGACTGAAAGCCTCCTCCACAGCAGTGGTTTCTGTCAAAGCAGCAGCCGATTGGTTCATACAGCAGTACCAACCAATCACAATAGTAGATTGCAGTTAGGAAACTGAATGGTGATTCTGATGCTTCTTTAAATAAACGATTTATCATAGATCGGTTTAATTAACCAGATCGATGCTCTCATTCTTTGCGGCACTAAGGGCGCAGCCATTTTGTTGTTTGACACCGTTGAGTGACAGCACGTCACCGGACCTAAATTATCACAAAATATATATATTTTAAGATGGTGTTTTTTAAAGTAGTAATTCAGGGCTGTACCCATGATGCAAATATCAGACATGATTATAT
>CM076973.1:42247499-42294999 GCA_039105355.1 Benthosema pterotum | reverse complement strand
TCTCAGACACAAAACTGAGGATTTACACGTTTTTGTTCACAATTTAGGAGAGTTAACCGGAAAAATTAAAAATACCAATTCTTCTACATTCAGATATTTTAAATATAATTTAACTCTTGAGAGCGTAAAATTAAACCAAATGGACCCGTAAGGGTCCATTTGGTTTTTCAAGAGTTACAGATGGCTTTCAAGAGTTACAGATCTATAAGGGTCCATTTGGTTACCAACTGACCATCATTTAGCTGCATGGGGAATCCTCTCAGGACTACTGGTGGTCCCCGGACCACTGGTTGACAAACCACTGTCTTGGAGGAGTGTTTATCATCAATGAGCATGATGGGACATCTACAGCCATCATGGCTGTTCCTCTCTGTAGATGACAGTCACAGACACAGAGAGACACT
This sequence comes from Benthosema pterotum, assembly GCA_039105355.1. NCBI lineage: Eukaryota > Metazoa > Chordata > Actinopteri > Myctophiformes > Myctophidae > Benthosema > Benthosema pterotum. The sequence continues at coordinate 42,294,595 of CM076973.1, read as the reverse complement.
GAAGAGCTTAGGTAAAAGTTATCAGTTTGTTCCTCCTCTATCTGTCCTTTCAAAGACAAGAAAGGATATCGGCAACATTTAAAAAACATACACAGAGCATGCACACACATACACATACAGGCATACAGGTCGTACACAAACACACATTCCCCCACTCACACCTACACCCACACACACACACACACACACACACACACACACACACACACACACACACACACACACACACACACAACACACACACACACACACACACACACACACACACACAAACACACAGGCACACACGCATATGCACGCATACACCCACTCCCATGCCATGCAAGTGGGCATACCCACTCAAACACATACACAGTAGATATAACAGTCCTTGTATCTGTGTGAATTATGCAGGTGTCAAACATCAAAATGATCTAGGTTATCTCACAGCAGTGCGCGCGCACACAGACACACAGACACACACGCACGCACGCACACACACACACACACACACACACACACACACACACACACACACACACACACACACACACACACACACACACACACACACACACACTCACTCACTCACTCACACTCACTCACACACAAATAGACATATTTATGGTACATATAAATGGTAAACGGTACATTTATATAGCGCCTTTATCCAAGGCGCTTTTACATAGATTGTGCATCCCATTCACCACATTCACACACACATTCATACCCTGATGGCAGTGGAAACCATGCAAGGTACCTACTAGCACATCAGGAGCAATTAGGGGTTAAGTGTCTTGCTCAGGGACACATCGATACTAACTCTGTGGGAGCCCGGGATCGAACCGGCAACCTTGTGGTTACCATCCGGTTACGCTACCTCTGATCCACTGCCGCCCCAACATATCTCCTCTGGTACATACTGTATCTCCATGGTCTGATGTTCTGTGTTATTTTTTAATGCTTGAATTGTTCCCACTATTTGTAAACAAGATATCACATAATAACATCAAGAATAGCATAATAAGCTTGTAGATATGCATTGTTTTATTTTATTTTCGTCTTTCTGAATGTTAGGTGACACAATGTATTTTAAATGAAAAAAAACATATATATATATATATATATATATATATATATATATATATATATATATATATATATATATATATATATATATATATATATATATATATGTGTGTGTGTGTGTGTGTGTGTGTGTGTGTGTGTGTGTGTGTGTGTGTTCAGTATATACTGAGTAAGGAATTAGACTGGGGGCGAAGCAATCAGGGCAAAAGTGGTAATGCAGCCAAAGTGCTTTAGGAACACTTCAAGAAATTCATATACTGGTTCTATGCAGTGGTGATTTGAGTTACCACTCCTTGAAATAAGCTCGAGGGAGATGTGCAATATGATATATAGTTATATAAGGATGTGTGTTATTCCTCCTTTAAAACACTTTCCTACTGGGTGGACAAATATAACCACACCCCTTTCACATTGGCCTGTTATAGCACCACCAGGAGGCCATAACCTGACCTGGTGGAGGCCTGTGCCCAGAAGGACACCTTTTCTAGTTATTATTATTGATTTTTTAATGTTCAGTACAAATACAATAATAATGTACAGAATAAAATAAAATAAAAATAAAATGATGACACAAGAGACAAAACTATAGACTTATCTAGTTGAGCTCACACAACTCAGCACTGGATCCAGGTAACCAAAGCCAAAATCCAACATGTAAGTTGTGTGTGAAGGTGGTGTGGACTGTGTGAAGGACAGTCATGGTGTCAGATACTCTGTAGAAGGACAGAGAACCTGCACTGTGGTCCAGGAACACTCCTACTCTGGAGGACACAGGGCCTGGGATGGAAGTTTCAATGCCTCTATGTCTGAAAGTATAACATTTATCTGTACACATTAAACACCATGATTTATCATTGCATCCAAATAGAGATCTACTATCAGACCCTGCTCTGCTGATATCTTTATGTGAGACTGCTATACCACAGTCTCCACTCCACTCTACCTCACCATACCAGCGTCCACTCAGAGCCTCCTTACTCAGAACCTGCTGCCAGTACTTGAATCTCTCTGGGCGAGGATGTGATTGTGGTTTGTCCATAAATGTTACTTTTCTGTTCCCTTTAGACAGAGACTGGTTTTGATGAGCTGTGTTAGAATCCATTGTGATTGGACATGAAAACTGTAAGAACTCAGCTCTGGTCCTGAGCTGGGCATTTTTCACCGTCTCCGAGACGTTTGTCCCTTCCTCTGAGAGTATGTCCTCCAGTCTGTCCCTCATTTTGGACACGGCCACGGTCGCATTTTTAAAGTGTCTCAGAGGACTGACATGGCTGCTGACTGGGTGTGTAGATTGGACGATGGTGGAGAGGGAGGAGGTGTAACGCTGTAGAAAACGGATGTGATCCTCTATGAGCGAGAGCTGCTCCAGCTCAGCATGTCTCCTCCTCAGTTCAGTGAGTTCCTGCTCCACACGCCTCCTCAGTTCTTCAACACAACTCACTTCACGTTCCTGCTGGTCTTTGATCACCTGCCTCACCTCGGATCGTCTTTTCTCCATGGAAGAGATGAGCTCAGTAAAGATGGTGTCACTGTCCTCCACTGCTCTGTCAGCACAGCGCTTGATGGACTCCACCTCCTGGTGAAGAACCTTCACGTCTTTCTCTCTCTCCTGGATTCTCTGCTGGATGTTCTGCTGACTTATATCCATCTCTTTCTGTCTCTCGGCCCGCTCTGCTGCGGCCAAGGTCGTATCGTGACCTCTGTGTTCTACCATGGAGCACAGATAACAGATGCACTGTTGATCGGTGCGACAGAAAATGTCATTCACTTTGTTGTGACGAGAGCAGATGTTCTCCTGAAGCTGGCCGGAGGCTTGGACCAGCTGGTGTTTCTTAAAGGCAGGAGACTGATAGTGAGGCTGGAGGTGAGTGTCACAGTAAGAGACCAGACACTGAAGACAAGTCTTCACAGCTTTCAGTCTCCTCCCAGTGCAGACATCACAGGACACATCTCCAGGTCCAGCGTAGCAGTGATCAGGAGGAGCAGCTTGGAGTCCTAGTGATAGATTGATACAGCATGCATTTATCAATATGGCTGAAGTATATGACCCCCCTTTGTTCCCCATCGTTGGTTCTTTGTTTTGCCTGCTCGTTACGTCTGTTATGAAGCCGAGTGATTATGTGTGTCTGACACTTGTTCTGGATGGAATCGATCACGGTGGACTGATTTAATAGTGCTGGCAAAGTGTTAATAAAAACTAAAGTAAGATCATCAGTGTGTAAAAGTAATAAACACCATTGCTATAAAACTGCCAATCATTGACCTAAGTGAGGATACAGTGGAGAGACATGCAGAGATGTTAATAAGTACATTTATTTAAGTACTGTACTACAGTATAAGTACCATTTTTAGTTATTGGTACTTCACTTGAGTAATTCCAATTTTCAATACTTTTACTTCTACTAAACTAAATCTCATGCAAATATTACAATTACATGAAAACTTAAGTTCGTAGTCACTTTGTAGAACTTGATTATTATAAAACAAATGAACAACTGTCCTCATATACTCCTTGTACTGTACCTACATTTCAGCCATTTGAATAGCAGATCTACAATCTCACAATGTGTTGTGAGATTGTTTATTTTGTATAAAGTGGTAAATGTGGTAAATAGTCTTTGTATTGGACTAAAATATACATTCATGAATCCACTTGTTGATGTACTGTAGGTCTTTGAGTATACACATAGTGCATAGAAAAGCGCTATAAAAATGCAATCTATTATTATTATTATTATTACCCTTATTATTATTTAGCAATTATTTTTAAATAGGTTTTTATACTGTCATGTTGAATCAGTAATGGTGACAGACCTACTGTAGTCCTAGACCAGTTGGTGTGTTTATGCTTTTGTTCTGGGTAAAGTCCAAGCCACAATGATGACTCATATGTCATAATATGACATACAATAAATATTCACCACTAAACCCCTTAACCCTAAAATTAATTGCATTGTTTTACTACTCAAAAATCATTTCCAAATTCTTAAAGACCCCGTAAAGCAAAAAAATGTATGATACAAAATGTATTCCCAGTTTGTCACACCACAGAGTAATGTATTATAGCCCCACAGACCAAATATTTATGATTGAAAAAGTCGCTATGTTTCAGAAATGATGTTTAAACATGTGTGAAATACAATGGAAAAAATTCTGGCCTGATTCTCCAGGACTGTAGGGGCGTGGCCAGTGCTGTAAGCTCATTAGCATATTCATGAGCGTTATGCTAATTAGCATATCTCGCCGTCCAAACAGCCTAACTGTCTGTCAACAACAAGCCAGTACTACAGCGCGCTAACTTTACTAGCGTTGCGTGTGTGTGTGTGTGTGTGTGTGTGTGTGTGTGTGTGTGTGTGTGTGTGTGTGCGCGCGCGCGCTACAGCGGTCCCATCATGGTCCCATAGCCTGTAGGGACGGCCACGGTCCCTACAGCCTATGGGACAGGAGTTACGACAACTCCGTTCACTTCATGGGGTTAGTCCAATGGCGGCTCTTTTATTTTGCTGCCCTCATTGAAAACAATGCATTTCCATCTCCAGTGTGTCCCTATTCGGGCTGCATGAACAGCGCTGCAGCCTAAGTCTATGGCTGCAGCACTCAGTTTGTGACCCCTCGATGTCGCAACTCATCTACTAGATAGCTCTGATAGTACGCAGCGGGGCTGACAGGCAGTGTTGCCAACTTGGCGCATTTGTCACTATATTTAGTTTTTTTTTCCCCAGACGCCACTAGCGCCAATATTAATGAGAAAACTCCTGGCGGAAAATCCAAGTGCTTTTTTGGTATGAAAATGGTTGAAAACCCACTGCTCTATCGCATTCTAGTGCAGTTTGGAAGTGCCACTAGTGCATTTTGGATTTTGGCAGTTGGCAATACTGCTGACAGGCAGCAGCAGCAGTTAGATAGTCCTTGAATGTGAAAACGTTGCCAAGCTCTCCATCGACCGTTACTAAAAACACTCAGTAGTTTTCAGCTGTCATCCACAAAATCGCGCATCGAGAGCAAACAAATGTCAGTGCTTGTCAGCCTACAGGCAAAACACACTGTAGTAACTACGCTTTCTTGTATATATCTATGGTAGCTACTAGCTAGCTAGCTATCAACCAACACCACCACCACCAGCAGCTCCGCTCCGCTGTGAAGAAGAGGGGGCGGGGCTTCGGCTTCTAACTGACTATATGGAATATGATTTGTAGTACTGTAGGCTCATTAGCATAATTCGTCATGACTACGTCATCAAGACGAATTATGCTAATGAGACCAAACCTACCCATGAGATTAACCAAAACACATAAAGTGGTCCTATTCTACAATGCTGTAAAATAAAGTTTTAGTTTTTTGTCCAGGGGTATAAAAATGACTTTTGTACATGATTTTCATGTCTACAAGAAAAAGTCTGAATTTGGTTTACGGGGTCTTTAAAATAGACATTTCCTGTGCTCTAATACTCTACTGGACATGGCTGGCCTCGGTACTCCACATATGTGGATTTGACACTTTATTTTCCTGGCCAGAGAGAGAGAGAGAGAGAGAGGGAGAGAGGGAGAGAGAGGAGCCAATAACAACATTACAGGTCATGTGACCCATGCAGCACTCGAGACTGAGAGTGACACGCTGTAGATTTACTTGAGTAAATATACTTAGTTACTTCTTGTAAATATTTAGTCTCCCGGGTGATTCAGATTCTGACAGTGAGGCAACTTGAAGCTCTCACCTGTCTTCTTCAGGCTCTCCACCACCTCAGCCAACATGGTGTTTCTCTTCAGAACAGGTCTTGGGATGAAGTTTTGTCTGCATTGTGGACAGCTGAACCTCCCTCTCTGGTCGTCCTGGTTCCAGAATCCCTCGATACACGTCCTGCAGTAGCTGTGTCCACAGGGAACAGTCACTGGATCCTTCAGTAGATCCAGACAAATGGAACAACTCAACTGTTCCTGATCCACTCCTGCTGCTGCCATTTTAGTACGACTGACTGTATGTCTGACTGACTGACTGACTGTCTGACTGAATGACTGACTGAGTTCACAGTAGGTTGGTTAAATGTCCTCAAAGGTATCTGGTTGGCCCCTGAGAGGTCACATGAGACAAGAGCTCCTTTCTCATTGGTTCATATGGACAAAGCCACCTGGTACCCTCTGCCCTGTATTTTATTGGTCTGATTGACAGGAACCTGCTGACACTCTGAGGTTCAAGGTTCAACTTTATTACCTTGAGTTCAGCACGTACCTGAGGTTATAACTATGATTAAACTTTATACTGAGGAGGTGTTCAGATAGATTGAAATAATAGTATATGACAAATTCAGCTGCGGTTCAATGTTCCACGACATGGAACTAACTTTTATCGGCCCTAAAACATCAATTGGAAGTCTGTAATACGGAAATGCTGTTCGTTGTTTCCACCAGGCCGAAGGCATGTAGAGAGTATGTTTTGAACTCTGTCCGTCCGTCTGTTACCAACTAATCTCCAGCACTCCAACACTCCCTGGATGTCATCGATGAACCTCTGCCCCAGATTTTCCAGCACGGCCAGTTATAGAACCACCAGGAAGCTGACTTTTGTGAAACATATTTTTGCTTATTAAGCCGATCCTTGACAAGGCATGTTGTCTGGGAGCCGACTGTCTAACACAATTGCATTCCTCGATCAGCGTGGCCAGTTGTCCGCCTTGTTTTAAGCCCTGTGTCAGTGTGGCAGCGTGCTGGAGCTCAGGTTATGTTTAGGATTAGAGGAGACGAGTATATTGACCAAAACAAGCCAACATGCCTGGTCGAGGAACTCCAGTTAATAAACTAGGAATACTTGCTTGATTTTCGGTAGAATCCGCTGTCCTAGTGGTCAGTTTGGAATGTGTGCGTTTGTGTGTGTGCGTTTGTGTGTATGCGTGCATGCACAGACTGCGCACGTGTGTGTGCACTTGAATATATCAGTAATGCATATTGCAAAGCCCTTTGGATAAATAGCTAGAATACACAACGTTTTATTTTGCACCCACATGCATGCGTGTTGGGTCTTGCCCTAATTGTGGGGACATCAACATTTTACAACAGCAATTCATACTCACATTTACCAGCATATTATATAACCGTAAATAAAACAAGCATTTCCCTTGTGAGGTTCCAGGAAAATGGCCCTCTATTCCCCTAATTCTACTACAGCACTTATGTGGACAATTGGCCCTCAACGCAGAGTAGCACACACACACACACACACACACACACACACACACACACACACACACACACACACACACACACACACACACACACACACACACACACACACACACACACACACACACACACACGCCCACCTACTTGTTGGCATGGTGTCAGGTCTCTCTCATGTGGGATTGGTAGTCGGCTCCAACGGTGTTGCGCGCAGCACGGCAGGCAGCCAATTAACAGCAGCCAGAGGCGGGACCTCCCGCTGCTTTTATGGCTCCCGACCAATTAGAGCGCCTGATTTATACCTGCAATAACTCCTAGGCTGAGAGAGACTGGCATCCATTCAAAGAGGCAAGCAGGTATATGGGCTACGATGCGCGTGCACATGCCACACACACACACACACACACATGTACACGCAAAGAGTTAAACCACTTTTATCCTGGAATCCATGTTTTTGCGAATGTTATTATTAAAAAAAATGCAACTACCCACTGACAATGCTTTGCATGACTTATGTGAATGTTTTATAGTTTTAAACCAGTACACTACTATGATCCTCACTGTTATTTTGCACCAATAGAGAGCTGCGGCCCCGTCCCCCGTCACTGATTCTGGAATAGAATTTCCCGTTCATTTTCCTCATAGACTTTTCAAGAATGATTTATATGAAGGCGAATACACAGAGAGAGAACGAAGCTAACTCGTGATCGTTACAAATCATGACAACATAATATTTTGGGCCAATCAAGTGATTCATAGAAGAAAAACAAAAAAAGGGATGTATCTTTTCTTCTTTTTCTTTTTTTTTTCTTCTTACTGATTATTTGATCGGACCAAAATTTGTTGTCATGATTTGTCAAGACCGGAGTTGTCTTCATCCACGGCTAATCGTCTTTATATAAATACTTTTTGATAAGTGTGGGGGGGAAATTGAATGTGGAATTCACTTCCGAAACAAGCACTGTGACATCATTGCAGAGCTCCACAGTTCTCAATCTTTCAGCGGGAAAGTCTGTTCCAACTCTATGGACATCTGCTTGTCGGCTACATTGATACTGTATGTGTAATTAATGCAATTGCTGGAAGGACAGTTACACTTGCAAAAAAAAAAAACAAGCCAGTTGAAAACAAATGAATTCTCTCCTGAACTTGGAACGTATCATTCCATGTGACCAGTTGAAAAGATTTCTAGTATGTATTTAGTTAATTTGTTTTTGTAAAAGGCACACCTGTGTTCTACAGCAACATTCTACATGTGTATTTAAATGCAGTTTTAGTTCAGTAACCCCCTTGATCTCAAATTGATTGAGCAGTACCATCACTGCAAATACAAGATGGTTTTATTGTTTGATCTTGTAATGATGATTTGCATGCTGTGTTTGCTTGTATTTCACGACTAGGGCTAACAATCTAATATATGTCTGTTTATCTGAGAGGTACAGCCCATATTTAATGAACACAATAGAAGCAATGTCATAAAATATTGCTAATTCCATCCATAGCCCCCCAAACAGAAAATGGGTGACAACACAAAGAAGATACTTTGGTATCTTTGACACCTGATCTCAGATAAACATCAATCATTCTAGGTCAGTGGGTCTCAGCCTTTTTGAGATCTAAGATATGTGACTCCAAAGGAAACCACTGCATCGCTGAGTTCAGCGTGAGACATTTTAAGTACTGAAGAACAGCAGAGATCATGAACGATACGATCTGCATCAAAGCATTCTCCTCATTAGTGCCATCCAATAGAGTCCTTGCGGGTCGCCACAATCCTTCAGCTCACGTGCTGTGTTGAGAACAGCAGCGACCTGCCTTGATGACCACGGTGGACTATTATTCCGTAGTGGACGACTTACTGGACTGCTTCGCTTTTAAGAAATTTAAACATCTTCGCGCACAGTGGAAGTTCACGTCATCCAACATGGCAACCCGCAAAACCTCACGTGGACAAACAGCTCATTATACCGCTCCACACTCCAGTTGAAAGAGCAGCACTGCGTGTGTGTGTGTGTGTGTGTGTGTGTGTGTGTGTGTGTGTGTGTGAGAGAGAGAGAGAGAGAGAGAGAGAGGCACACAAATCAGGTGGATGCCAGTGTCATTTGGTATGACGGTGCAGACGATTGTCTTTGATTAAGACACACTACCCACAGAGGCAGCAGTCATCAGAGAGGCCGATAGAGAGAGCAGGAAGGAACGTCAGTGCAGTCACTCCGTGCTGCATTTTGAGCTCTCTAGAATTATTTAGACTTTGTTCTTTGAAGAGTTTGGAATGAGTTTTTTTAAACAAAGCAAAAGAGTACACTATGTTTTATTTCTAGCTCACCTTTCACACACGTTTCATCAGTTACCTTTTTGAGAGAGCCATGAACACCACATATTTTTAAGTGATATTCTGTGCGAGCCATAGATTTTTTAAAACCTAAAATACAAGTAAATGTCTGCATGTTATGTAATCTCAACACTTTTAAACAATATGTTTCAGTTATTTTTAATAACATTGTTATGCTGTTGCTAATCATTGATTAGCAGTATTTCTTTTTTTAATTATTGTATTTGTTGATTCCACCCCACACACATACATACTGTGACAACACACAGGCACTGCTGATCTTTTTTACAGAGGCATTTTATGTAATTTCAACACTTAAGTCTGAGTTAGTTTTAATAACATTGTTATGCTGTTGCTATTTTATCATTGCAAATTCCTCTGGCCATTGCTGCTGAAAAGTACGAAACTCCTCGTCCTTTTTTTGTCTTTTAGCCATCTTCTCAAAAGGGTTTTGTTTGGTTAACGTGATTAGTTTATCGTACAGAACTTCTTGCACATGTGCACATCGGCCTCTATTTTTGACAGCAGAGCAAAATACATCAAACAGTGACTGAGTCTGCCTCACCCGCGCTGCCTGTAGATAAATAGATTGTATACACAACAAGTGTATGTTTGCCATTTTCCCACTGAAATGACTGCAAACTGGCTTTCTAGACGCCGGTGACCGGCGCTGTTTCGCTCATATGCAAACGAGTCTAATGACACTTTTTAATATAAATAAAGATTTGTCTGCGAGCCAGATGGAGCCATCAAAAGAGCCACATCTGGCTCCCGAGCCATAGGTTCCCTACCCCTGCTCTAGATATCAGTATTTGGTTTCTGTATAGGATTGGAAATGATAAAATATCAGGCCATCCCTAGTTATCCACGATGCAAAGCGCTTTATAAATGCACCATTTATTAGAGGCAGAATGACCAATTTAGTATAATTTCATCTGTGCATTGTTCACCCCTGGGTGGGTGCTATTGACCTAGAATGATAGTATGATTCATTTTCACACATGTACATTTACAGTATGAACACGTGTGGACGCATGCAAGCATTCTGTTAGCCACCGGAATCCTAAATAGAACCACAGCGGCAGTACAGAATAGATACAGTATGCTTTATGCTATCCCTGGGAACACGTCTACGCACACGCAACACGCACTTGCACACACGCATGCACACACATACGCACGCACATACACGTGCGCGCACAGGCAGGTAGCCTGTCTCCCATGCCAAGCAGAGGATTATAGCCTAAGTCGTAAGCTTACCTGTAGAGAATGTAATATAGAAGCATGTAGTACACATGCTGAAACATGCACACACCCGCGCACACACGCACACACACTGGGACATGTCGGCAAGAAAACTCAGACAACTTTTTTATAGATTTTTTCCTTTTTTAAAGACAGACAGACAGACAGACAGACAGACAGACAGACAGACAGACAGACAGAGAGAGAGAGAGAGAGAGAGAGAGAGAGAGAGAGAGAGAGAGAGAGAGAGAGAGAGAGAGAGAGAGAGAGAGAGAGAGAGAGAGAGAGAGAGAGAGAGAGAGAGAGAGAGTGAGAGTCAGAGGATTTCGGCATGGAATCTTTCCACCTTCAAATGACCGTCAGTACTCTTCGTTTTTTACAGAGCCTTTTGTCATTGAATTCTTTTTCTATATTATTTTGTCATGTCATATGAAAGCATAGCTTCAAATTGACATATTGGTTCCATTGGTTTCTTAGTTTGTCCCACCATTTTGGATCAGACTAGGGTGACCAGATGTCCCCCTAGTCCCGCTTTCAAGCGTCCCACAAATAGAGGCTACTCTGTCCCACATTGTGACTGACAAATAAAAGCAGCAGTGTTCAAATGCCCTAATATGGTGTAGTGATAAGTGTTGTATACGTATTTCCACCATGGTGTCATTTACACATTCATCCAGAGTGGCCATGTTGTCTTAAAACACGTTGTGTAGAACAATTGTGTAGAATGTTTTTCACATGTTCGTGAGAGTGTAAAATGTACAAGAGTTGCAAAGATCCATTTGGCTATGAACTGTCAAAACTACTGATGTATCGTGATATATATATATATATATATCCAATCACTGTTAAAATGTTACAACCCTACTTCATATGCATGTAGCAAAGGATACTTAATCAGAAAAAGGTCTTCAGAAAGGTTATGTCAGGTATTCTCAAATACAACCTCAGGCATCAATACAAACAGACGGTATACACATTACGTATATATTTCCACGTTTGGGACTTTTAATATCTCTTCTCCTCGGCCCCTTTTAATTTTATTCATCGCCACGATAATCTCTTCGCTGAAAATAGCCGATCTACAATCTCACAACGTGTCGTGCTGCAATGCGTTAAGAGTTTGTTGATCAGTTCTTTTTGCCGAACGTTCGCCTTTATTGCAACAACACACCATGCAGGAAACCATAGCATAGTTGGAGCAGCTGGGGGAAGCTGGAAGTGAATTTCCCCTTGTGAGGGAGTTCTTGTTTTCAGGACGCTGAAAATTTTAAGGGTGCCAACTGGAACCGAAACTGGATCTTCGGAGTGATTCCACATGGAAGAACCACTTTTGGTTCCAGAAAGAACCCTATATATACTTCAAACACCGATGCCCCCCCCCCCCCCCCAGCCACACACGCACACACAAACAAACAAACAAACACACGCTCAACTCTGCAGTGTTGTTAAAGAGATGGATCAGAAGTTAACTTGTATGAAATACATGCCGTTAAAGGACAACTTCATTCATTTCTTTTTTTTCAACCAAGGTTCATGTTTTAAGTTGTTATTAGAGAAAGTAAAGGATGGGTGTTAATTTGTTTACATTCCTTGCTTTCTTTATTTTTAGGGATTTTAGCTCGGGGAGGGGGCATTCAAACATGGTCCTAAATACATTTTTGTTTAAAGCAATTTATTATTTTATTATCCACTACAGTCCTAACTAGAAAAGTGCCCTTCTGGGCACAGGTCTCCACCAGGCCAGGACAGGTTGTGGTCTCCTGGTGGCGCTATAATAGGCCAATGTAAAAAGGGTACCATTTATTCTTATGACTTCAGCATTTGGATGATTTGAGGCATTTTGTCCAAAAATGTGTTTTGCAAATGTCCACCTGTTGGTGGCGCTATAACAAGCCATTGTGAAAAGAGTGGAATGTTATTCTCAGCCTAGTATTTTAGTGTGTTGAAGATTTTATGTAAATTGCCTGCTGTGTTCATCATCTTTACAAAATCGGCCTCCTGGTGGCGCTATGGCATGTCATTGTGAAACATTTGGAGCAGAGGTTGATGGTTGGTATCTAGGGAGTGTGTGTGCAAAATTTTGCACCAATTGGGTTAACGGTTTGGGAGATTAGCTGGTAACAGACGAGGACACACACACATTTTTGCACAAAAATGGCAAGAATCGGTTTCCTGGTGGCGCTATAACAGACCGTTGTGGAAAATTTGGATCAGAGGTTCATGGTTGGCATCCAGGGAGTTTGTGTGCAAATTGTGGCATCGATTGGGTTAACGGTTTGGGAGATTAGCTGTTAACAGACGGACGCACACACAGATTTTTGCCAAAAAAATGCAAGCATCTGCCTCCTGGTGGCGCTATGATGGCCTCTTCTGGACAATTTGGAGTAGAGATTCATCGTTGGCATCCAGGGAGTGTGTGTGCAAATTGCGGCATCGATTGGGTTAACGGTTTGGGAGATTAGCTGGTAACAGACGGACATACACACGGATTTTTGCAAAAAGATGGCAAAAATCGGCCTCCTGGTGGCGCTATAACATGCCGTTGTGGAAACTTTGGGGCAGAGGTTCATGGTTTGCATCCAGGGAGTGTGTGTGCAAATTGTGATGTCAATCGGGTTAACAGTTTGGGAGATAAGCTGGTAACAAACAGACACACACACAATTTTTTGTAAAAAGATGCCACAAATCGGCCTCCTGGTGGCGCTATAACATGCCGTTGTGGAAAACTTGGTGCAGAGGTTCATGGTTGGCATCCAGGGAATGTGTGTGCAAATTGTGGCGTCGATCGGGTTAACGGTTTGGGAGATTAGCTGGTAACAGACGGACGCACACACAGATTTTTGCCAAAAAAATGCAAGCATCTGCCTCCTGGTGGCGCTATGATGGGCTCTTCTGGAAAATTTGGTGTAGAGATTCATCGTTGGCATCCAGGGAGTGTGTGTGCAAATTGTGGCATCGATTGGGTTAACGGTTTGGGAGATTAGCTGGTAACGGACGGACACACACACAGATTTTTGCAAAAAGATGGCAAAAATCGGCCTCCTGGTGGCGCTATAACACGCCGTTGTGGAAACTTTGGGGCAGAGGTTCATGGTTGGCATCCAGGGAGTGTGTGTGCAAATTGTGGTGTCGATCGGGTTAACTGTTTGGGAGATACGCTGGTAACAGACAGACACACACACATTTTTTTGTAAAAAGATGCCACAAATCGGCCTCCTGGTGGCGCTATAACATGCCATTGTGGACAACTTGGGGCAGAGGTTCATGGTTGGCATCCAGGGAGTGTGTGTGCAAATTGTGGCATCGATTGGGTTAACGGTTTGGGAGATTAGCTGGTAACAGACGGACGCACACACAGATTTTTGCCAAAAAAAATGCAAGCATCTGCCTCCTGGTGGCGCTATGATGGGCTCTTCTGGAAAATTTGGTGTAGAGATTCATCGTTGGCATCCAGGGAGTGTGTGTGCAAATTGTGGCATCGATTGGGTTAACGGTTTGGGAGATTAGCTGGTAACGGACACACACACACACAGATTTTTGCAAAAAGATGGCAAAAATCGGCCTCCTGGTGGCGCTATAACACGCCGTTGTGGAAACTTTGGGGCAGAGGTTCATGGTTGGCATCCAGGGAGTGTGTGTGCAAATTGTGGTGTCGATCGGGTTAACTGTTTGGGAGATACGCTGGTAACAGACAGACACACACACATTTTTTTGTAAAAAGATGCCACAAATCGGCCTCCTGGTGGCGCTATAACATGCCATTGTGGACAACTTGGGGCAGAGGTTCATGGTTGGCATCCAGGGAGTGTGTGTGCAAATTGTGGCATCGATTGGGTTAACGGTTTGGGAGATTAGCTGGTAACAGACGGACGCACACACAGATTTTTGCCAAAAAAAATGCAAGCATCTGCCTCCTGGTGGCGCTATGATGGGCTCTTCTGGAAAATTTGGTGTAGAGATTCATCGTTGGCATCCAGGGAGTGTGTGTGCAAATTTTGGCATCGATCGGGTTAACGGCGCCGGAGATTACCTGGTAACAGACGGACTGACACACACACACACACACGGACGGAGGGCAAAACATATTCTCCACCATGCCTCCGGCCTGGTGGAGACTCTTCACTTAAAGTGTAGGTAACCTGCAAAAAACTCTCAAAACTGTTGACACATGTCCCTCAAAAATAACCTAAGTATCCCAATGATATATTTAACCCATTGTAGACTATCCCGATTCTAAAAATGTCTCTGAAATACTAACCTAACTGTACTGGAAAACTTCAAATTAATGTTTAACATCGCCAAATTACATATGTTGGCCATGATGATCTACTGAACGTGACAAACATGCCATATTGAGCCTCTGGGTCAGGCACACATATGGAGTGTATAAAATGTAGTGTGGTGTGCTGTCTCCTTCACATTCAGTAGATCCTGTGAACTTCTCTGGCCGCTTATAATCCTGCGATTTATTAGGACCATGTTCGAATGCCCTACAGAAACTACAGAAAGCAAGGAAGGAATGTAAAACAATTAACACCCATCTTTTACTTTCTCTAATAACAACCTAGAACTTGAACATTGGTTCAAAAAAGCAAAAACAAAACAAAGTTGTCCTTTAATATAGTGGTGTCAACTGTATCAATTGATGTCCAGAGTCCTGTAGTGAGAGTTCTGCTCTGGTTTTGGAGAAATATGAAGTAGTTTCGGTCATTTTGTGGAGGTCACCGGCTGCACCACGCAGTAAAAGTAAATGAATCTAAAAAAGTTCCAAAAATCCTAACTATGCCCTTAAGTGTAACACTGTGAAAGTTGAGCCATAAGGCAGTCTCGTCTGATTGTGTGGTTCAAGACCCTCTCAGAATACATTTTTTTGTGTTAAAGGTAGGGGAAGTGATTTGAAATTCATGGTGTAGTACCAGCCTGGTGCACTAGGGGCGCCCAAGAGTAGTTACACTATATGTGAACCTGCTGCTCGATCCTGATTGGAGGAGAATTCACCGTCCACCTGGGGAACTTTTATTAGCTCCTCTGCTAACGTGGGGGAGGGGGAAACTCCATATATGGTCTGCACACCTTATAATAGAGCATTTTAACAGAAAAAAAATCTTTTTGGGGGTGATATCTGACAAAAGTGAAATCACTTCCCCTACCTTTACATACAGTAACCATGCCAACATACATTGTTGGGTTTGCTTTGGTGTTGCCCAAGTGCACATTTGAGTGTGCTTGGGCAACACCAAACTTTCATGTATTATTATAATTTATTCTTTTTTGATAACCATTGTTCAGTAAAAAATATAAATTAGGGAGAGCTGCCTGACTGTTATGGTGTAGTAGAATCCAACCATGGCTCAAATACATCCACTACCTCTCATCTCTGTTTTTCCTTTAACCTACCGTAGGCAGGGGCGTATCCAGAGAATTTTTACTGGGGTGGCCAAGATGACACACAAATATAATCTGGGGTGGCCATGGAATCATGGAATTATATACACATACGGGGGTCTGGGGGTCCTCCCACGCAGAAAATGTATTTCTTCAGTGCTATTTCCTGCATTTTAAAGGAAAGCACATTGCTGGTACAGGCTGTAGCAGCTGACTCTGACTCTTCACTTAAAGTGTAGGTAACCTGCAAAAAACTCTCAAAAGTGTTGACACATGTCCCTCAAAAATAGCCTAAGTATCCCAATGATATATTTAAAATGCCTGATGCGGCCATACACATCTCACATTTGAGGTTTATAAAAATAAAATTACTACATCTGCCACTTTGGGAAATGTAGTTCTGAATCTGTTGATGTCGCGGGTGTATGACGACAATAGGAGATCTTGTTGCAATGCTAACTCCGATGGACACGCCCTTCTCCTCGTCAGCACGGTAGCGCCCCAGCAACGCAGATGTGCTTATTGAGTATAGACAGAATCAGCGTGGAGTCTAGACTATTTATAGCGCTCAGTTCTTGGAACAACTTTTCGGTCGTCTACAACTTTTTCGGTGGGTGCAGCAATATAGGTGGGAAGGGAATTCCGATACACGTTTGGCCAGTGGAAATCTGGCATGGCCTCAAAGCCACATTTGAAAAGGGATGCTGCACATTTGAAAAGGGACCTGTCCGACCTGGCATACTGAGCGTGGATGTTTTTAGGCAGTGTACTCCTAGTACGCAGGCAGCAGTGTGCGTAAAACTCGGAAACAATGCTACTGCCCGGACATGAGATTGTGAAAGAGATTGTAAAAGCGAAGCTGCTGCTGATCCCCGAGAGGATCAGTATCAGTGGGTAGACGCAGCGGTGGTCTGCTGGCTCGTTCGGTTATTTACGTACGAGCATGTTTACCAAGATTACTCTCTCCTTCACAAATACTCCTGTTTTTAATGTTATCGTCATGGTTCTATCCCAGCATAAAGCACAGTTGCTGCTAACGTAATGTCCATAATCCATCCACCGAGTCCCCTCGCATTCCAGCGGCAGAAAACAACTAAACGTTGGCTTGGTGCTGGTGGAGAACTCCAGTTTGTCTCCATTCAGGCAGCTCGAGCGCTCAGTTTCCGACTCCGCAATGTCGCAAGTCTTGTACTAGATGGCTCTGAGCCACTAGTCAGCTGGAGTGAGGCACGCCCCTCGCGACTGCAGTGTGTAGAACACATAGCCACATACGCTAGCTCTGTTTCAACATGGATATTGCAAAAACGGTCTGAGAGACTGTCTGAGTAAAAACAACGTGTGGTGGCCGTGTGGTCCCCGGTCACGATCATTAACAGAGTGATGTATGTACTCCGTTACGAGAGTGTTTAATATGGTAATTCCCATGGCCACTCTTCTATGCAAGTCTATGCAAGTCAATGGGAACCCGATGAGATGTTCTCCTAATGACGCGCCATATCAACTCGTAACTTTCCGGCGTGATTGGCCAGTGCTTCGGGGGTTGGACCACCTTTCTTCTGATAGCCCCCAGAGCAAATACACACCAAGTATTGTTGTATTGGCAAATGTGTTTGTAATTATGACACAATTTGATTGGGAAAAGTAGTGCAAAACAGGTTACTTACACTTTAAAATTTAGGGTTACAAGTAGGCGACCAGATTCAAACTCACCAATGTGGGATAAAGAGTGTGTACATATGAAGTGTTGTCACACAAAATAAAACAAACATTTCTACAGTATAATAGCATTCCTATTCCTTCCTTCCTCTTCATATACCACTGTGCTATCTGTTTCATTCAGTAGAACATAGGACTATAAAGATAATAACTGTAATTGAACACTATTATATTAACTATTTACTGGACAATACAAACTACAAACAATACACCTGGACAAAATGGACCAGCCAACCCAACAGCAAAGGGCTCTAATTTGACTATGATGGCATGAATTACAACCAATAAGGAACCAATACTGAAACATTTACTTTATCAATGTAT
Organism: Benthosema pterotum; assembly: GCA_039105355.1. NCBI lineage: Eukaryota > Metazoa > Chordata > Actinopteri > Myctophiformes > Myctophidae > Benthosema > Benthosema pterotum. The sequence continues at coordinate 42,276,355 of CM076973.1, read as the reverse complement.
ATTCCTCCTAATTACAGCAATTTTGAACTTATACAGCCACGACAAAGTACTACCATAAAATAAATAAAATGAAAAATATAGTTTGTCAGTGTCACTGAGAAACTAGTCTTGCAAACATGACACTAGAGTAGACCATCAGAATCGCCACTTAACTAGCAGCATTGATTTCCCAATAGTTGTCATGTTTTACACGTGTCTAAAAAGGCTTTTATTTGTTTGCGCTATCCTCTTTGAAAACTATAGCCCCGTTGTGCGATCTCTCATCTTCGATGGCAATGCTGTCTGCAGTGGTCGCGCAACGGAAAATACTATTCTTCAGCACGTTCGGTTTCTGACCCCCCAATGTCGCAACTCTGCTAGATGGCATGATTCTACCCAGCGCAGCCTGGGTAGAGTAGCTATGTAAGCCTGGAGTACAGACAGAGCAAGGCAAACACCGTTCACTTCATGGTACAAGGGGGACAACAAACAGCTCATTTGAGGCTACTCACCACAGCTCGACGTGCTGCCTTATAAGCCATGCATCCGCCCGTATCGGGCTATAGAAAACGGCTCTGCTGTCATTATTTATCAAACCGAACGCAGTCCTTGGTAAAAAGGCAAAGTTTTCTTTTCCCTACGTGTGTTGGTAAACAAAGAGCGGTGGACGCCATGACAGGATCTCGCCCGTACTGCAGCCAATGGCGTCATTGCATTTCGACAGATTGACAAACTGCACGGGGGGAGGGGCGTGTTTCAGTGTGCATATCCGCTTCCTCTTTGCTATTCTGTGCAAATGGCAAAGCCAGTAGGCGGGCTTTAAACAGGATCTCAGCAATCAGCAGTCAATAGTAATCGAGGTTGCCAGATCTTTCGCGATAAATAAGCAAATAGGGGACTAGTTTGTTGTTGAGTTGACGAACTTGATTGGATTGATTATCTGATAATTATCTATCAGGTTGTTGTTGTTATTATTATTATTATCATTACCCTTTATTATTTCATTATTATTACCCTTATTATAATTATATATTCATCATTTTTTTAATGAAAGATTTTATTAATTACTTGTCGAATCTAGGGTGGCCCCTGGGGTGGCAAAGGGCTTTCCAGAGGTGGCCCAGGCCACCCCAGGCCACCCCTTAGAATCGCCAGTGACCGTAGGATATGACAGGAGTGTGTGTATGTGTGCATGTCTATGCAGGTGTGTGCGTGTGTGCATGCGTGCATGCTGTGTTGTGTGTTGAGAGCATGATGACAGTATTATGCCGGCTCTTGCTGTGACGTTGCATTTTAAACAGAGGAGCCATCAATAAATAATGGCATCCTAGGAAGACGCTATAATGAACACCAGCACACACGCACGTGCACGTACATGCGCATGCACACATGCAAACGCACGCAACACACACACGCACACACACACACACACACACACACACACACACACACACACACACACACACACACACACACACCAAACTCCTGCATGAAACATCACCATATCTGAGTGAAAATGCCCTGGCGTGTTCTCTCTCTCTCTCACACACACGCACACACACACACACGCACACGCGCCCACGTGCATACACACACACACACACACACACACACACACACCACACACACACACACACACACACACACACACACACACACACACACACACACACACACACACACACACAGTAGGTTTTGCACAGGTTTCTCTTACTATGCTTATGAGGACATCATTTCAGAACTGCAATTTTAATAAATGCATTTTAACATTAAGCCTAAAGCCATTTCATACAGCCCTGATATACGTGACTAAAGTTAATAGTTAACATTTTTTAGTATTATTAGTTTTTGTAAAGTGAAACATATACTGTATACAAAAGATATATAATCGTGTGATGCATAAGGATTGTATATGACATTACAAAAATATATAACATCCATAGTAGTGGCTTGTATGAAAGGTGTCACTTTCAAGAGTTCACATATGACATTTTTTCCATATGGGTAGAATGCAACTATGAAACCTGTTTAACTCAGTTGCATGCTGTACCCAGATATCACGAATAATGTGTCCATTTTATAGAATAGGTCAGCTCCATATTATGGCCACTGGGCAGGGGGCCCACATGTCCACGGCACGCGGGCAGAGAGAGGCCTTTTTGTAGCAGTTCTGGACAGCTGTGCGTCCAACCGACCAGCTTGGCACCAGGCAGTGCAGTCCCACAGTGGGGGGACTGTGTGTGTTGAATCTGGAAGGCTGACATGGGGCTACCGGTTCCCCAGTTATGAGGGTTACACCCAGACAGGAAGATCCATCTAGTTTCTTACTATAGTACAAGCAATCTAAGGTTTAACCTCAAACAAATTGCAACAGAAACTCTTCCACCTATTTTTGTTTCCTTAATATGTTAGGAATAACATATCAAAAGTCCTAAGAAATCCAAGTAGGGGAACATAGTGAAAAATGCTGAAATAGATGATGTCACAATTTCCGATTTTCGCCTATTTAAAAATTAGATTTATGTATGTTTTCTTAGCTTGTGTCTAAAGAAAATGTTCAATACTTTGCAGAATTACATAGAAACTATGTCTGATTCAGTGAAATGATTGTTCAAGAGTTTTTTTCATTTATTGCAAAAGGAAAATCTTAATATTAATGCATTTTGTGAGCTAATAAGGGACAAATTTCGTATAGATTATAAAATCAGAAAAATGGTTGCAATAGGGCAAAACAAGTTGCAACAGAAACCCTTTAACTTGTTTTCGTTTCCTTAATGTGTTAGGAATAACATATCAAAAGTCCTAAGAAATCCAAGTAGGGGAACATAGTGAAAAATGCTGAAATAGATGATGTCACAATTTCCGATTTTCGCCCCTGGTGAAAAATAGAATTATGGAGGTTTTCTTAGCTTGTGTCTAAAGAAAAGGTTTAATACTTTACAGAATTACATAGAAAATGTGTGTGATGCACTAAAACAGAGGTTTTCAACCTTTTTGATCCCAGGGCCCACCATTTATTTAGCATTTGAGCCACGGACCACTATTTGATGACATTTTAGCCCCAAAGACCTAAAACTAAAGAATTCTTTTGGTTTTGTTCACAATTCCAGGTTGGATTTTGCAAACAAAACAGTGTAGACTTCTTAATGAAAGAGTGCTAATTCAGAATCAGATGATGAATATTTTAACTCTTGAGTGTGAAAGTGAACACTCTCAAGAGTTTAACCAATTTTCCATCATTTAGCCTGGGGACCACCTGGAACCTTCTCAAGGACCACTGGTGGTCCCCGGACCACTGGTTGAAAACCCCTGCACTAAAATGATTGTCCAAGAGTTTCATTTCATTTTTTGAAAAAGGAAATTCTTAATATTAATGCATTTTGTGAGCTAAAAATGGAGAAATTTCACATATAGCAGAACATGTTTTTGTTTCCTTAATATGTTAGAAATAACACATCAAAAGTCCTAAGAAATCCAAGAAGGGAACATAGTAAAATGCTGAAATAGATGAGGTCAGAAATCCCCATTGATGTGAAATGACATTACATAGAAAGTGTGTCTGATGTAGTAAATTGATTGTCCAAGAGTTCATTTATTTATTTATTTTATTTTGGCAAAGGGAAATTCTTAATATTAATGCATTTTGCGAGTGGAAAAAAGGGACAAATAATACTATAAACATAACTTTAACCTCACAAAACATAAATATATAATATATAAACTATTTTCAACATCTTTATCATCATCACTTTGAACCAGACTTGTGTTTGTGTAACACCCGGGATTCGAAACCGGGTCTCCACCGTGAAAGTCCAATATCTTAACCACTAGACCAAAAGGGACATCCCCTTGGTACGGGGGCAGATACTAGACTTTGGAGGTCATCCCGACAGAGGCTGTAGCCACCAGCTACACTCACCTCCCTATTGACCTCCTTCCACAGGGAAACGCGATCCGGGTCACGGCACCACTGTAACACCCGGGATTCGAACTCAGGTCTCCACCGTGAAAGTCCAACATCTTAACCACTAGACCAAAGGGACATCCCCTTGGTCCGGGGGCAGATACTAGACTTTGGAAGCCATCACGACAGAGGCTGTAGCCACCAGCTACACTTGCACACCCTGTGTCTTTGCAGTTTACACATGCAACAGAGCCCTACTTGGATTTCTTAGGACTTTTGATATGTTATTCCTAACATATTAAGGAAACCAAAACAAGTTAAAGGGTTTCTGTTGCAACTTGTTTTGCCCTATTGCAACCATTTTTCTGATTTTATAATCTATACGAAATTTGTCCCTTATTAGCTCACAAAATGCATTAATATTAAGATTTTCCTTTTGCAATAAATGAAAAAAAACTCTTGAACAATCATTTCACTGAATCAGACATAGTTTCTATGTAATTCTGCAAAGTATTGAACATTTTCTTTAGACACAAGCTAAGAAAACATACATAAATCTAATTTTTAAATAGGCGAAAATCGGAAATTGTGACATCATCTATTTCAGCATTTTTCACTATGTTCCCCTACTTGGATTTCTTAGGACTTTTGATATGTTATTCCTAACATATTAAGGAAACAAAAATAGGTGGAAGAGTTTCTGTTGCAATTTGTTTGAGGTTACCCCCCTTTTTTTCTTAGATTGCCTGTACTACTAGTTGCGGACAGGTTGTGAGCTACAGTACCTTCTGGTCATGACTAGGTTGCTGTCTGACAGATAGACAGACACAAACAATGTAACATTTTTGACCCACATTTAATTGTTTTAAAACTTTAAATTTTTTTAAACCTACAGTATACAGGTATAGCATCCATTTTATGTTGTGAGGACCATGGCAATACTCCTCACAACCTCTATCTTATCTTATGCTGTGGTACAGTCACAGGGACATTTGGTACTCACAAGTATAGAAGCACACACACGCACGCACGCACGCACACACACACACACACACATACACACACACACACACACACACCCTCGCGCACACACACACACACACACGCACGCACGCACGCACGCACGCACGCACGCACGCACGCACGCACGCACGCACGCACGCACGCACACACACACACACACACACACACACACACACACACACACACACACGACACGCACAGCTGTCAGCTTGTTAAGGCTGGGGGGGGGTGTCTTGTAACCCTGCTAGTGGGCTCTAGCATTGTCATTAGAAATTGTGCTGCCGAGATAAGAGCTGTCATGTGAATATACATGGAGAGAGAGAGAGAGAGAGAGAGAGAGAGAGAGAGAGAGAGAGAGAGAGAGAGAGAGAGAGAGAGAGAGAGAGAGAGCATCCTTTAGGCTACAGCTTTCTGGATGTGTTTTGGGGGTTATTTTGATTTTTTTTATATACTTTTCTTCATTTATTTCATATGATTTTGGCCAATTATTTGGAACGTCTATAGCGGCATACAATACACACACACACACACACACACACACACACACACACACACACACACACACACACACACACACACACACACACATTTATATTTGTATTGATGATTCGTAATCGAAATGTTAATTCTATTAGTTGTCAACTAATTAAGCAATTCATTAATTGGATCATCACATAATTTTTGCTAATAATTATCTTTGATGTCGTTTATTCTAATGGTGCTTGTTTTATCGTATGTATTCAGAGTAGCCTGGCTGGTCCACTGTCCTGCGGTGGCTAGGCAATGATTGGCCGCCTGTGGTCCGTCAGTGAAATGTTTCCCCTCGATCAATGCCACAAATAGAGCAATCTTGAACTCGTCTCGAAATCCATTCTCAGATTGCGATGTTTGAAAGGAATGTTGATTTTTAGTGGCTCTTTACTAAATTGCCAATATACTGTACCTCGCTGTCACAATATTAACCGTATTAATGCCGGGACGTAAATCCAATAACAGTAGCATTCAGTATATCAGGCTGTAAGGAGTCCCAACTATAGTTTTGATGTTACATTAAACACTTTTTTATAATTGAACCCCCTCAAGGAGTGTCCGGACCTCACTCTGAGATCCATACAGTATGTACCGGGTTCAGAAAGACCACATAAAGCCCAGTCTCTACTGTGATCGTCATTCAATTCCTCCCCCCGCCAAAAACAAGAAAAAAAGACACGGTGAGTTTTTTGGCGCCTGCTGCTAGAAAGGACGGACACAGCGAAAAAGTCTGGGATTGATTCTTCTGCCTCTTCTGGCCCCTATTATCCCAAACAGCAGCATTGTTAAAAATTCTACATGAGTGGAGCTCACATGGCGAACAATAAGGCAACACTTTGGCTTGCAAGTCTCCGGCGCTGCGTTTATTGACTTCTAAAGATCTCCATCTGGTGGGAGACGAGCGCCCAGAGGACCTTTACGCCATCGATTGATGGCGTTTTTTCTTCTGGAAGGACTCGTTATTATTGCTCCCCGACGGCCCTAGCCGCGGCGGTGAAGTGGTAATCCGTGGTGGGAGAGATGCATCTTTACACTTAGAAAGTAAAGAGTTAGCAAAGTATACTCTGTTTTAAAGGTATAGTACAGAAAATAGACCTTTCAGTAAGCCCCTCCCCAAACTGCTTTGGTGCAATCACAGCTAAGCATAACATGTGATAGACAAACCTCTCCACCAATAGCTTTCCTAAAACATTGTATTTAAAAAAATAAATGCCACACACACATTTTTCCACTGCACTAGGGCATGCCTTGTTGATGGATTTGAACGAGATTTTGAAGGTCTGGTACCAAAAATGAACCAGTATTTATTGTGTAAAGTCCATGATATTTACATTGGAATGAATGAGCCTGGCTGGAAAGTGTCCTAGAGTGGACAAGAGGGCGGGGCTTACCTAAAGGTCTATTGTGCTTGGATTCGAAAAGCAATCTGCATCAACATATAGTTAAGTATAGTAAAACCGGTCAAAATGGAGTTATAAAGTTCAAATATCAGGCTCTGAGATTTAGTAGGGTATTAGTTTAACACAGTGGTTTTCAATCAGTGGTCCAGGGACCTTGAGAGGAATCCAGCTGGTCCCCATGTAAATGATGGACGGTTGGTAACCAAATGGACCCTTATAGATCTGTAACTCTTGAAAGGATCCATATTTTTAAACATCTGAATTACTTCATTTTCAAGAATCTACACCTTTGGGAAATGTAGAAGAATTGGTATTTAGACCGATATTTTGCCAGTTATCTCTCCTAAATTGTGGACAGAAACTTGTAAACCCAACATAAAATGGTGGTTCATGGCTAAAATGCAGGTAAATAGTGGGCCCTGTTAAGACAACGGTTGAAAACCACTGGTTTAGCATATTGAAGATTGAGGAGCTCTCATGCATAAACCAGCCCTTGTTCTTCAATTGTTGAGAGTCCCTGGATTGCACACACACACACACACACACACACACACACACACACGCACACACGCACACACGCACACGCACACACACAGAATAAAGAGCCCTCAACTCACACTCCGAGGTCTATTAAATCTGAAATATAGCAGAACCCTGTGTTCCCCCTCATACGAAACCTGCAAAGTGCGAAGAAGCATAAAAAAAGCATTCCTGCTACAGTATCTACTCCGTCTGCGTCTCATTGGTGGGCTTATTGCCGGACGCTTCGACCAGCCAATTAGTGTCCAATTATGGTCCACTTATATAGACCAGTTATATAATGAAGACACAGTAGGTTGTTGTGAAGTGGTATACCTTTTAAATTAAGGTCATTTACAGTATGCTCATGAAATAATAATAAATAAGGCTATAACAACATCAACAAGCAACACTGCATGGAGATTAAAATGTACTTTAAGAATTCACTGTGGTTGCGTTGCATTTAATTTCAGCTATTTTAAAAAACACTGAAGAAAATAGTAGTACTAGTAGTAAATATGATCCAATTTGCAAAGGCAAAAAGTAAAAAGAAAAACACACTGTGCAAAAAAAACATGGAATACAGCTGTGTATGTTACAGGAAAGTCCCGTTTAACTAAATTAGCGAACTCCAGTAAACTCCCATAAAGTTCTGAATTGTACCATCGTAACAGTGCAATATAATTACACAAAATATAATATAAGTGCTTCTGCCTGACAAGACGCATCGTCCATGCATAGCGCTATAATTGGTACAGTCCCTTTAAGTTGGTACAGTCTCTGTCCCTTGTATAAACTTCCCACCACACCTCCACTTCTTCCTCTTGTATTTCCACAGTTGGAACGAGGTGGGTGTCTTCTGCTACGTTCCGTTTAGAGAGCAGCTAGACCTGTTTATGCACGAGGCTAACGCATGTTGTGTGTTATTCTTTGCCAGAATAAAGTCTGTAGTCTCCAAAAAAGAGTCTTGGGTGCCTCCCAACCAGTGTTGGTCAATATTATTTAAGAAAGTAACTTCTTTACTTTACTCGTTACCCCTTAGACAAAGTAATATCATTACTTTACTTATTACTGGAATCGAAGAGTAATATATTACATATTACGTTATTACTTTCCCAAGTTCTCAACACCGCCTTTGAAAAAATAGAGATGTACAACATAATCTGTTTAGCGAGCTCTTTTTATAACTGAATCCAATTTATTGGAATAATAATAGTCTCCCATAAACTGCGCCTGGAAACAAAGCCAACAAAATCTGTCTCTTTGACTTTTTAAACTTTTTCGCAATTGTTTTCAAAGACAGTTTAGGTCTTGTATTTAAAAATAAAATACAAAATAAAGCAGCAAGCGATTGGTAGTGTACATAACTGCGCAGGATGCAGTGTGTGGACTGGATCTACAATCTACTGCACATCTCTGTTGTTGCTTGTAGATCTGTTCTATTTTTGCATGCAACAAGCTCATTTAAAAAAAGTAACTTGGCGTTACTTGCAAAGTAATGCGTTACTTATTACTCATTTTTGCAGAGTAATCTCGTTACTTTACTTTTTGGAGCAAAAGTAATAATATTACAGTAATATGTAATCTAAAATTAGTTACTGCCCAACACTGCTCCCAACACAACGCGGAGTGACAGACTACACCGGTTACACCATTACACCTATTACTGTATACTAACAAATTATAGCATCACACCTACTATATTACCGTATATTACGGTGTACTAACAAATAATAATAATAATAATAATAGCTTGGACTTATATAGCGCCTTTCTAAATACCCAAAGCGCTTTACAAAAACCTAGGAACAACTTTATTTAAAGACTAAAAGCAGGTAAAAACAGTAAGGAAAAAAAAATTGTTGAAGAAAAAAAATGGTAACATCACACCTGTTATATTACCGCATCACACCTTGTGGTTTATGGGCAGTGCCCATAATTGCCCCTCTTTTCACGCAGTGACAATTTGTACAACTGGAACCAAATTGATGCTTAGCTCATAGTGCAGTTACAAGTGGATGAAATATTGTATTTAATTGGTCTACTGCTACTATGTTTTTTTTTTTACTATTGCGTTTAATCGTGTAACTGCTAACGACTAGTATACTGTTGTGTGTTAGCGTCCTGGCGCTAAACGGCGGGTTTCTTTCGACAGGCCCCGCAGCGTGTAGAAGTTTAAAACTCATCAGTGCTGGCGGTTTGCCGCCGTACTTAACAATGTGACTGTTGATGAAAGAGCTTCTTGATATGAAAAAGGCGTTGTGCTGCTGCTGCTGTGCCTCTGAAGTGTGACACTGTGCGGTTAGCCAGCGTGCTAGCTCAGTGTGGCTCCCAGTTAGCTTTACCCTGCTAGCGCAGTACGTCTTCTCCAACACCTTGACTCTCTGCTAATTGGGACAAACCCCCCGTAGTGTGACCCTCTAGGGGAGCCGTACTCACTGTGTGTGTGTGTGTGCGTGTGTGTGTGTGCGTGTTTGTGTGTGTGTGTGTGTGTGTGTGTGTGTGTGTGTGTGTGTGTGTGTGTGTGTGTGTGTGTGTGTGTGTGTGTGTGTTCGCGCGCGCGCGTGCATGCGCGCGCGTGCGTGTGTGTGTGTGTGTGTGTGCGTGCGTGCGTGCATGTGTGAGAAAGTCGATAGTGTGCTATCATTCTAAAATGTATGCACACTAGCGCATGCTTGTACGTACGCACACATACAAGCACACATGCACACATAGGCTACAGACATAGGCCACACACACGCGCGCGCACACACACACACACACACACACACACACACACACACACACACACACACACACACACACACACACACACACACACCAAACACTGTACATGATTATCACAGTGCATGATTATGATTTCATTATATTTCAGAGATGGGTTATACTATAATATAAAATAATATTACAGTAAAATTATTACTTTTCTCTGTAAAAGTTATATTATGTCCTACGAAACAGTAATAATATTACAGATACTACTAATACTACTACTAACAATGGGGTGCAAAAGTAATATAAAAAAGTAATATAAAAATGATAATATGTTATATGTTAGTATAAGTAAAGTAATGTTATTACATTCCTAAAGGGGTAATATAACAAGTAATATATTACTCTCCTAAATAATATTGCCCAACACTGATTTCGTTATGTTTAAATTTAACCAATTGAGACCATGAGGTCATGCCAGTTCGAACCCGGGCTCCCCCAGAATTAGTGTCGATGTGTCTCTGAGCAAGACACTTAATTGCTCACCATGTGCTGGTCGGTACCTTGCATGGTTTCCTCCGCCATCGGTGTATGGATGAGTCGATGGGATCCACCGTTTATGTAAAGCGCCTTATGAAGGCGCTATGTAAATGCACCGCTTGCCATTTTAAGCTGGGTTAAGTTCACACACTGTCATTTATTTTTACAATGAATTAACAGTGACCTCATTGCATGTAATCAATTCCCTCTAGTCAACGTTAATGGTTGGTGTAATAATGTTTGACACACAGCTAAGAGAATCAACCAAAGGTTACTTGACCTAGATAAAAGTCCCAGCTCGCCCCCTTGCATTAGCATTCGCGTGTGTGTGTGTGTGTGTGTGTGTGTGTGTGTGTGTGTGTGTGTGTGTGTGTGTGTGTGTTAGTGTGCTAACACACAACTTCGTTTTGCAAAGAAGATGGGACCCCGCTGTTTTCTCCACCATTATGCAGAGTAGCTCTGCAAATGTGTGTGCACGTGCGCATGCGTGCATGTGTGTGTCTGTGCGCGCGTGTGTGTTCTCCATCACTTATTAATGTGGTTGTATCCTTGAACCGGTGCAATCACAAAACTATGTGTGCAAGCTTCACAGAGCAGGCAGATTTCACGCTGGGCAGTGCGCATACACGCACACACACACACACACCCACGCGCAGACAGACACACACACATGCATGCGCATGCATGTGCGTGCGCACACACCCTTCACTGTCCTTGATAGCTTAATACTTGTTTCTTTCCTTGTCTCTTGTTTCGTCGGTTAAGGCCTCTCCTCTCTCTCTCTCTTCTGGGTTTTTAGTGCTTGTTAAACTTTAAACCTACATAAACTTGTAGTCTCTCTCACCAAGGGACTTAAGACTCCTTTAAACACACGGACACTCTTTAGCAGCCTATTTTAGTCCGATAATATTTAAAGATGCAGTGCCGTGGTTTTTTGATACTCGCTCTTGTTTTATTTTATTTAATATATATTTTTATCAGCCTGTGTGGACTCCCATGCTTCCTCACCGGGGGGTATCAGGCCAGGATTACAGCATGTTTTGTGAGGGTATACCTACCCTAGGGGGCAACAACGTGAGGCAACAGTGCTGCCGTGCCCCACCCCCCATACCCCCCCCCCCCCCTCCGTATTCTAAGTGCTGTACCCCCACTTCTCTGTTCTAACCGGGGTGACCAGATGTCCCTCTTCGCGTGGGACAGTCCCACATTGTGACTGACAGAGTTCAGTGTTCAAATGCCTTAACCCTAGAAGGCCCAGTGTTGCTTTTTAGCAACAGTAACCCTTTAATTATTTAAAAAATGTTATCCTTTTTTTGTTATTTTTTCACATAAATATCACTCAAATGTCCACCCATTTTCAACATTCTAATAGTATGCCCTAGAGGTGTTGGGTGGACATGATGAAAACTCTCCCCATTCTGTCTTCCCAAGAAATGGAGGTCTGAAGAAAACCACTAACATGGTGAAACATCTTGATGACATCAAGATGTATTTTCACCATGTTAATGGATTTCTTTAGACGCTTCATTTTTCTTAGAGCGTACAAATGGAACCATTTGTATGCTCTCAAAAAAAAATGTTGAAAATTGGTGGAATTCCCCTTAATATATAGGCTAGCTTTCTGTTGTCTCTTTTCCTACTATAGATGTGTTTTAAAGAAGAACTTTTTTTTGTTTGTTTGTTTGTTTTTAACCAAGGTTCATGTTTTAGGTTGTTATTAGAGAAAAGTAAAAGATGGGTGTTAATTGTTTTACATTCCTTGCTTTCTTTAGTTTCAGGGATTTTAGCTATGGGAGTGAGCATTCGAACATGGTCCGAAATAACCTACATATTTGTTTACAAATTTCTGATGGAATTGCTTTTTTATTATCTACTACAGTCCTAATAAACACCGGGAAATTACATCTGGCCACAGATGATCTACTGAACGTGAGAAACTTCCACATCTCTGGGTCAGGCAACTTCTGTGGCTAGTTGTAATTTCCTGGGGTTTATTAGGACTATAATAACTAAAATGCCTATAACTAAAGACAGCAAGGGATGTAAAACAATTTGGTAACACTTTCTATGATACCCACATCTATAATGCATTATGAAGGCATTCATAGTGCATTATAATGCGTTCATAATGCTTTATAACTACACTCATAAACACACATAATGCTTTCTTATGCACTATATCAACAGTCATAAAACATTATAATGTCACTTATAATGCATTATAATGACTTCAAACGTCCAAATATTCTATGGATGCTCTTGAATACCTATGAAGACCATATCTATAATGCATTATGAGGGCACTCATAGGGCATTATAATGCATTCTTGACTGACTGCTTAAAATAAATTATGATTACATATACACACAACTCAAGTCAACTGTAGTAACGACTCATAGTATGCTATAATAGCCCATGCAGTATCATGACTCATCACTGCATGTGTTAAGTAAAGTGACATACATATGGATGCATGTATAATAATGCATAATTCATCATAATGCTTCATTGTAGGGGCTAAGTAAAGTGTGATGCATTTACATGCATTTAAAATAATCTATGCTGCATCTTAAGTGATTATTCTGCAGGACACAATAATACATGGGAACTGAAGGCACATGCATATTCAAAGAAAAAAATAAAATAAAAAAAATAATAAATCTCACGCACACAATTGGTGCAAATGGTACTCTGTCAACATTTAAATGAATGAATCTCAGTCTGGTATGACTTAAGGATTTTACTGGAAATCACAGAGCTGTAACAAGAAAGTTACACACACAAGGCATAAGACACATGTTCAGTCCAGTAATTCACACAATACAGGATATGGTTTCCTCATTACCTGACTGGACATAAACACCATAATACACATTGGGCCCCTGCAGTCACTATCACTATTGTAAGTTAGCTTTAGCTGCTAAGCTAACCTGCCGAGTGCTAAGCACAACATTATTACTAAGTACAACCGAAACATTGTGGAGACACACAGACACCTTTTCCACTATCAAGATATCCCCTGGTTACAGTATATGCTACTTTGTGTCTAAATCAACCCACTTTCTGATATCTGACCTGCAACAAGACTGTTTAAACACACAGACATTGAGTGACCTGTTCTGTCCTGCTTGTATCAATCACAATATGTACTCAGGGTTGCCAGATCAGAATGACAGTTTCCAGCCCCAAGCATAACTTGAAACCAACCCAAGTCTATGAAAACAGCTCATATCGGACAAACCCATATAACACGATAAAGGCATTACATGGTACGAGTTTTGACAAGGAAAGATACACCCAAGCCAGCTTGGGTTGGGTGTATCCTGTCTAGTAACCAAGTTACTGCAGGACATTATGTTTGATCCAACGACAGCATGTTGTGTGTACATGGCACGGGACACCCATCTATTCAATGGGTGGCTTGTAGCTGCACATATAGATATTAATTTTATCTTTGTCAAATCTGGTGGCAATGGGCTGGTGTTTATTGAAGTGGGTTGGTTTCAAGTTGTGCTTGGGGCTTGAAACTACCATTCCGATCTGGCAACCCTGAGTACATGCTGTATTGTGGTTGGTACCGCAATACAGCATGTACTGGAGCCTGGACAGAACATGTGATTCACCATGTGTGTTTGTTTTGTATTGTTGTAGGTCAGATATCAGAAAGTAGGTTGATTTATACACATACAGTAGCATTTTGACCAGGAGATATTTGGTTGTGGAGAAGGTGGCTTTGTGGTTGTACTTGGTTTATAGTTTTGTTCTGCTTTGCCTTTGCAGTTTGTTAGCTTAACTTAGCAGCTAAAGCTAGCTTAATGATTAATAAAGCTGCTACTGTGTGAGAAATGTTAAGGATTAATGCCAACTCACTGTGACCATAAAATGTTATTTTGGACACTGATCGTTTTGGTGTCATGCATTTGTGTTAATTTGTTTAAACCAAATTTCTGTTTTGTGATTTCTGTTTATGCAGAGTATTATGCCCAGTTGTTCAGGCAATTCCGAATCCATATCCTGTATTGTGAATTATGATGCAAGCTGGACAGAACATGTGTCTTGCACATTCCATGTTTAACTTTCTTGTTACACTTCTGTGATGTCCATTAATATCCTAATATCAAACCATACTGAGATTCATTCATTTAAGCATGTAACATTGCCCCCATTGGGTTAAATAAATATGAGAGATTTATTAGGTATTTTTCTTTGAATATGCATGTGCCTTCAGTTTCCATTCTTACAACACCTACATGTTACTGTATCATTGTGTCTTGCAGAATAACCACTTAAGATGCAGCATAGATTATTTTAAATGCATGAAAATGCATCACACTTTACTTAGCCCCTACAATGAAGCATTATGATGAATTATGCATTATTATACATGAATCCATATGTATGTCACTTTACTTAACACATGCAATGATGAGTCATGATACTGCATGGGCTATTATAGCATACTATGAGTCGTTACTACAGTTGACTTGAGTTGTGTGTATAGGTAATCATAATGTATTATAAGCAGTCAGTCAAGAGTGCATTATAATGCCCTATGAGTGCCCTCATAATGTGTTATAGATATGGTCTTCATAGGTATTCAAGAGCATCCACAGAATATTTGGACTCAAGTCATTATAATGCATTATAAGTGACATTATAATGTTTTATGACTGTTGATATAGTGCATAAGAAAGCATCATGTGTGCTTATGAGTGTAGTTATAAAGCATTATGATCGCATTATAATGCACTATGAATGCCCACATAATGCATTATAAATGTGGGTATCATAGAAAGTGTTACCAACAATTTACACCTTTGTTGAAAAAACAAACAAAAAAACAAGGTTTTTGTTAAAATCACCCCAGTATTCCCCTGGTGCCACTATATTTCCACTCTCACTCCAGAGAGGTCACATTGGATGTACTGTACTGTTGTATCAAAAATAGCCGGTCCACAAGCTCAATACGCACCACAGCTTGTAGATCAGCAATTTTTGCTAGTATGAATTGAGATCCCAAATTATTATTTTGAACATGACATCACTATCTTAATAATTTACTCAACAAAAATTTAAACGCAACACTTTTGTTTTTGCTCCCATTTTTCATGGGATGGACTTAAAGACCTAAAATTCATTCCAGATATACAATATAACCATTTCTCTCAAACACTGTTCACAAATCTGCATAAATGTGTGGTATTGAGCACTTCTGCTTTGATGAAATATCCACCCCACCTCACAGGTGTGCCACATCAGGATGCAGGTGTGACATCATGATTAGTGCACAGGTGTACCTTAGACTGTCCACAACAAAAGGCCACTCTGAAATGTGCAGTTTTTTGTTTCTTTATTGGGTTCTGAGGCCTCAGAACCAGTCAGTATCTGGTGTGACCACCATTTGCCTCATGCAGTGCAACACATCTTCTTCCCATAGAGTTTATCAGATTGTAAATTATGGCCTGTGAAATGTTGGTCCACTCCTCTTCCATGGCTATGTGAAGTTGCTGGATATTAGTGGGAACTGGTATGCACTGTAAAAATGGTAATAACACAATATTACCACATTATTACCATTTTGACAGTGCATACCAGTTCCCACTAATATCCAGCAACTTCACATAGCCATGGAAGAGGAGTGGACCAACATTTCACAGGCCATAATTGACAATCTGATAAATTCTATGGGAAGAAGATGTGTTGTACTGCATGAGGCAAATGGTGGTCACACCAGATACTGACTGGTTCTGAGGCCTCAGAACCCCAATAAAGAAACAAAAAACTGCACATTTCAGAGTGGCCTTTTGTTGTGGACAGTCTAAGGTACACCTGTGCACTAATCATGATGTCACACCTGCATCCTGATGTGGCACACCTGTGAGGTGGGGTGGATATTTCATCAAAGCAGAAGTGCTCAATACCACACATTTATGCAGATTTGTGAACAGTGTTTGAGAGAAATGGTTATATTGTATATCTGGAATGAATTTTAGGTCTTTAAGTCCATCCCATGAAAAATGGGAGCAAAAACAAAAGTGTTGCGTTTAAATTTTTGTTGAGTATAATTTACTAACTGCGTTGGCAATGCGTTTTTCCCACTTTGTCCCAAACATGCAATACTTCTGTCCCTCGAATGAACAGTTCAGATCTGGTCACCCTGACTTCTATAACTGCGGTGGTAATGATATGGTATTATTGATTGTGAGATTGGTGTTAATCGTGACTGCGAGCAGACAGGGACAAATGGGACTGATAAAACAAAACGGCACAATCAATGAAGTCATAATAACGGCAAATGTAATGTCATAAAATTGATCGGAAAGATAAAAAAAAGTAATAAAACACCTTACAGAGGCCGTAAAAAATTAGATAAATAAAAGATGTGGGGGTTTAGAGAGAGGTAGAGAAAAGGGGGCTCTATCCTTGTATTCCTATGTGCTTGACGTCTTGGTAGGTGTGTTTTAAAAAGTCATTATCTTCGTCATCTCCTTACCTTGCTGCCTTTGAATGGGTGCCTCAGGGTTTTCAACAGGTGGTCCAGGGACCACCAGTGTGGTCCCTGAGAGGGTTCCAGGTGGTCCCAGGCTGAATGATATGAAAGTTGGTTAACCAGATGTAACTCTTTGAGGGCGTAAACATGAAACCAAATGGACCCTGGCGGGTCCATTTGGTTTCATGTTTAAGCTCTCAAGAGTTAAAATATTCACCATCTGAATTAGTCCAAGTCTACCCAACTAGAGAATGTAGAAGATTAATGGTCACTTTGATCTGTATGTTAGATTGTTGTGTTTTCTCTGAAATCCAGCCCGGAGTTGTGGACAAAAGCAAGACATCTTTAGTTTTGGGGTCTGTGGGGCGAAAATGTCATCAAATGGTGGTCTGTGGCTTAAATTCTGATAGTGGACCCTGGTATGAAAAAGGTTAAAAACCACTGGTCTAGACCGGTGTTTCTCAAACCTTTTCATGTCAAGGGACCCCAAGTTGGAGGAAGGTCTGGGACAGGACTGTTGTTGTGTTATGGGTGATTTAGGGTGTGTTCAGACTTGGATGGTTAAAGGTAATAGAGTCAAGTTTAGTGTGTACAAACACTGTGTTTGTAAACAGATTTGTTTAAAACCAGAAACTAACTCACTCTATTGGCTCATTATGAATCTGCTGGAAACTGCTGTGCTGTGATGTGCTGTAATTGGTTAAAATGCTGCCTCAACCCACACAACCTCCCTCCCACTCACACAGTTTTGTTTTGTTTGTTTATTTGTTTGTTTTGCTTTCATGATTTGTTGACAACAACAAAGTGCTGGAGCGTCTGCAGGACGAAGCAAGTGTCTGTCTGCAGTAGAGTTCTTAGCAGTTTGAGAACTCTAGTCTGCAGGGAAACAGCTGCAGCATCAAAGTAGAAGCAACATAGAGGGGAAAAGGGCAAAAAATATAGCTATATATCTATTTTGATTTTTGTCTAAAAAGTTGCCTCTGTTACCTTTAAAATGGCGCAATTGGTGGCGTGAACACTGTACATACTGTATATATTATTTTTTATTATTAATTGTATTATTATCATTTCCATGTCTGGAATCAAGGACGCCATTGGAATGGCATGCTGTAAGAAATAGACCGACTTCAAAATAAGACCAGCGTTGACTAATAAGTAAAAGATGTAACTTAGTCAACACAGGGTCTTATTTTGAAGTCTGCCTAGCATCGACTGGAAGACCGAAGACCATTTTTTCCCCAGTATTACTTTTACTTAAAAAAAAATACATACTAAAAAGAATTGTAGTACTTTTTGCTACGCCAGGCTTGAAGGATGATGTAAGTGTGCAGTGCACTTGTCAGATGTTGTACTCTGTTTGCCGCGGACATTTATTCGCTATTTCAAATTTAAAGGTGCAGTGAACTGTAAATGGTGGAGTTTTTTTTTTATGGATCCCACCCAATTATCTGGCACAGAGGGTTTCTGAACCATCAAGGCATGCATCCCTTCAGACAATGGGATGCCATAGTGTGAGGGACGGCTTACGCTGAGATATATACACACACGTCGCTTGGAATGTTTGTTTACACATTGTTTCTCAACTCTGCTATTTTAATGCTATGTGTCTTATTTCTACCATATAATGTGTTCAGATATATTTCACATATATATTTGAATGTGATGAGTGAGTTTAAACCCAGTAATACACTGTCTGGATGCCAGAATGGGATTTCTGACTCTAATCAAGACACTGTTACAGTCAATGTACAGTATTTCTATGTAGAAGTATGAAAATGTCACCTAATGACATTTGTGTTTCTTTGTAGAAAATCCCGCTGTAGCTTGTAGAAGCTACAGCGGGATTAGTAATGATGTCTGTAGACGACATACAGTCTAAGTGGGTTAAAGAACAAAACGCCACAACGCTACTTCTGAGGGTGGTTATTAGGGGGCGGTGCTTACGTGTCCCTAAGAGGGGCCTGCCTGTGTGCGTCGGCGCGGCTGTTTGAAGGGGAAATTGAGAGAGCCACAGGAGCAGGGGACACTCCAGCCTTCAGGACACAGCGCCATGCCAACACTGAACAATCTGTAATTGGCACCAAGTAGACCACCCAGGATGTCACCCACCATGGAGAGAGAGAGAGAGGGAGAGAGAGAGAGAGATTAATATGATAAAATGGGATGAGATGAGATGTAATTAGATAACAATTGAGACTTTCAGCTGTCAAAGGCAGCGCAGTAGCAGTTAATTCGTTTTCTACGAATTCACCTTTAACGAAGTCTTCCACTTAGACACTCCCTCATGGACACTTTCCAGACGGGCTCATTCAATCATTCATTCAAGGATCAAGTCAACCTGTTTTCTTCATATAATACTGTAGGTCTGGTTAACCAACTGACCATCATTTAGCCCGTGGACCACTTCGGATCCTCTCAAGGGCCACTGGTGGTCCCCAGACCACCGGTTAAAAACTATTACTTTACCCGGTTATTTGTCTGTCAAAGTGATCTATGAGTGAATTGTTGTGAAGAAGTCCATGAAGCCTAATTATAGTGAAAACGTCCACTGCTATACACAGATGTTCTAACTCTGCTGCAGATACGGCTAACGCAAAAAGAAACACCCATATAACGTAGGTTGCATTATGCGAGACAAAATAAATATGGAAATAAAGAAGTTACATGGATGTTGAGCAGTTCTGTTGACATTCCCAGCACAGGAACATGCTGTTAGCTCTCGTTATAAGGCTGCCGGGTGTCATATCCACATGTTGGGAGGTAGTCGTGTAGAATTAGGGGAATACTGATGCATGCACCAACAATCTCTCACATGTCAGTGTGTGTGTGTGTGTGTGTGTGTGTGTGTGTGTGTGTGTGTGTGTGTGTGTGTGTGTGTGTGTGTGTGCGCGCGTGCGTGCGTGCGTGCGTGCGTGCGTGCGTGTGTGTGTGTGCGTGCACGCGTGTGTGTGTGCATTACTGCTAAATAAAGGTTAACTTGTGAGGAGTCATGGATAGTGTGCTCACAATGTTTGTATCTCAAATTCTACTACACTAGTGAGGGCATTTTACACCCACAATTAGCACACACACACACACACACACACACACACACACACACACACACACACACACACACACACACACACACACACACACACACACACTGTCAGGACTGCACTCTCAGTGCACGCAAACACACTCCACACAAGTGCGTTTGAAGTGGCGCCCAGCAGTTGAGCTGAGATGCCACCATAAACTTCAGTTTGACATCTGGCTAATACTCTCCTGAGACACACACGCACACACACGCACACACACACACACACACACACACACACACACACACACACACACACACACACACACACACACACACACACACACACACACACAGTGTTCTATCAAGTCCGGCCCTTCATTCACCTTCATAGACCTGTTTCGATTGGCTATGGTGTCATCATCAAATTGTATCAGTATCTACGTTGTAAGTAAAACAATTTCACAGTGTGTGTGTGTGTGTGTGTGTGTGTGTGTGTGTGTGTGTGTGTGTGTGTGTGTGTGTGTGTGTGTGTGTGTGTGTGTGTGTGTGTGTGTGTGTGTGACCAGCACAGCAACATGTCACCAGAAGTGTTGAGAAAAGGAAGGAATCCATCAGAGCTTCCCTCCACTCAGCAGCTGTCACACAGCAGCTACATGGACAGTTTTTTCCCCCTCAATGATTTATTCATTTTAAAGAATCATAACGGAGGGAGAATATGAATCATTTTAGTGACATGTGAGGAGTGCGGTGTCCATAGAGAACGTCTTTAGAGCTGAGGGACGTCCATGACACATATACACACACACATACACACACACAATGTTTATTTGCATGCGCTTGAACCGATTTAAGAAAAATAACAAATGCATGAAATAAAATATGCGGGCTGTCGAATAGGGGGGTGGGGGGGGTTAGGTATAGTTAACGTGAACTTCATAACATTATAACATAACATTATCAAATAATGATAATCTAGGTTGATGGGCGACCAATACGGAAATCAATCCACATCAAGACTAGTCATATCTGTCCCAGAATATCACCTGATGTCAACCAACACAGATCCTGTCCACTAAAGACGGACATCCCTGGATGAATCAGAGTCAGATTGAGGCCAAACTAATTTAAATCAATCAGAACTAGTCAGTTCTGGACCAGAATAATGTTTATTATCGTTGGTCACCAAATGGGCCCTTATAAGTTCCAAACAAACCAACTCTGGCCATCCAGTTTAATTGACAGCGGATCACACGTTTGCAGTTAAATTGGCAAAGTTGCGGCATTTTAAGACCAATATGGCAATAAATCCACCTCAAGAGTAGTCATATCTGTCCCAGAATATCAGAGTCAGATTGAGGCCAAACTAATTTAAATCGATCAAACTAGTCAGATTTGGAGCAGAATAATGTTTATTACCGCTATTTCAACTGGTGATGACGTAAAGATCATCCCCATTTGGGCTGTGATCTGGACTTTTTTTTTTTTTTCTTTTTTTTTTCAAGATTTTTCATATCAAGGTCCATATTTTTTCTGCATTTTGAGACACAGACCTCCATTCGATGACATTTATTTAGACTTCCAGACCTAAATTAAAGAATTTGTCAACAATTCCAAGCTGTATTCATGTTGGTACCATGAGGAGCGAACATACATATTTTGTTTTTGTTTTCTACATTCCAAATGGCAACAGCAGGGTAGCAATATGTGTATGACTTTTGGACACTTTTTCAGCAAAAGGGCCACATTGTTGAATACCAATGTCTCTTATAGTGATGTGGCAAATGCAGACTTACAGATGTTTTGGGATCTGCATTGTTAACTAAACTTCTCTGGGCAAGTTAGGAGTATTTTGCTTTTTTACACCTGGTGATGCTTTGCCGGTGACAGGTGTGTATTTTGTATTTTTAGTTAGCGAAGCAAACGCAACACACACACACACACACACGCACGCACACACACACACACACACACACACACACACACACACACACACACACACACACACACACACCTGCAGTTTGAAGTTCATGCGACTGAAACTAATTACTAAGTAATTGCGAGTCCTTAAGAGGCAGTGAGTGAGTTCTAGTTCTAGTGTTGTGTTTTATCATAGTGGTTCTCAACATGGTCCCCAGGGGGTCCTGGAGTGGATTCCAGGTGGTCCCGAAAAAAAAAAAAAAAATAGTCCCAGGTGGTCCTCACAGAGAAAGCAAACAAATATGGTCTGTAAACACCAGCAGTCGTATTCTGTCACAAAAGCATTTGATTCAGAGTGGAAACTGAAAATACACCAGAGCACTGAGGTACTCTAGTGCAGTGGTTTTCAACCAGTGGTACGGGGACCACCAGTGGTCCCCAGCTAAATGATGGACAGTTGGTCACCAAATGGGCCCGTATAGATAAAGTTCCAAACAAACCACTCTGGCCATCCAGCTCCATTGATAGCACGTTTGCAGTTAAATTGGCAAAATGGCATTTTAAGACATTTTAACGTATTAACAGACCTCTTCACTCCAGTGAATAATGATTTGTTATATAACTTTATTTAATAATTATAATTTCTTATAATTATATTATAAGAAAATAGGATGTGCTGTGATGTGTCTATACCATGTTAAATGAAAGCATCAGTTAGCATGTACCATGTTGAATGAAAGGGGGGGACATGCATAATTATATTTAACTTGGTCCAGTCTTGTTTTAACTTGAATTTTGCCGTGATTGGATTTCCATCCACATGCTTGTAGGCTAGTCTTGTCAAGAGTAATGAGAAAGTGTGTGTGTGCGTGCGCTTGTGCGCGTGCGTGTGTGCGTGCGTGTGCGCATGCGCGTGTGTGCGTGCATGCGTGTGTGTGCGTGTGTGTGCGTGCCGGTGTGTATGTACGTGTGTGTGTGAATGTGTGTGTCTCCCTCTGGCTACAGAATTTGCCTGAAGGGTTCCTCTGTAAAATCTGCAAAAAAATAAGTCATTACTTTTCGGACACCCTGCTGTGTCTGTGTGTGTGTGTGTGTGTGTGTGTGTGTGTGTGTGTGTGTGTGTGTGTGTGTGTGTGTGTGTGTGTGTGTGTGTGTGTGTGTGTGTGTGTGTGTGTGTGTGTGTGTGTGTGTGTGTGTGTGTGTGTGTGTGTGTGTGTGTGTGTGCGTGCGTGTGTGTGTGTGTGTGTGTGTGTGTGTGTGTGTTTGTGTGTGTGTGTGTGCGCGCGCGGGTGTGTGATATGAGTGTGTGTGTGTGCGTGCGTGCGCGCGTGTGTGCGCGTGTGTGATATGTGTGTGAGTGACAAAATGCGTGTGAGTATTATGCATGTTTATGCATGCATGCCTGCGTACTCTTTAATGTTTGAACATGTTCCGCTGCTTGTGTTTATGTTTATCCATTCCTGACTGTATGCCTGTGTGCAGTGCAGTCATACAGTGTATGAGTGAATGTGCCTGTGAGTGGGTGAATGTGAGTCACTATGTGCCTCAGATAAAGGTGGTATATATAAATGCACCATTTACCCTATTACATGCAGAGCCATCTAGATAGAAAGAGTTGTGCCACTACGGGGGTACAGCCTTAACCTTGGACCCAGGCCCATGGGCCCCTGAGATAGGGGGGGCCCTGAGCTTGAGTGGTATTGAGCTGGTATTGGACAAAAGCAAAAGAAAGAAAAATCTTTACTTTTGGGGGTTTGTGCGGCTAAAATGTCATTAAATGGTGGTCTCAAATTCTGAATAAATAGTGGGCCCTGGTATGAAAAAGGTTGCATTAGATCCATTCACTTTGGTAAAGGGTTTGTCACAGTCTCCCTTCCCAGTAGCAGACCTTCCTCCATGGTAGATAGTCTGATGGCACTGACTGAGCAGACTATAATCAGTGGTGGGCAATAATACAGCAGTGTGATATATACAACCCAGTCTGATGAGGTTTAGGCAAATATGCACAGAGATGCCAATCCGTCCATACTCGCCTAGAAAACGCAAAAATCTGTGCATATTCGCTTACAATAAATCTGTGCATATTCGGCTACAATAAATCTGTGCATATTATACTCGCATATACTCCGCTGAAAATGACGGAGCGGCGCCGTCTCTGCCGACCATGAGCATTGTGAAGCGCCACTGAGCGAGGCGCTAGCCAAGTGAATTGCCACGCTGAGCATTGCAATGGTCGCAGGGCCGACTCAGCCGCCTCCGAGTTGCAATGTGTTAGCGACAGAATAGTAAATATTATAAAACCCAAACTGCCCCACCTCCAACTAGGCACTTCTGTGTCTTCTGTGAAAACCACGCCCAAGTACTTAGACACAGATTTTTGCTTTAACTAGTAGTGTATGCACGCAATTCGTAGGTGGCATTCTGTGCGTATGTATTACTATCTATGAGACTGGGCTGGATACTGTATATACACAGAGAATGACAGATTGGTGAATGATGACACTCCAGAATGCAGCCGTGTAACTTTTTATTGATTTTTATTTATTTTTTAATATATTGTTCATGCAGTTCACTTTGCTTTAATATGATTTGATTTGGTGTAAACTAATACGCCAAAGTATACAGTACAATAATTACATGCTTATACATTAATCAGTGCTTCAGTAAATAACTAAGTAAAAAATGTTGATTCCTGCACCAGTTGGTAGTGGAAAAGGTTTCGATCTTCAGATCAAGGCCTAGATTTTTGTCACAGCTAAACTCCTTATCCCTTAACTTCTTTGCCGTTTTGAACTATTTTTAAAAAAGCTCTCAACATAATGATAGATTGGCACATTGAACTCATCCAAAAAGAGTTTCAAAATAGTAAAAAGAGGCAAAGAATAAGATAGGGTTTAGCATGTGACGAAAATGGAGCCCCAAGGCATCAGGGTTAGGGGTGGAAGTAGAAGAGAGTGACCATGTGTGCGTGTGCGTGTGCGTGTGCGTGTGTGTGTGTGTGTGTGTGTGTGTGTGTGTGTGTGTGTAGGCCTACCTGAGCGGTACCTCCCACAGAGATGATAATGAGTACCATTGGTCGGGAGTTGTTAATTAAGCCTACTTTTTAATTCATGATGTTCCCACATTCTGCCTTTTATAAATTATTCCTGACAGACCCACACAACAACAGATGTCCCACTCATCTCATCGGCCTTGTTTTCACACACACGCTGTGCCAGAGATGGTGAATACGTACTACTACTGTACTATACACTGTGTGTGTGTGTGTGTGTGTGTGTGTGTGTGTGTGTGTGTGTGTGTGTGTGTGTGTGTGTGTGTGTGTGTGTGTGTGTGTGTGTGTGTGTGTGTGTGTGTGTGGTTGGACAGACACTCAACAAACTCAATGTACTGGAGTTAAGTGTAAATCATGAGTTATTTTGTACAGTAAGTCCAAGTTCAAGTTTATTTAAAGGTGCAGTGAACTGGAGGGAAATGGAGAGCATTTTACTTTGAAGTTTCAGCCTGAAACGCTGATCTGAAGCTTCTGAACCAATCAGAGCTCGCATCCCTTCAGGCTATGGGACACAAAGAGCGAGGGACAGCTGTACGATGAGCTATATAACTACACACGACTCATGGATGTTTACAAACGTCCCTCAGCTCTGTGCTGTACTGCTATGTGGCTTATTTCTACCACTATGTGTTCAGATATACAGTATATAATTCTAACTTGATGAGTGAGTTTAAACCCCATAACACACTGTCTGGATGCCAGAGTGGGATTAAAAATGGACTGTTTCTGACTGTAATGAAGACATCTGTGTTTGTGGACGATTCAGGAAACATATTTTTTGGCATGTATTGTTGGGTATGGCTATATAATGACCACGGATGTGGTCTAAAAGTGTGACAAATGTATTTTTCAATTCACCGGCTCTTTAACGTTCCCGGAGGGCAAATGGTTTTGCAGCATCAGGTAGACAATACATCAGCAAAAAACAATAGGCCTACAATCTTGTATCCATAGCCATCGGTGGAGTACAAAGTAGTATACACAGGACCTTAAAGTGCACAGTTTAAGTGCTGAGGGTGAAAGTGTCAGTACATAGACACAAAGGACGATTCTAGGTACACAAATAGCACCAGTCAAATTAAAACAACCCAAAAGCCAATATACAGTACCAGTGCATGGTATGACGCGCTGCAAGCTTGACGATCAGCTACTGAAGGAATCAATAAAGTGAATAGAAAAAGTAAATACCCTATTTGCTTGAGTATAAGGCATGCAGTGTTTTTTTTTTCAATGGAAATATCCTAAAAAAAATTGGGAACTGTATTGACATTTGATGTTTTTTTTTTTACACAAATGAGTCTTGAAAAATGGGGGGGAGGAGTGTCTTATAACCATGGTAGTCGGTATGGTACGGTGGTTCTTTGTATTGGCTCATCTTAGCCACATCTATAAGGTGAAGCCCCGTGACGTCACAATGTGCACTTGAAACTCGGTCCGGATGGAAACGACGGCGGATGGCACCGCTTTAATGGGCGCTTATGGCGTATACGTTAATCTGTTCTACCACAGGCTCAGCGCTGCACATTTAACCCCGTCTAGACACGGGGGCTGCGGCCCGGCGTTCTGACTGTTAATTACCATAACCACTAAATTAGGACGGGTTCTGTAAAAAATAATTGGCTACTTTAAATTCATATGATAAAAAATGGATACCAACTCTGTTACTGTGAATGTTGACATTATTTGATCTAAAGAGCCCCTCAAGGGTGTAGCTTTGCCCCCCAGGCGCCCCCTGAGGTTCTAGCTGCATAGTCTACAGACTACTGCACTGGGTGCATTCATTCATATAGTTATGGATCCACTCATATATACAGTACTATATACTGGTACATCTTGTATTGTGGGATGTGACTCACATTCACATTTAACGTGTCACAGCCACATACTGTAGCATAGCTCTAACTGACACACCTCATCCCCACTGCCAGCAATGAAAATCATTACATGATTACAAGATTTTTATCCCTGTTTGTAACCCATGTTTTCACCCTGTGCCAATACCTAATGTGATCCTGGGCTCTACACAACCTCAACCAACCTGGGGAGGCAGCAGACTGACCTCATGCTTCCTTCAATGCATGAGGAGTCCAAGCTGCCTTCTTCTTTTCACCTGATGGGGGAAGTTTCCCTGGTCGGACGTAGCAAATCTACACAAATCTTAGCTTTGGCCTATAGATGTGGGCGTTGCATTCCTCACCACTTGGTATCTCTACCCTATATTATATAAGTTTCGTGAGAAATTGCTGCACGGATAAGAGAGATCTGCATCTTTTGGCAGCAGAAGAAAGATAAGATGATATAAACACACATGTTCAATAAGGGACCATCGTCCCTTCGGGCTTGGCCGAGTAATGGGAAAAATAAATAAGTATAGGCCTATACATTAAAAATGTTCTTTGTAGCCTACAAATAACATTGGGAATATTACTTTACCTTGTTAATACATTACTTATTACTTATTACCTTCATTTTAAAGCAATATATTATATTACAATATTACTGTCTGAGCAAGTGTAATATATTAATATTACTATTACATATTACTTTAAAAAAACTTTTTACAAAATATATAATTAAATATTTAGTGTCACTATTAAAGGTAGGGGAAGTGATTTCACTTTTGTCAGATATCACCCAAAAAATATTTTTTTTCTGTTAAAATGCTCTATTATAAGGTGTGGAAACCACATATGGAGTTTCCCCCTCCCCCACGTTAGCAGAGGAGCTAATAAAAGTTCCCCAGGTCACCACAATTCTCCTCCAATCAGGAGAGAGCAGCAGGTTCACATAGTGTAGCTACTTTTGGGGGCCCCTAGTGCACCAGGCTGGTACTACACCATGAATTTCAAATCACTTCCCCTACCTTTAATCAAATAGTGCGTAGGCCAGTGGCATACCTACAATAAAGCAAGCGCACTTGGCTATCTGGACAAATCCATATGAAATCAACTTGAAAAAAAGTCACTCCTGAATAAATAATTTGATGACAAATGATAGAAAATAAGTAATTATTTCAGTTCTGCAGTTGTCAAGATAATTTCACAAGAACACTTGCAACGACACAGTTGGACAGAAAGTAATATTGAAAGTAATGCAGTAATTCAGAAAGAAAAGTATAATATACTAGATTTTTTTTAAAGAATTTTTAAAGTAATATATTTATATTACAAGTTACTGCATTTTCGTAATATATTATGTAATATATTAAGTTATGTAGTGCACATGTCCCAACACTAAAAATGTTCTTTGTAGCCTACAAATAACATTAGGAGCAGTAAAAGCTTCATATTCGGCCCGTACTGTCAGTACTCAACGGTCTGGACACTAAGGGTGCCAAGACAGCCGGATGGCATGCCGCAGGTTCGACTCCCGAGGCCCGACAAGCTTGGCCGCGTATCCCCCACGTATACCAATCGCCATCTCTTTCCCCCTGTCCTGTATATAGACATATATACTGTTTAAAAAGACAGGTATCAGATGCCAAGTGGATGAAGGAAGTTGCCCCAAACCTTGGGCAGTGAGTAGAGCCTGAATCCAGTTGCATTCTAAATAAATGCGTGGATTGTGTGTTGTGGACCTGCATTCTCATATTATAGTTGTGCAGGTGTATGTGTGTTTATGTGTGTGTGTGTGTGTGTGTGTGTGTGTGGGGGGGGGTCTTCCATAATCGAGAGGTCCACAGAGAGCTACGTTTAGGGTGGCCAGATGTCTCACGTTTCCACCACTTTTTAGGTGTCCCACAAATTGAGACCCTGTCTGTCTGTCT
>CM076973.1:42224999-42242499 GCA_039105355.1 Benthosema pterotum | reverse complement strand
CGTTTCTTAATAACTGCGCCTCGGTCACTTATTAGGAACCAACACACCGGTTCGAAGGGTGTTTCCCACTAATTACATGGCTTAACACATTAATAAATAACTAATACTTGACAGAAATAGTTCACAACAAGGCTGCTTTTATTTATCTGCAGTTGTGTAGGCACTAGGCAACTGTACATGCATCCGTGTACAGAGTTAAAATATTCATCATGTGAATTAGCCCAAGTCTACACAACTAGAGAATGTAGAAGATTAATGGTCATTTGGATCTGTATGTTTGACTGTTTTGTTTCTGGAATCCAGCCTGGAATTGAGGACAAAACCAAAATAAATCTTTAGTTTTGGAGTCTGTGGGGGTGAAAATGTCCTCAAATGGTGGACGCTCGTGGCTCAAATGCTGAATAAATAATGGGTCCTGGTAACAAAAAGGTTGAAAAACCCTGGTATAGAGCAAATAATATCATATTTACCGACTCCTAGTTGGCAACACATGTCGGGCACACGGTGACATGCTGGCTACTGTGGCTATACCGTTTTTGTTTTGTTTTGTTGCTCTTTCTTTTCTCCTGCCTGGTTCTGCCTGGGCCTGCACTGGACCTGGGAGAAGTCCAGTCTAGTCCAGTCAGGGGCGGATTGGCACATATTTTCCCACCGGGACAATTTTGCCCTAGAATGTAGAAGATTAATGGTCATTTTGATCTGTATGTTCCAGGCGAGCATCTAGCGCATTCTAGTGCATTTTGGAAGTGCCACTAGTGCATTTTGGATCTTGTCCAGGCCACTAGGTGGCGCAGGCCACCGGGAAAACTCCCTGTACTCCAGATGGCCAATCCCCCCCTGAGTCCAGCCCAGCTACAGAGCTGTCCTGTTGGCCACCTAGCAGCTGATCCAGGGCCAGGGTGGTGTCCATGCAAGGTGTCTCACCTGAGGGGGAACTGGACGGAAGCAATGCAGCTAAAAAGCACAGAGACAAAAGCATCCAAATGGTCCCTTATGCCAGAACCAAAGCATCAGAGCGCCTGGATCCATCCATCTCCCGCTCTCTTGGATCTCCTGGCTTGGACCCTGCGGTCTCTCTGCCATAAGTGACAACTTTGATAAGCAGATGTGAGTAAACACATGGCTTCAGAAATGGCGGCGAACAGATTGAGGGTGTCAAACGGATCCAGATCTTCTGCCATGTGTTAGACACTGACTGGATGTTGGTGTGACTGTGAATGCACGGACAGTTTACGTTTACAATTTAGGCATCTACTGTAGCAGTCCCGATAATAATAGTTTGGGATTTTTTCATTATAGTTTAGTTTGAGTTAGTTTTTTTTTCCATTTTGGGTTAGGGTTTTCATTTTTCATTTTTGTTCTTAAAATCAGGGTTTTTCAACCTTTTTGATACCAGGGCCCAAATTCAGAATTTGAGCCACGGACCACCATTTGAGGACATTTTAGCCCCACAGACCCCCAAAACTAAAGATTTGTTTTGCTTTTCTCTAGTTGTGTAGACGTGGGCTAATTCAGATTATTAATATTTTAACTCTTGAGAGCGAAAACATGAAACGAAATGGACCCGCAAGGGTCTATTTGGTTTCATGTTTTCATGCCAGGTTGGTTTCATGTTTTCATGCCGGGAAGTTGAACTCTCTCAAGGACCATTGGTGGTTGAAAACCACTGCCTTAAATTCCTTTGTCAAATAGAGTCCTCAGTTCAGATTTGAGAATGTGAGAGATGCTTTCAACGCAGAGGCATCCGTTTTCGGTGTTCAGGCCCAGGTCCCAAATATCCCGCATTTGCGGAGGTTCATTGCCAGAAATCCACCTTATTTTATTGTATTGTCATGGTTGCACACACGTGCATGAGTGTGTGTTAAGTGGCAGACAACGTTGGGGCGCTGCTTGTCGGGAAGTTATTATAATCCGGTCAAAGCCGACCTATTGATGAAGGGTCTCGGGCTGAAGAAGGCATGCTATGACACTGTGATCCATGACCCTCCGTGACCCCGTGGAAATAGGCTTTTTCATGGTTCATGGGGTCATGGATTTTTCTTTTTCTCTTGACACTGACACACTGCTAATGAGCCTGCATATGAACTCTGATGTATCCCAATACTGGAAACTAAACTAAAATAAACCAGTAGTTCTTTAAGAACAACTGGTTTTATAACACACAAAAAACAACAATCTGTTGGGAGACCCTGACCCATTTTTCCGTTACTCTCTCTGTTTTCTCTCTCAGATGGAGGCCCTTGACAGCTAGTTTCACTGAATCATACAGTGTGGCTTGTTCTGAAATGCGCTAGCTGCCCTGAATGCACTGCTGGGCCTCGGTGTGCTTGTTGTTGTTCGTTTCTTCAGTGCATTCGGTACACTTTCGCTAGTCTATCCTTGGTGCTTGCTGCGGTGCAACGCACTGAGCAAGGTGGAAGGTGTGATTGCGTCACAAGTGTGTCCCTAGTGTGTCCCTAGTGTGTCCCTAGTGCTCCTGTTCAATGAAGAGTAGGGCTGTAACAATTAATCCATTAATCATAATCTAAACGATTATTCTATTAGTTATTTTAGTAATCGATTATTCGGTTTGTCAACTAATCAATGACGTTTTTAACAGTTTTCCCACTTAACCATGTTGTTTTTTCCAGTGTTAAGTGTAACAAATTCCACCCATTTTCAACATTTTACTGTCATTAATTACCAGTAATTAATGCGTAATTGTGTGGACACAATGAAAAAAGATCCCCCATTCTGTGTTTCCTAGAAATGGGGGGTCTGGAAAAAAGAAGAAAAAAAAAGAAAAACATGTTAATGATATTATCCTTTTATGGCATTTTTTCTGATAGTTGCTCAAGTTCACGAAGGGGCAAAAATGGGGTATAGTGTTGAATAACAGTGACGCACACGGTCCTTGTCACTGTTATTAACAAAAGGCAAATTAATTTGTGTCAATTACATAATCAAAAAAGTCATAAACCGTCATGATGCATTGCATTACTGCAAGTGTTTGAACAGTTTGCATTCATTTGGCAGTAGTTATTCTGGCTGTTTGTTGTTTTGTATCAGTCCCTTGATGAATAAATACCACAGTAGGAATATATGTCATAACTGTTATGTGTTCGTGCAGATACTGTGCCACATCGGGGAGAAAACAGCTTTGGTGTGTGTGTGGTTGGGGGGTGCTATCATTTCTAGAACTTTATCAAAATAGGTGATCTACAAGCCCCCAAAATGAATAGATCCCTCAAGCTAATGTCTCTGTAAAACTGTGCTCTACTGATTTTTTTTTTTTCAATGAGAACATGTTCAGTGGTTCGAGACACACTAAAAGTTTTAATCGGCTCAATCAACAAAGTTAATGAATGCCATTAACTCTTAACATGTACATAATACCTAATGATTATGGCTGTTGAATGATTAAAAAAAATGTTAATCAAATTAATCACAGCTTCAAAATTAATGTAATCATGATTAATCACCATTCGAACTATGTCCAAAATATGCCATGTTTTCCTATCAAGGATCTGAACATTTCAAAAAGAAAATGAATTTGAGTAAAATGATCTGTTTATTTCTTAAATATATATCAAAATAGCTGTTTTACAAGCCCCCAATGCTTGTAGATCCTTAGGCTATATACTCTGGTTACATGGAGACACACAGCTATATGTCTCTTTAAAAAATATGTCTTGTTAATATTGTGTTAACATTTTTAATCAGATTTATCAACAAATTCATTTAACAAATTAACTTCAAATGATCAAAATTACATGTATTCAGTTCATCCAACAAAGAACAGGGAGGTTGTATTTCTGAGTAGTGTAGTGTCCCGCTAGTGGTGCTGTATTGCAGGTAGGTGGATCTAATGTCCAACAGACTGCCAGTAATTAAATGGAATCCCTCAGACCAGGACAGTGAAACCAGTTCTGACTGGCAGTTTTTTTTTCTTTCTTGGAACCAGAGGACGTTTGAGACTGTGATGTGGGCCAGGCAGGGAGGATCTAACAGCCGGATGGAACGCATAATGGCCACAGTGCGTATACGCATGCTCACAGGGAGATGGGTAGCCCTACATGTGTGTTTTTTAGGTTGTTCAAATGATTGCTGGCTTGCCAGTGTGATTGGTGGAGGGGGAGCACTCATGTTGTCAGGGTTTATACCACAGAACAGCCTCTTTGATGCATGGAGGGTTTTCTGCCAGGTGTGAAACACTGCGTTGGATCTGGAGATCTGGAGCTTGTAGATGCTGCTACTATGAATGCTTTTGGTGCAGGTCTTTAAATTACAAAACAAACAAACAAAAGTTTCAACGTGAATTATCTTGTGTCCATGCAAGAAGTTTCTGTTAAGACAGCGAGGGAATCAAACACTCGGGCCATGTGTACCATGCTGGCACGCCGTGCCCAGAGAGGTGCCAGGTAGATTGGCATCGACGGCGCAAAGCCGTGGTTGGACTCCTTGTCAATAATAATGACACACAAACCCTGCATGATGCCAGAACTCACTGAGACCTGCCAGGATGTTGAAAAGATCGATACTTTGATGTGGCTAAAGGAGTCTCATCCGTCCAACTATTCTTTTCATATGAACTCCTACTTGGACCGCACCCCGTGGCACAGGCTAGTGATGGCCAGACCAAAAAAAATGGGCTTCAAATGCTAAAGACGTTGTTAAAAATGTGCCCTGCTTCTTCTGACCCGGCAGTGTGTCTGGATGGAAATGACTCCCAAACAGCGTATAACAACCACATGGAGAATTCTGTTTTAATCACTTGAGCCTCTGTTTGGATGCTTCTGCTGCTGGCCATGCCTGTCCGTGTGTCCAATCTGTCCATCCCTACGCCTGTCCATCTGTTTGTCATTGGTTTGGGATGGAACTTGACCAAACGGACAAAAAGTCTGACATCTCAGGGCTATCCTCAGCGTGAGTTCCGTTGATGTCCCAATCAGGGACATGCCAGAACAGCACACCGTTTTTAGCGATGAGAACAGCAGTGTCTTTTCAAATTGCTGCTTCCATTAGTGGGTGAATGGGAATCTATGTAAGGTGCCTTGGATTATATAAATGTGCTATATGAATGCACTATTTACCACCACCAACATGCACTGTAATTACTGTAGGTCTATGCAGTACAGCACCACTACTCATCTGTCAATCAATTTCAG
The DNA here is from genome assembly GCA_039105355.1 of Benthosema pterotum. NCBI lineage: Eukaryota > Metazoa > Chordata > Actinopteri > Myctophiformes > Myctophidae > Benthosema > Benthosema pterotum. The sequence continues at coordinate 42,237,352 of CM076973.1, read as the reverse complement.
TTCAATTTAACAGAGCTCTATCGGTGTAAGAAAACAAACGCTTTCATTGCCATAACAAAGTGTCACATCAGATGAATCAAACAAGAACGTAATATAATTATAATGCGTCACAAGGAATACATTAGACGCATGGGCATATAGCGTATGAGGTATATGAGTCACACTTTGTTCTAATGGCTATAATTGTGGACTGTATGTGATGCGTGTGATCAATTAGAGCATTCACATAAGGAGAGTGATTAACAGGGGCGGATGTAACATTTCCCAATTCGGCAGGCAGGAGAAAATGGTATGGGTGCGACTTCATGAAGCCACACCCGTACCATTTTTGGTTACAGGACTTTTATTAGGCAATAAAGCATCAATAATAACATCAGTTGTTGTTGAAGTTGCAACAGACACGCAGCATGCATAAAGCTAAAGGTCTGACTCAGGGAATTTAGGGGGGCATTATCCCCCCTTGCCCATGCCTAGGCCCCTGGTGAGTAGGATAAATGATGAACACAGGGATCATCTTCCTACATTATTTGTAATATTATTAGCATTATTATTTCTGTATTGTTGCTAATATAAGTTTCATTTCATATGTCATATTTATTTATTTATTTCATTTCAATTATGGTTTACATCAGGGGTGGCCAACCCGCGGCTCGCGAGCCACATGCGGCTCTTCAGCTGGTTACATGCGGCTGTTAAGGGGCTTCCACATGAAGCCGTCAAAAACAAAAACACTCGGCATGGTGCAGTCATTCATTCCCTATACAGTGGTGCCCAACCACTCGACCACAGACTGATTCCTAGTCGACCACGGAGGTGTAGGTGCATGTATGTTTTTTGACTCGTCATATAATTTTTGGGATTGTAAACCTTTTTTCTAAATACATTTCTATATGTTTTAATAGTGTGTCTTTGCATTGCGCACATGCACACAAATGCACGTGTCTTATAGCAGGAGAGGGGAAATCTATTTGCGACCGTGACGGCCGTCGTGGCGGTTTTGTAACAGTTGTGACCGTTAGATGTGGCTCTTTGCAGTAACACAGTGAAAAACGTGGCTCTTAGTCTGTGACTTCTTGGCCACCCCTGGTTTACATGATTACATAACTTTGCATTGTAGTGTTTTACATTGTCCATAATAGAAGACAAGGAACAGGTAGAAGATGAATCTTATATATTCCTGCTCCTATATCTATCATTAAAGTTACTCATTCATTGGTTACCAAATGAGAACTTCACTGCAATTACAAACAAAGAAGGTAAACAACAAACAAACAGAAAACAAAAAGAAGCATAGGCCTAGCCCACAAAAAAAAACAAAGAAAAAAAAAAGAGATGTCTTCTATCTTTGTTTCCTGCACTACACACAAATAAACTTTGCAGTTGTTTTGGTTGTGTTGTGTTTTTAGCTGTAGTTTTGCTCTACTTGTACCAGTGGTGTGCAGGCCCCATCTCTTATCCGCTGAAGTCCATTTTAGACCAGCACCCAGTCGATGTGCGCATTTCATGTTCACTCTGTTTTTAGCTCTAAACACAATTAATAGTTCTTAATTCAACCAAATCCATCATTTCCAAACAGCCTGACTCTGACAGCATAAACAGCAGTTAGTTGACTTTGGTTATAAGACGACATCCACTTTTCAAATCTCATTTGCGGAAAAAGACCATTGAATGTCAAATAGAGCCCCCAAATACACTACAATACAATAGCATATTATTCAGGCCAAACAGGTACTATATACCCTGTAATACCCAGACAGATATCTACTTGCATAAGGTGACAAATAAGTAAATACAACTATAAAACAAACAATACTATACTCCAGGGTGAAAGCCTTAAAACCTATAGTGCGGTGAAACTTCTTCACCTAAAATCACTTCACCCTGGAGTATGTTTATAAAGGACCACTGAAGACATTATTGAGTCTGTTACACGCTCTTGGCTCAATTACTGCCTGCTCAGACATCATAGCCAATGAAACTATATATAACACGACTTATGTACAAGAAGAACTGCTAATATTAAGATGTTTAAAATGGCCGCCACCCGCCAGGAATGACTCAGTGCCGTGACTGTTGCCAGGGAGAAAGCCGAAGAGACCGAAGGAAGGGGATTGGCCAGCTTAGTGCGCAGGGGAGGGGCTTCCATGAGGCAAAATATTCAAGGGGGGATAAGGTTGGAGAATTTTGATCGGCTTGTTGAACTATTAAAAAAAATATTTCCCAAAAGCAAATAACTTGATGAAATAGTGCCCTAAATGTATGTTTAAACTACAGTAAAACGTTGCACAATGATCTGAATTGTGTTTTTTAACACTGCACAGGGAAAGCAAGCAAAAAATGTTGTATTTCTCTTCATCTGCCTACCTTTCTTTTTCTGCCTATTATCACTCCGCTCTCTCTCCCTCTCTCTATCTCTCTTGACAGTTGTTGAATTTTATCCTTGGAGGGGCAAAAATGGCAATATATTTAAAAAACAGGAGAAACAGGTTATAGAAAGAGCTGTGTCACAAGACCTGGTCAGTGTTTTTGTCTCACTAGTCAGGGCCAGGGTGTGGATCGATTTCAGGTTTCACAAAGAAATGAAAACACTGGGCAATTTTTGAACAACAATGGTGCTTTAATGATGTTATTTGTTTAGTTGATCAGATACTTTGGCCTAGATTTTCATCACCGCTAAACCCCTTATCACTTACAACATGTCAATAAATTTGCACATTGAACTATTCCAAAACGTTTTTAAAAATACTAAAGAAAATGGATAAGGGGTTTGGGATAAGGTGTTTAGCATGTAATGAAAATGGAGCCCTTAGTGTGCAACGAAAATGGAGCCCTTTATGTTTTGGTTTGGTGTTTAGGTGAAATACCTTATATGCCTAACTTCAATATGGAAGTGAAGTGACTGAAGTTCTCTCTCTCTCTCTCTCTCTCTCTCTCTCTCTCTTTGTGCTAAATCGCCGTGTCAGCATGACACGTGTTATAGCCATGAGTTGACAGAATGAAATGTGCCATTAAGGCCCATTGTACCATATATTGGTCTGAGCGTTTGCCTTATGACCCTAAGCCCAACCTCACTCACATTTTACGGATGGTATCAGGATAACTGGCAACCCCCCACCGCCCTCCCCACAATGTAATGCGTTGTGATCAAGCTTGTACTGATGGCATAGTTAACAGACATACAGTACATGGCTTAAAGACTTTATGATGCTATGTTGTAATTTAATGTTTTTTTTTTTTTTTTATCTATATAGAGCAGTGGTTTTCAACCAGTGGTCCGTGGGGCACCAGTGGTCATTAAGGGAGTTCCAGGTGGTCCCCAACTAAATGATAGACAGTTGGTTAACCCGGTGTAACTCTATGAGAGCGTAAAAATGAAACCAAGAGTTAAAATATTCATCATCTGAAATTGCCCAAGTCTACACAACTAGAGAATGTAGAAGATTAATCTGTATGTTTGACTGTTACGGTTTGCAGAGGATGGAACCCAAATGCAGAGACTACAAGCAATAATGTTCAAATAGTAGTTTAATATAGCAGTTAAGCATACAGAGGGCCACAGTGCAGAACCATAAAGGCAGTGAGTCCAAACATGTAAGCTTTACTCAGAGAGTCAAAGTACAAGAATAACAAAGTCCAAGGCAAACCTTCCAGGAACAGGCAGAGAACTTCACACAGGAACAGAGAGAATGTACTGGCAGTGAGTGTGTGGAAAGAGTCTGGTTATATAGGGAGGAGGAGTTGATTGCATAAGGGGCTGCAGGTTTGTTGTAGGCAATGGTACTGATGAGGGGGTGGAGACTGGTGAGTGGCTTGGACTGGGGGAAAGACAGGAGTGGCAGATGCAGTGACACGGTCTGGAGTGGCAGACCGTGACAGTACCCCCCCCTTAAGGGACGGCTCCCAGACGTCCCACAACAAGGACGAGTAGGGTGGGCGGTAGGGGGCCTGGAGGAGGGAGATCGGGACTGGAATCTCAGGAGGACGGCCAGGAGGCTGGAGCAGGGCCGAGCAGGCGCCGTCGGGAGGACGGCCAGGAGGCTGGGACAGGGCAGGCGAGGCGCCGTCTGGAGGCCGGCCTGGAGGCGGCAGAGGCTGAGCTGGAGGCGGTGCCAGAGGCGGAGCTGCAGACAGGGCTGGCACCAGAGGCTGGACGGAAGGCAGGACCGGAGGTGGAGCTGCAGGCGCTGGAGGCGAGGCCGGAGGCGGAGCTGCAGGCGCTGGAGGCGAGGCCGGAGGCGGAGCTGCAGGCGAGGCCGGAGGCGAGGCTGCAGGCGCTGGAGGCGAGGCCGGAGGCAGAGCTGCATGCGCTGGCTCGGGGTCCGGAGGCGGAGCCACTGCTGGCTCGGGGTCCGGAGGCGGAGCCACTGCTGGCTCGGGGTCCGGAGGCGGAGCCACTGCTGGCTCGGGGTCCGGAGGCGGAGCCACTGCTGGCTCGGGGTCCGGAGGCGGAGCCACTGAAACAGGAGGCAACGCCGCAGGCGGAACGACCTCCACAGGAGAGGACGCTGGAGGTGGGGCTGCAGTCACTGGAGGCCGGAAGACAATCACCGAAGGCCGGACGGCAGGCGGGGCCGCAATCACCGAAGGCCGGACGGCAGGCGGGGCCGCAATCACCGAAGGCCGGACGGCAGGCGGGGCCGCAATCACCGAAGGCCGGACGGCAGGCAGGCTCGGAGGCGGGGCGGCTGACACAGGAGGCAGGGCCGCTGACACAGGAGGCGGGGCCGCAGACACAGGAGGCGGGGCCGCAGACACAGGAGGCGGGGCCGCAGACACAGGAGGCGGGGCCGCAGACACAGGAGGCGGGGCCGCAGACACAGGAGGCGGGGCCGCAGACACAGGAGGCGGGGCCGCAGACACAGGAGGCGGGGCCGCAGACACAGGAGGCGGGGCCGCAGACACAGGAGGCGGGGCCGCAGACACAGGAGGCGGGGCCGCAGACACAGGAGGCGGGGCCGCAGACACAGGAGGCGGGGCCGCAGACACAGGAGGCGGGGCCGCAGACACAGGAGGCGGGGCCGCAGACACAGGAGGCGGGGCCGCAGACACAGGAGGCGGGGCCGCAGACACAGGAGGCGGGGCCGCAGACACAGGAGGCGGGGCCGCAGACACAGGAGGCGGGGCCGCAGACACAGGAGGCGGGGCCGCAGACACAGGAGGCGGGGCCGCAGACACAGGAGGCGGGGCCGCAGACACTGGAGGCGGGGCCGCAGACACAGGAGGGTGCACCGGAGGCGGGGATGCAGGTTCAGAGGGTGGCGCTGGACTCAGAGCTGCAGGCGCTGGACGGACCAGGGGCGGAGCCGCAGGCACTGGACGGACCAGGGGCGGAGCCGCAGGTTGGGTGGCAGGCACCCGAGGTCTCGGGGCAGGAACTGACCGAGTAGGCATGGGGGCTTTGCTTAGTTTGTTAATCCGTGGACCTCCCCGTGCCAGGCGTGTGCCCAGATAAAGATCTGGGGCACAAGGTGGTTCTGAATAGGTTTCAATTTTTGCATTTCTGCAGAAATAGGTGAGCAAGTCAATATACTCATTCCTCTGGTCGGGGACAGGGTTGGTGGACTGAAGGCTCACCACACCTAGGCAAATGGATTGCTCAGCTGGCTTACTAGCATGGCATATAGAGTCATTTTCAAAAGCCTTAAGCCTTCCCCGCACCACGTCCAGGTGGGGGACAAAATGGCTCACCCAGGGTCTCTCCTTAAACCACTGCTGCAGTGTGGCTATCTCCACTTGGAGTTTGGCATGCAGCTTGGGTGGAGAAGACAACAGGCTAGAAACAAGACTATCAAAATCTGCCACCTTCTTTTGGAAAAGCTTGAGTTCTGCTGGGTTCATTATGGCCAGTACATTCTGTTACGGTTTGCAGAGGATGGAACCCAAATGCAGAGACTACAAGCAATAATGTTCAAATAGTAGTTTAATATAGCAGTTAAGCATACAGAGGGCCACAGTGCAGAACCATAAAGGCAGTGAGTCCAAACATGTAAGCTTTACTCAGAGAGTCAAAGTACAAGAATAACAAAGTCCAAGGCAAACCTTCCAGGAACAGGCAGAGAACTTCACACAGGAACAGAGAGAATGTACTGGCAGTGAGTGTGTGGAAAGAGTCTGGTTATATAGGGAGGAGGAGTTGATTGCATAAGTGGCTGCAGGTTTGTTGTAGGCAATGGTACTGATGAGGGGGTGGAGACTGGTGAGTGGCTTGGACTGGGGGAAAGACAGGAGTGACAGATGCAGTGACACGGTCTGGAGTGGCAGACCGTGACATTGACTGTTTTTTCCCCGAAATCCAGCCTGGTATTGTGGACAAAAGCAAAAATAAATCTTTAGTTTTGGGGTCTGTGGGGCTAAAATGTCATCAAATGGTGGTGGATCGCAGGGGTGCCTAAACATTTATTGTTTTCCAGAAAGTGACACATTTCCTCACAGAAAAAAATAAAATAAAAATAAAAAACTAAACTAACTAAAAACTAAAAAATAATAATATGAATATAATTAGGGGTGGGACTCGATTAAAATGTTTGTTCTAATTAATTTGAAGCTTTATAATTAATTAATCTCAATTAATTGCACACTAATATTTGACCCAAGAAGCATTTTTGATCAATTAAAACAGGTTGGTAGCGTGTAAGTGAGTTATTTGTCTAAATCAAAACTGATTAATTTATCTCAATTAATCAGTTAACCCATTCAGGCTGGGAATCCATTTTTGGATTTTATACAGTATATATAGTATTCAAATGTTATTTTTTTCTGATGCTGCTATATAAATATTTGACGTTTTTCAGAAGTCCCAGCCCTAATAATAATATAATAACAAATTTACATAATAACGCTATTTATAAAATCAACAAAAATCAAATGACCTCCCGTCTTTGTGACACGATTCATAATGTCTGTACAGATTGTATTCTTTGAATACCGACACCTGTCTCATCTGTCTCTTGACAGATGAGACAAACAGCCTTTGTTTATATTGAACAAAAATAATAATAATCATGTGTCCTCTGCAGGTTAAATACATTCCGAATCAGTTTTTCCTTTGACCTAAGCTTTCTGCCATTACTCTATTCTGGGGGTCGTGTTTACATTTTATGACTGGGGTAAAGTGCGGTAGTAGTAGCAACATTTTTTTAGTGTGGTTCACAATTTAATTCAAATCAGGGGCGGATGTAACATTTCCCAATTCGTGGGGGCAGGAGAAAATGGTATGGGGGCGACTTCATCGCCTGTGACTTCAGCGCCACGGGCATGCATAAAGCTAAAGGTCTGACTCAGAGAGTTTTCTGTTTTCAATGATGAATTGCTGTTGGTTTAGTGGTGCCACAACTGTTGTTAGTTAGTTAGCAGCAGTAGTAGTGTTTCAAATCATTTTAATTATAAACACTTTAATTTGAAATATCTTGGGTTGTTTTGCATGCCATTGTGTTGTGGAGCAGTCTGGGCATTTAGGGTGCATTGCCCCCCACCCCCTTGACCATGCCTAGATTCAAATGATCTTTATTGCCGTGAGGAAAATTTTCCAGGGATTCTGTCAGCAGGCCTACTTCACCCCAGTGTTCTATGCCTGCTGCAGTATAGCATCGATCGCGTAGCCATATTGTGTCTCTGGTATTGGTCAGGGACCGTGGGGAGTGTCCGGCCCCTGGGCCGCAGTTTGGAGACCACTGCTATAGTCCAGGGGTTTTCAACAGGTGGTCCGGGGACCACCAGTGGTCCTTGAGAGGGTTCCAGGTGGTCCCCAGCTAAGTTGGTTAACCAGATGTAACTCTTGAGAACCTAAAAATGATGGTTTCATTTTTTTATTTTTTTTTCATTTTTTTCATGGGGTCGGTGGGGCTAAAATATCCTCAAATGGTGGTCCGTGACTCAAATCCTGAATAAATGGTGGTCCCTGGGATGAAAAAGGTTGAAAACCCCTGCTATAGTCAACCGTAGACGTATAGTTTCAATGTATCGCAGTACAGATGCATCCAATGTAGTTAATATTAGTCACAAGCTCTAGCTAATAATTGCCTTTAATTTATTTTACAAATTTCCAAATGTAAAATCTCACACCACATTGCATGTTGCATTGCTTGTGTAATTTCGCTATTTTTTGCTACTTTTGTATTACACTGTAGTATAACAATAAAGAAGTAGAGCGCCGACTTGCAAAGGAATGGCATATAGTATTCCGTTGCATTATGTCGTATTCAGAGCTTAACGCTCCCTCGCCTCGGCATTACAGACTAATGTCATCTATTAAGCTGAGTTCAAATAGTCATCATCGGGGGGCCAGTAGGGGCCAGTGTTGGCCCCTACTGGGAGTGCAGCTAACGTTGTGATCCGCGCGCATTATGCACTAGCATTGTGATGCTAATGCTCTGCACGCCTGCCAAGACCTGCTAGCAGTGAGCGGCGTGTCGCTGGACTTAAGGTCACTTCACATCACGGCCCCGTGACCAGACACTCTGACACTGCATGTATGAATAGGACCTCCTTACAGGCACAACTACTCTGATCTTTTACATTATGTACAGTACTTGAGTGAATTAATGCACTAGTTTCCACCACTGAGCTCTCCTTGTAGCTTGTAGACACTAGACACTACACCAGTGGTTTTCAACCCTTTTCATACAGACAACTTAGAATCCTCTCAGGGACCACTGGTGTTCCCCGGACCACTTGTTGAAAACCCCTGCACTACAAGGGTGCTGAAATAATTACTTTAATGTCCACACCTCTGGCCTGAATTTCAAACCGCGTTTTACTTCATTGGTGAACATTATGTTTTTTTTTTTTTTTTTTTTTTTTTTCAGTTGGTAGGGCATTCCTGTTGTTGGTAGGGCATTCATGGGTCCCATGTGCTAAGTAAGAAAACTGACCAAATGTAGTGTTACACTGTGTGTGTGTGTGTGTGTGTGTGTGTGTGTGTGTGTGTGTGTGTGTGTGTGCGTGTGTGTGTGTGTGTGTGTGTGTGTGTGTGTGTGCGCGCGCGCGCGCACGCACGCACGCACACAGCACGATCGAAGTTGAGTCATTGGGGAATTTTTCATTTTTTGTTTAATATGAAAGCAGGATATCGTATAGCTACTATTTGACATATTGGTTGTTCAGTTTGACCCACCAGTCTATGAGATATGGCTTATAGAGAAAGGCTTGAAAGGTTCACTTCTGTGGACTCATTTTATGGATGGATAAATGACATAGTATAGTGTCACACAAAACGAATGTAGCAAGCTAGAAGATCTACAATCCTTTTCAATTTGAAAAGTAACAGTTTTTGGACATATGAGGTTTCATTTCGAGATGGATGGATGGATGAATTATGTATGGATCATTAAGATTGACTGAGAGCAATCACTGAATAATCCAATTCAACTAGGTCAATGTTGAATAGCTGTTCCCACAATACCGACTGATGTGTACTTTGTCAGTGTCAGACAAAAATGATTGATATCTGGATAATATACTGAGTGTATGTACCGTGCAATTAACAATGTCTATTAACAGTCTAATTACAATGAGCGAAGCTGTGACTTTATGCAATGTTCAAGCCAATTAATGTGTTTTCTTGGAGAGGATTAACCACTGGGTTTGGGTTTGTTGTGGTCTGCATGTATACAGACAACACTGTGGCCAACCAGGGTAACAATAGGGGGGGGGGGGGGGGGGGGGGGGGGCATGAGAAAATGGTATGGGGCGGCTTCATCACACCCACACCATTTTCCATTTTCGGTTACAGGACTTATATTAGCATAAGCATCTATGATAACATCAGTTGTTGTTGAAGTTGCAACAGACATGCAGCATGCATAAAGCTAAAGGTCTGACTCAGAGAGTTTTCTGTTTTCAATGATGAAATGCTGTTGGTTTAGTGGTGACACAGCTGTAGTTAGTAGTAATACTAGTGTTTCAAATCATTTTACATATAAGCACTTTAATTTGAAATATCTCGGGTTGTTTTGCATGCCATCATGTTTGGTGGGGCAGTCTGGGCATCTAGGGGGGCATTACCCCCAATACCCATGCCTAGATCCGCCCCTGGAGGAGAGGAGGATTTAACCATGGTACAATAACGGACCAAATGGAGAGTAGTTTCTGCAAGGTCACATACTGTACAGTGTGTCCATTCCTTTTATAGTTGTGCATCAGAAACTAGCCGAGTTCCAAGCTGACAACAGCAATGTGATGCAGCATGTTGTGAGGGACACCAAGTCAGGGATAATGTCTGTGTATTTGGGACAACAGAGCATTGTCTGGTGGCCTTTGAAAATGGTGTAATTTTCAATGTTAATCCTTCATAATGTCTTTAGAAACCACAATGCCCTTTCAAACTCTGACACTATTTTTTGGAAAATAACAGAATAATACCAAGCATACATTAACCATGTCTACCCACGCCTTTGTGTGTATTGTTTTAAGTTTTTTCCATGTTCAATGTACAATCTACAAATAAGTCGAGGCCTGGCTGCCTGGCCAAGAGCCATTTGAAAACATTACTGTGAAAAGAAAGACCAGAAGTGACAGTGGATTGGCCGTTGTATCTCAATCAAAATACAACGTAGCAGATCTATACAATCTATAATCTAATCTATCTGTACAATCACCCATTCTACAACAGGTCAACTCACCTGGTCACATGCAGTTAAACCAGCACACTTATTTAAAACAACGATTTCAGCTGTTGTTTTTCTCTCAGAGAGCAGTAAACTGAGTGGCTATAGCTAGTTTAACATTTGTGTAGTGTCAAAATGTGTGTTTGAAAAAGTATTATTTTTGAGCGCTTCTCTTTATAGTTTTAAAGGCTCAAACATACTCCAGGGTGCAGTGAGTTTAGATGAAAGGTTTTCACCGCGGGTGAAGCCTTTTTTTTAAGGCTTCACCCTGGGTCATACATACTACATACTTAAAAAAGCTACACCGGGGTAAAAACCTTTCACCTAAACTGACTTCACCCTGGGGTATTGAGCCTTAAGGGTAACTGTTTTGTAAGAATTGCAACATTACACTCATGACACTGATACCTGTGGAATTCACCCTGCAATGAGTTTATAAGTTATAAAACTGCATTTACCTCAGTTGCCCTTCTTACTTGCAGCAGTAGTTGACCCCAGTCTACCTCGTCCTACCCTCTAAAACATCTACTATACCGCCAGGGGTGGATCTAGGCATGGGCATGGGGGGGCAATGCCCCCCTAAATGCCCAGGCTGCCCCACCAAACTTGATGGCATGCAAAACAACCCAAGATATTTCAAAGTGCCTATTTCAAGTGCCTATCGTTAAAATGATTTGAAATACTATTACTGCTACTATCTATTCCTGCTAATAACTAACTAACTAACTAACTAACTAACTAACTACAACTGTTGTTATTATTGATGCTTTACTTGCCTAATAAAAGTCCTGTAGCCAAAAATGGTATGGGTGCGGCTTCATCGATGAAGCTGCCCCATACCATTTTCTCCTGCCCCCCATGGGGAAATGTTACATCCGCCTCTGTATACCCCTACTCCCAAATCCCCAGAATCTCCACAGTGGTTGGACGGAGATCTTTCTGCTATGAAGCTCCCTTTGATTGGAGCAACCTACCAATATCTCTTAGTTCTATTTCATCATTTAGTAGCTTCGAGACTTCCCTATGGATTCAGCATGCACTTGCTTCTATTATCTGCTCTGTGCCCTTCATCCCATATGGAAAAAAAACTTCATATGCAAACTCTTAAAAGTGGCACCTTTCATATGAGCTAAAGTTAATATAAGATCTATAGTATTTTTGTAATATATAACACATAAAACATATAATTTTGTGATTCATAAGAATGATATATAACATTGAAAATATATATATATTCTATAGTATTTTTTTTTTGTAAAGTGAAACATATATGGTTTTGGAATTTATAACAAATATACTGTATATGACATACAAATCAGATATAAGGTCCATAGTATATTTTTCTTGTAAAGTGACTTGTTTGAAAGGTGTCAAGTTTGCATATAAAGTTTGCATACAAAGTTTTTTCCATATCAGCTTCTTCATTGAGAAACAGCTGAAAGATGTTTTGTGGGTGAGTGGATGGAATAGGGTGTGCAAGCTACGGTATCTGTGCATTGTATGTACTCGTATCTGTCTGTACTGGTGTAGCCAGTACAGTATGTTTTGTGTATCCATGTCTACCTGTCTGTATTTGTGCACTGTATGTTTTTGTTCTGTTTTTAGTTTCATGTTTATTTTTGTTTTGTTTTGTTCTGCTTTTGTGTTTTGTCTTTTTGCATTCTGTTTGCTATATCTTATGGGTTAGGTGTGTACACTAATGCTTAATTATTAGCCTATACTTACAGGCTCACAACGTGCAGTTCAAGT
>CM076973.1:42202499-42222499 GCA_039105355.1 Benthosema pterotum | reverse complement strand
TGTGTGTGTGTGTGTGTGTGTGTGTGTGTGTTGTAGTGTAGTTGTCACATCAGCCCGGTGCTGAGGGACCAGGGCGGAGGGATAGAGGGGGCTGTGGTGCTCGCGGAGGCCAGAGCCTTACCCCCCTCCACTCAGGAGAACTCCATCTGAATAACAACGCTACAACATAAGTTGAGCATCTGTCCGTCCCGCACAAACAAAAACAAAATATTGTCGAATTGTTGTTATTGTCAAATATCAAATTGTTTCTTTTTTTTATATAATAGTATGACCAGAACCGCATTTCCAAGACTTTTCAAGTGTACCACAAATTGACCCCCCCCCAAACAAACAAAGTGTCACCTTACATGCAAGGCACTTTACAAATACATACTATGGATCTTATATCTGTTTTGTATGTCCAACATCAACGTCATACACAGTATTATTCCTATAAATTACAAAATGTTACAAAATACCGTGGTCTTATTCTAACTTTATTCTCTGATGAGAATGGTATGAAAGGTGCCACTTTGAAGAGTTTGCATATCGTTCTTTTTTTTGTTCCATATTGGCAGGGTGGTGCTGTCACTATATTTCCACTCTCACTCCAGAGAGGCCACGTTGCATGTACTGTCCTATAAAAAATAGCTGATCTACAAACTCAAAAACTCTCGCCCTGCAGCCTGCAATGTGTTTTGACCTTGTAGATCATCGATGCTATATTTAAATTGAAATCCTCGCTTGTTTTTCTTTTTCAGTATGATATCAATATATGACATCTTAATAATTTGCTCACCATGTTGGCAACGTGTTTTCACACTTGACCCACACATGCAATACTTCTGTCCCCCAAGTGAAAACTTTACACAAGTTGGGTCACCCTCTGTGCCGTGTGTGTGTGTGTGTGTGTGTGTGTGTGTGTGTGTGTGTGTGTGTGTGTGTGTGTGTGTGTGTGTGTGTGTGTGTGTGTGTGTGTGTGTGTGGTTATTTTTCCACTTTGTGGCTAAAATAGTAAAACCTTGAGAATGGCATTAAACAATTTAGTTGTAAAGTGTTTGTGTCCGTGTGTGCATGTGCGTGCAAGCATTAATCAGCATCGATGTGTGTTCATTCAGCCCTAGACTCATTGTGAATGACCTCCAGACCCCCCCCCCCACACACACACACACACACACACACACACACACACACACACACACACACACACACACACACACACACACACACACACACACACACACACACACACACACACACACACACACACACACACACTTGACTACTCTTCTAAGGACATCAACATTTCAGGAAGGGCAATTTTACAAATGTGTTGGTTTGTCCTCACTATTTTTAAAGCAAGTAACACTAAAGCCACGAAAAAGCTGCTCAAGCTTGTTAAATGTGTTATTTCTGTGTGACCCGTAACTCTTGAGAGCGTCATTTACACATTTCATGCTCTCAAGAGTTCAATTACATTTAAACATCTGAATTGCGAGATTTTCAAGAGTCTACACATTTAGAACATGGTGAAAGAATTGTTATTTTGACCACAGGTTTTGGTATGAAAATGATTGAAAACCAATGCTATAGAATAATAGAATACTACTAAATATGCTGGACAAGTACTTCTTTTTTCTTATCTATTATTTATTTATTATTATTATTTCTTTACACTGACACGACATGTCCATGAAGCCCCATGAAGTGAACAGAGTTTGCGTAACTCTGTCTATACTCTAAGACCCTGAATACTCATACAGACACTCGCAGTTTCCTCACTGAAAGTAGATGATCTACAAGCAATGTGCGCCTTTGCAATGCATGGCTATTTGAGCTTGTATATCTGTGTTTTTCCGCAGCTGATGGAATCATATTGATTCATTTCTTTAGGATCGATCTAACGTCCGATACAGACGCTGTTTTGATCGATCCGACACACATGGCTCGATGTAGTTGCATCGCCAATTCAAATATCGATAAATGGATCGGTACCGACATTTTTTGACACCTACGATAACTGCATCTATGTGGAGGTCGTTTACATCAGGGGTTTTCAACAGGTTGTCCAGGGACCACCAGTGGTCCCTGAGACGATCCAAGGTGGCCCCCAGGCTAAATGATGGACAGTTGGTTAACCAGATGTAACTCTTTGAGAGTGTAAAGATGAAACCAAATGGACCCTTATGGGTCCATTTGGTTTCATGTTTATGCTCTCAAGAGTTAAAATATTCATCATCTGAATCAATCAGTGCAAGTCTACACAACTAGAGAATGTGGAAGATTAGGGTCACTTTGATGTATATGTTTGACTGTTTTGTTTCTGAAATCCAGCTGGTGTTGTGGACAAAAAAAATCTTAAGTTGTTGGACCAAGTGGTGGTCCGTGGCTCAAATGCTGAATAAACAGTGGGCCCTGGCATGAAAAAGGTTGAAAACCACTGGTTTACATGGAAGCAGGTGTGAGACTCATGCATGCAGTGCTAAAGGTTCTAGCTGTACCAGGCCTCAGGCCTCTGACGGTCCATGGTACTGTACCTTCTTAAAAGCAGCACTGCTTGGTGACACGGTGTCAGCTCAGCTGCTTCACATTGCAGGGACTCTATCAGGCTTAAGTGGATTATGGACAAAATGACCTGTTCTCTCAGCCATGAACTATACCTCCACTTAGAGTGAAACAGATGCTGCTGCAGAGTGAAGTGCTTGTTCAAAGGGCCGCAGCGGAGCGGAGCAGAGCGCTGCATGGTCTGGGGAGGGTTACACACCATATAACTGGATACTTAAAGGGATAGGGATAGGTCACTATGTTCTCCATTGATTACTGGCTGACACCATATGTGGAGGCTGGAATTCATGGATCGTTTTGTCATATTCCTTGTCCAGTTCTTTGATGCCCACCCTGCAGTGTTCCCTATGGAGTAATCAAAGGCCACTTTTCACTACATCAGGGGTTCTCAACTTTTTTCATACCAGGGCCCACTATTTATTTAGGAGATAACTGGCAAAATGTTTTCTAAATGTATAGATTCTTGAAAAATAAGTAATTCAGATGTTTAAATATAATTTAACTCTTGGGAGCGGTCCAAATGGTCCATTTGGTTTAATGTTTACGATCTCAGGAGTTAGAGATCTATAAGGGTTGGGTATATACCAGCTTCATCGCTTGGCGTCGTGGGCAAGTAATCCATACTATAACTAAGGAAATGTCTGAATGCATGAATGAATGTCTGAATTAGTCATTAAATTAAACGTGTATTAAATTTTCCCCAGCGACTTTAAATGGGAACTCAGACCGCCCCCTTATACGGGCACAAAAGGGACAGGGGTCATGAATACTCTGACTACAGACAGGGGCTTGATCAGATATTCACAGATATTCAGACTGATGCTACAGCTGTCTTGAATGTAAAATGCGTGCCTTTAAATTCTGTGCCTTTAAGAAAGTTACTTTTGAGACAGAATCAGTCTTGTTGATTAGTTGATGGTGTGCAGGTGTGCTGCATCCTGCTAGTGCTAATCATTTGGTCAGTTCTCTCTCAGTTGGATAGCAGCAAACCACACAGTGTTTGACCTGTTTTCAGTTCAGCCTTTTGGAAGCACCCCTGGTATGTTGTGTTGTGTTCATTCTTTTTCAGACGACTTATTATTTGCTGAATGTTTTATTGTACCAAAGTACACGATTGGCTTATTGCAGTGGTTTTCAACCAGTGGTGCAGGGACCACTAGTGGTCCTTGAGTGTAACTCTTTGAGAGCGTAAAAATAAGCAAGGGAGGGCTCCTGGGGAAATCTCCTGTGACGTCAGGCATGGTAAAATGGCGTCCCCGGCCTACGGGATGAAATTAATTAAACTATTTTTTTACCCCTATTTTAGAAGGCCCAGTGTTGCTTTTTAGCAACATTAACCCTTTAATTATTTAAAAAATATTATTACTTTTGTTGTTGTTTTTCCACATAAATATCATGGTTGATGTTCATAGTTTAGTATTTCATTGCAATTGGTCATGATATTAGCATAAAAATATCCCCCACAGAGGCTGCAATTAACCTCTTCAATTAATCTCTGTACTTGCAATTTTTTAATGATTTTTAACCTTTGACCTTTTGCCTTTAACCCCAATAAAAGTAAAATGACTGCAATAAATATATATTTTTGTGATTATTAGAATGTCCCGAATATAAGACGACTCGTTTATAAGACGACCTTCATTTATCAAGACCCATTTACAGAAAAAAGGACATTGAATGTCAAATAGTATAGTCCCTGAATATAAGACGACTCCATTTTTTGGGATATTTCCTTTGGGGAAAAAACATAGTCTTATATTCAGGCCAATATATATTTTTGGGTATTAGAATGTCTAGGACATGTACATTGCACATTATACGAAAAGATATCCCAATTTATTATTATTATTATTATTATTTTAATGTAGAAATATACCTGGGCCTTCTACTAGGGTTAAACTAAAAAAACATATATGTGTTTTAAATGTTCATTTCTAGTTATGGACAAGGACAAGTATAATGTATTTATCCATATGAGGTTTATTAGTCTGGGAGCCTTTTAAAGCCTGCTGCGCCCTTCATGGCGCCCCCAGGCAAAACTGCCTGGTCTGCCTAATGACAAAAAACATCCGTGCTGGTCACCCTGGCAGGCAGGCAGGCAGGCAGGCAGGCAGGCAGGCAGGCAGGCAGGCAGGCAGGCAGGCAGACAGACAGACAGACAGACAGACAGACAGACAGACAGACAGACAGACAGACAGACAGACAGACATTTTGTCAATGTCCTTCCTTCCTTCTCATTAACCCCTGAAATCCTCACCATGAACTCCCTCTGCCTCCTTGATTTTATTCAGTGTAAAACTACAAAAAAAAAATCTCTCTCTCTCTCTCTCTCTCTCTCTCTCTCTCTCTCTCTCTCTCTCTCTCTCTCTCTCTCTCTCTCTCTCTCTCTCTCTCTCTCTCTCTGTGTCTCTCTCTCCCTCCCTCCTACTTGGAAGAATCCTTTCATCCCCGGTCCTCTGGTTCTTCCTCCATTCTCTGTGTTAACCTCTCCTGCTCTCCATCTCTCTGCTCTCCTCTCTGCTTCTTTTGTTGAGGATGTTCTGGCCATTATTGCCTCCCTTGATCCAGGCTGCCCTGCGATCCGCTCAGTCAATCTCTCTCTCCTTTATTCTCCTCCTCCTCTGCCCCCCAGCCCCCCCCCCGCCAAACCACCACCTTTCCATGTTGGCAGGGGCGGATCTAGGCATGGGCATGGGCCCCCCCCCCCAAATGCCCTGACTGCCCCACCATACACGATGGCATGTAAAACAACCCAAGATATTTCAAATTAAAGTGCTTATATTTAAAATGATTTGCACTACTACTGCTACTAACTAACTACAATCGTCTCACCATTAAATCAACAGCATTCATCATTGAAAACAGAAAACTCCCTGAGTCAGACCTTTAGCTTTATGCATGCTGCGTGTCTGTTGCAACTTCAACAACACCTGGTGTTATTATTGATGCTTTACTCGACTATTATAAGTCTCGCCTGAAGCCGCCCCCATACCATTCCCTCTCTCTCTCCTATAACTATATGTCCGACGCATCACTTTTCTTTGTCATTAAGAGTTTTGACACTTGTTGAAAAGGACAGCAGTGGACTTGCTGTTTTATGTTTGTTCACAACCATTTATGTTTGTTCACATATGAAAGTCTACCACTTTGGTCGTCCCCCTATCCAGAAGGAGAAGCAGTGATGGGAATGATGGGAATTGCAGTCCAGATCCCAATGTCGATGCAATCAGAGACATTGGGCTCAAAGCTGAAATCTAAAATATCTATCTAAAACGGCATAATATTACGCACATTAGGACGTCAAGATGTAATTAACATACAGCATGATGAGGCGTTCCTTTAGCAATTCGAACCTCAGAATCCATATGCTGGAGGAACTGTGAGACAAAAATAGCTATACATCTACGAGTATATTAATAGTGTTTTTATAAATAATTTAGCAGTTCCAGCTCAGGGGCAGTGGGTGCCATTAAAAACTAAAAGAGACTAAAATGTGAATCTTGTCGTAACTTATTGTGACTTGCTTTGCCATGTTGTCTTATTGGATCTCATTGAAGACTATGTTGTCTTGATGCGAGTCTTTGTAAAATCTGTTGTCTGTTAGCTGTTTGCTGGGTAATATATTCAAGCATGTCAGAGTATTAAGACATTTGGACAAGATGGATAAAATGTAGCATATTGGTATTACTCGCGCAAGCAGAGTATGTACTGTATGTACTGTAGCTTATGTCGGTATCGTCTGCCAGTCGACGCTGGGAAGCTGGCAGTACCCCTCTAAAAATGCCTGGGCAGCGCTCCACACGCCCCAAGCTCTTCTCCCTCCTGGCCCCATAACTATGGAATGAACTTCCCACTGCAGTCAGAACCACAGACTCACTCCCTATCTTCCACCACAGTCTGAAGACACATCTCTTCAGACTCCATCTCAGCTCATAGCAGAATTACATACCAACCCATAGTACTTGCAGTACCCTCCTAGGTAGTTTAGATAGCACCTCATTAGACTGAGATAGCAGTGAGTTTATATAGGATGTCTAATGTATTACCATGTTTTATTACATGGCTTGAATGAATGCTCCAATCAGAAGCCAGCGTTCTGGTCATGTGAGCGGTCACATAATACACTATAATCACCGCTCCGCGCTATTATTGACCGCTGCATAAACAAGTTCCCCAAAGTGCAAACAGCTGTGTTCATATCAATCCGCGCTGCGCTTCCGCATTTAGTTCCAGCACGCCGTTAGCGGGTCCATTTGGTTAGCTACGTATTTGGTTGTTTACATGCCGTTGCCGTCACCCTCTCAAGGACCACTGGTGGTCCTCGGACCACTGGTTGAAAACCACTGACGTAAGCCATGTAATAAGCGGGATAACACCCTTCGAGGCGGTGATTTGTTTCCTCACTAACTGACCTCGGCTGCGCCTCGGTCAGTTAATAGGAAACAAATCACCGCCTCGTCGGGTGTTATCTATTACCATGTTTTAGTGCTTACATTGTATATTGTAAAGCGTATTGTAAATTCTGCTTAATTTGTTAACTTTAATCTGTATGATGCATTGCACTGTCACCATTCTTGATGATGTGATCGGTACGCCTTGTATGACCTTCTGGTGTAAGGTGCAAATCGGCACCTTGCCAGAGTGCATTCATAGTTTACTAATGTGCACAATGGTGAAAGAAACAGTGGTGATTATGGTTTGAATGAATAGCAAAGACAAATAGTACTCACAGGGACATCCTAATAAACAAAAGGATGAACTTAATAAAACACCACCTGGGCCTATAGCCACAAGTGTGTTTGTATGTGGTAGAGCTCCATCCGACAACTGGTTCAGCACTGCAAACTTGCGCTACACACGAGTAGGCCTACTTGTGTGTTTATCAATCGAGCACAGATCGAGTTCTTGTTGCTGTTGTAGAGACGTCTCCATCGTACTGCTTAAAGCTCCAACTGTCCCCCTCTCTCTCCCCCTCCTTCCCCCTCAGGGTGAAGGTACAGCGGTCTGTTCCAGGGGTCAGACATTGACCCGGCTATAATGAGAGAGGCTTTTACAGTGTCACTGACTCCCCTGTCCCTACTAAAGATCTCAACGGGCCTGAAAATTAAGGCCCGGCCCTACCCGGCCCTAACAGTTCAGGCCCTAGGCCCTACCCGGCCCTACTAAATGGAATAGATTTTAGGCCCTACCCGGCCCTAAACTGTCGGGTTTGGGCAAAATTTGAGAACTCACCACAGATTAAAATTGAAATGCAATCAGCACCATCTTCATAATGGGTAAATACAGAAAATAACTATTATTATTACTATATTAAAATAATTCAATATATATTATGTTTTCATGCGGCCCTAGGCCCTACCCGGCCCTATTGATTAGGATAGATTTTCGGCCCTACCCGGCCCTAAATGTCGGGTCGGGCCTGTTCGGGTTCGGTCCTGGTCGGGTTCGGGCAGAGTTTGAGAACTCTAGTCCCTACACCTCTGACTGAATGTCTTATTTTATTCTACAACCCCCATTTCTCTCTCTCTCTCTCTCTCTCTCTCTCTCTCTCTCTCTTTCTCTTTTTCTTTCTCTCTCTCTCTCTCTCTCTCTCTCTCTCTCTCTCTCTCTCTCTCTCTCTCTCTCTCTCTCTCTCTCTCTCTCTCTCTCTCTCTCTCTCTCTCTCTCTCTCTCTCTCTCTCTCTGTCATTATATCGTCTACCCAGTCTCATGTGAACACCCCAGACAGCTTATAAGTTACTCCATTCAGTATTTAGATACTCAACAAAGACTTAAATGCAACACTTGTGTCTTCTACATAACATAGAGTTTATCAGATTGTCAATTGTGGCCTGTGGTCCACTACTCTTCAATGGCTGTGCCAAGTTGCTGAATATTAGTGGGAACTGGTACATGCTGTCAAAATGGTAATATTGTGTATCTGGAATGAATTTTATATCTTTAAGTCCATCTCATGAAAAATGGGAACAAAAACAAAAAAAGTCTTTATAGGCATTTATATTTTTGTTGAGTATACTTGATATTCATTTTAGCTACCCCACCACCTTTCTATACAAACCCATAATAACATAAAACTCCATTTCAACCATCATAGGTTCATCAAAAAAAAAGAAAAAAAAAAAAAAATTCTGCTGACTGATATTGTCCTTCTAATATGTGAGGCGGTCATGCTTTCTAGTTTACTTTTTTTTTTTTTCATCTTCTTTTTTAGATATTGTTTATTTGTTTGGCTGCACTGAGGGTGTCATTCCCAAGTACGGAGGCTGCTACATTTTCCAAAACAATATTTTAAAAATAAATAAAAACAGTAAATGAAAAAGCACAGCCCTCTCACTCATTAGGAGGACAATATCAGTCACCAGAAAAAAAGATTGAGTGGTTCTGATTAATCTATCATGGTTATAATGGAGTTTATAATAAGTTATAATGGGTTTGCATAAGGAGTGGGCGGGGCAGCTAACATAAACTTGGAACATGAAATGGAAAATGAACAAATATCTAAATACTTTATGGAGTAACTTATAAACTGTCTGGGGCATTCAAATGAGCCTGAGTAGACCATAGAATGACCAAAAGTTTTATTGAAAGTGAAATATAATTAATTAATTCAATATAAGAATAGGACAGTTTAAATTATTATTATTATTATTGACCATTATAATTGTAACATTATAAATATCTACAGGTTGACAAACCCAAACATAGCAAACGTCCTGGATATGTTATTTTATACAGTGTGGACAAAAACAAACAAACATCAACCATAGACATTTGCCGCCGAAAATGCACCTTTCTTTCTTGTCTGTGCAGTCGGCCGTCCTCTAGCGTTATTTTCCTACAATTCCCAGGATGCATTTTGTGGTCAAGTATTGGGGCCTGCCACACCCATATAGGGTCACTGACCGCCATTACATGAACCTGATTTCTCAAGTACATGCCCGCTGGGGGGGTGTTTTCTATTTTTTTTGCCAACACAGCAAACAAGGACACAATGTCATAACCTGCGGACAACTTCACATCAGTCCACACACGCTGCCCCGAAGATGCATGGAAGAAGACGCTCTCCGAAGCCACGCTGACCGAAAACAAACCTTTAGCCCCGCCAACAACAACATAACAGAGGTAATGTTAAAAAAAATATCAATATTTAAATATGTAGATGTTTCATGTGCTGCATCCCTACATGCTCAGCACAGGTAGACGAGAGAGTCACATTCTTTGAGCTTTTTGTGGACGGTTTCCCCTTTAAGAAGATTCTGCTGATGAATGCTAGATAGGTATCATGTGACAACAATAGACCAACTGCAGGCGGAGATCATTTGAAGTGATTTTTTTTCCTTCCCTGTGTGTTTGAGCGCTTCGCTTTGCTTCGCCTGCTCTGCCAAGTGTCATTGACACAAAGGAGAGCTGGCTTGCCAGTGCTATTGTGCACGCAGGTCCCCATTCTAGCGCCGCTATAGTGTGCTTTAGTGGTCACAAGAAGTCTCTATATAAGCATAGTAGAAGACAGGGGCTTAGCTGGTGCACTTTTTGTTAGGGGTTTTGTTGTGCGGGATGTTGTGGCGTTATACTGCCGTTGAGATTATTGTCAAATAGGACAAGCATACAATGACAGTGGTAGTAGTGGTGGTAGTACATGGGGTGATGCAAGGCAAGTTTGTTTTTTAATGTGCTTTTAAACAACAAAGGCAATGCTCAAATTATTTACGTGATATATTAAGAACTGAAATAAAATAAAAATGTATATAAAATGTGCAAAATAATGGTATCTAGATATATAATGATTTATATAGAATAGGAAATACAGAGAAGCTCAAATAAGTGAATATGTACGTGATTAATATTTGTGAAACAATATACAATTTAAAGGTACTGTTGTACTTATATACATTGTATATGAATATATAAATATATCAAATGCCTTAATTTATTTATATAGCAGCGCGGAAAGCTAGCACAGGATTCCACACAATTAAACTATAGTCCACAATGTGTGTGAAACGGTTGTTTTGGCAGATTTTGAAAAATAAAAAATAAAATGAAGACAAGTCTTAGAAGAAAAGCTAATACTGGACGAACATTTTTTTTTTACAAACATGCACTTTACTTGCTTTCAATGTATCGTAATATTCATAAGTCCTTACGGCCGCTGTTGTTAGTCTCTATTGTATTAATAGATAAAATAGAGCCTTTCTGAATATTTACCTATATGAATAATGCCACCGTTAACTTTCATGAATCAAGATCATCTTTGTAAACGTTAAATAAAAATGTAATTTTTATGTAATGTTTATGAAGCTGATCTATAATCAACAGAAAAAAACAGCTTGGGCCTGATGAAAATCATCCTTTTTGTGTTATTATGATCAATTAGTTTTGATTTGTTGTTGTTGTGGCGGTTTGTTGTGTCCATGCTGAGGTAGAAATCTCTGTCCGCTTTGTTCTCTGCGAACAACAGTGAACCGGCGGCGACAAGACTCTACATACATTAGCACATTCTGTACGGGAATCACTGTTGCTGTTTGAAGCATTAGCTAACTTTAGCTATTGAAAGCTTTAGCATTAGCTTTAGCTATTGAAAAATAACAGATCTACAAGATATTGGCTTGTAGGTCTGCTGTTTTTAATCATGAAAATGGGGCACAAATCTTTGAATATTTTGACATTGCGATTGCCTGGCCCCAGCCCTGAATCGCCTAATAAAACTGACCTATGATAAATAGTTTATTTTAAAGAAGCGTCAGGTTTCATGAATATGATCATCAGACCTATTTTACTGCTTTTGTGCAGCTGTGTTTGTTTGGTTAGTAACCAGGCTAGCACTATAATTAACCACATGCATGACAACAACGTTTTCTGCTTTCCCAATATCGTCATTCTGGTATTAACCAATCACCGAAGACTTCCGCTTTGACGCCACACACCCATAAACTGCAGTCGTGGGAAAGGCTTTGTACCTGAATAATGAAGTGAAACAAAATGATAATTCAGACTGACTGTCAGGACAATCACTGGGAATGTTTTCACTATTTTGCTTCTGGGGTTCAGCGGCCACTTACAGATGATTTTGGGGTTCGTTGACATGAAATATTGAGGACCACTGAAATAGAAAAATGTCAGGATCTGCAAGACATTTGTAGAATCAGTTACCAGGGCGAAATGGGTTAGAGTAGACCACACCTTGTTTATCTGACCAGTGTCAGTCAGCAGTAGGACAAGAAAAAGATTCTTACAACAATTAAACCAAATTTCTGAAACTTTCTCGTTCATTCTAATTTGGCCGAAATAACATTATCCTGCCATAGTATTATTGCCGTTATTTTCAGCAGTCATGCTAGTGTACAACCTGCGCGGGCCTTTTTGAGAATCCCTCATGTTGGAGGACTGGTAGTGATATTAGTTGTGTTTGTTGTTCTCTGATGGTCTGTTGTGTCCTTTCTGAGGAGAAATCTTTGTTCGCTGTTGTTCGCAGACACTGTCGTTTGAGCTTTGTGTGCAAATGAGCAAACTGGGCGTCAACGAGACTACATACATTACATGACCACACCTGGTTTATCTGACGCGGCTGGCGGACAGCAAATGCATAAGTGAAGGATTCTCAGGAAAAAATATACAACATTTTATTTCGAGATAAATTTGATTGATTTCTCTTTATTTTAATGTATAAAAATCATGGCAGCCGCTGTTCATTCTCAGCAAGTTTCTTTCAAATGATTATTCCATCTAAATAGAATATTTATCGACTCGTACGAACAGGCCATCATTTAGATTCATAGATAGGCCCTACAGTAGATATTGAGCTTTACTAAACAAGCTAACCTAAACAATGGCGACATACTGATGCAGATTAGTCCCACAGGCCTTCTGAGAATCAGTTAATATAATATATTAACAAACAAACAAATATAACATCCTGTCGAACAATATTATTGTTCGACAGGATGTTATATTTGTTTGCATGCTGTTGTTTGCATGCTGTTGTTGTTAATATCCACTCCACTGGTTATTTCGTAAGGAGAAATCTTTGTTCATTGTTGTTCCCAGACACTGTCTGTACATTTGGGCTTTGTGCAAAGGCAGCAAAATGGCGGCGACATGTATAAGGTACACATGGCGCATACATTAGACTATAGACCACACCTTGGTGCTGTTTGTGAACACGGCTCGGCGTCAGACAAAAAAAAAAGGATTTGGGTTGGATTCTTATAAGAAAAACGAATAACATTTAAGCTAATTTCAAAATCATGCATATAGCGTTTGCATAATTGTTTTTGAATCTGCTGAAATCTTTGTTCAATATGGACACTGCGGATATTTGCCCGCTTTGTGCAAAAGCAGTGAAATGGCGGCGACATGCTAATGACATGCTAGTAGCCTACATGTGGCGCATTGGCACAGTTTTTGTGGCCTGTGGCCAGAATCCACTTATTTTGCCATCTTAATTAAAAAGACATTTTATGAATATTGGCCCATATGAAGACCTTCATCGTTACATTTCATGGATAGAAATCATTTTTAATTTAACATCCATAAATTAATAGTAGCCACGACAAACGGCGACCAGGCTTGTGATAATCACTGTTTTGACTTAAGTGGTTTGTGTTGTTGTTTGTTATTGTTGTTCCGATGGTCTCCTGTGCTCTGTCCATGAACAGAAATCTTTGTTCTCTGCCATTTTTACCCAGACGGTGTCGATCTGTACATTCGCGCTTTGTGCAAAATGGCGGCGACATATGCTAGTAAACGGGTCCGCATACATACATTACAATGCAGACCACATTGTGTGTGGTCTGCATTGTGTCCTTGTCTGGGAAGAAGTCTTTGTTCGCTGTTGTTCGCAGACACTGTCGTTTGATTTTTGTGTGCAAATGAGCAAACTGGGCGTCAACAAGACTCTACATGCAGTACATTAGACCACACCTGTGGTCAACAAAATTATGTGAAGGACATCTTAGGAGAAAAAATAAAGGATGGATTTATGAAGTTTCTATTTGCGTGTGTGTGTGTGTGTGTGTGTGTGTGTGTGTGTGTGTGTGTGTGTGTGTGTGTGTGTGTGTGTGTGTGTGTGTGTGTGTGTGTGTGTGTGTGTGTGTGTGTGTGTGTGTGTGTATAAATATATATATCATATAGAAATTCTTGTAGTCGCTTTGTTTCGTAAGAAAGTCTCTTTCTGAATCGGGCAGAATCACAATGTACTGTGTATAGAAATAGAAAAATAGAGTGAATTGAATCCAAAGCATAACAAATAAAACACTAGCAGAAATAAACACATGCCAACCTGAGATGTCCCATTGAAAATGTTTTGACGGGATAGTTCTAGGCTGCTATACTGATGTTCAGATGCTCTGTTATTCCCTTGAGAAGAAAACTTTGTCCAGAATTGTTCCCTAGAGTCTGTTGTACGCTTGTACAGTTGTGTCATAGCAGTGAACGAATTCGAGCATGTTTTTTTTTTTTTAGGAGAGAAATCAAAAACTAGATGCAACTTCATAAGTTAAAACTGTCGGACAAGCACATGCTGTATCTATTTAATTGTGTGTTTATTTGTTTGTAAATATGTCAGGCTATCTGCAGTCTACACACAAAAGCCACGCCAGTTGTAGATCCAAGTTGTGATTAATAATAATCACTTATTGTACTGTTATTTTTGGACTGGATGTCCAAAAGAAATCTTTGTTCATTGTGTTTCCAGACACTGTCTGTACATTTGAGCTTTGTGCAAAAGCAGCAAAATCGCGACGACATTTATAAAGTACACGTGCCGCATACATTAGGACATAGATGAACCTACTTTTGAAATCATGGATATAGCGTTTTGAAGTTTGTTGAAATCTTTATTCAATATGTTGTCTACAGTGCCTGTACATTTGACCGCTTTGTGAAAAAGTAGTGAAATGGCGGCGAGAACTAACGAAAGGTCGAAACGATGATATTTTACCGACCTGCGTGGGCCTGGTGTATGAGAGTTATTTTTCAAAAAATATTGTATTGTGTATACATTTTTTATTGTTGTTCTGATGGTCTGCCCTTCCATAAGGACTGTTATTCTCAGCGCGCATTTGGTCTTTGTCCAAAAGCAGCAAAATGGCGGCGAGTATGCCGCAGTACACATGTAGACATGTACATGTATGTCTACGTGCTGTACATTAGACTTTGCGAAATAGGCCACACCTTGTTATGCCATATCCAGTCGTCAGGCAGAAAACGGAACTGAATTCATAATTAGATGGATAGTTAATACATCAACAAACCTACATTGTTCGTGTTTTTGTTATTTATGTTATTTATTCATGATTTATCTATTTATTCATGACCTACTTGATCAAGTGTTACATAAGTGTGGAACGTGACACAAAGCAATATATAGGTTTTGGCCGTGCAGACACCCTATATCTATTTTCATTTTGCCATTTAATGCAAATGTGCTACAGACCCTCATAACAGAATATTCATATTAATGAAATATTTTGCTGCCATTCAAAAATTGTATCGGCCACGAAAGACATCTTGCCAAATCAAACTACAAGCTCACAATGTGTTTGTCTCCTTTTGAATGTTTATATTAACTCGTTTTTTCTGGGGACCCCCCCTCTGGCTGGAACCCCCTTCAAAGACTGTCAGCAGGAGGTCCCCCCCCCCCCCCCCCCCCCCACACACACACACACACTCTGAAACCCACTCAATCTATATGTTTTGTATAGATGTTAGTTGTTAGTGCAGCAGCAGTAGGCCTGTCTTTGTTGTGTTCGACTCTATAGAATGACTCCAGGCTGAAACAACAAAACCAACACCTTCACCTTGAAGGCACACAGATCTCTCTGTTTCCTCTGTTTTTTATGTTTTTCCACAGTAATCCACACATTTTCGTTGTCAAAGGGGAATTCCACCCATTTTCAACATTTTTTCTGAGAGCGTACAAATGTAACCAAATGAACCCTAACGGGTTCATTTGGTTACATTTGTACATTTGTACGCTCTCAGAAAAAAAATGTTGAAGCGTACAGATGGAACCAAATGAACCCTATTTGGTTCCATTTGTACGCTTTTAGAAAAAAAGAAGCGTCTAAAGAAATCCATTAACATGGTGAAAATACATCTTGATGATGTCATCGAGATGTTTCACCATGTTAGTGGTTTTCTTCAGACCTCCATTTCTTCGGAACACAGAATGTGGGAGCGTTTTTATCATGTCCACCCAGCACCTCTTATGACATATTAGAATGTTGAAAATGGGTGGACTTCCCCTTTAAGTGCATCTCACAGAAATACATATTTAATGTATTAGTTAAATAGTTACTGTATAGATCATTGTATCGCCAGATTGAACCAATATGGTCCATGTATCGTATTGTCAACAATGTATCAATGTATCGTTACACCCCTAGAATCAATCGATCAACCTGGTACATAAATGCTTATATAGATCTTTGTCACCGCTAAACCCCTTATCCCTTAACTTCTTTGCCTTTTTAGCCATTTTAAAAAAACATTTTTCAATGGTTAAAATGGCCAGTCTACAAGCTCACAACGTGTCAATAGATTTGGGACTTTGAACTATCCTAAAAGGTTTTTCAAAATAGCAAAAAAAAGGCAAAGAAATTAGGGATGAAGGGTTTAGCGCATGACGAAAATGAAGCCCAATTTTTTGCTCAGAAAACCAGAGGACAGTGGTTTTCAACCAGTGGTCCGTGGACCACCAGTGGTCCTTGAGAGAGTTCCAGTCGTTCCACAGCTAGATGATGGAAAGTTGGTTAACCAAGTGTAACTCTTTGAGAGCGTAAAAATTAAATCAAATGGACCCGCAAGGGTCCATTTGATTTTATTTTACACTTAAGAGTTAAAATATTTATCAAGTCTACACAACTAAAAAATGTAGAAGACTAATGGTTATTTTGATCTGTACGTTTAACTGTTTGGTTTCCCAAATCCAGTCTGGTATTGTGGACAAAAGCAAAATAAATCTTTTGGGGTCTGTGGGGCTAAATTATGTCCTCAAATGGAGATCCGTGGCTCAAAT
Organism: Benthosema pterotum; assembly: GCA_039105355.1. Classification (NCBI taxonomy): domain Eukaryota; kingdom Metazoa; phylum Chordata; class Actinopteri; order Myctophiformes; family Myctophidae; genus Benthosema; species Benthosema pterotum. Next base: position 42,205,938 of record CM076973.1, on the reverse strand, counting down.
GCTTGAATAAATAGTGGGTCCTGGTATGAAAAAGGTTGAAAACCAGTCGACTAGGAGCATCCAGAGAGGTTTTACTGCCAGGCGAGGCATGCCGCGCGAGTCTCGGAGGAGGCTTAATGGCACGGTGGGTGACGTGCCGACACGTACCTCACTCTGGAGAGTCGGTCGGTCGGTGGCTGACAATAGAGACCCTTCTTCTCATTCTTCTTCTTCTACGCCGACATTCAACGATTCTCCACTGCAGCTTGCTTTGTCCTGCGGCAGACAATGGAGGCCGAGGAGGATTCTCTGCAGGGGCGGATCTAGGCATGGGCATGGGGGGGCAATGCCCCCCTAAATGCCCAGTCTGCCCCCTAAATGCCCAGTCTGCCCCACCAAACGCGATGGCATGCAAAACAACAATTTCAAAATAAAGTGCCCATGTTTAAAATGATTTGAAACACTACTACTGCTACTAACTAACTACAGTTGTGGCACCACTAAACCAACAGCATTTCATCATTGAAAACAAAAAACTATCCCTGAGTCAGACCTTTAGCTTTATGCATGCTGCGTGTCTGTTGCAACTTCAACAACAACTGATGTTATTATTGATGCTTTACTCGCCTAATAAAAGTCCTGTAACCGAAAATGGTATGCGTGCGGCAACCATACCATTTTCGTCCTCCCCTCCAAAATGTTCTCTTGCCCCCCCGCCCCCCCCCCTTTACACCCGCCCCTGATTCTCTGTTGAAAAGCTGCTCGTTGTCATTGTGGCGTCTGGTGTCGCGTGTGTCGCGAAGGCTGGCGGCCGCGCAGTCGTCACCATCACACAATCCTTGACCTCGTCTGTTGACGGGATAATAGAGTCATCAATGGGAGACACCCGGCAGGGTGGAAGGATCCAGTATACTCTGATTCGTTGTTGTCTTTTTATTATTATGAGTAAAAGTACTGGTGGCGATTATCGCAATTCTGCAGTGAAATACTCCCAGATACAGATATCTTGTATTGAGAATTGTACTCACACAAAGGACAAATAAGGTGACTGCTTAAACCAGTAGTTTTCAACCTTTTTTCATACCAGGGTCGTGCACTATGTATTCTGCATTTTAGCCACGGACCACCATTTGATGTTGACTTTAGTCTCTCGGAACAGAGAGAGATAACTGGCAAAACATTGGTCAAAATAACATTTTTTCTAAATGTTCAAATTGTGCACACTCTTGAAAATGACCTAATAACCTAAATAACAATGAATGTAATTTAACTCAATTCAATTTTATTTGAGTGTCAAATCACAACAGGTTGTCTCAAGACACTTTACAAAAGAGAAAGGAAGAGAGGGGAACCGACAAATACCCTGAATGTAATTTAACTCTTGAGAATGAAACCAAATGGACCCTTATGGGTCCATTTACGGATCAGTTACAGATCTGTAACTCTAACTAAGAGTTTCAGATCTATAAGGATCCATTTGGTTACCAACTGTCCGTCATTTAGCTGTGGACCACTGGTTGAAAACCCCCAGCTTAAACAGTTGAACACAGGAACCATAATGTAAAAATATTACTCATTATGTAGATTAGCGGTCCACTTTCACAATCATATATTGTAATTAGTGATGCATTAATGAGTTCAGCACTTTTAATATCACAGTTGGTAAAAGTGGAGCTCATTTAAAATGACTTAATGTGTTGCCGGGTAGATTATTAACCTATACAGTATATAACAATAGATGATCATTTGTCACTTACAGGCGATGCTTTGTGTTAATTAATCCTTAAAGTGACTAAAGACAGTCGTATAATTGCAGCAGGGGATGAGAACATATACTACTATGACTCTGATCAGATGTAGTGCATGTGCAAGTATAAAGGTGACTCAAATTCAGGGGCGGATCTAGGCATGCTCATGGGGGGGAAATAATTATAAACACTACCACTGCTACTAACTAACTACAGCTGTGTCCCCACTAAACCAACAGCATTTCATCATTGAAAACAGAAAACTCTCTGAGTCAGACCTTTAGCTTTATGCATGCTGCTTGTCTGTTGCAACTTCAACAACTGATGTTATTATTCATGCTTGTCCAATAAAAGAAATGCAAGTCCTGTAACCAAAAATGGTATGGGTGTGGCTTCATCGCCCGTGGCGCGAAGCGACACGGGCGATACCATTTTCTCCTGCCCCCACAATTGGAGATGTTACATCCGCCCCTGCTCAAATTGTACTTGTTACTCGCGGTGGGCAAATAAATTAATATGCTAGTATATCGCAATCCTTAATGCCATGATATCAACATTGAAGCGCCAGGTTCAAAATCAACATTTTGATTAGTAGGCCTACTCATTAATTTGTTCATGTCAGATCAGGCTGCATTGATTTGTATGATTGAACTTTTTGTTATTTATATTGTTTAGAAAGATGTTGTAGTTCTATCCATCCATCCATCTTCTTCCGCTTATCTGAGGTCGGTGATTGTCCTTATTGTTTAGAATTGTTTCAAAGGGGAATTCCCCTTTTTACTATACCTTAGAGGTGTTGTGTGGACATGATTTAAAAAAAAAAGCGCCCCCCAATCTCTGTTTCCTAGAAATAGAGGTCTGAAAGAAGTCATTAACATGGTGAAACGCAACTTGATGACGTCATCAAGTTGTGTTTGTGTTGTGTTGATTTTTCTTTTAGTACACTCTCAGAAAAAAATGGGTGGGATTCCCCTTTGAAATGTTCTAGTATAACAAAAACACAGTCATTTGTGACAAAATCGAATCACAGAATAATTAAGAATTGCAATATAAATCGATTCAGAACCCTAAATATGGATATTTTATCGTATCGTGAGATGAGTGAATTGTCTCACCCCTACTCGTGACCAGTACATTTGAGTAAATACTGTATACTCGCTTAAAGGGGAATTCCACCCATTTTCAAAATTTTCCTGAGAGGCAGACAGGAAAAAGGGCTCTGTCTGGAGCCGCATTTATTATTTTTTCCTGAGAGTGTGCAAATGTGAACCAAATGGACCCTGGCGGGTCCATTTGGTTCCATTTGCACACTCTCAGAAAAAAGGTCCTCAAAGAAAAATCATTAACATGGTGAAACACAAACTTTCTTCAGAAATGGAGTTTCTAAAAAAATAAAGGAGTTTTACAGAACTCCATTTCTAGTCCACACAACATCTCTAAGGTATATTAATGACATAGTAAACTGAGTAAACCTTTGAAAATGGGTGGTTCAGAATTCAGATTGAAAGCTCCACCTCTGATAACTGCTGGGCTTTTTTGACATGGCCAAGTGCTACTTTAACTGGCAACTGTCAGACAGCGCAACGCGTTTTGGGTGACTGAAATGTTTATATTATTTTGGTGTGGATCACCCCTATGTAATAATGCTACAGCCAGGGAGCCACTAGGGCTGTGTTCTAGAGCCACAGGTTGCTGACCCCTGAACTAGTAAC
>CM076973.1:42157499-42197499 GCA_039105355.1 Benthosema pterotum | reverse complement strand
CAAAGAATCTGAAGAACTTGCTATACTAAAGCGACAAGGCTGAAAACCAACACCGAAACACTTGTGACCTTTGATCCCTCAGTGGCTCTGCATTAAAAACTGACATCATTGTGTAAAGGATATTCCTGTGAGGACTCAGGAACACTCAGAAAACCATTGTCAGTTTACATAATTTGTCGCTACACCTGCGATTGCAAGTTAAAACTTTACTATGCAAAGCAAAGCCATACATCAGAAAGGTTGGTTTGAAAAAACAACCAGAAAAAACAGAAATGCCTTCTCTGGGTACAATATCATTTGAAATGGTTAGACACAAAGTGGAAAAGTGTGCTGTGGTCTGATGAGTCCACATTTCTAATGATAGTGGACCCAGAGAAGGCATTTCTGGTTGGTTTTCTAGTTGTTTTTCAAACCAACCTTTCTGATGTATGGCTTTGCTTTGCATGGTAGAGTTTTAACTTGCACTCGCAGGTGTAGCGACAAATTATGTAAACTGACAATGGTTTTCTGAGTGTTCCTGAGTCCTCACAGTAATATCCTTTACACAATGACGTCCGTTTTTAATGCAGAGCCGCCTGAGGGATCAAAGGTCACAAGTATTCTGTATTGGTTTTCAGCCTTGTCGCTTTAGTATAGCAAGTTCTTCAGATTGTTTGAACGTTTTGATTATATTATGGACTGTAGATGATGAAATCACCAAATTCCTTGCAATTGAATGTTGAGAAACATTGTTTTTAAACCGTTGGATGATTTTCTCACAGAATTGTTCACCAAGTGGTGAACCTCGCCCCATCTTTGATCGTGAACAACTGGGATGGTCCTGTTATACCCAATCACGATATTAAACTGTTTAAGATTAACCTGTTTACCTGTGGAATGTTCCAAACAGGCGTTATTTGTGCATTCATGACCTTTCCCAGTCTTTTGTTGCCCCCGTCCCAACTTTTTTGGTACGTGTTGCAGGGATCAATTTACAAAAGATTGTATCATTTCAAAAAACAATAAAGTTTATCAGTTTGAACATTAAATATATTGTCTTTGTGGTGTATTCAACTAAATAGAGGTTGAAAACGATTTGCAAATCAATGCATTCTGTTTTTATTTACATTTTACACAACGTCCCAACTTCAACGGAATTGGGGTTGTAGATGAGTAGAAAAAATATATTTTAAGGGTTGAGAAATTACATAGGACATGTCCTGGTTGTCCTCAATCAATGGTCGGCCATGGTTATGTCACACATGAAGTATATTTTCATTTTTAAATTTACCACATTTGAAATACAGCCGTCACTTTTCTAAGACGGACTTGAATGAGCCAGCATGGCTCCGGGTGAAAAACATTTGGTCATTGTTCTAAACAGGAGATATTTCACAGACAGTAATTAACATTTGCGTACGTCAGGGGTGCCCGAAATGTAGATGGTGATCTACCTTTTAGGGGTGGGACGATTCACTTACCTCACGATACGATGCAATATTGATATTTAGGGTTCAGAATCAATTGACATTTTGATCCTTACTTATGCTGCGATTCGATTTGATATATTGATATATCGCATTTTTCCCCACAAATGACTGCGCTTTTATCATACTAGAACAAACAGGATTCCACCCATTTTCAAGATTTTTTCTTGAAAAAAAGGTGTTGTGTTTGTTAAGAAAAATAATTAACAAACACAACACAATCACAACTTAATGATGTCATCATCAAGTAAAATATAGTACAGTAAAATGTTGAAAATGGGTCGGAATTCTAAACAATATGGGCCATGACAAGTCGACAGCGAAAAACAGATAATCCTGAGGGTTCTTGGCATGAAATATTATTAGCATTGCTGACACAGAAGCATAGATATTTCAGAAAACTCTTAAGGTCAGGGGCGGATGTAACATTTACAGCTTACACATGTGCGCACAATTTTGCCTGTGTCACTTCACGCCATGGGCGATGAAGTGACACTGGCCCCCATACCATTTTCAGTTACAGGACTTATATAAGGCGAGTAAAAATCAATAATAACATCAGTTGTTGTTGACGTTGCAACAGACACACAGCATGCATAAAGCTAAAGGTCTGACTCAGAGAGTCTTCTGTAGTTAGTTAGTAGCAGTACTAGTGTGCAGTACTGGGTCAGACTGGGCATTTAGGGGGGCATTGCCCATGCCTAGATCCGCCCCTGCGCTACTATCTTACTGTTAAGTGTGTTAAGTATGTTAAAGGAGAATTCCACATTAGATGGAGAATTCCATCTACCTTGATTCCTGTGACATGATGCATAATGTCCTTGATTTTTGTCACAGATGTCCCATTTTCTACATTTCACCATCAGGTCAGTTGCAGTTTCAGCCTCTGTTGCAGCTGCGCCAGTGCAGTTAACATGGCCACAGGTTGTCTTTATTCTACTGCGGGTATTTCTGTAACTCCAAACTTATTTTTGTTTTCACACATCACATTTTAATAGTATACTAAACATGCTTGAGTTTTATGTCACTCTGGAGCAGTCTTTACATGTAATCCCAGAGGAAATAATTCCACTTAATCTTCAAGCTTTCCTCTTCAGTTCATACATACAAGTATTATTCAAGTGAAGTCTGTTTAGCCTGCTATCGAGGGGAATACACGTTCTCCATAATCAGTAGTTTGAGTCCTATATTTTATTGTCCTCACACGTTTACATGAGCGCAATGCGTCCAAATGTTCTGGCCGACGGATAGATTGACATGGGAGGAGTTGGAAGGAGGCTGTAATTCCTCCCGCAGGGGGCTCCTCATTGGCGTGTGTGTGTGTGATGGGGGGGGGGGGGGGGGGGGGGGGGGGGGGGGGGAGGGGTCAGGGTAAAAACACAAACCAAAACTCGATGTCTACGTGACTATAATAATAGCGTCGTAGTGCTGCATGCTTCATTAGTTAAGTCAACTTAAGTGTTAATGGTCTAATGTCCCACCATCATTAAGGTGGGTGTGTTGTGTGTGTTGTGTGTGTGTGTGGTGTGTGTGTTGTGTGTGTGTGTGTGTGTGTGTGTGTGTGTGTGTGTGTGTGTGTGTGTGTTGTGTGTGTGTGTGTGCGGCGCGTGCGTGCGTGTGGGGGTTTGTTGTGCGCAAACACCTGGCAAGGACATATGCATGAAGTCCCGTACTCTCCGTTTGCTGTGTTGGAGTCACCTTCAATTACACACTTAGATCACTGAAGCGTGTGTGTGTGTGTGTCCATAAATTTTCTACATCTTTTTTGGTTTGCAGTTGTTCAGATTCCACACCCCTTTTTTCTTGGTATAAATAATATGGTTGCAACTTTACATTATGAATGAATCACTCGTTTGATATTTAGGCTGGTTGGTGGCTGCAGTGGCACTGACACTTATAACATGTTTGACATGATATGTCAGCTTAGGTCAACCGTTGTTTGTATAACATCAGTCACTGTCCATTACCAGACCTACGGGGGATTATTTGGGCTCCCTGATTATAAATAATTTCTAGGCTAAAGTACTTGAGGCGTACTATTGTCTGCAGTAAAAGTGCATTTGCATACAGTATATCCAAAGACAACACACAGGCATACATTAAAAAATAAAATGATGCTGATGATATACTTAACTGCTTTTATTCCAATTGATCAAGAAAGGTGCAACAAACGTAAAACAAAAACATTACACAGAAGCAAAAAAAAGACAGCTTTAACATTTGCATTACATACCTGTATACCCTAAATGCAGTTAGTGTGTGTGTGTGTGTGTGTGTGTGTGTGTGTGTGTGGGTGTGTGTGTGTGTGTGTGTGTGTGTGTGTGTGTGTGTGTGTGTGTGTGTGTGTGTGTGTGGTGTGTGTGTGTGTGTGTGTGTGTGTGTGCGTGCGTGCGTGCGTGCGTGCGTGTGTGCGTGTGTGTGAGAGATCAGAGAGATACCATAAAATAATATAATATATAATAATATGAGAAAACAACACTTTATTTTACTGCCATAGTGTCAACCCCTTACCCCTGTGTCTGATCACTGGTTAGACTGGTATATTCACCATAGTGTCAACCCCTTACTCTGATTGAAACAGACAGTAGGACAGCTGAGAGAGAGACAGTTTAAAAGAGACAGACGGCAGGACAGCTGAGAAAGAGACAGTTTAAAAGAGACAGACAGTAGGACAGCAAACATGAACCACAAAAGGTTCATGTTTTAGGTTATTAGAGACATTTATGAGTGTTAATTGGATTTAATTCACTGCTTTCATTAGTTGTAGGGATTTTAGGGATACATATGTATTTACAAAATTGTAAAGTGACTCATTTATTTTGTATTACAGTCCTAATAACCCCCCAAAATTACATCTGGCCATAAATGATCTACACGGAGTGTGTAAAGTGCAGTGTTGTGTGCTGTCTCCTTCACATTCAGTAGATCCTATGAACTTCTGTGGCCAGTTATAATTTCCTGGGGTTTATTAGGACTGTTAGTAGATAGACAGTAGGACAGTGTAGGAGAGACAGACAGAACCGAAGCTGATTGTGGAAAAATGGTCCTTTGTAGTAGAAATGCTGAGCCTTATGTATGACAAAAGTCAAGTTCATCAAAGTTCTTCCTAGATAAATCAGCGTATACCCCCAAACCACAGCCTGGTCTCGTACAGTAGTTCCAGTTCATTTGGACACCGGCCCAGTAACCCCAGAGTTCACCCAGAAAATTAATTAAAAATGTCGGTGCTGCTAACTTTTAATCACGGCTGTTTTCTGCCACTCGTCACAACAGATAAGCAAAGGAAATGCTCTCAGCTAGACAACAGACAGACAGGCTGTAGTAAAGCTGAGCCTGCTTGCCTGTCTCTGCTCTGCAGTGCTGGCAACCCTATGCTGACTGGGAGCATTCCAACTATAGGGGGGGGTGTTTCATGGTTATTAGTATAAATCCATCCTTTTTGTGATGATTTTGCTTATTATTGATTGGCGATTTGGGAATTCACTTGAGGTTGTAAAATCTTAGCGTCATCATGTTGTCCAAGTCATATTATAGGCCTGAATTGTTTTCTCATGAGTTAATTGAATGAAGCAATTAGCCTGCGTTGTGCGTGGTATGGTCCACTTGCTATAAATAGGAGGCTAGCAGGTGAACCGTTTCAGTGATGCCTGGTCTTGCACTCAGGTAACATCACTGAGGGAGAGCCTGTCACAGCAGCCGGCGACACATTCTAGTGGGTTTTTGGAGGACAATGAATAAGCCAAGTCTGCATTCTTGGACTTTTATTTAAAATATAAAATATATTTTTTTATGTACAGTATTTGTATTTTTTGTCTAAGCCATTCGTCCGGCCCTATACAGTGCTCAGCTGGTGAAGGTGGGAATGATTTCATCGTGTTGCCAGGTAGATTTATCACTTGATGCATGTTTTGTATATTGTATATACTGTAATATTGTATTTATGCTCTGAATCTGCAAAGTAATTATAGTAGGCCGAGCTAAGCTGTAACATTTAACTCTGAGATGTATATTTATAGAATTATGAAGTGCCATGTACTTTGCAATTCAAATATTCTGTCCTTAAAGACGCCCCTCTCTCTCTCTCTCTCTCTCTCTCTCTCTCTCTCTCTCTCTCTCTCTCTCTCTCTCTCTCTCTGCCTCCCTCTCTCTCTCTCTCTGCCTCTCTCTCCCTCTTCTCTCGCATTGCAAATGAAGATGGCATCATCATCACTATATCTTTTCGTTTGTCTCTCTCACTCTGTTCCTGTGTTTGTATCATCCAAGGAGCGTGAAATCAATGATGAAGCAGTCTTTATTAGAGCTGACAGCGTGTGTGCATGTGCGTGCGTGCGTGTGTGTGTGTGTGTGTGTTGTGTGTGTGTGTGTGTGTGTGTGGTTTTGTAATTGCTACATGGTGGGGACGTCCGTCTGACAGCACACTCACCAACTGGGGACCCAAAATCCATCTGGGGTCCTCACCCGAGGTCCCCACACCGTTTATCATTTAAATCAATCCAGAACATTGCAATTATGTGCCCAGTGAAGTTCTGTGAAATGTCCCACTTGGTCTTTAAAATCTGAAAAGTGTGTTAAAGTGTGCTAAAAGTGTGCTAGAAGTGCTCCTCCAGTGGCTACAACAGGTACTGCACAGGAGTGTGAAAAGTTTACACACTTCCTGCTGTCTAGCCAATGGGAAGAGAACAACCCCCCCCCCTCTCCCCCAGTTAATTAACGACCCGCAATCATAATGCTTCAGGAGAGTGGGAGAACAACCCCCCCCTCTCCCCCAGTTAATTAACGACCCGCAATCCTGTGCCTGGGCAATTTGAATTCTCTGTCTGTTTGTACAGAGTGGCACTGAATGTCAGAACAGTTTGGAGTTTGGAAGCATACAGTTTTCTTACAATATCGTTGTTGACATTATTGTCTTTGTAAACCTTTTAGTGTTTTAAGAAGTATATGTTCTTTAGCATTGCCAAATACTATCAGCAAGGGTAAAGTAATACAATGAATAATTTTCAAGATTCAAATTCAAAAATGGCAAAAAGCAGCAAGCTCAAAAAGTTTATCCAAAATAGAACCTGATTCTTAAAAGGTACCGTAAGTCATTTGGGTGATTTGAAAAATCCCACTGGCCTGGCCTCCCGGTAACAAGATCTGCACACTAAATTTTGGGGTTCAACCACCCATTACTCTACTAGCTTCCAAGCTGTTATGTAGAAATATTCCTATTATTAATGCTGTTTTACACAGTGGTTCTCAAATTGGATTCCAGGGAATCTTGACTGTATACATCCCTAATTAATTATGAACATCATTGTGTCAGGTTAGATGATATGTCCATTTGGTTCCATTTATAGACCATATATTTTTCTGTTCCATTTATAGAACAGAAACATATTATATAGTATACAGTATACACTGAAGCTGTGTGTAAAGTTGGTCTGACCTCTTCAACAGCTTATGCTCTGAGTTGAACTGTCAGCTAGACTCTGCGCCCATCCCCCACTCCACTCAACTGTAGCACTCTGTAGCATCTTTCATTCAGTGTGGCCTGGAGTGGGGATGGGGGGGGGGGGGGGGGGTGTGCAGGTGCATTGATTACAAGAAATTATACTCCACTACATCTCAGAGCCAAACATTGTTAAAACATTAGGCCACTGACCCACTACAATCATTTAAAAGGTATAGTAAGTGATTTGTGTGATTTGGGAAATCCTCCAGTCCTACTGGTTACAAGATGTGCACATGCACATAATCTACAGTGGGGTGAAGTGCACACCTTACCTTACCATAATGAAGCATTTTAACAGAAAAATTTCAGCATGGAACACGCAGTAGGACAGGGGTCTCAAACTCAATTTGTATGATTCTTATGGGTATCCAAATAACATAATAAAATGGATTATTATATAATCAAGCTGGTGCATTCCGTATTTCAATAAAGGGAACTTCTTATTTAAGTAGATCCAGTTTGATCAGTTCAGTGAGTAGAGTAGAGTTGCTGCAGGAGAGAGCACCCCCCTCTCCCCCAGTTAATTAACGACCGGCCATCATAATACACCAGGAGAGTGGGAGAATACCCCCCACCCTTGCACTGCATTGATTGGGTCGTTAATTAGCAAAAACAGCAGAAGCCTGTCTGGGGTGTTCACATGAGACTGAGGCGACCTGTGCTCTCTCCAATGTGGAAAATGTTGAGTCAAGTATTTTTGTACACTTTGCAACACTGCATCTTTCGTCAAAGGCAACTTAATTTTTGGACATAAGAGGAATTGTAATAGTAGTGAGCAGTGTTGGACAGTAACTAATTTTAGATTACATATTACTCTAATATTATTACTTTTGCTCCAAAAAGTAAAGTAACGAGATTACTCTGCAAAAATGGGTAATAAGTAACGCATTACTTTGCAAGTAACGCCAAGTTACTTTGTAAAATGAGCTTGTTGTTGCATGCAAAAATAGAACAGATTTACAAGCTATCGACAGGTACTGTAACAACAGAGATGTGCACTAGATTGTAGATCCAGTCCACACGCTGCATCCTGCGCACAGTTATATACACTACAAATCGATTGCTGCTTTATTTTGTATTTTATTTTTAAATACAAGACCTCAACTGTCTTTGAAAACAATTGTGAAAAAGTTTTTAAAAGTCTAAGAGACAGATTTTGTGGCTTTGTTTTCAGGTGCAGTTTGTGGGATTGGAGACTGTCATTATTCCAATAATTTGGATTCAGTTCTAAAAAGAGCTCGCTAAACAGATTATGTTGTACATCTCTATTTTTTTTTAAAGCGGTGTTGAGAACTTGGGAAAGTAATAACGTAATATGTAATATATTACATATATATTAGATTCCAGTAATAAGTAAAGTAATGATATTACTTTGTCTAAGGGGTAATGAGTAAAGTAAAGAAGTTACTTTCCTAAGTAATATTGACCAACACTGGTAGTGAGTACCATGAAATTATTCCTTAAGATTAGCTGATCTGCAAGCCTACAATGTGTCGCCTCTGCAACACGTGCGCTTGTAGATCTGTTGTTTTCACCATATTTGAAAACACAACGTAATATCTCAACTGAATTCCTACAATTCCAAGTCATCTCAGGGTGGGGGGATTTAGTAGACAAGAATATTGGCAGAGCTTGAGGGCATTGTGATAGCTGATTTTACTGTTGTTTCCATGTTCAACATAGCCAATGTACAAGCTCACTATGTGTTGAGCTTATATTTTCAGTATGCAGTCAAGCATACAATGGCATGTCTTTTATTTCTTCTGGATCTCTTCTCCATTAGTCCCTTCCCCCTAAACATTTTTGTCACATAGCTTTCTGTTATTTTAGAATCAGCACTCATTTTTCAGTTCATTTACTGTCTAAATCAGACATGGGCAAACTGCGGCCCGGGGCCCACATGCAGCCTGTTAAGCCTTTTAATCCGGCTTGCCAAACTTGTCAAATTATATTGTCCTGCATGATATATCATGCAGGACAGTGACACGCTGTGTGGAACTGATTGATGAAGATATAGTCGGCAAGTTAAACCAAAACAAACACTTCTACCATACTTACCCATTTGTCCTATATTATCCTACGCAATAAAATACATAAATACAACCCATTACACCCAATAGTAGGCTACTAATGAATAATTAAATCAACACACCTGCAAGTAACCCAAGTGAGCTTTTGAATGTCATTTATTCTGCTTTCTGAGCTGACTATGGCTTCTGGTTGGCCCTGCTGGTTTAGACAGATTTTATTTGTGCTGGTTTGTAAGGCTGTATACCGAAGCTCGGGATTCGAACCACTCGCTCGCTAAGGTCGCCACGCGAACGAATATTAATGATCCCGAACTATTCGCATTTTTATTTATTTAACTTTCCCCCCCCATCTAGTAGATGTGCGACATCGAGGGGTCAGAAACTCGCTGTGAAACGCGCTGTTACTGCAGTTGAAATGCATTGTTTTCAATGCTTCGAAGCTCGGCCTGAATTTGCTGTTCGATGTTCGAAGGGCAAATTAAGCCCTAGTATACACCACTACTGGTTTGCCTGGATCTGACCTTAGCATACATGCAAACACATTTGTCCAGTAGTTTCTTTCTAGTGTCTCAATCAATCTGAAACAGGTTGCACATGACCGCAGCTGTGACATGCAGTGAGGCTTTCCAACTGACTGGCTGTAGGCCTATTGTTCTGTGCAAAATATAAAATCCCTGATAGATAAATGATAGTTTGGAAACAAATGCACCCTTATCGGTCTGTAACTACTGTAGTGTACAAATGGAACACATAGACCCATTAGTTTGTACCGCAATCTGAAAGCTCACAACACGACTTCCAGGGGGTCCCAGCTAAATGACAATTTAATCCAAATTTTCGCTCCTACACCTAACAACCACACTTTTTCTTTGCATAATAAGAATGATAATACTCTTAGAGTACTATTAGAGTGTCAAAACACTGCCATTTACTACTTTTATATAGAAATTAAATTAATATTATGCAGAATTTAGTACAGCCTTTAAGCCCGGCCCTCCACAATACTTTCTGTCTCTCATTTGGCCCCTTGGGAAAAAATAATTGTCCACCCCTGATTTAGCTGCTTATGAGCTTATTATCTATTATTATTATTAGCCTATTGTTATTATTATGCTGATCCATTCGTATATTGGCCCAACCAGCAAGCTTGAATCACAGACCACATGGACTTGCCACTAAAGCTGCAGGTCTACTCCACAAACATGCTGGCCTCACAATTATTTAATTCCTTTCGGCCAGTGGTTTTCAACCTTTTATTTATTTATTCATAATTTGAGCCCGGGCCACCATTTGATGACATTTTAGCCCCACAGACTCCAAAACTAACACCTATATTTGTTTTGCTTTTGTCCACAATTCCAGGCTGGATTTTGGAGGAAACAAAATAATCAAACGTACAGATCAAAATGACCATTAATCTTTTACATTTTGTCGTTGTGTAATGCATGATGAATATTTTATTTTTTGAGAGTGTAAACATGAAACCAAATGGACCTGCAACTGCAAAGGTACATTTAGTTTCATTTTTATGCTCTCATAGAGTTACATCTAGTTAACCAACTTTCCATCATTTAGCCTGCGGAACACCTGGAATCCTCTCATGGACCACTGGAGGTCCCCGACCACCTGTTGAAAAGCCCTGCTTTAGGCTACTAAAATAAAGTTGTATTTTCCTGGGGCTGCCGCTGCCCTCGTCTCTTCATTCCTACACAACAACCGTCATTGGTTATAATTATTGTCGACCTAATCAATCTATCAACTTGATGACAGACTGCTCCATACACCGACCACTGCTTAAATGTGTATGCATGTACTTGATATTGGCCACGCAAGCACACAGTAAGCGTGCACGCAAATTGCTGCATGGATACACAAAAACACACACTTTCACACCGCTCGACAATAAATCCTGGCGCGGTCATGCGTCTGACCGTGCATAGGTCTCGCTGTAAGCACAGGACTATCCCACCATCGTAGACCTGAAATTGTGGTATGGTCACAAACTGTACTGTCTGATGTGTGCGCAGAAATGCTCTGTCTATACAGATGCCAGAAAGAGTAATATCTCTAACTTGTGCAGTGTTGTCCCAGAAAGTATGCACTATCTGACCGAGTGTTATCAGATGGAGTCCCAGGAGGATGCAATATCTGAACGAGTGTTATCAGATGGAGTCCCCAGGAGGATGCAATATCTGACCGAGTGTTATCAGATAGAGTCCCCAGGAGGTATGCCATCTGAGGTGTGCTATGGTGTCCCCAGGAAGGCGGAATATCTGTTGGTCCCCAGATGGATGTGTGGAGTCAGGTCTGGGAGAAAAAGTATTGAATTTTGCTAATTTAAAGTGATATTCTGGTTCCTGAGGTTTTTCTGAGCATACATGATTTTTTTCAGAGGCGTACCATGTCTAGAAAGGGGTGTCCCCACACCGTTGGTGTCCACTCATGGGTCCCCATCATGTAGCATTTACAAGCCTGCGTGTGTGTGTGTGTGTGTGTGTGTGTGTGTGTGGTGTGTGTGTGTGTGTGTGTGTGTGTGTGTGTGTGTGTGCAGCCAGCAGCTGAAAACAAGTGAGAGTGAGGGGGAGAGAGAGGTCTGAGTTTAATGTCTGCTCTGTAGCGGTGGATCCCCCTGCTGATATCTTACCATTTAGACCAGGGGTTTTCAACCAGTGGTCTGGGGTCCACCGGTGGTCCTTGAGAGGGTTCCAGGTGGCCCCCAGTTAAATGATGGAAAGTTGGTTAACCAGATGTAACTCTTTGAGAGCGTAAAACCAAACCAAATGGACCCTTGCGGGTCCATTTGGTTTCATGTTTACGCTCTCAAGAGTTAAAATATAACGGAATTATCCCATGTGTACAGAACTAGAGAATGTAGAAGATTAATGTTCATTTTGATCTCTAAGTTTGACTTTTTTGTCCCAAATCCAGCATGGAATTGTGGACAAAAGAATTCTTTAGTTTTGGGGTCTGTGGAGCTAAAATGTCATCAAATGGTGGTCCAGGGCTCAAATGCTGTATAAACAGTGGGCCCTGGGATCAATGATACTGCATACAGTACATATTTGTTTACACAATTTTTAAAGTGATTTATTCTTCTTATTATCTATACTTTGCAGATCATTTGTGGCCATATGTAATTTCCTGGGACTTATTAGGACTGTAGTAGATAATTGAAAAAAATCCTTTCAAATTTCGGAAACAAATACAGTATGTATTTAGGACCATGTTCGAATGTCCGACCCCCTGTCAAAAACTGCTAATTTTCCTAAAACTAAAGAAAGCAGCAAATTAAAACCAATTAACAAAAAAAGTTGTCCTTTAGTCTGTTCCCTCAGACATTTTTAAAAGCAGACTGAAATCCCACCTTGTCTCCCAGGCCTTTTAAACTTTCTTCCCTTTTCTGATGTATTTTACTTTGTATATTGTGATGGGTTGTATTGTATATTACAGTGTACAGTGGGTTATATCATTTTATTGCTCATTTGCTTTCTTTTTATGTACGTTGTGTGTGTGTGTTACAGACCTCAACTTCTCCCTGCTGTGACCACAAAGACACTCCCTGTTTCCTTCTGCTGAGCAACCGCACTGCAACCAACACACCGTGGCCCTGGCACCCAGGTGTGTACGCGCGCACACACACACGCACGCGCACGCGCACGCGCACACACACACACACACACACACACACACACACACACACACACACACACACACACACACACACACACTCACACTCACACTCACACTCTCTGTCTCTCATGTCGCACAACAATCTACCTCTCTCTCGCTCACACTCTCACAACACACACACACACGCACACACACCCCAGCTGATCCGTATTGATCTGTATTCAACCATTCCCTGGCTATATGCATTGAAAGGTTACGATGAGCATAGAATTTTTTTTTATTTTAGTTCTACAGAACAATTATAACACGATAAGGTGTGCGAACTCTTGTACCGTCCTAGACATAGACGTTGTTCAGTGTTCAATTAACTGAGAGAACAAATGTTAAATATTGCGACCGAGGGTAAGACATTGGGGACAAACTAAGTGCTCAGGAGAGGAGAAAAAACTGATTTAATTTAATTATTTTCATGCAAAAGTATTTCATAGTACATGCAGGCAGACCCTTCATATACTAGAATGTAGCTTATTTCCTCAACTCGATGTTTCTCTGCAAGACATTACTCTAATCAGTCTCTAATCTCGAAAAACCGGTGGGTCAAACTGAACAACGAATATGCCAATTCGAAACTATGATTGAATGCTTTCAGGTAACATGAATAACTCAATAACCCAAAGACTTCTAGCCTCTGTCCCAAACACTCATGGCATGCACATAAAGAACTGTATGGGTATGTTGGGGGGAAAAAACATGCCTTGCTTTTTGTAGTATTTGTACCCACCAAATATAAAACCTAGACAATGTTACTTATTCTAACCATTC
The DNA here is from genome assembly GCA_039105355.1 of Benthosema pterotum. Classification (NCBI taxonomy): domain Eukaryota; kingdom Metazoa; phylum Chordata; class Actinopteri; order Myctophiformes; family Myctophidae; genus Benthosema; species Benthosema pterotum. The sequence goes on along the minus strand of CM076973.1, from coordinate 42,184,057 downwards.
TACCCTGAGCTATAACTTCCCTGTCTGGTAGAGTGTTCGCATGTTCCAGAAGCCAACAGTACAGTACACTGTATATAAGTGTTATTTTTGGCCTGAGAGTGTCTGCCCTGTAGATCCGCTATAGCTTCCGCTTGAGTTTGGCTGTCATCTGCCATCATTTAAGTTTCCTGATGTGCATCTATTCTCCTCCCAGTACCTTGTTTCGTTGGTTTGGATTTCTCTAGCAAGCGTGGCAGCTACTGTCTGGTCCTGCGACAACTTGTGCCATTGCCATTTGAATTCCTGGCCTTTAGTGGGGTGGAAGGAGTTGGTTTGTTCGTCCTCCAGGCAATGGATTAAACTCACACCCTATGAGACCAGACAGGTTGAGTTATTGTGTACATGTTACACATCAAGCTCCAACCAGCTTCTGTTACCATGTGTTTGGTAGCCTGGCGGTATGATAACCTGGTGATACGATGTTGATATTATTTCTTCCTACTACGTTTGTATTTCAATGTGATGTCTATAAATATGACTCCGTTGTCATTAAGTCATTAGTCCAGTAATAATGTAGATGTTGTAATTCTATAACTATGGAAAAATATCACACCACGCATGTGCGCGCGCATGCACGCGCATGCCACACACACACACACACACACACACAACACACACACACACACACACACACACACACACACACACACACATGCCCACAGTACTACCACAGCACAACAGATTTGTCGTTGACCTCGCTAATTACGCTATAATTTATTTCTCTTTCTGTTTTTTTTTTTTAATTATTTTTCTGCCTCCAGAGACTACTTTACGGAAATCAATGGACAGTTATGAGTCTGTTTAATGGTGTCAGTCAGTCACTGTGAACACAGTGCACAGTTCAGTTATGAGTGTGTCAGTTAGTCACTGTGAACACAGTGCACAGTTCAGTTATGAGTGTGTCAGTTAGTCACTGTGAACACAGTGCACAGTTCAGTTATGAGTGTGTTTTGGGGTGATTGACTATTCTGTTGTCTGCTTATCACTCCAAAAGTCGGTTTTAGGCTTTGTTTTGTTAACAAGCTCATTAACTCACTGCACACCACCTCATGAAGTGGCACTACAAAACACAGAAAACGCCTCACACACTTTACAACTATACTATACTATACTATACTATTGATACATGATAAATCTTTAATTTTATCTCTGAATGAGCCCTGGAAACGGTGGAATGTGAAAATACAGCCTTTTCTTTCAAATGTGTTTAAAAAAAAAATAACTGAAACACATCATCAACTCATATTATTTTTTCCCTTAAAGTAGACACCTTAAGCTATCTTTGGATATCATTCATTTGCACAGATTCACAACAGAGGATTTTCTATAAATTATTTTGTTGCTATTGAGCCTAATGGGAGCGAGCCTACATGTAGCTTTTCAGCTAATCTGCCATAGAGTTAATAGTGTCAGTCAGTGTGAGTGTGAACACAGTGCAGCATCCAGCTCTTAAGGCGTGTATTAGTCAGGTAGCAGGAGAACATCTGGGCCAGTGCTGGCCTCAAGCACTGCAGGGCTCTCAAACCTGTTATTATGCGTGCCAAGGACCCCCAAAATGATATGATAATTGGCCCCATGTTTTGTGCCAGGGACTGTCACAAGAGAAGATCTGGGTTTTAAAAGAATACAGTGATTATTCAAAATCTTCTTCTTATTATTATTCTAAATGTGTAGGCCTGTATATGAGTTTGTGTATCAGTTATTTATTTTTACCAAATTGGAAAATATTTGTAAAATGCATAGTGGTGAAACGATTATTGGGGTCGTGCTGGAAAGGTGATATAGACGGCATTCAGGCCTAAAATCAGAATATACTGTATTTGCAGTATATACTTCATACCCTCTATCAATCACTATATATTTGGGCTTGGGTGTTTTTTCTACCCTCTGGCTGTACTTTTGGTTTGTTTCAATGTTTATGTTGACATTTCACTGTTTATATTGACGTTGTTGGGGAAGCCCCTGTCTGTGGAGAGAACAAACAAAACAAAATACATCCAGAGGGACATGTCTTTCTGCAGGAAAACACAACATCAGAGTTATATAGTGACTGATAGAGGGGAAAAAATGCTAATTATATGAATATACTTCTTAAATGTTGTCTATAGTACCTTTAAGGACTGCTTAGGAAATCTATAGTTTTGGTGGTACCTGGCTCAAATGCTGAATAGATTGTGTGTGTGTGTGCGTGCGTGCGTGCGCGCGTGTGCGTGCACACACGTTTTTTCCCCCATTATTCAATAGTTTTCTCCTCCACTACCACGTTGGAATCAAACGTTGTGCTGTTTAGTGTGATGGGATCCCAGCTCACCTCGGCATGCACAGTATCAGCCGTGTGTTTGAATAAGGCTTTATGGAGTCTGGAGACTTCAGCCCTTCCTTTGTTTCTGCTAACCATTAATGCATTATTCAATTAATGCATAATTCAATAAGGCTCCAGTCAACATTGGGGTTTTGATGTTAAGTGCACCCGCACCACCGCCCTGCGTGACTCCTCTTCTACCCACAAATACACTCACCTTACTTTAAAAAATTATATATATATATATCCCTCCTTTTATAGTTAAAGTTGATAAATCAAGTTGTGGGACCCTAGCGGTTTGCAACAGCAAATCAAATTCCTAATCGATGTCTAACTGAAATGGTAATAAAATATTGAAACCTTGAAGAAAAGGTTTTTGTTGATAAATCTTGACCTACGGTAGAAATCAATAGGATTAAATGCACCAGTTCTAAAAGAGAATGCACTATTAATTTAAAGGGGAACTCCACCCATTTTCAACATTTTATGTCATTAATATACCGTAGAGATGTTGTGTGGACATGATAAAAAAGTTCCCCCAAATTCTGTATTTCCTAAAAATGGAGGTCTGAAAAAATCATTAACATGGTGAAATACATCTGATGACATCATAAAGTTGTATTTCACCATGATAATGATTTTTTTTCCTCAGAGGGTAAAAATGGTACAAACAGTTCACATTTGTACCCTCTCAGGAAAATTTTGAAAATGGGTGCAATTCCCCTTTAATGATGATAATAATAATAATAATGGTATTTATTGCAACAGAATACTATAGAATTCAATTATTATATTATATTAAATCAAACATGTAACCTATTTCATTTACACATACTGTACTGTACATACTTTAAGTGATGTGGAGTAGTGACTTTTCACACTGTCTTGTCTTATAAAAGTATAACCTTCAGGTTAACTTCAATGTTTCCATTTGGTTCCATTCGTACTGTAAAACTCTTCAGTTTTAGATTTTGTTAAAAAAAAGGAATCGAAAAAATTAAAATCCACCCGCCACATTTCTAATCTGACGGAGGCTCTTAGCCCCAAGCACATATTATTTTTTTTAGTTTATTATTATTATTATTATTATTATTATTATTATTATTATTATTATTATTATTATTATTATTATTATTATTATTATTATTATTATTATTATTATTACCCCTATCGCTTTTGGTGTTCAAAAGGTCAATGCTATATAGGCCGGTGTACACCAGAAATTTCCAGTCCACACTGTGCGGACTGTGGGGGCGTGAAAAATCAGCGGATGGTCTCTAAATTTTCCGGGCCCCTCCTCTTCGTGTGGACACCACATGTTCACCGATCAGTCCTTCAGATGACCCACACTGCTATTTTTTCCTCTGTGTCCATTTTAGGGCCTTATATTGCAGTTCAAGCATAATTCCACAGGGTGGCAGGCTATTAACCAAAACTCTACATGTGTACATGGTGTACATGTCCCATACTTTTACATGAACATGTCTAGGTCATATTACAGGACATATTACAGGCTTACTATAGCCACGGCTGGTTCCCAAAATGTGGTTTGGGGACGTCTGGGAGTCCAACCATGTACACGGGCCATAGTTTGTATGCATGACCAGTAGTTTTACATAAAAGTTTCTAGATTACATTACACGACAGCCTAGTACAGCCACGGTTTGGGGACCTCTGGGAGTCCAACTATGTACATAGGCCATAGTTTGTGTGCACGACCAATACTTTTCCACAAACATTTCAAGGCTATAGTACAATCCAGCCATTTCTGGTTCCCAAAGTGTGGTTCAGGGACCACTGGGAGTCCAACTATGTACACATGCAATAGTATGTGTGCACAACCAAAAGTTTTATTACAGTACAGCTATGGCTAGTTCCAAAATTGTGGTTTGCGGACCTCTGTGGATCCGACTATGTACAAAGGCCATATTTTGTGTGCACAACCAATACTTTTCCACAAACATTTCATGGCTATAGTACAATCCAGCCATGTCTGGTTCCCAAAGTGTGGTTCAGGGACCACTGGGAGTCCAACTATGTACACAAGCAATAGTATGTGTGCACAACCAAAAGTTTTATTACAGTACAGCTATGGCTAGTTCCAAAATTGTGCTTTGCGGACCTCTGTGGGTCCGACTATGTACAAAGGCCATAGTTTGTGTGCACAACAATACTTTTCCACAAACATTTATAAGCTATAGTACAATCCCAATTCCCAAAGTGTGGTTCGGGGACCTGTGGGAGTACAACTATGTACATAGGCCAGAGTTTGTGTGCACGACCTATAGTTTTACATGAACACTATGTTAGGACAGGACATGTTAGGACAGGACAGCCTACTACAGCCACAGCTGGTTCCCATGTACAACCCCAATTCAACACTATGTTAGGACAGGACATGTTAGGACAGGACAGCCTACTACAGCCACAGCTGGTTCCCATGTACAACCCCAATTCTGTTGGAGTACTTCCCCTCTACTACTCTATTCTCCCATTGGAGAGGACTAGGCTAGACTTTGGCATACTAGGCTGTACTGCACTGGACTCAAATGGGCTCTAATTGGCTGTAGGGGTGTGTGTTAGGCTGTAATAGGCTTCATTAGGCTGTACGAGGTGATACTCCACTATGGACAACACATGTCCAAGTAAAAGTATTGAATGTGCACACAAACAACTGCCCGTGTACACGGTGGTTACTCCCAATGGTGTGACATAATATAGACTAGTACTCCCCTCTACTACTCTATTCTCCCATTGGAGAGGACTAGGCTAGACTTTGGTATACTAGGCTGTACTGCACTAGACTCAAATGGGCTCTAATTGGCTGTAGGGGTGTGAGTTGGGCTGTACTAGGCTTCATTAGGCTGTACGAGGTGATACTGCACTATGGTCAACACATGTCAAGTAAAAGTATTAAATGTGCACACAAACGACTGCCCGTGTACACGGTGGTTACTCCCAATGGTGTGACATAATATAGACTAGTACTCCCCTCTACTACTCTATTCTCCCATTGGACAGGACTAGGCTAGACTTTGGCATACTAGGCTGTACTGCACTAGACTCAAATGGGCTCTAACAGGGTGTAGGGGGGTTTGTTAGGCTGTATTAGGCTTCATTAGGCTGTACGAGGTGATACTGCACTATGGTCAACACATGTCCAAGTAAAAGTATTGAAAGTGCACACAAACGACTGCCCGTGTACACGGTGGTTATTCACAATGGTGTGACATAATATAGACTAGTACTTCCCTCTACTACTCTATTCTCCCATTGGAGAGGACTAGGCTAGACTTTGGCATACTAGGCTGTACTGCACTAGACTCAAATGGGCTCTAACAGGGTGTAGGGGGGTTTGTTAGGCTGTACTAGGCTTCATTAGGCTGTACGAGGTGATACTGCACTATGGTCAACACATGTCCAAGTTAAAGTATTGAAAGTGCACACAAACGACTGCCCGTGTACACGGTGGTTACTCCCAATGGTGTGACATAATATAGACTAGTACTCCCCTCTACTACTCTATTCTCCCGTTGGAGAGGACTAGGCTAGACTTTGGCATACTAGGCTGTACTGCACTAGACTCAAATGGGCTCTAATTTGCTGTAGGGGTGTGTGTTGGGCTGTACTAGGCTTCATTAGGCTGTACGAGGTGATACTGCACTATGGTCAACACATGTCCAAGTAAAAGTATTAAATGTGCACACAAACGACTGCCCGTGTACACGGTGGTTACTCCCAATGGTGTGACATAAATATAGACTAGTACTCCCCTCTACTACTCTATTCTCCCATTGGACAGGACTAGGCTAGACTTTGGCATACTAGGCTGTACTGCACTAGACTCAAATGGGCTCTAACAGGGTGTAGGGGGGTTGTTAGGCTGTATTAGGCTTCATTAGGCTGTACGAGGTGATACTGCACTATGGTCAACACATGTCCAAGTAAAGTATTGATAGTGCACACAAACGACTGCCCGTGTACACGGTGGTTATTCACAATGGTGTGACATAATATAGACTAGTACTTCCCTCTACTACTCTATTCTCCCATTGGAGAGGACTAGGCTAGACTTTGGCATACTAGGCTGTACTGCACTAGACTCAAATGGGCTCTAACAGGGTGTAGGGGGGTTTGTTAGGCTGTACTAGGCTTCATTAGGCTGTACGAGGTGATACTGCACTATGGTCAACACATGTCCAAGTTAAAGTATTGAAAGTGCACACAAACGACTGCCCGTGTACACGGTGGTTACTCCCAATGGTGTGACATAATATAGACTAGTACTCCCCTCTACTACTCTATTCTCCCATTGGAGAGGACTAGGCTAGACTTTGGCATACTAGGCTGTACTGCACTAGACTCAAATGGGCTCTAATTTGCTGTAGGGGTGTGTGTTGGGCTGTACTAGGCTTCATTAGGCTGTACGAGGTGATACTGCACTATGGTCAACACATGTCCAAGTAAAAGTATTAAATGTGCACACAAACGACTGCCCGTGTACACGGTGGTTACTCCCAATGGTGTGACATAATATAGACTAGTACTCCCTCTACTACTCTATTCTCCCATTGACAGGACTAGGCTAGACTTTGGCATACTAGGCTGTACTGCACTAGACTCAAATGGGCTCTAACAGGGTGTAGGGGGGTTTGTTAGGCTGTATTAGGCTTCATTAGGCTGTACGAGGTGATACTGCACTATGGTCAACACATGTCCAAGTAAAAGTATTGAAAGTGCACACAAACGACTGCCCGTGTACACGGTGGTTATTCACAATGGTGTGACATAATATAGACTAGTACTTCCTCTACTACTCTATTCTCCCATTGGCCCTGGAACTGGGAGGCCGGGGTTCGATTCCCGGTCGGGTCATACCAAGACTCTAAAAAATGGGACCCTATGCCTTCCTGCTTGGCACTCAGCATCAAAGGGATGGATTGGGGGGTCAAAATCAGCTAATGATTCCTGAGCGCGGCAAGCCGCAGCTCACCGCTCTTGGAGCTCACCACTCCAAGTGATGGGTTAAAAGCGGAGGTCCAATTTCGCTGCGGTAACGTAGTGACAAATCATGCGACTTTGACTTTTTGACTTTGACTTTTGAGAGGACTAGGCTAGACTTTGGCATACTAGGCTGTACTGCACTAGAGTCAAATGGGCTCTAACAGGGTCTAGGGGGGGTTGTTAGGCTGTACTAGGCTTCATTAGGCTGTAACGAGGTGATACTGCACCATGGTCAACACATGTCCAAGTAAAAGTATTGAATGTGCACACAAACGACTGCCCGTGTACACGGTGGTTATTCACAATGGTGTGACATAATATAGACTAGTACTCCCCTCTACTACTCTATTCTCCCATTGGACAGGGCTAGGCTAGACTTTGGCATAACTAGCTGTACTGCACTAGAGTCAAATGGGCTCTAACAGGGTGTAGGGGGGTTTGTTAGGCTGTACTAGGCTTCATTAGGCTGTACAAGGTGATACTGCACTATGGTCAACACATGTCCAAGTAAAAGTATTGAAAGTACACACAAACGACTGCCCGTGTACACGGTGGTTATTCACAATGGTGTGACATAATATAGACTAGTACTTCCTTCTACTACTCTATTCTCCCATTGGAGAGGACTAGGCTAGACTTTGGCATACTAGAATGTACTGCACTAGACTCAAATGGGCTCTAACAGGGTGTAGGGGGGTTTGTAGGCTGTTTTTAGGCTTCATTAGGCTGTACGAGGTGATACTGCACTATGGTCAACACATGTCCAAGTAAAAGTATTGAATGTGCACACAAACGACTGCCCGTACATGGTGGTTATTCACAATGGTGTGACATAATATAGACTAGTACTTCCCTCTACTACTCTATTCTCCATTGTAGAGGACTAGGCTAGACTTTGGCATACTAGGCCGCACTCAAATGGGCTCTAATAGGCTATAGGGGGGTTGTTAGGCTGTACTAGGCTTCATTAGGCTGTACGAGGTAATACTGCACTATGGTCAACACATGTCCAAGAAAAAGTATTGAATGTGCACACAAACGACTGCCCGTGTACACGGTGGTTATTCACAATAGTGTGACATAATATAGACTAGTACTTCCCTCTACTACTCTATTCTCCCATTGGAGAGGACTAGGCTAGACTTTGGCATACTAGGCCGTACTCAAATGGGCTCTAATAGGCTGTAGGTGTGTGTGTTAGGCTGTAATAGGCTTCATTAGGCTGTATGAGGTGATACTGCACAATGGTCAACACATGTCCAAGTAAAAGTATTGAATGTGCACACAAACGACTGCCCGTGTACATGGTGGTTATTCACAATGGTGTGACATAATATAGACTAGTACTCCCTCTACTACTCTATTCTCCCATTGTAGAGGACTAGGCTAGTCTTTGGCATACTAGGCCGCACTCAAATGGGCTCTAATAGGCTGTAGGGGGGTTTGTTAGGCTGTACTAGGCTTCATTAGGCTGTACGAGGTAATACTGCACTATGGTCAACACATGTCCAAGAAAAAGTATTGAATGTGCACACAAACGACTGCCCGTGTACACGGTGGTTATTCACAATGGTGTGATATAATATAGACTAGTACTTCCCTCTACTACTCTATTCTCCCATTGGAGAGGACTAGGCTAGACGTTTGGCATACTAGGCTGTACTGCACAAGACTCAAATGGGCTCTAATTGGCTGTAGGGGTGTGTGTTAGGCTGTATTAGGCTTCATTAGGCTGTACGAGGTGATACTGCACTATGGTCAACACATGTCCAAGTAAAAGTATTGAATGTGCACACAAACGACTGCCCGTGTACACAGTGGTTAGTCCCAATGGTGTGACATAATAAAGACTACTACTCCCCTCGACTACTCTATTCTCCCATTGGACAGGACTAGGCTAGACTTTGGCATACTCAAATGGGATCTAATAGGCTGTAGGGGGTTTGTTAGGCTGTTCTAGGCTTCATTAGGCTGTACAAGGCAATACTGTACTATCGTCAACCCATGTTCACGTAAAACTCTTGATTGTGCACACAAACTATTGCACATGTACACAGTGGTTAGTCCCAACTGTGTGAGGATCTACAGAGCCTAGTACAGGCTGATAGAGCCTATTTGAGTTTAGTACACACTAGTCTTGTCTAGTCCAGCCTGATCCACCATAATACAGTACGGTAGTACTCCCCTCCACTACTCTGTTCTCCCATCGGGCTTGACTAGGTTAGACCTGGGCATACAAGGCTCTACTGTACTACATATGTTCATGTACAGTAAGTGCATACAAACTATTGCCCATGAGTGGTTAGTCTGTTTGAATTCATACAGCCAAGTACACCCTAGTCTAGTCTAGTCCAGTCTGATCCATCGTAAGTAGTAGTAACTGCATACATTAATATGCTTTTCACATAATCAACATTTCTTGTCATGTTTTCTTAGTGGTCTCAAAATATTCTAATTAATTGAGATGTGGGGGTTTTCATGATCTGGACACCATAATCAAGATTAATACATTTTTTAAATATTTCACTTAATGCACAAGGATTGAGAATATATTCAATTTTGGCTTTCTATTATACTACGGAGGAAAACGTTTACAAATGTTTCTAACTGTGTATCTCCACAGTCCACACTGTTGCACTGCTATCTTAAAACTGTGTATGTAGGGGCTTCACACTTTCAGACAACCACACCAGTTGACTGAGAACTGACTAACAGCAGGTGCCGTCCATTGCACTTAACGAGGGTTCAATTCAGATTGTGCTGTGGGATGAGAGGGGGGGGGGGGGGGCTCGTTCTGTTGCATTCTGTTGCATTTCTATTGTAAGTGAGTCCAAACAAATGGTTAATCTAAATGGTGTTTAGATTAACATGTATTGAAATGGTTGTTTATTCAGGCTTCATGCAGATCTTGTAGATCTGCTGATTTCAGATTACCTAATTACTTCATTATCTCTGTATTGGTAGGATCCTCACCTATAGCACATTGTAAAACCAGAGAGACAAGGTACATAAAGTGTGGTTCAGGGACCTCTGGGAGTTCAACTATGTATGCAGCCCATAGATTGTGAGCCGGGCCAATACATTTACACAAACATTTCAAGATATACAGTATGTGAATCATCAAAATATAATTATTAATAATGTGCATGTACAATACTGATTACCCATATATATATATATATATATATATATATATATATATATATATATATATATATATATATATATATATATATATATATATATATATATATATATATATTAGAGCTGTCAATCGATTAAAATATTTAATCGCGATTAATCGCATGATTGCCCATAGTTAATCTTTGATTAATCGCAATTTAATCGCATATTTTCATGAGTTCTAAATATACCTTAAATGAGTGTTTTTCAAGAATATTCATATCAAGGTCAATTATTTATTCTGCATTTGAGCCACAGACCACCATTTGATGACATTTATTTAGACTTCCAGACCTAAATTAAAGAATTTGTCAACGATATCATTCGGAACGAACATGCACATTTTGTAGAAAGTTCTCTACATTCTCTAATTGTGTAGACTTATTTTAGCGAAATTGAACCAAATGGACCCACTTGGCCTTTGGTTTTACTGTGAGTTAATCTCGCACTAAAAAAATTAATCGAGTTAACTCATGGCTGAGTTAACTCGCGATTAACTAGTTAACTCGGACAGCTTAATATATATAATATATATATATATATATATATATATATATATATATATATATGTGGTGTGTGTGTGTGTGTGTGTGGTGTGTGTGTGTGTGTGTGTGTGTGTGTGTGTGTGTGTGTTATATATATTTTTTTTTTTTACACTACAACATTTTCAAAATGTCTAATTCAATTTTGGCTTTCTATTATACTACGGAAGAAAACGTTTACAAATGTTTCTAACTGTGTATCTCCACAGTCCCACTGTTGCACTGCTATCTTAAAACTGTGTATGTAGGGGCTTCACACTTTCAGAACTGCCACACTAGTTGACTGAGAACTGACTAACAGCAGGTGCCGTCCATTGCACTTAACGAGGGTTCAATCCAGAATGTGCTGTGGATGAGGGGGGGGGGGGGGGGGCTCGTTCTGTTGCATTCTGTTGCATTTCTATTTGTAAGTGAATCCAAACCAAACGGTTAATCTAAATGGTGTTTTAGATTAACATGTATTGAAATGGTTGTTTATTCATGCTTCATGCAGATCTTGTAGATCTGCTGATTTCAGATTAATTACTTCATTATCTCTGTATTGGTAGGATCCTCACCTATACCAGAGAGACAAGGTTCATAAAGTGTGATTCAGGGACCTCTGGGGGTCCAACTATGTAGACAGGCCATAGTTTGTGTGCATGACAATAGTTTCATGTGACTATTTCTAAGCTATAGGACGCTCAGCATGGCTAGTTTGGTTTGGGGACATCTGGCTTCCAACTACCATATGTTCATAGGCCATAGTTTGTGTGGACAACCGATACCTTTACATAGACATGAACATTTCTAGGTTATATTACAGGACAGCCTAGTACAGCCACGCTGTTTCCCAAGTTTGGTTCGGGGACCTCTGGGATCCAACTATGTACAGAGCCATAGTTTGTGTAACACAGCAAATACTTTTACACAAACATTTCAAGGCTAAAATATAATCCAGCCACGGGTAGTTCCCAAAGTGTGATTCAGGGACCTCTGGAAACCAAGTATGTACACAGGCCATAGTTTATGTGCACGATCAATACTTTTACACATACATTTCTAGGCTATAGTACAATCCAGCCATGACTAGTTCCCAAAGTGTAGTTGGAGGACCTCTGCCATCCAACTATGTACACAAACTAGAGTTTGTGGTGTACGACCAATACTTTTACAAGATCATTTCTAGGTTAAATAATAAAGGAAGTCTAGTACAGCCATGGCTGGTTCACAAAGTATGGTCCGGGGACCTCTGAGAGTCCAGCTATGTACACAGGCCAGAGTTTATGTGCAAAACAAAAGTTTTTACAGGGACATTTCTAGATTATATTACAGGACAGCCTACTACGGCCACAGCTGGTTCCCAAAATGTGGTTAGAGGAGCTCTGGAGTCCTACCATGTATAACGGGCCATAGTTTGTGTGCACTACCAATAGTTTTATATATTGTCTAGGTCATATTACAGGACTGCATAGTAAGTAGTAAAAGTGTTGATTTGGGGAACTCTGGGAATACAACTATGAAAATAGGCCATAGTTTGTGTGCAAAAATAATACTTTTACAAGAACATTTCTAGGCTTTAGCAAAATCCAGCCATGGTTGGTTCCCAAAGTGTGGTTTGAGATGTATGTACACAATCCTAGTTTGTGTGCAATACCATACTTTTACATGAACATGTATAGGCAGTATTACAGTCCAGCCTAGTACAGCCATGGTTGGTTCCCAAAGCTTGGTTCAGGGACCTCTGGGAGTCCAATTATGTATGCAGGTCATAGTTTGCATGCACGACCTATAGTTTTAAAATGGACATTTCTACATTGTATTACAGGACAGCTTAGTAGTGCCACAGCTGGTTCCTAAAGTGTGGTTTTGGTACCTCTGGTACTCTATGTACATGGGCCATAGTTTGTGTGCACACGAATAGTTTTACATGAACATTTCTTGGTTATATTAAAGGACAGACTAGTACTAGGACATGGCTGGTTCCCACAGTGGGGTTTGAGGACCTCTGGCGCCACCACTATGCACATGATCCATTGTTTTTTGCAAGAGCTATTCTACACTCATATGACATCCAATGTCCAGCGACTAGTATGGCTGCACTAGGCTGGGACTGAACTATAGCCTATGCATGTTCATGTAAAAGTATTGTTCGTGACACAAACTATGGCTGTGTACATAGTTGCTTGTATATAGTGTACATAGGATGCCAGAGGTTTTCAAACACTTTTTGGGAACCAGCCATGGCTTGGATTGTTATATAGCCTTGAAATGTCTGTGTAAAACTATTGGCCGTGCACACAGACTATGGCCTGTGTACATAGTTGGACTCCCAGTCCAGTCATGGCTGGATTGTACTATAACCCTTGAAATGTTTATGTAAAGGTATTGGTGTGTCTCCGTGCACACAAACTGTAGTCCGGGGACCTCTGGGAATCCAACCATGTGGTTGGATTCCAAGAGGTCCCCGACTACATTTTGGGGAAACAGCCTTGTCTGTGTAAAATTATTGGTCGTGCATGGAAACTATGGCCTATGTATATAGTTGGAATCCCGGAGGTCCCTGAACCACACTTTACGCACCAGCCATGGCTGTACTAGGCTGCTTGTCATATAACCTAGAAATGTTCATATGTAACTATGTACATAGTTGGAACCCCAGAGGGTCCACAAACAATACTTTGGAAACAGCTATGGCTTGATTTTACTATAGCCTAGAAATGTAGGTGTAAAGGTATTGGCCGTGCACACAAACTATGGCCTATGTACATAGTTGGATTCTCAGAGGTTCCAGAACCTCACTTAGGAACCAACCATGGGCTAGATTGTACTATAGCCTTGACATGTTTGTGTAAAAGCATTGGCCGTGCACACAAACTATGGCCTTTATACATAGTTGGCAACTCAGAGGTCCCCAAATCAAACTTTGGGAACCAGCCGTGGCTGTACTAGGCTGCCCTGCAATATAACCAAAAAATGTTCATGTAAAACTATTTGTCATGCACACAAACTCTGGCCCGTGTACATAGTTTGATTCCCAGAGATCCCCGAACCACACTTTGGGAACCAGGCATGACTGTACTTGGCTGTCCTGTAATATAACCAACAAATGTTCAAGTAAAACTATTGGTCGTGCACACAAACACTGTCCTGTGTACATAGTTGGAACCCCAGGGTCAACACTCCACACTTTATGAACTAGCCATGGCTGGATTGTACTATAGCATTGATTGTGTAAATGTATTGGCTGTGCACACAAACTATGGCCTTTGTACATAGTTGGACTCCCAGAGGTCTCCGAACCAAACTTTGGGAACCAGCCGTGGCTGTACGAGGCTGTCCTGCAATATAACCTTGAAATGTTCTTGTAAAACTATTTGTCATGCACAGAAACTCTGGCCCGTGTACATAGTTTGATTCCCAGAGATCCCCGAACCACACTTTGGGAACCAGGCGTGACTGTACTTGGCTGTCCTGTAATATAACCAACAAATGTTCAAGTAAAACTATTGGTCGTGCACACAAACACTGTCCTGTGTACATAGTTGGAACCCAGAGGTCAACACACCACACTTTATGAACCAGCCATGGCTGGATTGTACTATAGCATTGAAATGTTTGTGTAAATGTATTGGCCGTGCACACAAACTATGGCCTTTGTACATAGTTGGACTCCCAGAGGTCTCCGAACCAAACTTTGGAACCAGCCGTGGCTGTACGAGGCTGTCCTGCAATATAACCTTGAAATGTTCTTGTAAAACTATTGTTTGTGCACACAAACTCTGGCCCATGTACATAGTTGGTCTCCCAGAGGTCCCGAACCACACTTTGGGAACAGCCTTGGCTGGATTGTACTATAGTCTAGAAAATGTTTGTGTAAAATTATTGGTCATGCACACAAACTATGGCCACTGTACATACAGTAGTTGGACCACGGCCCCCGAACCACACTTTGAGAAACCAACCATGCTGGACTGTACTAAAGTATGGGCGTGCACACAAATAATGGCCCGTGTACACCATAGATCTCTGCTGCCCCCATTGATAAAACAGTGTCAACACAGCCGTGTTCACGAAAGGCACTAATTTGTGATCATTAGCCCTATTTTGGTATGGCAAAAGTACAACTTGTGTTCACCGAGTTACTTGCGTACACAAGCCTGTCAATTTGAATTGAAAATGCCTGCCGTGAACGCAAAAAAACTATTGTTATTATTATTATTATTATTATTTTGGGTGTGTGCTAAGATATATATATATATTTTTTTTGTCTTTTTTTTTTTTTTGTCTACATTGTCCTCCCTTGACTTGCAATTTGGGATGAAGTGCTACAGTATACTTTTCAAGGATTTCCTCTTTTTGATGGATTTTGGGTCTATGGCACTCCACAGAGAAAAATCCATTGTTGTTGCTCAAACTCATTTTATCCTATTTGATTTTATTATGTCTGTCTGTCTATCTGTCTGTCTGTTCGTCCGTCTCGCGCGGCACAAATGCCTCAAGTGTCTGAAAAACTAATAAATAAATAAATAAATAACTGCAAATGGAGGGCCTTTTAAGAATGGTCATTAAAAAATCATTGTCGGCTCCATCGCCTGTCTGTCTGTCTGTCTGTCTGTCTGTCTGTCTGTCTGTCTGTCTGTCTGTCTGTCTGTCTGTCTGTCTGTCTGTCTGTCTGTCTGTCTACAGGGTACAGGAATCCAAGCCAGAAATTCCAGGGGGCACAATTACGTTGTGGAACAGTGGGTGGTCTCCCCCAGAAAAAAAAGTGGGAAAAAAAATCATAATACATGATGGTGACGCAATTTTCTGAAATTTTAACCCACTTAATTTGCAGACATTTAGGCAAATACTATATATTTTTTTTACTTCATTAAGTCAACTATCTTTTAGAATAGAGTAAAAACAGTAATAATGTATTTGTGCTACTGCACCATGGTTATTGAACATGACACTGCAGTATTCGCTAGCTCCTGCCGAGCCTACTGAAAGGAGATTTTGATTGAATGACACACACACACGCACGCACGCACACGCACACGCACGCACGCGCGCACACACACACACACACACACACACACACACACACACACACACACACACACACACAACACACACACACACACACACACACCTTAAATTTAAAATATCTGAATGACTTAATTTTCAAGAATCTACAATTAGAAAATGTAGACGAATTGTGATTTGGACCAACGTTTTGCCAGTTAACTAAATTGTGGACCATAACTTGGTTTTAGGTCCAAGAGACTAAACTCAACATCAAATGGTGGTACGTGGATAAAATGCAGAATAAATAGTGGGCCCTTGTATGAAAATGGTTGAAAAACACTCATATAGCAGATCTACAAGCTAAAGCTGTGAGCCTTGTACAGTATATGAACTTGGACTTGTAGTGAATAATGTTAGTGTGTGTTAGTGTGTTTCTAGCTTGTATGTAGAACTGGTATTTTTTTTTTGATCTTTTGTCTGCGACATGATTTTACGATCAAACGGAACATTAATGCAGGAAAAGAAAAATCAAAAGTTTCTCTACGGAACGCGTTTTGGTGTTTTAGCCATTGAAAAATAGCAGATCTACAAGCTCAGCCACCGAGTGGCGCGATATGAGCTTGTAGTTCTGCTATTTTTGAAAAATTGTGAAAATGTGCTGCAAATCTCTGAATACATTATTTTGGAAGCAAACATTTTAACTCAAACTTTTTGCTTTCAGATGGGGGTCTGCAGCCAAATATGGATAATTCTGGTGGTCCTTGGCTTGAAATATGTCAGCATCACTGACGCAGGAACACAGATTTTTCAGAAAAACTAGAATCTAGTGTCAGAAACCATAGATCTAGTGTCAAAAAGTAGATTATAGCATCAGAAACTATAATTTAGTATCAATAATTAGAATCTAGTGTAGGAAACGACTGTAGGCTACATTCTAGCGTCAAAAGCTATAATGTTGCTGCAGCTATAATCTGGTGTCAGGAACTACTGTATAATCTGGTGTCAGGAACTACTGTATAATCTGGTGTCAGAAACTTGAATCGAGGGTCAGGACAAAATGGGTTTAGACGTGAAGATAAGTGGTATCTTCCTGACAGGGACGTTATATTCCTTTTTCCCCTGGTCCACCATGGCTGACACCTCCATCAGAAAGACTTTGAACTTTTCCATGTTTTTCTTTCTCTTTCTTCTCCTGGTGATTCCTTCGTGCCGTTCCATGTTAACGACCTCCACACAATTATGCTGCCAATTAGCCTGTCCAACCAGCAGTGACTCATACGTGACACACACACACACACACACACACACACACACACACACACACACACACACACACACACACACACACACACACACACACACACACACACACACACACACACACACACACACACACACACTCAACCGCCGACAATTCAATCCCTGATATTTCCAATTACAGGCCTCGCCTTTTGTCGCTCGTTTATTCTTTCCACCACTCGACACGCAATACAATTCATCAAGGCTATTGGATAATTAACCTATTCAGTTTGCCTTGATTGATTTATCGGGCGTTCCATTCACTCTGTGTCAATAATACCCTCTCCTCGTTTTGATTCCTTTGCCATGTCAGGATTGTTCAGCGTACGGCTGGAGTATAGTGAGAGTGAAACCCCTCAACGCTCATTCACATTTATATTCATATATTCTCTGCATGCATCATCTGGGTCAGGACTAGACTAGACACACACACACACACACACACACACACACACACACACACACACCACACACACACACACACACACACACACACACACACACACACACACACACACACACACACACTCATGTTGTACAGGATCTGTCCTGACACCTGCTCTAGGAAACAAACATTACAAATCAGGGAAGTCCCCAAACTTTGTTTTCCCTCTGAGGTGACACATAACTTTTCCCTTCTCTCATGGGGGGGATGTAAAGGGGAACTCCACCCATTTTCAACATTTCAATATGTCATTAATATACCTTAGATATGTTGTGTGGACATGATTAAAAAAAATCCACCAATTCTGTATTTCCTAAAACTGGAGGTCTGAAAAAAATCATTAACATGGTTCATCTGATGACATCATCAAGATGCATTTCACAATGTTAATGATTTTTCTCTCAGACCCCTTTTTCCTGAGAGGATACAAATGGACCCGCTAGGGTCCATTTGGTTCACATTTGTACCCTCTCAGGAAAATGAAAATGGGCGAGATTCCCCTTTAAGGGTACGCTTTAGTGCCATGCTATGAGCTTGTAGATCTGCTCCTTTTTAAATGTAATGAAAACGTGAAAGTTTTTATCTTTGGTGTTGGGAGATCCCTGGAACATATTTTTCAGATGAATCAACAAGCAAAATTTAATGCAGATCTTTTTGGATCTCTTTAACGTCAAATGGTTGAACACCACTGACTGTACAATCTATCGGCAGGTGGGTTAAAGTAATAGTTGTGGACATACAGTCTGAGGTTTCAACACAACAGTGGTCTACTGTGTGCTACATACGGAACAACTAAATCAGTGGTTTTCAACCGGTGGTCCAGGGACCACCAGTGGTCCCTGAAAGGATTCCAGCTGGTCCCCATGCTAAATGATGGGGAGTTGGTTAACCAGATGTAACTCTTTGAGAGCGAAATGAAACCTTACACTCTCAAGAGTTAAAATTTCCATCATATTTATTAGTCTACACAACTAGAGAATGTAGAAGATTAATGGACATTTTGATCTGCATGTTTGACAGTTTTGTTTCCCCAAATCCAGCCTGGAATTTTGGGCAAAAGCAAAATAAATCTTTAGTTTTGGGTCTGTGGGGCTAAAATGTCATCAAACGGTGGCTCAAATTCTGAATAAATAGAGGGACCTGGTATCAAAAAGGTTGAGAACCACTGAACCAAAACATTGGAAATTAAGCATGTTTAAAACAAGTGTGTGGTCCCATAATAATAAAAACATTAGCTATCCCATGACTGAATAATTTATTCAGTCCTGTCAGATTTTAGTTTGAAGGCCAGTATTTGCCAGGCAGCCTGTAATAATAGCACAAAATAATATAAAAGCTGTTCCTTGCTGTGAATGTGTGATAGCAGCGTTGCCAAAACGGAGAACATACCAGGGCAGAACGGACCAGAGGGCAGCTGCTACTGCAGGATTCAGGGGTCTCATATTTGATCTGCAGACATTTAACATTAATGATTCTGTATGAGAAGGAGTTTTGGCGTTCTAAGCAAAAATATCAGATCTACACGCTCATAGTGCACTATTTTTTTTAAAATACGTTGTGAAAATGTTGCACAAATATTTGAATGTATTCTTTCAGAGCAAACATTTTTAACTCAAATATTTGCTTCTGGGGGATCCATAGAACACCATTTTCAGATTGGGGTCTGCAACCAAACTGATAATTCCGGGAGTCCTTGGCATGACATATTTTAACACAAACATTGTTTTCTTTTCCCCAGAAAAATAAAAAAAAATAAAATAGAAGTGACAGAAAGTAGAATCTAGTGTCAGAAACCAGAATCTGTTGTCAGAAACTACAATCTAAGGTCAGAAAACAGATTCTGGTGTCAGAAACCAACATCTGGTCTTGGGCGAAAAGGTTTAAAGGCATGCATTGTCACTTAAATTAAACTGTGGTTTTATCGTTGGATGTAAAAGCAGACTTGTTTAAATTAGTTTACCTCTATATTCCAATAGCAATCATGGAATAGTACCAGGAGAGTGTCTTTACATCTCTCTCTTTAGTTCTAGGTAATGAGATGTTTTTAGTATCGTTAGAAGTAAAGGCAGACTTGTTAAAATGAGTTTACCTCTATATTCCAATAGCAATCATGGAATGCTACCAGGAGCCTGTCTCTACATCTCCCTATAGTTCTTTACTATTGAACCTGGAAAACACATTTCCAGGAAGTGATTAAACAAATCCATGAGCGATACAGAATTGGAATTGGAACGCTATAAAACTGAATCTGATATACACTGTGTCTTTGTCCAGTGTTGGTCCCCTCAATTATAGCCTTCAAAGCAAATAAAATCAAGTACTAGCAGCACCGGTAGTGTGTGTGTGTGTGTGTGTGTGTGTGTGTGTGTGTGTGTGTGTGTGTGTGTGTGTGTGTGTGTGTGTGTGTGTGTGTGTGTGTGTGTGTGTGTGTGTGTGTGTGTGTGTGTGTGTACTAGCAGCACTGGCAGTGTGTGTGTGGTAGAATAGATGGGGCATGACTGTCTGCTGGTGCATTTGAGTCACAGAAAAGCTTTCATTGGAAATCATCCATTCAATCTGTTTTGTTGCGGGAGGTTCATTACATGAATGCAGCGGGACACAGTGGGAGAGAACATTTAGTTATAGATTCCTTAAGGGCCCTGGAATAAGCAGAGATGCTTTCATATCGTCAATGTCTGCTGCATGGAAACATGGCACTCTTTTTCTTGCACATGTATTGACTGATCCAATGTAGTTACGATGTTACTCACAATAAGCTCTGAAGACTTTTCACTGCATGGTTAAACATTGTATGTGCGGATGTACACACACACACACACACACACACACACACACACACACACACACACACACACACACACACACACACACACACACACACACACACACACACACACACACACACACACACACTCTCTCTCTCTCTCTCTCTTTTGTCCAGGTGTTGAGCATGTTAGAGGAATTTCAACATAGGCCTGTATATACTTTATATACTGTATGAAATAACTCAGCAAGAAGACCAGCTGATCACAACCTGACAACATTCTGTTAAAGGATGCATGTATAAAGTAGGCCCTTCATGTATGAATTAATGCATAAACAGATGCCTGAATAAAATGCATGAGATACAAAGTTTCTGTCCGACAACAACTGAAATGACGGCAGAGAAGAGTGGATCGAGGCCAGAACATTGTAGCTTCGTGTAAAATAAACGTTGTATACTGTACTCAGGCTTATGTATTTTATTCTTAAAAGCACCCCTGGCTAATAAGACATATGCTGTATGCCTTAAAACACTATATTTGCCTTCTGTAAATAAATAAACACTTTCATTATTTCATAAAAAGTAAATAAAAAAGATGTCGCAGATTGGTGATGTCACATGTCCATGTGTGGACTATATGTATATGGAATATATGTAATATGATGACAAAAAACATAATACTTTCTAAATTTAATATGAGCATCAAAGCAATATTTTAAATATTTTAATTAGCATATGCATTCCATATATTCCGATGGGCTGGACCACACATGGACATCATCAGCAGTCCAAAGGAGCCATCCTTATTGAGAGAAAATTGTTCTATTTATGTAAGAAATAAAATACTAATGGTGTTTTTATTTTTGTTTAACACTTTACTTGAAGGTCACCATTATAATGCATTATTAGCTCATTTATAATGCATGATTGTAATACATTTATAACACATCATAAAATTTGTCAATGCATTATTATGATCAAAGGAACAGCACATCGTAACTATACCAACACTTAGTCAGTTATAAAGGCATATATAGAGAATGATCTTAAAGTATTAGATCTTAATGCATTATAACAATGTGTTTGTTGATACAACTATTAATGATGCATAAATATCCGGACACTTAAAGGTCTCAAAGCCGTCTTATAGCATATTATTGACATTATAAGACTATAAAGTTGTAATGCATAATGCAAGTTATAATGTATTATGACATAATACATTCCTATGTGCCTTTATAACTGACTAAGTGATGGTAGTTACAATGTGCTGTTCCTTTGACCATAATGATGCATTATGACAGTTATAATATGAATGTAGTTATGAGACAAGTGTAATGTTTTAAGGCATGTTTGTCTTATTAGACAGGGATGCTTTTAAATAATTATTAGGGGTCCACGTCCTCCATACAGTAGGCTATGTTGTTATGGGGCAAGGCTTTCAAATTTGGAATTTCACGCCAAAAAAGAAAGGGGGGGAAAAAGGACACACTTTTGGAGGTTAGCTCTATAAATGAAGTCTGGATATGGTATCTTACCTGGTGGCTGAACTTAACAAAGGGACCCCAACACACACACACACACGCACGCACGCACGCACGCACGCACGCACGCACGCACGCACGCACGCACGCACACACACACACACACACACACACACACACACACACACACACACACACACACACACACACACACACACACACACACACACACACACAGGCCCGTGCAGCAGTGTGTGACGCTTGGACTCAGCGACCACATCATGTCTCAGCGCTGGAACGTTGCCACCCTGAAAGTCCTGGGTGTGGCTTTAACTCGGTTAGAATCCAAACGGGAGCGGCAGCGGAGCGCGGACCCCTGAGCCGGGCTGCACCGTGACCCCATTTACTTCCTTCATTGTCCTCTAACCCCATTCACCGGCTCCCCGGCTGAGAGTTGGCCTATTTCTGTCTTATGGGTTGGAAATAAGCCCAGTGTCGATTTAAACTCTTTGACAGAGAAGAGAGATAGAGGTGTAAATGTAACCAACGTTAATCTCTCAGTTACATATGGTCAGGGAGAACCCTCTTGTCTCTGCTTAAAAAAAAAAAAAAAATGGTTTGGTATTTTTGGTTTGGTATTTTTGGTTTTACATACATGGATGAATATCTGACATGTACAGATTTAAAGAAAAAAAAAACGTACAAATAACAAAGACCGACAAACAATACAGCAGACTTACAACAAACAAAACATAACATAACAAGACAAAACAAAAGGCTGATGTCTATGAAAAATAAATAAAGCAGTTTTGATATGGAAAACAAAACACATTTTCAGATATGCTTGAATATGGTTGAAGCCGCTAATTGTATAGCGGCTTCAACCACAGAAATACAATTAAATTAGCAGCACATGTAGATTACAGATATTACATAGCGCCTGTGTTGTATTCTTGTGTAAATAAATTCCAGTCTTTATTGGCATGAGTTAAAACTTTATATCTGCATTGCCAAAGCAAAAAGCACAATACAGCACGCAGTACAACAATACAAATACAATCAATCTAATAATAAGGGTAATAATAATAATAAATCAGTACAAGAATTCCACATTTCAGAGTCAGAATCATCAATAAATCCATTTCTATGTACCGAGTTCACTTGATGCAAGAATACAGGCAACCATTCTTCTTTAGGGTGGTTGTGTTCCATCTGCTACTCTTCGCCTGTCATTTGGGAAAAGTTACATCCGCCCTGAGAGAGAGAGGGAGAGGGAGAGAGGGAGAGAGGGAGAGAGAGAGACTTTTTGTGAGAGCATTCTAATGTCTCCCATTCATCATCGTGTTTGGAAAATACTCTTAACAGGCATCAGACAGTGCATACATGTGGCATTCATCATTGCGTTTATTGTAGACCTACATAAATGTCACTGACTGTCGGACCAAAACCTTATGTGCAAGACTGTTAGTCCTCCTAACGTAAAGGCTTTGTGTATAAGGCAGAAAGTCTGCCAATATGAACGTTATCCAGTCTAGAAGCACAAGATGTGTCACAGTGTGAAGCGGTATAGGCTATTTCTGTTATTTTAGTGCAGTGTTTTTCAACCGTGGTCCAGGGACCATCAGTGGTCTTTGAGAGAGTTCCACTTGGTCCACAGCTAAATGATGGACAGTTGATTAACCAGATGTAAGTCTTTTGAGAGCGTAAAAATGAAACCAAATGGACCCTTGCGGGTCCATTTGGTTTCATGTTTATACTCTCAAGAAAAAAATGCATCATCAAGTCTACACAATTACACAATGTAGACAATTACAAAATCCAGCCTGGAACTGTTGGCAAAAACAAAATAAATCTTTAGTTTTGGGGGTCTTTGGGGCTAAAATGTCATCAAATGGTGGTCCGTGGGACTAATTCTGAATAAATAGTGGGCCACTATATCTTTCTATCGGCTCGGTGTCTCACAGGAGGGCTGTGGACAGTTCAGAAACCTGTACCGCAGTGACAACATCAATGGGGAATCCATGCAATAGAAACTGCAGGCTTTCTATTCCTGAAAAGTTACGATGTGAAAATGGCACCCATCGTTCTAACGATAATAAAAATATTAATATTCTTCCAAAAACAAATGAAATCTGCCCAGTGATGATGTTATTGGAGGACAGGTTTCTGAACTGTCCACAGCCCTCCAGTGAGACACTGACACTAATAGTGGTATTTTTTCATGTACATTAGTGTGGACCTGTTATATGAAGATATGTTGAAAAGTGGAGAAGTGGTCCTTTAATAATTTGCTATACTAACCCTGTTAAATCCTATAACGTTTCGCCATTTCACCCACAAATGCAACACTTCTGACCCTCAAATGAACAGTTCGGATACTGCATTTATCCAATGAGGAAATACAGTTCCACTGAATTCAAATTAAACAATGACTGACTGTCAGGGCGGATGTAACATTTCCCAATTGGTGGGGCAAGAGAAAATGTTATGGGGGCAGGTTAATCGCCATTTTCAGTTACAGGACTTTTATTAGGCAAGTAAAGCATCAATAATAACATCAGTTGTTGTTGAAGTTGCAACAGACATGCAGCATGCATAAAGCTAAAGGTCTGACTCAGAGAGTTTTCTGTTTTCAATGATGAAATGCTGTTGGTTTAGTGGTGCCACAACTGTAGTTTGTTAGTAGCAGTATAGTAGTGTCTCAAATCATTTTAAATATCAGCACTTTCATTTGAAATATCTTGGGTTGTTTTGCATGCCATCGTGTTTGGTGGGGCAGACTGGGCATTTAGGTGGTCATTGCCCCCCCATGCCCATGCTTAGATCCGCCCCTGACTGACGTGCAGAATGACTGAAGGCCCAGATGATCCCATTCTGTGTGTGACAGACGATCCCAATTACACAAGACAGTCAGGATGGCTCTGTGTGTCTGAATGACACTGATCTACTAGTTCATTTGATCAGGTCATGCATGCCTGTTAGGGCCGGATCTAGGCATGGGCATGGGGGGGGGGGGGGGGTCTGTCCCCCTAAATCCCACCAAACATGTCACGCAAACAACCCAAATGTCAAAGATATTCCACATTAAAGTGCTTACAGTATATATTTAAAATGAATTTAAACGCTAACTAGTAACTACAATTGTTGCACTGAACCAACACCATCTCATCATTCAAAAAAAGAAAACTGAGTCAGACAGCTTTATTTATGCAAATACCAGCACTCGTGACTCACTCGTGACTCGTGCAATGAGTCATTGAGTCATTGCACTGCAATGAAATGCAGTGCAATGAGTGTATTATAATACCCATGTGAGGAGGAGATAATTCGTGTTAAAATTAGAAGAGAGTTGTCTGAGCTTAGACAGCTGTTGTCAAGTAATGAAACGCAGATTCATTCTATCGCAGTGTTTAATTTACCTATCAACAGAGGAAAAAAAGTCTGAAGTGTCTGTTGCAACTTCAACAACAACTGATGCTATTGTTGATGCGTCATTGCCATAATAATAAGTCCTGTTTGAGTGTGGCAGGCCTTGGTGCACATTAGGGGCCGAACGATTCACTTCACGATACGGTACGATATTTAATGTGCCAAATCAATTTATATTGCAATTCTTAATTATTAATGAATAATTCTTTATGATTAAATTCAATATATCGATATATTGCAATTCCCCGCAAATATTTGCTTTTGTCATACTAGAACAGTGGTCCGGGTAGTCCTTGAGAGTGTTCCAGGTGGTCCCCAGATAGATGACGGAAAGTTGTTTAACCAGATGTATAGGTAACTCTTGAGAGCGTAAAAATGAAACCATTTGGTTTCATTTTACACAAAGAGTTAAAATGTCCATCATCCGAATTAGAATGAATTAATTTAAGAAGTCCTCCACTGTTTGGTTTGCTAAAACCAGCCTGTAATTGTGCACAAAACCAAAATAAATCTTTAGTTTTGGGTCTTTGGCCTGAAAATGTCATGAAATGGTGTTCCGTGGCTCAAATGCTGAATTAAATGGTAACAAAATTGTTGAAAACCACGGTACTAGAACAATTTGAAACAATTCTAAACAATAATGGACCAATATTTCCCCCCACCGTAGAGTGTGTGCACGTGCATGTTACCTGATTTTTTTTTTCCTCCCCCTAATCACTGAATGTTCTTGGATCCCTTTTTGTGTGTTTTTTTGTTTGTTTTTACGTGTGATTACTGTATTTGGAAGACCTTTTTTTAGAATCCGAACTCGGCGCTTCATGGGTTAAGTGGAAAAGAGAGTTTTATTTTACATGCAGTCCAGAAGTAACTCTTGGTGTCGGCGCCTCGCTGTCGCCACTCAAACTAACCATGATGCACTTACAAAAAGTCTATCCGTAAAAGATTACCTCCACACACACACACACACACACACACACACACACACACACACACACACAACACACACACACCACACACACACACACACACACACACACACACACGCACATCCCAGTCCACCACCACCCATAACTCCATC
>CM076973.1:42082499-42152499 GCA_039105355.1 Benthosema pterotum | reverse complement strand
CGCTCCAACGTATTGTTTTAACCATTTGTGTACTGAACGCGTTTTGGTGTTTTAGCTATTGAAAAATAGCAGATCTACAAGCTCATATCGCGCCACTCGGTGGCGCGATATGTGCTTGTAGATCTGCTATTTTTCACCACTGCTTGTAGTTATGCTATTTTTGAAAAATTGTGAAAATGTGATGCAAATCTCTGAATACATTATTTTGGAAGCAAACATTTTTAACTTTTTTTTTTGCTTCTGGGGGATCCCTACAACAACATGTGTTCAGATGTGGGTCTGCAGCCAAATGACACAGGAACACAGATTTTTCAGAAAATCTAGAATCTAGTGTCGGAAACTATAGAATCTAGTGTCAAAAACTCAATTATAGCGTCAGGAACTAGATTCTAGTGTCAGAGAGTAGATCCTAGCTTCAGAAACTATAATTTAGTATAATCTGGTGTAAGGAACTCGAATTGAGGGTCAGGACAAAATGTTTTATTGTGGTGGATTTGGGGCATCAGTTGTGGAATTAGTTTTTTTTTTTTTTTTAATGTGCGCTCTGAGATGAGTTTGTTTGTTAATGTGTGGTATCTTTTACTTTAGTTTTAAGAGTATTTACTTGAAGGTGGCTCACACAGGAACTTCTTTTTTTCCAAGGACACGAAAAGTTCTTAAAGTCGAAGCCGTGTGAAAGATTGTGAGCCTGTATAGACCGTCTATTGTGGGGGAACAATACCAGCGTGAAACTCATTATAAATCAAAGGCTAATGAAAAATAATGAAGAGTTTCATCGCAAACACAAAACCCTGAATGCACTGTAGGAAAAGAGAACGCTTCGCATTTGGCAGATTGACACTTGGGGCACACACACACACACACACACACACACACACACACACACACACACACACACACACACACACACACACACACACACACACACACACACACACACACACACACACACACACACACACACACACACACACTGACACTCACACATTATTTTTTTCCACATCATGTATTTGTCTACTTTGGGACACATTGGTCATCGTCCCAAGCCGCAGACTTATTGTGAAATGGATTTACAAAGGAAAAGAAATTTACCAATAACCGATCTATGAGCTAAATTTTTCCCCTTTAGATAAATAATACAGAAATAGTCAATTTAGGGACAGATTGTACATTTTCTTCTTACCTTTTCTTTCTTACCTTTTTAGCAGTCACGATACCCTATATTTATCTACAGTTTAATCAGTTCATTGCCAATACGATCATCTCAGCAGGAACAATAAGGTTGATTCATAGAGTCCACTTTTACGGCCAAAATAAAGTCAGTTCGGGATGGGTCCACCCCGACTCCACTTTATTTCAACTCTATACAAGTAAATTCATTGTAACGACATGAATTCAGTTCATAAGACCAGTCCACACTGCCTCTGCTCCCCAGCCAACAGCCAACACACACAGCCAGAGAGAGGTATATCTGCTCTGCCAAGCTGACAGACATCTCCATGTCAAGGACTGTGTATCTTCATAACTACAGACACTTTTCTTGGCTTCGAAGCTTCACTGAATGCTGTGAGGAAATGCCACAGAACGACAAAATCCAATTGTGATATCACGAGTCACAACCTATATCGGTCCCACCAAGCAGCCAACTTTAGTATGGTATCCCAGTGGTTTTCAACCAGTGGTCCGGGGACCACCAGTGGTCCTTGAGAGAGTTCATGTTTACACCCTCAAAAGCTAATATATAAACTGAATTAGCCCAAGCCTACACAACTAGAGAATGTAGAATGTTTGATCTGTTTGCCTGTTTTGTTTGCAAAATCCGTTTGTGGACAAAAGCAAAAGAAATCTTTAGTTTTTGGGTCTGCAGGGCTAAAATGTCATCAAATGGTGGTCCGTGGCTCAAATGCTGAATAAATAGTGGGCCCTGGGATCAAAAAGGTTGAAAGCCACTGCAGTATATCTTGACTACCGTCAAGTTGTAGACAGTAACCCAAAATGATTCCCGAAAAAAGGAAAAGGAATCAAGCATTTGTAGTAGTAGTTCAGGCTAATAAAATAGTCGGGTGAACGGTTCAACTAGCATACAGTTCATAAAAAGGAATACCAGCACTCACGTTGTTCTGCACAATGCAACAACGTGTGTGATGAGTCATTGAGTCATTGCACTGCAAAGAAATGCAATAAGTGTATTATAATACCCATGTGAGGAGGAGATAATTTGTGTTAAAATTAGAAGAGAGTTGTCTGAGCTTAGACAGCTCTGATGCTAAGTAATGGAACGCAGATTCATTCTATCACAGTGTTTAATTTACCTATCAAAAGAGGGAAAAAAGTGTCTGTTGCATCTCAGTGGCGTTTATAAGCAATTTGGAGCCCTAGGCAAGATTTTGCCTGGAGCCCCCCTCACCACCATTTGGTATGGGGGGGCTCCAGGGAACATCTCTTGCAAAATAACACCCTCCAAGGAATAAAATTATGAACTATTTTTAAACTAAATAACATACTGTATACCGTATGTGTTTTAAATGTTCGATTCTCGTTATAGAGGACAAGTATAATAATAGTATAGTATAATTTATAATTTTATGAGGTTTATTAAATATATAAGGTAGAAGATATATTTAGTTATATTTTAAGTTAGGTATAATAACAATGCCAAATAGTTATCTATTCAGTGTGGAGGTTTGGGATAAATGAAAATTCCCCCAATTGGGAGAGGTGACGTCCGGGCAGAGAGAACAAAATGTCAGAATATGGTGAATACGGCTAAAGTGCGTCATACAATGGCATGACATGCGAACAAAAATGGTCACTATAGAGACTATAATTAAGGAGCATCCTCTTCTCTTCCCCTTCGCTATGAGGGAGTCATGGACAGAGCAGCTTTTCAGACCAGCTCTCTTCTAGATTTTTTTTTAAACATATTGCTTTATTAATGCTTTCAACCCCCAAAAAAAGACATTTTCTGTGCATGCGCATGTGTGCGTGGATGCGTGTGTGACTGCATGCGTGCATGTCTAAAATCTAAGTATCTAAAATAACAGAATAGTACAAAATCCCCACAGCCTAATTTAATGAAGCAGGCTGTTTTTTTGGAATTGTGCCAACTCCTTAATGACTGATAGAAGAAAAAAGAGAGGGGGAAAAAAAGAAAAACAGGAAGAGGGGTGGGGGGGGGGGGGGGGGGGGGGGCGACACGAACGGCCCTTTGGCTTTTTAATTTGCTGTCTAGTGAGTCCATCCTTGATTTTGTGATTTGGTGTGTGTGTGTGTGTGTGTGTGTGTGTGTGTGTGTGTGTGTGTGCGTGTGTGCGTGTGTGCGTGTGTGCGTGTGTGCGTGTGTGCGTGCGTGCGTGCGTGCGTGCGTGCGTGCGTGCGTGCGTGCGTGCGCCCACAAGAGAGAAGCTTGGTAGTGAGAATATCTGGGTTCTGAGGAAACAGGTTATGCAAACTTATGTTAATCAACAATAAAATGAATCATGATGTTCACAGCAGCATGCGTTGGTTGTAAGGAACAATGCTTTCTTGATTACATTAAAACGACTTGTGCTTTATTATCTCAGACATGAAGTGATTGATACACTTCATAGTTTAGTCACAGGCTCACATGTTTTCTATCGCTTAGAGCAGGGGTTTTCGCTTTCAACAGGTGGTCCGGGGACCACCAGTGGTCCTTGAGAGGGTTCCAGGTGGTCCCCAGGCTAAATGATGGGAAGTTGGTTAACCAGATGTAACTCTTAAGAATGTAAAAATGAAACCAAATGGACCCTTGCGGGTCCATTTGGTTTCATTTTCACACTCTCAAGAGTTAAAATATTCATCATCTGAATTAGCACTATTTAATTAAGAAGTCTGCACTGTTTTGTTTGCAAAATCCAGCCTGGAATTGTGGACAAAACCAAAAGAATTCTTTAGTTTTAGGTCTTTGGGGCTGAAATGTCATCAAATGGTGGTCCGTGGCTCAAATGCTGAATAAATGGTGGTCCCTGGAGTCAAAAAGGTTGAAAACCCCTGGCTTAGAGCACTAATAATCTGAATCTGAATTAAACGCTATAAAATAGTAATAAAATGTCTTGTTTTTGACGGCTCATAGCGGCACTATTGTGAGTGGTGAGTGGTATAGTAGTATATGGCCTCCCTTCGTTCCGGATCATGGTTCTTTGTTTTGACGAGTCTTAGCTGCATCTGCTATGATGCCATGTGCGCCTGAAACTCTGTCCGGATGGAAACGGACCACAACACGTCGATGTGATGGTTCCCATTAGTGCTGGCAGTTTAAAGCTGGGGGTTTCAACCTTTTTCATACCGGGGCCCACTATTTATTCAGCATTTGAGCCACAGACCACCATTTGAGGACATTTTAGCCTCACAGAACCCAAAAAATAAAAACACATTTTGCTTCCAGACGCAAACATACAGATCAAAATGACCTTTCATCTTCTACATTCTCTAGTTGTGTAAACTTGGGCTAATTCACAATATTTTAACTCTTGAGACATGAAACCAGGTCCATTTGGGTTCATTTTTACACTTTCAAGAGTTACATCTGGTTAACCAACTTAGCTGGGGACCACCTGGAACCCTCTCATGGCCCACTGGTGGTCCCCGGACCACTGGTTGAAATCGACTGGTTTAAAGTCATAAGAGCTTTCTCCCCTCCCGACAGCAGAAATATACAGTTGACAAGATACAAGGTTTTTTTGTTGTCGGCCCACAGATGTTCGTTTCTTGAAGGTCACATATAAATGAAGTCATATCTCAAACAATTAACTGTCATTGTTATGATGGTCTCTGATCAGTCAGACTCATGCATGTGTGTACGTTAACACAGTATAGGCCTAGTACAGTAATTGGATCCCAGTGAGTTAATGTCATCAAACATTTTCTAATTGCGCTGCATGTTTGTGTTTTAGCAGTATGAAAAGTTTTTCCCCGTTTCCATGTTAAAACGTTTTGCACTTGTTACTGTATCTACATGGAACTGTATATTTTATGCAGGCCCTTGTACTATACCAGATATTGCTATTGTCCATATGTAAAAAAATATATATATATAAATGTCATATGGTGGCACCTTCTGTACGAGCCACTAACAGGATCTTATCTGTTTTGAATCTCATATATAAGTCTTCCCAAAATGACACACACTATAATTAGGTTTCACAAGAAACAATGCTGTGGATCTTGTATAAAACTTTATTTCCTTATAATTATGAGCATTGTATGAAAGGTAGAAAGCGAAGGGTGCACGCACATCCACAGATTCCAACGGGTGCTGGATCTAACGCAGTAACATGAAGTAGAGAGAACAGATCCGCACACCGTTTTAAAAGCTCCAAACATTTTATTCACAACAGAACGGTAAAGTAATTGTGAATAAATTGTGAATAAAATGTGTGGAGCTTTTAAAACGGTGTGCGGATCTGTTCTCTCTACTGATTGTATGAAAGGTGTCACTTTTAAGAGTTTGCATATTATATGACATGCAGACCCATTTTCCATACGGGTGTTAATATCCACTCACACTTTAAGCTTTGGCAAATTAACTTCCAGTTTGACAAAATCAAATACACTGTGCTTGTGCCTCCTATATCGTCTCATCTTGTCTGCTCCTCTCCTCTCCTCTCCTCTCCTCTCCTCTCCTCTCCTCTCCTCTCCTCTCCTCTCCTCTCCTCTCCTCTCCTCTCCTCTCCTCTCCTCTCCTCTCCTCTCCTCTCCTCTCCCATCCTCTCCCATCCTCTCCTTGACTTCTATTCTATTCTATTCTATTCTATTCTATTCTATTCTATTCTATTCTATTCTATTCTATTCTATTCTATTCTATTCTCCTCTCTGACATTGCCGTCCCATGCAGTGTCTCTTCATATTTGACTCTCTAAATGCCAAGTACTTTGTCTCCCGCAGTCTCCCTCTCTGACAATCCCAATTAGTCCTGCACGGCTCATTACCGACACCCTCTTTAATCAACATAGCCTCGAAAAAAAGAAAAAAGAAAAGGGACACACAGACAGACAGAGAGAGAGCAGATAACAGGCCAGTGCATTGATGGCTTCCATTTTAAAGTCGTACCCCATGCTGGCATCTCAACCCTGCCCGAACCTTTTGACTTGTAAAAAGGACTGTTAACACATTGGGTCTGTTCCAGTTGGACAACTCATTACTATGCTCAAAAGTGTTACTTTCAAGATTAAAATTCAAAAAGCATCAAAAGTGTAAAAGATCTGCGATGCAGCTCAAAACGCTCGGCGCCTGCCAGATCCCACTCATTCTGATGCGTTTGTGTGACGCCGTTGCGTGTGGTTTAACTGGTGGGCTTTAATTTGAGAGACGGGAGCGAAATCCGCCAGCGACTATCGATGTGGTCGTGACCTGGTCGCGGCTTGCTGATGGTCGCTGCTATAGTTCATAGATCAGGGGGAGACCCTAACCCTAAACATAACCTCCAGCACAGAGCAGTGCCCTGGTTGTACCACACATAGATTGAGGCGGAGCCTCTGACGTTGTTCACGGTGGCCATCTTGTGAGAGGACTCAATACACTATGCTCTATGGCAGCCCAAACAAAAACAGCTATAACTCACTCAAAACTTGACGGATTTACAAACGGATTGCTTTATTATGAACTTTATCAACGTGGCTATGATTTTTGCGGAATTCGTAATGGCTCGTTAGATGTGGACGTCTCTGGCGTTTCCAACAAACCAATCTGTTTGAAAATCTTTTGAAATATAAGCGAGTTATCATCATTTAAAAAGTATATGTTCATAGACCCAATGTTACGCTATCTTCTGACAAGATGATCGCACGTAATGACGGCAATTGGCCAGCAGTGCGGGCGATCCATCTAGCCTTCTTATACTGTACATACTAGGGTTTAATATTTTTCCCAAATTTGGCCCATTTCAAATCCCGGGATTTTGCCGACAATTTCCCGGGCTCCCGGGAATTCCCGTAAAAGAAATAGAAGGATAAGTCAGTTAAAAAAGTCCTCCTAAAAATGCAATTATATGTCGACAGTTAATATTCTCAATTGAATAGTGATATTTTATTGTTTTAAACCTTTAATTTTAACAAAATATGAACAATATCAAATACAAATGTAAGCCGGTTACACAAATATTAGCAATGCGGCACGCAAAATAGGCTACTTATTGGAAGGTTAGGACATCGGAAAGAGAGAGAGAGAGAGAGAGAGAGAGAGAGAGAGAGAGAGAGAGAGAGAGAGAGAGAGAGAGAGAGAGAGAGAGAGAGAGAGAGGCTGACAGCGCGTCTCAAATGTGGTCTTGGATATCGCATAATAAGGTTGTCTGCACATCAAGAGGATACGATGGTAGAACGCGCCTCAAAAGTGCTCTTGTAGGCCTACATCGCGTAAGATACGATGATTGAGGCTTGACGAACAAATATTTGGTATGGGCATTTAATACTATTGATTGTAGCTGCGTTTCCAGCTCATCAATGCAAACGAAGCGTTGTTGACTACGCATGTTTTAGTCGCTGTCTGACATGACAACAAGTTACGGGATGCAAGTTATATAACTTATTTTGTATATATTGTAATATCAATAGCCTCGGTGGACATGGGGGGAGAGACAGAGAGAGCGCTGTGGTGTTTTTTTTTTTTTTTTTTTTTTTTTTTTTACCTGTGTTGTAAGTTATTTCACATTGCTGAGTGGCCGTGTATAGAAGTTGTAGAACAGAGACAATCTGTCGCGAGGAAAATAAGTCCATGCAGTATAGGAAGTCCAACGTTCTCTTCAGACCTTCATATTTTTGCTAGTGTATGCTATAAGCTGGTCTGCATCTGATTCAATGAATGAAGGAGGATGCGGCATTCGTGCGGTCCATAGTCCTGAGTCCTGACTGCTCGCATTTAGACCACGTGTCGCCAATATTGTGTCCCGCGGGGCTCCTGTTCATAGCCCCCTCGCTGCATAGTCTAATTATCAGTGATGTTTGGAACTTATGCGAGGGTTATAGATTTGATTTTACCACTCACAGATATCGGAAAAACACGATTTGTGTGGAAAAAATGAGAAAGAAATGATAACCTCCGGGAAGACGGGTCCCGGAGGATTTCCCGGGAGGGAAATTAAGTCAGTTGTACCCGGGCATCCCGGGAAACCGGGATCCCGGTATTAAACCCTAGTACATACTATACTGTATATCTATGGTCCCACAGAGCCCAAGAGGTGCAGGGCAAAGTTCCCCTGTCCCCTCCCGCACACTTCTGTTGTTCGGGTTACTGTCGTGACTAGTAGCCTGACCTCAGTCTGAAAATTGCCATTTCGCTTCACTTTCATTGTTCAGATTGCATTTTTTCCGATTCCGAACTGTTCCAAGATTACTTTCAGATGGCGGCGCCCATACGGGTGCATGGCAGGGAAGGACATGGATCTGAAAGAAAGCATGGGACAGAAAAACACAAACAAAAAAGGACCAAACTGGAAAAGAGCGGCCGGTGGGCGACGGAACGTAAAGGACAAGAGGTTTTGTGGTGATGGAAGAGAGGAGAGGACACTAGAGGAGGAGAGAGGGATGAGGAGAGAGGAGAGGCTTAGGAAGGTTAGATGGAGACAGTGGCCGATCTAGGCATGGGCATGGGGGGGCAATGCCCCCCTAAATGCCCTGACTGCCCCACCAAACATGATGGAATGCAAAACAACCCAAGATATTTAAAATTAGAGTGCTTACTGTATACATGTATTTAAAATGATTTGAAACACTACTACTGCTAACTAACTACAGTCGTGGCACCACTAAACCAAGAGCATGTCATCATTGAAAACAGAAAACTCTCTGAGTCAGACCTTTAGCTTTATGCATGCTGCATGCCTGTTGCAACTTCAACAACAACTGATGTTATTATTATTATTATTATTATTATATTATTGGCTTTGCTTGCCTAATAAAAGTAAAAGTCCTGTAACCGAATCGCCTCGATGAAGCCGCCCCCATACCATTTTCTCCTGCCCCCCAATTGGCCAATGGATGGAGAATGAAGAGGAGAGAATTAAAAAAAAAGCTGAACCAAACCTGACAATGAAAGGAAAGAGAACGTCCAGCCAACTGCTTGCCATACGCACGCACACACACGCACACGCACAAGCGCACATGCACCACGCACGCACACTTACACTGCTGCAGCCACTGGTTGCTCTGTATCTAACAGGATTAGAGGAAGGTCTTTTAAAAGGTGCTTAGAGAAAGAAAGAATAGTGTGTCGTGGAGGCAGCATGCAGAACACACCATTAGACACACAGGTCTCTCTCTCTCTCTCTCTCTCTCTCTCTCTCTCTCTCTCTCTCTCTCTCTCTCTCTCTCTCTCTCTCTCTCTCTCTCTCTCTCATGCACTACTGTGAGACAGACAGACAGACAGACAGACAGACAGACAGACAGACAGACAGACAGACAGACAGACAGACAGACAGACAGACAGACAGACAGACAGACAGACAGACAAAACATCACTCCTCTCCTCTCTATAATCATTGTTTGTGATTTCGTGATGCACTATGTACAGGATAACACCCTTCAAACTAGTGTTAACTAATAACTAATAACTGACCTTGGCTGCATCTCGGTCAGTTATTAGGAAACAACTCACCATTTCGAACGGTGTTTCCCACACGTGGTTAATACATTAATAAATGACTAATAATTGACAGAAATAGTACATAACAAGGCTGCTTTTACTTATCTGCAGTTGTGTAGTCTATGTTGGTCCGGGTTAGGAGGTCTGTTGTTGAGCGGGGCTGTCCGTTGTTGTGACATATGCTCACATGACCAGAACGCTGGCTTCTGATTGGAATGTTCCAATCAGAGGCATCAGAGCATCCCCCCACCCTGATTTGTGAAGTGAGATTTCAGATGTGCAGAACGCAACGGTATGAGGCTGGAACCAAGGCTTTACTAATATAGATGGATTTATATGATTCCGATCACAAATATCTTAAGGCATCACTTGTGTTTTCAACATCCATGGCTTCATTCAGTTAGTCTGCCTCTGTTAATGTTGGGATTATTACTCAGATTATGTCTGCTAGACACTCATTATCTGTGTGACAGACATCATCCAGTCTCTGGATTCTACAGCTGTTCCTTTTGAATGGGGAAACTGCTGTGGAATGTAAGCAATTTAATCCTGCGATTTAGGCATTGAAAATCAGTGTTGTTTACAATATGAACAGGCTGGTGTTGAAGCTTTTGGTGCTCTACACTGCTATCATGCAGGATAAGAATCTATCATGCTTTTCGGAAGTAAAGCCACTTAGATCTTAAATGTTCTTTTTTTTCAGTATATTATGGAAACTTCATATTTTGAAAACAAAGCCATACTGCCATAAAAGGTGTCATACCGTACATTGATAATTATACTTATACAGGAGAGGTGGGTGGAGTTAGTTGCTTTAGCAGACACTTTAAAAGAATCCCTGGAATATTATGACGATTTGCTCTCTAGGCTATAACTAAAAAATAAAAACAAAAAGACCTTTAAAGACTTCACAGACGGGGAGACTGTAACATGCACATTATCGCGGTGATTCCACTGTCCCACAGCGTAGAGGCGTAGAAGGCACGATTCATTACTCCTACATCTGTAAAGCCCTTTAGAGCCTTGAGGTTGTTCTTAGGCCTAGAGAAAGTAAAATATAATTTAATTGTTTTACATTCTTTGCTTTCTTTAGTTTTTTGGTTTTATCTGTTTTTGACAGGCGAGCGGGGTCAGTCGAACATGGTCCGAAATACCTATTTGCTTCCAAATTTCCAAAGCGATTTATTTTTAATTCTTATCAACTACAGTCCTGATAAACCCTAGGACACTGTTAGCATGTGCATTCCAGAACATCATAGGGTTGGAACACGTACATTATTCGCAATTTTCCGCCCAATATTTTCAGTCTATCACTGATTATTGCACCCTATTATTTTCGTCCACACATATACTGCATGTGTTTACACGAAGAGGAGAATTGAGTCAAAATAAAAAGCAGCATTGGAGTTGAGTGCAGAGCATAAGGGTCTTGTACAGTATGCTGGCCTCAGGTACAGCATGGAGACCAGGGGAGTTGTGTTTCTTTCACCGTTTGTAAAAAGCCAAAGTTTTTTTTTTCTTCAGACTCCAGGTATAGTAAAGGGACTGCAGGGGGTTTGAGCTCCTGTGTGCCATGTGGCGTGCCCAGCGGTGCCACCTGAGCAACCCCGTATTAAGTATATAAGGATTATAAGTGGTTAACTAAAGCCTAAAGTCTGGTTGGCTGATAAGCTTATTGGCAACCTCTGTATTTTGTCCAATAAGGTTCTGTTCTAGCATGTCATTTACTGCTCTGTTGCTACATCAGCCTCCGTCATCTCAACCCAATCAAAAGTTCCACCAACCAGCTCTTAAATGAGAAAAAAAAGCATTTCACTGATTGTTCCGCTGTTTTATCCCCCTTTTAATTAAGGAACTTATCGAACTGCCAAGGTTGACAAAACACTGAAGAGTTATTTGGTATACTTTTTTTTAGGTTTATATATACTAGGGCCTTACCCGTTGTGAATATATGAACACCAAATGATGTACTCACTGTGTGGGTAATGTGAATCCTTCATCACATTATGTGATGAAGGATTTGATGAAGGATTGCTTTAATGCACACGCACAGACACTGCAATGGCCAGTCATAAAGTGTGTGTGTGTGTGTGTGTGTGTGTGTGTGTGTGTGTGTGTGTGTGTGTGTGTGTGTGTGTGTGTGTGTGTGTGTGTGTGTGTGTGTGTGTGTGTGTGTGTGTGTTTTTGGTATTTGCATTGCCCCCTGTGGCCGAAAAGGGAATTGCCAATGTTAAGCGAATGGGGAAATTTAATTCACCAATAAATTCATTATTAATCAACAATTTGTTAATTTGAAAAAAGGGCTTCATCAGTCTCTTCCTAATGTTATGGTCAATGACTGTGTGAAAAATCATAGTGATCGGTGCAGCCAGTGATGAGTTATGCTCGCTTCAGACATTCAGACATTCAGACATTCAGACAGACATTCAGACAGACAGACAACTCCTTAATTATAGGTTTATATATATAAAAAAGTCTTCTGAGTTTGAGATAAATGCAACATTGGTTTATTTCAATTTTGTTTTGGACTAATCCCAAATTAGAATCTTAATTTTGTTCGCACCTTTAAAGTTTTTTTGTTGTAAAGTGTTTTGTTTAAGAAGCTTAAACTTTCAATAAAACATTATTCACTAAAACTAAATATAACATTGCAAAGGTTCAACACACAACACACGCACTCTGCACGCACACGCACGCACGCACGCACGCACGCACGCACACACACACACACACACACACACACACACACACACACACACACACACACACAGTATAATACACAGTATACAGTATAATTGTATCTGAGCAACACCCTCATACTATACAGTGGGTAGTAGATTTCCAGCCAACATAGACAACGTAATGACAACGCTCCATACAGCCATAATTTATCTACGGTATAACGCAGGGAACGCATATCATGACATGACACGGATGATGAGCATTGTAAAGGTTAAAAAGTGCAAAGTGTATGGTTTGCCGGCTGCAGCCCTGCCTCGTTCCATATGCATTAATGATTGATGCATATGCATCAAGCTGTCTTCACCATGAATGATTCATCTAATCCATAATTGAGCCATTCATGGATTCATGAACATTGACTGAGAGGCAGAGCTCTGAGTGCTTCTGCTACCATCTGTATCTGTGTTTCACTGTATTTGTTTTATATACAAAAGCATTTTAATGGTGAGCATAGAGCACAATTAAAGGTGGTTTATAAGCAATGTGTTGTTGTTGTTAAAGTGTTAAACACCACTATACGGTCCCATATGTAGTGTTGTTGGCATATGGCAACCATATACTGTATGTATGGCATATGTTGGTTTGGTCCATATGGAGGCTATTCTGCATTTGTGCAACGGACCACCATTTATTTGATGAGATTTAAGCCTCTGAGACCCTGAATGTATTTTTAATGTAATTCATTTATGTTTTAATAACATTAAAATACCTTTTTAAATTTAAATTCACCCCAAACCCCCCACATTGAATAGATAACTAGACCTATGTATTTTGCCTATACCTACCTATTATACCTATCTTATAAGATATTATACTTATCTTATACATATCTACACAAAATATATCTTGCATTTTATATAATTTCATTAGTTCTATGACCCACAATATTTATATTTTTACAGGACTTACAGTATTTTAGGCAAGTAAAACATCAATACTGACATCAGTTGTTGTTGAAGTTGCAACAGACATAAAGGTCTGACTCAGAGATTTTTCTATTTTCAATGATGAAATGCTGTTGGTTTAGTTGTGCCACAATTGTAGCAAGCTTAGAAACGCCACTTCTGTGAAACAAAATGTTTCCAGAAATTTTGCCAGGCTTGACATGAAAACGGTTTGAGATAAAATGCTCTAGTTAATAAACAGAAACTTACTTTTTTTTAGGCTGGAATACAAGAACTTCGAAGGATGCACATGCCTACTAGTGATTCAGAACAAAAAGTGCAGACAACATAAATACTATGTTAAATCTTGTGTTTATTAAAAACTGGAAAGACACACTATAAAATTAATCAAATAAACAAACAAAAAAAATACCTCTTGGTTTAACCAAATCCTATCACTATATTATCACCTTTAACTCGAGGTAGCCTCCGCCAAGGGAGCAACAAGCATAGATATTACACCATAAAACAGCAAAAAGAAGACAAAGGCAAACGTACAAATTACACATGAATACAAACTAAGGTAAAACAGTTTTGTATTATCTAAATTAAAGTTAACTTCCCCCTCCCCAAAGGGATAAAGGGATAAACAGTGTACAGTGTGGGCCCTGAAACTGGGAGGTCGAGGTTCGATTCCTTGCCGGGCAATGTAAATGGGATCCAATGCCTCCCTGCTTGTCATTCAGAAATAAAGGGATGAATGGATGGATAGATATCTTTCTTGTCGTTCAGAAAATACATAAAACACATAAGAGAACTAAGAGAACTAATTTCCGTATTCTGGATTGTTGGCCAGATCAACGAATGATTCCCCAGCGTGGCGCACAATGTGGCTCACCACTCTAAGAGAGATGGGTGAAAAGCAGAGAACCAATGAGCCCTTTTGGGTGGAGTTTGATCACTGCCCAATGCCAATCCACATCCTTTGGTAACTGTTGCTATCCTCTTGGACAAGGCCAGATTGGGGTGGGACTAATGAAGGGCTAATTTCACTGCAGAAACATGGGTGACTGATGATACAACTTTGAAGGAATGCAGTTTAATGTCTTAATGTATTCTGTAATTCCATCTAGGACCAAAAGAAAAAACGTTCTTCACAACTGAGTTAGTTGGTTTGTCAGCCCCAGAGCTCCATGCTAGGCCCTTCTTTTCCTTTCATATTTTTTTTAATTCTGTGTTGGTTGGTTCAGACTAGTTGGCTATAATCTCACAGGGCACTCGTTTCCACCAGTTTTCGGACTTTTAACTCCCTTTGGTGTCGGATACACTCACTGACACTTTGTAGTTTGTGCATCTCTATTGTCACTGCCAGTGTGAATTAAACATTCTTTCATTTCTTCTTTGTCTAACATAATATCTTCTATAGCATCAACAACCTGCTATCTCCCCTTGCTATTGAATTACTAATGGTGAGTTGTAAGCTAATTGCCCCTAGTGGGATTATAGCATTGTTGTTTGATGTAGAAGTTCGAAGCATTTGCCTACTATCTATATTTATCCTCGTGATGTATATAGTTGATCTCTATAAAGCAGTGGTTTTCAACCAGTGGTCCTTGAGAGGGTTCCAGGTGGTGCCCAGGCTAAATGATGGAAAGTCTGTTAACTAGATGTAACTCTTTGAGAGTGTCAATGTGAAACCAAATGGACCTGTAAGGGTCCATTTGGTTTCACATTTGCACTCTCAGGAGTTAAAATATTCACCATCTGAATTAGCCTACTGTAAGTCTACACAACTAGAGAATGTAGAAGATTAATGGTCATTTTGATCTGTATGTTATTATCTGCCTGTTATTGCGGACAAAAGCAAAATAAATCTTTAGTTTTGGGGTTTATGGGGATAAAATGTCATCAAATGGTGGTCCGTGGATCAAATGCTGAATAAATAGGAGGCCCTGGTATGAAAAAGGTTGAAAACCACTGTTATAGAGCTAGACTGGTGTCTGACTCATGGGAGAGACAGCGGAATCAATTTCCAACCGTGGCATACGCCGCGGCGGGTGGTGAAACGGTCGCGACAGTTTTGTCTCATTGCATTACTTTACCCATAGACATTTATTGTCTTTTTTCTATTTTTTAACAAAACATAGTCAATTATTTGCCTGCAATAAAATGGCATTATGCAGAAAAAGGAGAAAATTCAGGGCTCAGGCTCTGTGTGCATGGGCAGGTCCAGATAGTACAGACCATAGTCTAGGTCTTAGGGTGGTTGTATTGATGCATTTTACTGTTATCCATCATGGGAATAAATTGTGCTGTTACTGTTGACACCTTGTGTATTATATTATTATTATTATTACTATTTCCGTGTGACACGTCTTGGCACCTTTGCTTTGATACTGCATGTTGTACTTTTCGCTATCTACATATATATATATATATATATATATATATATATATATATATATATATATATATATATATATATATATATATATATATATATATATATATATATATATATATATATATATATATATATATATATATATATATATACACACACACACACACACGCACACACACACACACACACACACACACACACACACACACACACACACACACACACACACACACACACACACACACACACACACACACACACGCGCGCGCGCCTCATGAAGCCTTAAATGTTTTTCAATTCAGTCTCTTTTTGTCATCTAAATATTTATCGGAATTATTATAGGAAAGGGAAAAAGGCCATGAATTCAAGGCTCCATACGGTGTGTAATTGATGATAGAGAATTGTCCTACTGTACCACTTGAAGGCTGCAAGCTGATTGGTTCCATTGTAGACAACACACAGTACACAGTACAATCCTCAGTGTTCATGTAACTCTGAGAGTGTACAAACACAACCACATGTATGTACGGGTCCATTGGTTACATTTGTACACTCTAAGAGTTATGAATGGATGAATTAACACTAACGTTTTTACTGTGTATTTGTGGTTATGCCGTCGTGTGTTGTCGAGTCATCGTCTGTATCGTCAAAAACATAATGCTGTTGAACTGATATCCTAATATACTGTAGGCCTACAGCAGTGGTTTTCAACCCGTGGTCCGGGGACCACCAGTGGTCCCTGAGATGATTCCACGTGGTCCCCAGCTAAATGATGGACAGTTGGTAACCCAATAGATCTGTAACTCTTGAGATGAGGCGTAAAGTGAAGCATAAAATGAACCCAAATGGAGCCTTATGGGTCCATTTGGTTTCATTTTGCCATTTGGTTTCATTTTATGCTTCATTTTACGCTCTCAAGTTAAATTATATTCAAACATCTGAATTACTTAATTTTCAAGAATTAGAAAATGTAGAAGAATTTTTTATTTTTATATTTTTTTATTTTGATAACTTTTCAAGTTATCTCTCCTTCTCATTCAGACTAAATAGTGGGCCCTGGTATGAAAAAGTTTGAAAACCACTGGCCTACAGTAAAGGGTTTTTCACACAGGGAGAGATTAAGGCCCACATTAACTGGATCAGCGCAGCATGAGGATCGTTAAAATGTGCCTCTAGTTCATTTTTAAACAGGGCCGGCTTTTTGTGAAGAAAAGCTAAACAGAATCCAGCTCTGGTGAATCGCAGGCGCGTGCGCGAAACGAGCGCACACAGCATCTTCTCAGCACAAAACGCCTGTCCTGTTGGAAATGAACTAGAGGAGCGTTTGATTAATCCATGTGTGAAAAGCCCTTAATAAAGTTATAATCACTGTTGGGCAATAATACTTAGGAGAGTAATATCATTAAAAAGTAATAATATTACATTACTTGTTGTTGGAAAAAGAATAGATTTTAACCCCGCCCGTTCCACCTGCAAAAGCAATCAGCCAAATAGATTAATTGCAGGATATAAAACAAAATATTAATGGTCATTGATATACATGACAGGGAAGAATGCAAAATAATACTGTCCATAGGCTGCGTGCACAGGCTAAAACCAGCAGATTTATAAGCTACAACGCATCGCTGTTATTTGTTGATAGCTTGTAAATCTGTGCCGTTTTTGCATGCGACAAGGTAATTTGTAAAAGATTATGACTGAGGTGTTTTGGTGGATCGAGTAACAAATATATTACCATGGCAAAATGATAACATATTACAATAATAACATTTTGCCAGAGTAATATCATTACATTGGTTTTAGTAGAAACGGTATTACATAACTATGTAATTAGTTGCTGCCCAACACTGGTTATAATACATTTTATAATGTTTTGATGATGAGTGAATGCGAAGTCAAAGTGTTTTGTGATTATGAACATTCAATGCAAATTCTCTCAGTGTTCATGAAGGATGCTTTAATAAAAGCAGGAAAAGTATCAGATCTACAAGTTGTAAACGCTTCACTTATTTTGCATATTATACGATTTACACTTGTAGATCTGCTGCTGCTGTTCCTGCTGAAGAGGAGAATTAATTTACACACCCAAAAGGATGTTTTGTAAAAATGTACAATTTACAGTGAAGCCACATTGCATGTTCTGTCATATCAAAAATAGGTGATCTGAATTGTAGATCAGATATTTTTGCTATGTTTTGAAATTGA
Source organism: Benthosema pterotum (assembly GCA_039105355.1). Taxonomy (NCBI): domain Eukaryota; kingdom Metazoa; phylum Chordata; class Actinopteri; order Myctophiformes; family Myctophidae; genus Benthosema; species Benthosema pterotum. Next base: position 42,134,670 of record CM076973.1, on the reverse strand, counting down.
AACCCAGAAATATTGTTGGAATATTGACATCAAGATGTTAATAATTTTCTAACCACATTTTGTCCCCTATTCCCGCTCGACTCAGGGGTAAATGAACAGTATGGATTTGGTCACTGTACAAAAATGACTGTATTGCCGTGCAAAAAAAAAAATACTACTACTAATAAAATGAATTAAATAAAACTAATAATGACATAATAATCTGCACCATGTGAGGCTCTGGTCTCCTCTTTACACAGGCATAGACCCGGAGTGTCAATTTAACTCAGTGTAATTATAATTGCAGAGTTAAGTTCACACCCCGGATTTTACTGTGTGTTTACAAGAGATGCAAATGGAACCGCCTGGGACTCATGGATTCAGTAAGGACCACACACACGACTGTAATGTCAAGGAAGGACTTTTTGTTATTTTATTTTTTTAGTTTATTATTATGGGTGCAACTAACGATTAGTTTCATAATTATTTGTTATTTAACAAATGGAACCAAATGGACCTGCTTGGAAAAATGGGTAAAAACTTAAGTGATTAGTCGACAATAGGTGAACCATTATTTATCGTGTAAAGTCCATGATATTTACATTGGAATGAATGAGCCTGGCTGGAAAGTGTCCTAGGCCTATTGAATATTTGTCTTGATTACGATTCATCGATTAATAGTCGCAGCCCTAATTATTATCGTTACTTTGTTGTTATTGTTTTGTTTTGTTTTGTTTTCTCAAAGCTCTGTTTGTTTGTGCTGAACGGGAGCCGAGGGGACAGAGGGAGATCAGGTTACTTTCCACAGTAACTACATGCAGCTCAGGGTCCTCCAGGCGTGTCATTACTGAGGGGGTTTGTTAGTGTCTGTGTGGATCTCTGAGAGTCCTAAAGCAGCAGCGCTTCGGCCTGTAACTACCAAACCACTGTACACCAGCTGTGTATCACCACCACCACCACCACCGGAACCTGCCTGTCTCTGTCCCGCTATAACACATTTAGGCCTGACCAGGGGTCTTTTTGCCAGTAGGCAGTTGCCTAGGGTGCCATGAGGGGAGGGGAGGGGGCGACCACCAGATATGCTTTAAAGCAGGGGTGCCCAACCTTTTTTGACCCAAGATCTACTTTTCAGCAGCCAACCCCTCCGGGATCTACCAGTCCAATATCAACATTTCAAACCACACGCATCGTTGCCAGCCTACAGTAACTTCGCAACAACACAACACTACTTTGTTTTACCACTTACTTTATGTCCATATAAGCATAAAGTACAGCAGACTTGTCATAAATAGGCCTACAACTGTACAACATAAGTACAACAGACATGGACAAACACTGCCATTGCAAATGCTTAACACACTGACGAAAATCGCTCTTTTTTCTTTTCCACCCCATTTTTTTTTCTTCCCCCCCCACATCTCCCGAGATCTACTTGTGATCAGGCCGAGATCTACCGGTAGATCCCGATCTACTGGTTGGGCTCCCCTGCTTTAAAGGATACCAGGCTAATGAGACTAATATGGATAAATAAATTATACTTGTCCTCTATAACTAGAATTGATCATTTAAAATAATGTTCTATAATAATACGTGATTTTCTCTGGATCCCCCCCTTACCAAATGGACCCGTATGGTAAGGGGGGCTCAAGGGAAAATCTTACCAAATAGCTTAGAAACGCCACTGGGCCTGATGACGATTTTTAAAAAAGTCTTCATTTGACATTGACTTTTTTACCGATATCCCGATATTGTCCAACTCTTAATTGCCGATACCGCAACCGATATATGCACGCTTTTGTGGTGGACAAAAAAAAATCAGTCATTTGGCTGATTTGGAAACCCCCCCAACAGGCCAACAGCATGTGCGCCAAGGCCCGCCACACACATATAGTTTTTCCCCTGATTGCGTGGCTCTATACTTTATATATCTGTATATATTTGTAAATGGTGTTTTATTGATTCTTCTTCAAAAAAAAAAAAACATTTTCCAAATATTCATTATCCGATATTCATTTTTAAAGCCTTTATCCACCGATAATAGCTCCAAATGATGGAAAGCTGGTCAACCAGATGTAACTCATTGAGAGCGTAAAAATGAAACCAAATGGACCCTTGCGGGTCCATTTGGTTTCATGTTTACGCTCTCAAGAGTTAAAAATATTCATCTGAATTGGCCACTAAAATTGCTCACTATAAATAGTGGGCCATTGTATGAAAAAGTTTGAAAACCACTGCGCTATAAGCCCACCAAAAGGCGCCTCCGCCCAATAGGAGATAAGACAAGTCCCCTGGTCACAGAGGACTAGTGGCAGCTACCCCTCCACCCCCCACCCCCTTTTTACTGTACTTTTTTATTCTCTCCCTTCCATGCAGCCACTTGTTATTCTGTTTGCCTTGTGGTGGTGGGAGAGGCAGAGCGGGGGGCCGTGAGGACAGGGCGAGGGGGGCCTCCACCCAGCCCTGGAGAGAGAGCCACAGACACATATCTCTCCATGGCTGAGTGCACATGTGTGGTTTGGTTGGACATTACAGGGGCTTTGTGATGTGAATATGGGTCCCCTGGTAGCGGTACAGAGAGAGAGATGGGGGTGGGCTGGGGGGTCCCTGCAGATGATATGGAGAAGCTGCAGGTTGCTGTCAGCTAGGCAAGCTTGCTTTACAGGCAAAAAAAGGAAGAAATAAAAGTAAAAGAGGAAAGAAAGCAGTGGTGGAATAAGTAGTTATTTTATGTATGTATTTGTTTTACTTGAAGTGCAGAGTAGAGAGGCTACAGTATGTTATGTAAAAACAAGGCTCACCTCTGAGGCGCTGAGACAGTGTTGAGTACATGGAACTGGTATTTAATGAGCATTAGGTTCATATTGTCTTATGTTGGCTGGAAACCTCTTATTATGGTCAAAACTGATACTTTTCAGCGTTCAATTTCCTAAAACATTAAGCCACGGGCGTTGAGGGGTGGGGAAAAGTTAATTCATTTTAGGGGGGGGGGCACTAAAAGCTTGGATTAATGGATTAATAAGCTTTTATTTTTATTATTTTAATCACTATATTACATGAATAAACCTGAGCAGTGCAACTAAAGATAATAATGAGTTTTCTTCTGTATTATGTGGGTCGTCTCACCCTGGAAAAAAAATGTCAGGAAGGCCAGAATTTGTGCAATGGCCCTGACAGTAGCCTTTTTTTTTTACGATAGTGGCCACTTTGTTCATTTCATCAAGAGATGTGCAGAACAATAGAAAAGAAACACAATTTCAAACTAAAACAGGGAGATATGGTTTGGAAACATCACCGATGTTAAAAAATCACACTCTGGATAGTTTAGCACCTCTAACTCCACCTCTATCGTTTCTTTTTAATGTAGAGATGGACCAATTCATACTCCATAGTACGACGGTGTTGTTAGCTTGAAAACTATGTTTTGTCGGCAAGCGACACCGTCGCACGACGGGGTACGAATTTAAACAGCTTACCGGGTGATCAAACCCAACCCTGGTCACCCAGTACTGGTTACCAAACAGTGGCTTATGGATGGATAAATGGGTTGAAATTAAATAAAATCAAATTAAAGAAGCACAATAAAACAGCATAGTTGCCAATGTGCTTTATAAAAGACACTGCAAAAATAACGACATAAAATGATAGATTCATGAAAACAGGCTGTTTTTTCTGGTGACTGATAGTCATTGATTGGAACGAGATTGTGTTTTAATTAATCAGCTGTGTGTGGGTGTGCGTGCATGCGTGTGTGCCTGCATGCACTGTAAATGCTAGAGAGCAAATTAAACGGCACAATTCAATAACTGCTACAGTGAATGATAGATAAATAATGCCAAGCATTTATTTTGGTATTCCTTTCTCTGCCACTGCCAGGAAGAGGGATTTAGTTTGAAGTCCTGAAATCATACATTACATTAAGTTACTTATCCACTTATACCGTACCAGTATATACTTTATAAAATTATGATTAACTGTGAGCTTTGGAGATGAACCGGTTGTTTGTCAAATGTTCCATGGGTGAATGTAAAGTCCCTTGTATAAAGTTGCCATACACTGTAAATGCACAATTTACCATTTTCCTATGTTGAACCACCGATGGAAACTGTAGCATTCTTGCTCAACCCAATGATTTTACACATGCAGCAGTGTATGTGTGGTCCTTATTAAAGGAGAATTCCACCCATTTTCAACATATGTTATTGATATATCTTAGAGATGCTGTGTGGACATGATAAAACAGCCCCCCCCCCACCCCCCCCATTCTGTGTTTCCTGAGGGGGAAAAAAAAACACTTAACATGGTGAAACACAACTTGATGACATCATCAAGTTGTGTTTCACCATGTTAATGAGTTTGCTTTCAGGACCTTTTTTCCTGAGAGTGTACAAATGGAACCAAATGGACCCGCTAGGGCCCATTTGGTTCCAAAAAAAGGTCCTGAATATTTGTACACTCATATTTGTACGCTCTCAGGAAAATGTTGAAAATGGGTGAAATTCCACTTTAAATACATTTACAGTAAAGGGGAAATAACATGAAATTCAACTTGTTTATTTCCTCTTTCCACCTCGTTTACAGTGTTCACCATTGTTGATTTTTCAAGCTGGCATGGAATGGAAACAAGCCTGGTTTTACCGCATGTACCACCGGTATTAGAATGAGTCAAGTATTAATAATCTGCATATCAGCGCCCCCCCACCACCTCAGGACATTGTGGTACTGCAACTAAACTGTCCATAAAGCAATGACAAGGACTGGTTGTATCAGTGGTGATTGAGGCTCAAACCATTAGAAATAAGCTTGAGGGACATAATATTTTCAGAATGTATGTTATTTGCGCTTCAAGAGACAAATTAAGCCACTCTCAAGAGTTAAAATATTCATCATCTGAATTAGCCCAAGTCTACACAACTATAGAGAATGTGGAAGATTAATGGTCATTTTCCCAAATCCAGCCTGGAATTATGGACAAAAGCAAAATGAATCTTTAGGTTTTGGAGTCCTGGGGCTAAAATGTCATCAAATGGTGGTCCGTGGGTCAAATGCTGAATAAATAATGGCCCCTGGTAATAATGGTTGAAAACCTCTGATTTAAAGCACTTACATAGAATTGTCTTTTTCTGCACAAACTGTACTGCACAGAATAACCTCCACCCGCCCCATCCTGCCTGTCTGTCTGTCTGGTCATGTGATTCCCTTTTTTCCCGCAGTCTGTATAAACATCCTGAAGATTATAAATAAATAAATAGCAAATAATAAATAAAGTAAAAAAAAAAAGAACTCTTCCCCCTCTTCTAGTGCTGAGCCAAAACATTCCCCCTCAATACCTGCCTGCCTGCCTGTGCTCCCCAGCCATACAGCTAATCTCAATAACAAAGTGCTGTCTAGCCCTGCGCCGCCACACTGACATTCTTATACAGCGTAGCGTCGCGTCGTGCTAGCTAGCGGAGAGTCATACGCGCTCATGGCTCCATGGCATAAATTGGCCCACTGCCGGTGGTGGTGCCAAGTAACTAAGTATATATGTGCTGTACAATACTTATTAACTGCAATTTAATACTCTCAGTAACAAGAATCGTATAGCCCCTATTATCTGTGCTTTGTTTGTGATGCACAGTAACTGATTACTACACACCGGGGCGACTGTAGGAGTCATCTTTGTTTTAATTTTCCTGAAGAATTTCCCACTATTTTATACTTCTACTGTACTTAATGACTACATAGACTACCCTAGACGAATGATGTTTTGCTTCGCTATACAGTTATTTACAGCTAGTTATTTACTTTACGCTTTCAGAATACTATTGCAAAAACCCTGCCATTAACCAAATTCAGTAAGAGCTGATGCTGAATTGGCTTGTAGTACCACGGCATGCTTGTGAAGATCTTTTTTGTATGGCATTGCATTGTATTGGATTATACTTTTTTTTTTTTTTTTTGGCGGAACTTTGTACATTTGGCTATACTTTTACTCTACTATTTATTCATGCAGATCTTTGCGAGCAGAGCATAGCACACGTCGCTGCCATTGTTATTTGCTTAACCCTGTTTGCTCAACCCTGCTTATACATATTAAGCATTACTCCTCCAACCACCCACTGCTCGCCTGTGTGAATCTCGGCTTGGCAGGGAGGGGAGTGTATATAGTGAGAACAGGAGAAGGAGAGGAACATTTTGATCCATCTTTTATCACCATCCCCTCATGTCCTCTCTTTTTTTTTTTTTTTTTTCCGCTCCGCCATTCGCCGTTGCATCATGATCACGATGATGATTGCCTGATTGGCGCTCCTTCTTGGCGAGAGAAAATGGTATGGGGGCGGTTTCATCGCCCGTAGCACAAAGCGACATACCATTTTACCAAATATTTTGGGTTTTGCATGATGCCATCATGTTGCCATCCCCATGCTCATGCCTAGATCTGCCCCTGGTGGTGTTGCTGTTGCTGTTGAGGAGCATGCTGCATAATTAGCGTTTTGCGGTTGTGTGTGTGTGTGTGTGTGTGTGTGTGTGTGTGTGTGTGTGTGTGTGTGTGTGTGTGTGTGTGTGTGTGTGTGTGTGTGTGTGTGTGTGTGTGTGTGTGTGTGTGTGTGTGTGTGTGTGTGGTTTTGTGTCATTTTTATATTTTTTTTATTGGATCATCCTCCTCATCTTCAACCATGTTGTTGTCAGTAGTTAGTTCTGTTTATTCTGAAATAAGTGGCTGATTTATGCTGCAGCCGCATGCACAGGAAATATACAGTAAGATCTACTGTACCCCCTGGTTCTAGTCTTTTAGCCTTAGTCTTAGTGGTTTAGTCTTAGACAAATACATTGTAGGTTTATGCGTGAAATTCACGAATTTGAATATGAAAGGCATTACTCTGAAGTCTGAAGAACTGAGAAAAAACATGTAAAAATAGTCATGTTCAAGTACTTACGAAAAAATAGAAAATAAAAATACCTATCTTCATTAGTCTTGGTTTATGATTTAGTCGTAGTCTTTTGAACACGCACATTTAGTATTTTTGTCACATTTAGTCTTCTGAAATCTATTTTTGGTTGATCTAGTCTTAGTCGACTAAATATCAAAAACATTAGTAGTCGATAGTCTTTACTCTTTAGTTGACAAAAACAACACATTGTGATGCATTATGGCCTTGTAGGTTAGCGTATTTATGTATTTACAGCATGCCGACACCATGGCACACAGCAAAGTATAACTCTGGCTTGAAGGGCTCCGGTGAGAGAGAGAGAGAGAGAGAGAGAGAGAGGGGGGGGGGGGGGGGGGGGCAAAAACAGAAGGAAATGGAAAAAAGAGACATTGCACTCGCAAGCACTTCATGAATATAGCTTAGGGTTCATTCAGGAGATCGCTAACATAATATAAGCGTTTAATTTCCACAAACTCGCGGCTAGCGCCACAGGCACCACTCTGCTTTGTCAAAACCTTTTTGCTTGGCGACACTATGTTGAAATTTGTTACATTTTGTTAAAGCAAAACCAGCTTGCTTAGGCAGAAACCCAATCAGCAAATTGTGAACTTGAAAAGTTTAAGGCATTGATGCCCTGTGAACTTGAACACAGTTAAATCCTGAAATAGTTGGGGAGAGTGGCGGTGGGTAGCACTTAAAGAACTGCCAAGAATTCTTTTTTTTAGAATGAAGGGTGGGAAGGATGAGAAAATGAGGAGATTTGCCGCAGTGAAGCCCGTGGCTGCAAATATGGTTGGTTAGATAGATTCTAAGAAGGAACCTTGGGGGAGAGGGAGAGAGAGAGAGGGGGGAGACCCTCGAATAAAATGGTTATTATTTGTAGAAGTATCGGAGGTCATGTTGGCAAGTGATTCTGAATTCCAAGAGAAGAACTATTGCAGTATTACACTGCGTGATGCATAGACGGCGCAATCGTAACATGTACTGAAAGGTTGTATTCTAAACACACAACAGTCTGTCTTTCAAAAAACACTAGGAGCGTTCGACCTCAAGTTCCTTCACTGATAAAAGAACAAAAAAAAAACATGGTATGTTCTGTGTTCACTGTTACAAATTGACGCTGGAAATGTGTACAAACACCTCAAGTGCAGTGAGACTGAGGTCAGAGCTGTAGACCTATACTGCTCACAACGGTCTGGATTAGGTGGCATAATTATTTACACATTAGGCTATGTCAGGTTCATGTGTTGACCTGAACATTATAATGTTTAGACCAGGGGTGCCTACACTTTTTTTTACTTGAGAGCTACGTTCAAAATGACCGGCTCAACAAGATCTACACATCAAAAATGTGATTGTTCCATTACTGAAAATCCATTTCAAGGCCCCCTAGAAAGTTTGAGCTTTGAAATAGTGGTGATGGTGGTACTTACTGTTATAGTGTTTTAAGAATAATGCATTTTAATGAAAAATAGAGGGGGAGAATTGGAAGGTTTTTCTGTATATATATATATATATATATATATATATATATATATATATATATATATATATATATATATATATATTATATATATATATATATATATATATATATGTATATATATATATATATATATATATGTATTTGAGGTTTTAACAGTTTGTGAACTAAGTTTGTGAACTAAGTTTGTGAACTTTGTGGACAAAAACTTTCACGTTTTTGTCCACAATTGGCAAAACGTTGGTCAAAATAACAATTATTCTCCATTTTCAAATTGTGTGGACTCTTGAAAATTACGCAATTCAGATGTCTAAATATAATTTAACTCTTGAGTGTGTAAAATGAAGTTACAGATCTATAAGGGTCAAACTGCTGGGGGGACTGTCATGTGATCTACCTGCATGGGCTGTGTGATCTACAGGTAGATCACAATCTACCTTTTGGGCACCCCTGGTTTAGGCAGGTAGGGTTTTATAGGGTCAGGCTTTAAGGTTAAGGCCCGTTGAGAATTCTAGTCACAAGCGGTCACAGTTGTCTGGAGCCTGTTAATGTTTGCTGTGAGTTTTGGAACCTGAGCTTTCCACCCGACAGAGACAAAATGGCACTGGGCGTTCCAAGTGTGATGCAGACCTCCTGTTGTGTCACCACTAAACCAACAGCATTTCATCATTGAAAACAGAAAACTCTGAGTCAGACATTTAGCTTTATGAATTCTGCGTGTCTGTTGCAACTTCAATAACAACTGATGTTATTATTGATGCTTTACTTGACTAATAAAAGTCCTGTAATCAAAAATGGCATGGGTGCGGGTGATGAAGCCGCACCCGTACCATTTTCTCCTGCCCCCCCAAATGGGAAATGTTACATCCATCCCTGCCTGGGCTCTGCTGCAGTCATTAACTTAGGGTGGAACAGTGTCATATAACCTTCAGGGTTATGGTTACTACATGTTTAATAATGAAAAAAAGGGCCAGACATGCCGCCAGTCATCCCAAAATATAGCCGTGGGACCACCACCATACATGTAGGTGTTGTTTGCCAGATTGTGGAAGCTGTTATACTGGCTATTGTACATGGAAATGAACACACACGTACGCATGTGCACGCACGCACACACAAACACACACCAAGCCACACTTTTGCCAATTATTTTGTGTGTTTGAATTTCAGCCATTTCAACATTTGTGGTTGTTTATGAGGTGGCAAGCCGTGTGTGTGTGTGTGTGTGTGTGTGTGTGTGTGTGTGTGTGTGTGTGTGTGTGTGTGTGTGTGTGTGTGTGTGTGTGTGTGTGTGTGTGTGTGTGTGTGTGTGTGTGTGTGTGTGTGTGTGTGTGTGTGTGTGTGTGTGCGTGTGCAATGAGGTATGCATGAAGTGGAATATTTAGACACACATTCAGCTCCCATTAAATCCAGGAAGGCTTCACTCATTTTATTAACGATTTTTGACATTTTTTTAATGCCTATATGTTGTTGTTGTTTTTTATTCTCAAACCTTTTTAAAATTAAGCTCCATGGGGCAAATCATTCTGAGCCAGCGGCCACGACCGTTGTCACGACCGTTATGAATCAGTTGCGACCGTCACCTACAGTCGACTGTTTTAGTACCTGCCGCAAACGATGGCCCACCTGTTGGGCCAAACGGTCGCAAACCGATTTGTTGGTCGCGGTCGCAAAATGATTTCACCACGAGAGAGAGAGAGAGAGAGAGAGAGAGAGAGAGAGAGAGAGAGAGGAGAGAGAGAGAGAGAGAGAGAGAGAGAGAGAGAGATGAACAAGGGGGAGACAGACATCCCATTCCCAAGGTCAACCAAGTTCTTTCAGCATCACAGAGATGGTTGTTTGAACCCAGCAGTGGAGAGCAGAGAGTTAAAAGGAATGTCTGGGCCGAGGGCAGAGCAAGAATAATGGATAGCACCAAGGCCTCTAGCTGGAATGATAATCACAAGCTCTTCTCCTTAGATAAGCCCCTAATGCAGCTGGTCAAACTGCACCGCTCCAATGCAGCTGGTCAAACTGCACCGCTCTAATGCAGCTGGTCAAACTGCACCGCTCCAATGCAGCTGGTCAAACTGCACCGCTCCAATGCAGCCGGTCAAACTGCACCGCTCCAATGCAGCCGGTCAAACTGCACCGCTCCAATGCAGCCGGTCAAACTGCACCGCTCCAATGCAGCCGGTCAAACTGCACCGCTCCAATGCAGCCGGTCAAACTGCACCGCTCCAATGCAGCCGGTCAAACTGCACCGCTCTAATGCAGCCGGTCAAACTGCACCGCTCCAATGCAGCCAGCCGGTCAAACTGCACCGCTCCAATGCAGCTGGTCAAACTGCACCGCTCTAATGCAGCTGGTCAAACTGCACCGCTCTAATGCAGCCGGTTAAACTGCACCGCTCTAATGCAGCCGGTCAAACTGCACCGCTCTAATGCAGCCGGTTAAACTGCACCGCTCTAATGCAGCCGGTTTAAACTGCACCGCTATAATGCAGCCGGTCAAACTGCACCGCTCCAATGCAGATGGTCAAACTGTACCGCTCCAATGCAGCCAGTCAAACTGCACCGCTCCAATGCAGATGGTCAAACTGTACCGCTCCAATGCAGATGGTCAAACTGTACCGCTCCAATGCAGCCAGTCAAACTGCACCGCTCCAATGCAGATGGTCAAACTGTACCGCTCCAATGCAGCCAGTCAAACTGCACCGCTCCAATGCAGATGGTCAAACTGTACCGCTCCAATGCAGCCGGTCAAACTGCACCGCTCTAATGCAGCCGGTCAAACTGTACCGCTCTAATGCAGCCGGTCAAACTGCACCGCTCTAATGCAGCCGGTCAAACTGCACCGCTCCAATGCAGCCGGTCAAACTGCACCGCTCTAATGCAGCCGGTCAAACTGTACCGCTCCAATGCAGCCGGTTAAACCATTTCCTGCCAGTTTTTCCCAATTTGGGACAGGCAGGCACGCAGGGGCTAAATTTGTGGGATGCCTGAAAAGTATTGGAAATGAGGGACTGTCCCAAACAAAGAGGGACATCTGGTCACCCTACTTCCCGCCAAAACCTTTGGACAACCAAAAGCACTGGGGTTCCTGAGTTGTGTTGTAAGCAGTACCTATTTGAAATAAGTCTGGCACAGGGCCCTGCAAGCTGTGGGCCCTGGAGCTTTCGGCTCCACTTCCCCTTGTTAATCCGGGCCTGAGTGCAATAAGGTTTAAACTGCCATCCTGACGCCATTCCTATTCTGGGAAGAGACATAATTGAGAGAGGGCTGAGTAAATGAATGGAGAAGTAGAGTTAAATTTGTCACCCAAATCATATGACTTGAAAGGGGCCACTTCTCTCCATGTTCAACCCGGGCTTCATATAATTGGTCCTCACAGATGCTCATTATAACAGTGTTCTGTCTATACCCTCAGAGAATAGGCTGTGGACAGACAGACAGACAGACAGACAGACAGACAGACAGACAGACAGACAGACAGACAGACAGACAGACAGACAGACAGACAGACAGACAGACAGACAGACAGTGAAGGAATCCCCACATGGAAGAAACATATATGGTGCATGTATGTTTGTGATATAGGGCCGCATACTAAAAATTGGCACCTTTCCTATATGTATATGTGCATATATGTACCATATATGGTACATATATGCACATATACATATAGGAAAGGTGCCAATTTTTAGTATGCGAACATATATGTGTATGTAGCATATATGTACATATATGACCTATATGTACCTATATCTACATACATGCAATGAAAATACCTATACATTAATAAAATCCAATAGAAGCCCAAATGTAGAACTTAAACACTTTATTAACAAGTTAGCTGATAATACGCAAAGATGAAACATTTTAAAGTCCATGAAAAGTGGCTTTAAAGTGGCAAATAGAAACAAAACAAATCTAATACATTTAATTAAAAAATCTTACATATTTTTAAACAAGTTAGCCTATAATATGAAAAAAATGAAACATTTCAAATTGCACAAAATATTATGGCTTTAAAGTGGCAAACAGAAACAAAACAAATCTAATACATTGTAAAACCCAATGTGTTGTTTCATTTCATTGTTAGTATTAGTTGATACAACTTGCTACAGTAGTTGTTACAACTCGATATCCTAGTTGATACGATTTGTTTTCATCTATAAAATGAGAAAGACTATCAAGGGCACTGTTTAGTGTATTGTTGCAGATAATCCTAGTGCACACAACATTGCAGGCTTTGTGGAGAACTTCATATATATGTAGTGGAGGGTCGACATGGGGGGGGGGGGGGGGGGCTTATAACATCTAAAATATTTTGGGGGCATGTGTAATTTACTTTTATAGATACAATTGTAAACCATTTTTCTCTATGTTATACTTGTCTGTATGTTTTTTCTAGTCCTACTGCAACACTGTGTGCAGATATTGTACAGTAACACAGAAAGGAGTTCAGACTACACAAGTTTAATTAGGAATATTCACTCGGAGAGAGGAAATTCATGCAGCACATCTAGAGGCTATCAGGCCAATAACGTGGATAGTCGTCATTATGGTGTAAAATGTGCATGTGTTAATATCGGATAAGCTGTCTCACTTCAACATATATTCACACAAAAGGCTTTAAAAAGTTCAGCTTGGTCAGTGGTACATCGAGTGTGACTCCTCGTCAAATGAGTCTTAAGGGAATTCCAGGTACTATAAGCAAGGGCAGGTTGAATACATGTGTGGGTATACTGCCACACCCAAACAGTATATGATCAAGTATGTAGTGTTTGAGAAGTGCCAACCTTCTTATTTGCTAACCCCAGTATTTGCATTTCAACATTCCACACTTACTTTGCACCAAGTGGTAAATCAGTTTAAGATCCCTCCGGCACCACACGTAAATGATCGGTGCTCGATATATAAGCCTCACGGCGGTCAGAGCCTTTCCTCCGACGGCAGAATGCAGCTCTTGGCATCTTGTTAGCAACGTGGGCAAGGGGTGCACTGTAGAGGAGCGTCTCCATGGAAACCAAAGACGCCAGTGTAAGAGGTGGACCCCGTCGGCATCGCCTGTTTTCTTAACTATGCCGGTCTTCTGTGGCGACTGCGACGGAGCACGCCCACATCCTCGTTGAGTGTCGAAGTTGTAGAGACGGCGTTCTTAAAGTCCTTAATGACTTGCAGGTGGAGGGGATCTGGTGGAATGGGCTGACTGCAGAGCGTCGACACAGCATGGCAGCCTACAGAGAAAGAGGCGGAAGTTGTGGGCTTGTAGATTTGCTAATTTCTCAATATAAGCAGGTTTAAATCAGTTGCTCTGCTGTTTGATTTCACTGACACATTAAAGAATCTGCTGCAAAGATTCAAGTATGGCAATCAGAGTTGCAACTAATGATTGTTTTCATAATCAAATCATTGGCCGATTAGTTAAAAGATGAATAGGATTACAACACTTCTCTAACCATCACCTTAAAATATATGTTAGACAGTTCTAACCAACAAAAAATTGTGTGATTAACTGCTGATTAGGCTAATAAACACAGTTATATTAAAGCAACTCATAGTGTATTTAGGCTTATTCTGACTGCATAGATTTGACTAAGGAATAGCTACACATCTCAATCTAAAAAGGTACAGTACTCTTCTGAACTCAAATAGGACCTTTATAAATATTCAAGCTTCATGTTTGGCTCTCAATATAATCAATGTTACAGTATGTGTCAAATGTTCCTTTGCAGTTGCTTCTGTCCATGTGCAGCTATATTCAGGTTGTAAAGGACAATTAATGCTGAAAAACTAAGTGGGAAACACCCATTAATAATCAATCACTAAATTAGTTGAGAAATAAATTATGAATTCTATTACGATTAATCGCCGCAGCCCTAATGGCAATGTACTGTAATGTTTTTTTGTTTTGTTTTGTTTTGTTTTGTAAAACCTGCCTTATGCAAGGTAGATGACAGTAGAATGAGTCGTAGAAGTGAACAGGGTTCTGCAGTCCAGAACCTACCGACAAAGAGAAACAGCATAATGTGAGTGTGTAGATCAGCTAATACATGCCCACAATCAAAACAAGTGAGACACCTTAAAGAGGGGTGCCGTGATTTTTGTATTTTTTCCAATTTTATACATGTTTAAGAAGTGACAGTATGTAAATAGACCTGTTTTCTTAACTATGCCGGTCTTCTGTGGCGACTGCGACGGAGCACGCCCACATCCTCGTTGAGTGTCGAAGTCGTAGAGACGCCGTTCTTAAAGTCCCTAATGACTTGCAGGTGGAGGGGATTTGGTGGAATGGGATGACTGCAGAGCGTCGACACAGCATGGCAGCCTACAGAGAAAGAGGCGGAAGTTGTGGGCTTGTAGATTTGCTAATTTCTTATTATAAGCAGGTTTAAATCAGTTGCTCTGCTCTGCAGTTTGATTTCACTGACACATTAAAGAATCTGCTGCAAAGATTCAAGTATGGCAATCAGAGTTGCAACTAATGATTGTTTTCATAATGAAATCATTGGCCGATTAGTTAAAAGATGAATAGGATTACAACACTTCTCTAACCATCACCTTAAAATATATTTTAGACAGTTTTAACCAACAAAAAAATGTGTGATTAACTGCTCATTAGGCCAATAACAAACACGGTTATATTAAAGCAACTCATGGTGTCTTTAGGCTTATTCTGACGGCATACATTGATTACGGAATATCTACACACCTCAGTCTAAAAAGGTACAGTACTCTTCTGAACTCAAATAGGTCCTTTATAAATAAATATTCAAGATTTATGTTTGGCCCTTAATATAATCAATGTTACAGTACAGTGCCACAGTGTCAATTTTTGCCTTGCAGTTGCTTCTGTCCATGTGCAGCTATAATCAGGTTGTAAGGGACAATTAATGCTGAAAAACTAAGTAGGAAACACCCATTAATAATCAATCACTAAATTAGTTGAGAAATAAATTATTAATTCTATTACAATTAATCGTCACAGCTCTAATAGCAATGTACTGTAATGTTGTTTTGTAAAACCTGCCTTATGCAAGGTAGATGAGTAGTAGAATAAGTAGTAGGACGAGTAGATGGAGGGTGAACAGTGGTCCTCCAGTCTAGGACAGCTTCAGAGCCTGCCGACAAAGAGACCGCATAATGTGAGTGTAGATCAGCTACTACATCATACAACCACAACCACACACTGCTGGCCACACCGCTCCAAACCATGCACAGATGTTGACTCAAGCTCTGGACTAGTAGCTCAAAATCAGATATCAGACTGGGTTCTGATATCTGATTTTGAGATATCTGATTTTGAGATATCCAGTCTACACCAAAGTGTAGAACAGAAAATGACCACTCTGTTGTGTTGTACTTCTCATGAGACCTCATTATCATTTATCTTTTCAATTATGGTATAACAAAATAAAATGGATAAAGTACTGTATATACTGTATGTATAGTACATGTATAAGGGGTATACATTAGAAATAAAAATACATCAATTTAAGGAAAGAATGGCAGCCACAGTATCCTATATCGTTGCATTGTAACATTCAATTGACTTGAACCATTTAAAGGGGAACTCCACCCATTTTCAACATTCTAATATGTCATTAGCAGGGGTTGACACTAAGGTCTCCGAGGCACTTGCCCATCGGGCAAGTGCAAGTCAGGTTCTACTTGCCCTCAGGTCATGGTCACTTGCCCCCCAAAAATATATTGTAAATTTTGCATTTAAGTTTACTTCCTACTTGGGTGCTTTAAACCAGGGGTTTTCAACACGTGGTCCCTGAGAGGGTTCCAGGTGCTCCCCAGCTAAGTTGGTTAACCAGATGTAACTCTTGAGAACGTAAAAATGAAACCAAATGGACCCTTGCGGGTCCATTTGGTTTCATTTTTACACTCTCAAGAGTTAAAATTCATCATCTTAATTAGCCCAAGTTGCAATGACCACCTTCAAGACAAATTTATCTTGTGTTGTGTTATAATGCACTATGTTGCACGCTTGCCCGATCGGGCAACCAGGTAGCAGTCTTCACTTGCCCCACCATTTTTTTTACTTGCCCCGGGCAAGCGGGCAAGTGTTAGTGTCAAGCCCTGATTAGTATACCCTAGAGGTGCTGGGTGGACATGATAAAAAGTTCCCCCATTCTGTGTTCCCAAGAAATGGGGGTCTGAAGAAAACCATTAACATGCTGAAACATCTTGCAGGGCTTGACACTAACACTTGCCCACTTGCCCGGGGCAAGTAAAAAAAATGGTGGGGCAAGCGAAGACTGCTACGTGGTTGCCCGATCGGGCAAGACCTCTGTGTCTTTCCCTGCTTTCTAGCTATCCACAATTCCAGGCTGGATTTGGGAAACGAAACAGGCAAATTAACATACACATCAAAATTACCTAATCTTCTACATTCTCTAGTTGTGTAGACCTGGGCTAATTAAGATAATGAATTGTAACTCTTGAGTGTAAAAATAAAACCAAATGGACCCGCAAGGGTCCATTTGGTTTCATTTTTACGTTCTCAAGAGTTACATCTGGTTAACCAACGTAACTGGGGATCACCTGGAACCCTCTCAGGGACCACTGGTGGTCCCCGGACCACCTGTTGAAAACCCCTGGTTTTCCAAGTAGGAAGTAAACTTAAATGCAAAATTTACAATATATTTTTGGGGGGCAAGTGACCATGACCTGAGGGCAAGTAGAACCTAACTTGCACTTGCCCGATGGGCAAGTGCCTCGGATACCTTAGTGTCAACCCCTGTCTTGATGACATCATCAATATGTACAGTATTTCAACATCATCAAGATGTACAGTATTCACCATGTTAATGGATTTCTTTAGACATTTTTTTCTGAGAGCGTACAAATGGAACCAAATGAACCCGTATGCGTACAAATGCGCCACGGACCACCACATCTTCTAGTTGTGTAGACTTGGGGCTAATTCAGATGGTGAATATTTTAACTCTTGAGAGCGTAAAAATGAAACCAAATGGACCCGCAAGGGTCCATTTGGTTTCATTTTTACGCTCTCAAGAGTTACATCTGGTTAACCAGCTTAGCTGGGGACCACCTGGATCCCTCTCAGGGACCACTGGTGAATTAAGCCAGGGGTTTTCGACCTTTTTGAAATGAAAACCAAATGGACCTGCAAGGGTCCATTTGGTTTCATTTTTTAAATGAAAACCAAATGGACCTGCAAGGGTCCATTTGGTTTCATTTTTACACTCTCAAGAGTTATCTGGTACATAAGCTTTCCATCATTTAGCCTGGGGACCACCTGGAACCCTCTCAAGACCCCTGTGTTAGCATATATGCTAGTCGCGATTAGCATCATTCTTTCATTTTACACCATAGAGCAGCAGCACCAAACAGCAGCAGCCTGAAGCCTAGTTGGTTTAACTCACGAGGTGTTTCAACACATTATACTCTCTGAACTCTTTATCCTTCAAGACCCAGTTGTCATTCTAAGGAAGGAAAAACACAAGATATAAATATGAAGTAATAAACAAACATACCTTCGTCTCTTAATCCGTTTCGTTGCCGTTCACAGTCACTTCACAATAACAGCAGTTGTTGTGTTGTGAACTGTGCTGTGGTTTGAAATGTCCCCGCCCCCTTGGGCAGTAGAGTGGCCAATGAGAGTGCAGTACAAGGGGGTATCCAATGAGTGTAGGTTAGTGGTTGCTAGGGAGACCATTAGAGCCAATGGTATGGCGCTTGCTTTTTAGGCATTGGGAATGGATGAAAAAAAAAAAAAAAAAAAAAAAAACTTTAAAGGGGAATTCCACAGATTTTCAACATTTTACTTCATTAATATACCTTATAGGTGTTGTACAATTAAAAAGCTCCCCATTCTGTGTTTTCCTGGAAATTAAGGCCTTCAATTCATTAACTTTAAAGGGCTATTCCACAAAAAAAAAAAAAAAAAAAAAAAAAAACATTTTATGGTCTACTCAGTCTCATGTGAACAACCCAGACAGTTTATAAATACTCTTTTCAGTATTTAGGGCTTTAGAGATTTTATTTTATTTTTTGAATGGCTGGAAATGGAAATGGAAAGTTGGATGCCAACGATGAACCTCTGCTCCAAAGTCTACAGAAGGGCCTATTATAGCGCCACCAGGAGGCAGATTCTTGCAATTATTTGGCAAAAATCTGTGTGTGTGTGTGTGTGTGTGTGTGTGTGTGTGTGTGTGTGTGTGTGTGTGTGTGTGTGTGTGTGTGTGTGTCCGTCTGTTACCAGCTAATCTCCCAAACCATTAACCTGATCAATGCCACAATTTGCAGAATTGCAACAGCCTGTTATAGCGCCACCAGGAGGCTGATTTTAGCCTTTTTATTTGTAAAAATCTGTGCGTGTGTCTGTTACCGTTAACCCGATCGATGCCACAATTTGCACACATATTTTCTGGTTACTAACAATGAACCTTTGCCCCAAATCTTCCACAAAAGCCTGTTATAGCGCCACCAGGAGGCTTTTTCTTGCCATTTTTTTTACCAAAAATCTATTTGTGTGTCTGTCTGTTACCAGCTAATCTCCCAAACCGTTAACCTGATCTAAGCCACAATTTGCACACACACACTCCCTGGATGCCAACCATGAATCTCTGTCCCTAACGGACTGTTAGAGCGCCACCAGGAGGACGATTTTATAAAGATTTTGAACACAGCAGGCAATTTACATAAAATCTTTAACGCACTATAATACTAGCCTGAGAAAAAGATTCCACTCTTTTCAAATGGCTTGTTATATCGACATTTGCAAAACACATTTTTTGCACAAAATGCCTCAAATCATCAAAATTCTAAATACAACAATAAATGGCACCCTTTTAACATTGGCTTTTTATAGCGCCACCAGGAGGCCACAATCTGACCTGGCCTGGTGGAGACCTGTGTCCAGAAAGGCACTTTTTGTAGTTGTACATTGTGCTTGTTGTGCTGAAAACGGGAGGTTGATGGCGATGCGCCGATGTGATATTAATATCCCTGCGACGCCAACGGTAATAATTATTATTATGACAGCTGGTACAATGCAGTGCCAATTCCTAATGTGATCCTGGGCTCTACACACCCTCTGCCAACCTGGCAGCAGACTGGGCTATGCTTCCTTCAAGGAATGAGGAGTCGCGCCGCCTTCTTTTTAGCTGGGGGAGTTTCCCTGGTTGGACATAGCGCGTGGAAGGAACACGTTATTCCAACCAATTCCTGTCCCCTCCATCAGGCTGGCCAGGGGGAGGCAGTTCAGAGCCCAGGATTACCGGATGTTTTTGTGAGGGTATCTACCCTAGGGGACACGGGGAGAACATGCAAACTCCACACAGGGCCACAAAGGCCCTTAATTTCGCCAACCCCGCCTCGGGTATCGACACTGATGACTCGGAGGAGGAGACAGATCCGCCAGCACCCACAGCAGCGCCCCTAGCAGGAATCGAGCCCAGGACCTTCTAGCTGTGAGGCAACAGCACTAACCACTGTGTCAACGTATGATATGTACTTCCGTAGTGGTCCGGTGTATGGGAATAATAATAATAATGAATAATAATATTTTTATAATAATATCAGCACTACACATTTAAAGCATGTCAAATCATCAGAGGAAATTCAACATTGAAAATAGATTATCTATACCACGTTAAAACAACGTAGGGAAATTCAATATTGAAAATACAACATACTGTAGGCCTATATACCTGCATGTCAAATCAGTGTAGGCAAATTCAACAATGAACCTCTATACTAAATAGATTCAACAATAGTTTTTCAATTGTTGAAATAGTAACTGTAATTAAATATTGAATCAAGAAAATAACCAGTCTGACCAAAATCCAACATTGAATCAATGCATTTGGGATATGTTCTGTATTGTAGGGCCTATATATGGATATGGGTGCCTTATAATGGATTGCATTTTTAATGGATTGCATTTTTATAGCGCTTTTCCAAGTGCTCAAAGCGCTTTACAATGGTCCATTCATTCATACATTGGGAAGTAGAGCGGCGAACAGTCGACGCCAGCGTCCCCACTTCCCACATTCACACACCAATGGTGGCCAGCTCACACTGACCAACTCATTGGAGGCAACTTGGGGTTCAGTGTCTTGCCCAAGGACACTTCGACACGTAGACAGGAGGAGCCGGGATTCGAACCGCCGACCCATGGGTCATTGGACGACCTGCTCTACCTCCTGAGCCGCCCGCCCCCTTATATGTACATACATGACCTATATGAGGGTATAAAGAAGCTATATAGGATCCCATATAGGTCCTATATGGCCTTTATGTGCACATATATGCACCTGATTTTGACCTATATGTGAGATGTATGCAGCCTATATGTAGCATATATGTGGTATGTATGCGCATATATGTACCTGATTTTGACCTATATGTGAGATGTATGCAGCCTATATGGAGCATATATGTGGTATGTATGCGCATATATGTACCTGATTTTGACCTATATGTGAGATGTATGCAGCCTATATGGAGCATATATGTGGTATATATGCACATATATGATCCTTATATGGAGAATATAGGTTTGATATAGGTGCCTATATGGAACTTATATGTCTCTTGCATGTGAAGGAATCTGCCTGGCGGTGACATCATTGAAGGAGAATGCAAGCCGATAGAAACTGCAGGCAGTCTATTATTGGAAGGTTGGATAGAATGCTGAAAGGGACGTCATTGATCGTGCATTAAAGGTTTTGTGACATTCGTTTTCACCTGAACCAAGTTTTCTCTGGACTTTGGAAGGTTTTTGAGCTACAATGAAAACAGGCAAAACAGTGGAGACATCTGGATGACATCTGCTGGTAAATCTCATTGACATAATGAGGAAAACCAGAGCCACTTGTTGTGCCATAAAACACCTCCCAGAACACAGAAAATCTACTAAATGTGATTTTTTTTTTTTCTGGGGGAATTGAGCTATAGGCTAAAATAATACAAAAAAAAATCAAAGCTCATCTGTGTAAATCCCCTCATATCACAATCATTATCCATTATCCATGACTTCATCTAATCCTCAGTGTTTGTGAAATCTGAAATCCTGTTTTTTGCAATGACCAAGTGTAGTCTGCTGTAGTTCCTACTGATGATGTCACAGCTGGTTTCTGAAGCCTCCACAGCTGGTCTCCTCTGAGACACAGAGTCAGTAGAAATGGTGCCACAATATAATGAGCACTAGTGTGAACCAATTATATGAAGATAGGTTGTTTTTTGTACTTGTCCTTGTATAGAGTAAGTCTGCCATCAGCCAGTTGGAAAGCGGCGCGAGAGCTTGTATATTTTATTTTACTTATTTATTTTATTCAGTCGTTAACAGAGCTGCAACAAGTGACTGTAAATGCTGTAGTACAGTATGGCAGATGGCTAGGTTGGTGCAGGGGGTGAACTGTCACATAGACCTTTCCATATGTTGATCTGACCACACCAAGCTCTGTACACACAAGAGACGCTCCATATAGAATTCATTCCATGTGTTTTCTAACTCCTCCCCCCGCCCATGTCAAAGTGCCCATAGATGTGAGCATAAGTTAGCCTAGCTGCAATTTGCAAATCTAGATTTATTTTTTTTATATTAGCATAAATCTAGAGTTGTAATACGATTCCCTACTACTCTGCTGTTTCTCTTAAACAATGTTTACAATGTTAAACATTGCAGCTGTAGGGAAAGCTTGGATTATGATCTTTCAATCTGCAATGCACTTGTTACATAAAAATCCACCATGCCTGGGATTTTGCAGATTGAAAGAGCATAAAATCCAAACTTTCCCTATATGGTTATACATGTGTAGTGTAATGTCGTTTAACACAAGGAGATGACAAGTGACAGAGTAGGGAATCTACAGAGAAGTTTGCGGCTAGTGCTAGCCACGTGGCATCATGGCTTATGTGAATTTTGTGGATTCTCTGTTTTGCCTGTTTATGTGGAAATGGAAGGATGTGGTGTTTTCAAAGATTTCCAAGATTTGTTGTGTTTTCAAGCCCTGAAAAAACACTGTCATTCTAAACTAAATGATTGGCTTAGGAATGTACCAAATATAAAAAGGAATCTCGAGAATTCAAGACTTCATGGGGGGCAAATAAGTCATTTTTTGTGGGGGGACGAACTGCTCCTAAGTAAACGTAACTGAGTAAATGTGCCTCATTACTAGCCTCTAATTATTTTAACATTCAGGAAGGGAAACCGCAGTGAGTTCAGAGAAACATATATATCCTCCAACAGGTAATACATTTCCCTTCACTCCTCCCAAACAAAACAAACCGCTAACTCGTCCAACGTTGACAAATTGTCTGTGAAACTCCTTTAAGGACCAAAAAAACACACGTCTCCCCCGATGAAATATGTACTGTACATGTCTGGCACACACAGCTCGTCTCAGAGGGATAATATGGAGAGACAAAAACCCAATCCTGATTGACCGTTCCACATTCCTAAATTTAAAACAAAGACAGAAAAAAAGTTTTCCCTCCCCCTAGCCGGGACGCAGGGAGGGCCGGTGGGATGCTGGCGGCGTAATTGTACTTGATATGTTGTGGAACGGTCCCTCGACGTACAGAAAAGTCAGCGCACGGCCACAACGCAACGCGCCAACCGTCTACTGCACTACTTTCCATACCTCGCCGTCCCTATTCTGGGTCTGGTGTTATACTGTGCATTATAGGTGGAAATATCCTAAACCACTGGTTTTCAACCTTTTTCATAACAGGGCCCACTGTTTATTCAACATTTGAGCCACGGACCACCACTTGGTCAGAACTAAAGATGTATTTTGTTTTTGTCCACAATTCCAGGCTGGATTTGGGGAAACAAAGCCGTTACATCTGGTTAACCAACTTTCCATCATTTAGCCTGGGGACCACCTGGAATCCTCAAGGACCACTGGTGTAAAACCACTGCTGTAGCATACTGTATAAGCATAGACAGACTGCAAGTCTATGTCCCCACCATTGAAATATGGCTGGGACTTTTTAACTGATTAATTGAGATTAAAAAGTATGGAAAGAATAGCTGCTTGTCAACAGTATAATATGAACAGACTTTTGGTTCTATTTGTAGATAATCCTATTCGTAGATTGCCGAAAGTCTACTTTAGCTTTGTGAATGACATAGGAGGCATAAAGTATATTGTTAGTCTGACATACCAATAGTGTCACATGAGCAGTTAAAGGAGGATTCCACACCAAAATTCATTCACCTATATACATCGCTCCAAAATGCATTTTTTTTGCTATATATTGTGTTTCCACCATGTCAGTAGTGAGTCAACACTCACACTTTCACTTTTGGTTCAGCAGTGATTCAGCTGTCTCAAAAGGTGGGGGCGTGGCACAATGTTTATGGCTGAACCACTGCTGAAACAAAAGTGAAAGTGTGAGTGTTAACACACTGCTGACATGGTTGAGACACAATATATACCAAATAATTGCATTTTGGAGCGATGTATATAGTGAACTTGAACAACACCCCTTAGCTCCATTATAAGCTTATTTTGGGGTAGGGGAAACAGCCATTAAGGAACGTTTTCACAAAACAACACCTGGACCACTTAAAAAAAATAACTGCAAATAAAGATAAAAAAAAAAAACTTTTGGTGTGGAATTCTCCTTTAAGAGAAAAGGTATAGGGTTAGGATCTTGACTTCAAGTGAGTGGAGTGGAACATCGATGTGTTGTGAGATTTCCAATGCTATTTTTAGATAAATAACAGAACAGACAATAAGCTAGAAACCAGGTTTACAGGGGTCCTTTCTTCAGAAGGACAAAAACGGTTACAGCGTGCGTATCCGAGCCCTCGCAGGCACGACGCCCCTCTGCCAGGGCCAGTCTGCCTCGACGGACGGACGACACACACATGTGCACACACCCTCACACACACACGCACACACGCCACACCGTGCATGGAAACCACGGCGCGTCGCGTTGCACTGTAAGTACGCCTTCAATCAGAACGGCTTTCTCTCCAGGCAACAAGGAGAGAGTCCGTTAATTAATGCAGGACTTTCCAGGAGAGAAAGGGAAGCTTTCGGACATGAAATCCCTCCTTTTTAAAGAAAGACCTGGCTCCCATTACGATGATACTCCCACCGACGCCCGCCGCAGTCACTGGAATCCTCTCTCTCTCTCTCTTTCTCTCTCTCTCTCCTCTTCCCTAGAATACATAATGAATTAGATAACCAAGGATTACTGTACTCTTCTTCTCTTCTCTATAGGTCTATAGACGACTCACACCTCCTCCTCCTCTTCACCCAATCTCACTCCCTGCACCATTTTTTCACTTTTCGAGAGCCGGCAAAAGCAATCGTCAACCTCGACGGTTTTACTACGCCGCGACCGTTTTGCATAACAGCAACCAATTTCCCTAATAGTCCTAAGCCTAACCCCTAACCCTAAACATAAACTCAATAAGACCTATGCTATAAACCTATAACCTTAACCCTCAATTATGCCCACGGCTGCGACTGTTATGCAAATCTGTCGTGATTGTAATGCGAAGTAGTCGCGACTGCTATGCAAAACCAGCGCTATCATTATGTATAGTGTTGTAGTGGTACTTTTAGAAGTGGGGGGGACGCCTCTTAAAGGGAATTCCACCCATTTTCACCCATTTTTTTTTCTGAAAAATGGAAATTCATTAACATGGTGAAACACATCTTGATGATGTCATCAAGATGCATTTCACCATGCTAATGATTTTTTTTCAGACCTCCATTTCTAGGAAACACAGAATGGGGTAAATTAAAGACATAGTAAAATATTGAAAATGAGTGGAATTCCCCTTTAAGACATGTGCATGCACACGTACATTTGCGACACAGACAGACACGACACGCTATTAAAACAAGTATAGCATAATATTGAGAAAGATTGTTTACAATGCCTGATTGTATCCATAAAAGTAAATGACAAGACAAAAAACATACGGTAGGCCTACTATTGCCCCAAAGTCCCCCCTCCACTACACCCCTGATTATGTAAAACTGGCGCGACGGCCGGCGTGGTCGAGGATTGCTTTTGCCCCTCCTGGATTTTTCTTTTCTCTCTCTCTCTCTCTCTCTCTCTCTCTCTCTCTCTCTCTCTCTCTCTCTCTCTCTCTCTCTCTCTCTCTCTCTCTCTCTCTCTCTCTCTCTCTCTCTCTCTCTCTCTCTCTCTGTAATTTTCTTCAGGATGAGGAATCTTCCAGCCGTGTCCAATTGGCCACCCTCTAGGCTTTAGGTGTGTTGGTGCTGGTGCTAGGACCTTCTCCCCAGCGCATAGGAAACTTGAGAGAGAGAAAGAGCTTGTTTCCTGGGCAGGAAGGCAGGCAGACCACACACACACACACACAAACACACACACACACACACACACACACACACACACACACACACACACACACACACACACACACACACACACACACACACACACACACACACACACACACACACACACACACACACACCTCTAAATGAAGCTGTGACTCTAAAGAACAGGCCACTGAGAGTACATCAGACTCCTCATTAAGAGAGAGCGTTGAACCTGCTCCTCGTGTCCCCTTACACTGCCTGTCTGTGGCACACACACGCGCACACACACACACACACTCACACACGCACACACACACACACGCGCACGCACGCACGCACACACGCACACACTTGTGTATGTGCATTACCGTACTTAAAGGGGAACTCCACCCATTTTCAACATTTTAACATGTCATTAATATACCTTAGAGATGTTGTGTGGACATGATAAAAAAAAAGTTTACCCAATTCTGTATTTCCTAAAAATGGAGGTCTGAAAAAAATCATCAACATGGTGAAATACATCATGTTAATGATTTTTCTTTCAGACCCCTTTTTCCTGAGAGGGTACAAATGGAACCAAATGGACCCGCTAGGACCCGCTGTGTGGTCTAGCTCTATGGGATAATATGGATGAACATGCTCATGTGACATCATCATCCTGCGACCGGAGCACCTCCTATTGAGTGAAAGAATTCTCTATAAAGGAAATAAAGTATTGAAGGTGTTTTATCTGCATGTTAGGAAGGCAAGTATAGTGTTTTAAGGCATATTTGTCTTATTAGCCAGGGATCCTTTTTAACAGAGAGCAGCAATGACGAGAAATTCAACTTTTTCAATTAGTTTTTGTGTGCTCCCATGTGTGTTTCCTGTCTATCCATGCTTTCAACAATCAGTCATAGAGCTTTTATGTGAATTGCTCTCAGGAACAGCTTGTTTGATTTGGCCTCATAATGATATCAATGCATCCTGCTTTGTATAATTTCTCCTCTCCTCCGGTCTTCAGTTCCACATTTGCATTTCTACATTGTTTATAATGTCCACCATTGTTGATTTTCCAAGCTGGCAAGGAATGGAAACAAGCCTGGTTTTATAGCATCAGTATTATACAGTAATGGCCCAAAATATCCTTCGTATCAGCGCCCCCCACCACCTCAGGACATTGTGGTACTGCAGCTATAAACTGCGTTCGGGAATGGACTGGTTATATCACTGGTAACTGAGGCTCAAACCAATAGAAATAAGTCTGAGGAACATAATACAGTATGACATTAGGTATTAAAAACAATATTAGGAGTGTATGTTGTTTGCGCTTTAATGAGAAATAAAATGAGAAATTATAAACGTTTTTTTTTTTTTGTAGAATAAGAATTGCAATAAAGATCTGTGGAGTTACGTTTACAATTAGGAAAGCATTTCAGGTTAGCAAATAGACATTCTCTGTTTCATTCTGCCTGATGCAGTCTGCTGTTCACTTCCAGGGAAGTCAGAAACATAAAGTTAATTACAAGGCTAAAATCTTAGCATTTTTTATTTTACTTTTGTTGGACTGCACCCATTCCGTTACTAAAAATTTCAATCAAGCAATACATTATTATTCATTTTCAAGGGAAGCTGCAGCTATACAGGCTACCATTAACATTTACTTCCCTTGACAAATGTACATATATAGCGTTTGTGTGTGTCCTTGTCCTATGTGTGTTCCCTGTGGTAACATTGCAGGTTCCATGCCTGGTTACCTGGTTATAGCCCACATAGGCCCTTATACGAGAAGCCCCTTACTGTGCTGTAAGACCACACACACACACACACACACACACACACACACACACACACACACACACACACACACACACACACACACACACACACACACACACACACACACACACACACACACACACACACACACACTGGACTAGCTAAATTGGATGTATTTATATTGCTACCGAAGTTCTCTGGTACAAGTCGTTCCTCCTCTTTGCTACGTCTGTTTTTTATCCCCTTATTATATTTTATCCTCTGCACGTCTCTCTCACACATGAGTACAATACCCCCCCCCCTCTCTCTCTCTCTCTCTCATCCACAGGTCGGAGTGATCTTAAAGTCCCTGTTAGCTGGTTTTGCTAGTTTTTCATCTCCTTTCGTTGTTCTTTCTCTGTCGTTCTTCCTTCCTTCCTTGAAGGCAGTGATATGTGTGTACTCCTGTGTAGATGGAATGAGCGGGAGGATAGGCTCCTTCCTGGCCAGACTGATTTGCAAAGTGACATTTCAGATGTGCGCAATGCAGCGAATGCAGGCTAGATTCCAGGCTAGAGTACAACAATATCACTAGAATGGGCAAATGACCTTGAACAGGGGTGTGGATGTGTGTGTGTGTGTGTGTGTGTGTGTGTGTGTGTGTGTGTGTGTGTGTGTGTGTGTGTGTGTGTGTGCGCGTGCGTGCGTGCGTGCGTGCGTGCGTGCGTGCGTGCGTGCGTGCGTGCGTGCGTGCGTGCGCGCGTGCGCGCGTGCGTGTGCGTGTGCGTGTGCGTGCGTGTGCGTGCGTGTGTACGTGCGTGCGCTTCAGAGGATGTAATCCGCTTGGCCTTTTTGCAGGTTCTGTTGTCACTGTCTGGTTTCTGGTTAAAAGATGAGTTGGGACCAAATTGTCTCTGTCTTCTACAAAGAGAAACTCTGCACGCACGCACACACACACACACACACACACACACACACACACACACACACACACACACACACACACACACACACACACACACACACACACACACACACACACACACACCATCTCTCTCTCTTTCTATAAAAACGATTAGTTAAAGTTGTGCAGGAATCACTTATCTCAAAAATGTCTGCATGTGTGTATCTGTGCATCAGTGTGTCACACATTCCATATTTGGACATGTCCCTTGCCGCTCCATTTGGTTTCATGTTTACACTCTCAAGAGTTAAAATATTCATCATGTGAATTAGCCCAAGTCTACACAACTATAGAGAATGTAGGAGATTAATGGTCATTTTGATCTGTATGTTTGACTGTTTTATTTCCCCCAAAACCAGCCTGGTATTGTGGACAAAGGCAAAATAAAACTTTAGTTTTGGGGGTCTGTGGGGCTAAAATGTCATCAAATGGTGGTCCGTGGCTGTAATTCTGAATAAATAGTGGTATGAAAAAGGTTGAAAACTACTGATCTATACCTCTTCATATACAGTAAGTACTTAATAATAATAATAATAAGTATATATATAATAATAATAAATAATTAATAATAACTAAAATAACGTTAACGTTATTTTAACGTTAATAACGTTAAAATCCAAAATGTGCATACTAGGCCTACGTGGTCAGGCGACCCTCCAAAAGAAACAAAGAAAAACAAACAAGGAAACAAACAAATGAATCAAGTATCAGTGCTACTGTCTGCATGGTTATACTTCCTCAACAGGTACAGTTTTAGAAAAAAGAAAGCGTAACGTATCAGGGGCGTTTCAATATGATAGTGTTCGGGTTGCAGCTCCATTGATTTTTCACCATGTTTCAAACATCCCCCAAACTAGCGCCGCCGGTGGACCACAGAGCAGCAGCGGTACACCTACTGCCTGGCATCAGATATCTGTCTGTGAGGAGATGTCACTGATGTGGTTTATTCCTCTTCTCATACTGAAGTTCATGTGGTTCATGGAACTCATGGCTGATATTAAATGTATACACAGGATCCTCTCCCCCCCTCTCGCTCTCTCTCTCTCTCTCTCTCTCTCTCTCTCTCTCTCTCTCTCTCTCTCTCTCTCTCTCTCTCTCTCTCTCTCTCAGATGATTAATCACATTTTCAAAATTAAATTACTTATGATTAATCACCATTTGAACTACGTCCAAAATTTGCCATGTACTGAATCCTGGGATTATGTGAAAAATATCTGTTTATTTTTATTTATTTACTGTACTTCATTTCTCTGAAGAGTTAAAATACTCACCATCTGATTTAGCACCACTTAATTATGAAATCTACAATTTAGAAGAATTTTTCTATCAATCTATATGTTTTGCGTGTTTTGTTTGCAAAATCCCACCTGGAATCATGGACAAAAAAATATGTATCTTTTGGTTTTGTGACTATGGGATGGAAAATATTTTTGAAATATTTTTGTTACATTCATCATGATTTTGTATGGACCCTTCACATGAAAAAAGACTTGGTGTGACTGCAATCGTGCAGGCCTAACAAAACATGACCATTCTCTCTCTCTCTCTCTCTCTCTCTCTCTCTCTCTCTCTCTCTCTCTCTCTCTCTCTCTCTCTCTCTCTCTCTCTCTCTCTCTCTCTCTCATAATGCATGGCTTTCTCCAGGGATCTAATTTGGAGCGATCAAAACATCTCTAACAAACAGCATGACAGCGTCTTGCACAATATTTAGCACATGCTGAGGTTAAGGAGGGACAAGTAATGCCTTATCTCACAGCGCACACGCACGCACACACGCGCGCATGGTCCTTTATTTATTCAGCATTTGAGCCACTGTTGGAGCCCTAGGTACGACCATTTGATGATATTTAAAGGTAATAGAGGCAACTTTTAGCCAAAAATCAAAATAGATACTGTATAGCTATATGTTTTACCTTTTCCCCTCCACATTGCTTCTTCTCTGAAGCTGCAGCTGTCTCCATGTAGACACACACTTAATTTGTGCTGCAGACAGTACAGACCTTTTTGTTGTCATGAAAACAAAGCATTCGTGACGAAGCAAGTGTCTGTCTGCAAGGAAACAACTGTCCAACAGCAGCAGTGTCCGGCAGTTATGAAACTGCTGGACACACACACACACACACACACACACACACACACACACACACACACACACACACACACACAACACACACACACACACACACACACTAGCACTGCCTTGTCATGAGCCCAACGAAAAGGATTTGTTAACCAATGATTTAAACAAGGATTTAGGGAAACAGCTGCAGCATCAAAGTAGATGCAACGTATAGTATTCTTTTTTCTAATAAAAATGTATTTATTCTAGCGTATTCTACTCACATGACCGCAGTAATCAACCCTGTCCCCTGCTGATGTTTTTCCACTAACCTTCCTTTGAAGATCACCCGGTCGTGTGTGTGGAGCTCAAACGTGCCTCTTAAAATAGCACCATATTGAATGTCCAAACGTTGATGAAAATATTCCAGAATCACCAGTGAGAACAAGGAGGAAAACCACAGCCTGCTCACAGGCTGCCATCATTAGTAGGTACAGTAGCTGTCCCCAGATGACACTCGTTTTCATCCCTTTAGGTCAGTGGTCTGGGGACCACCAGTGGTCCTTTGAGAGGGTTCCACGTGATCCCCAGGCTAATTGATGAAAAGTTGGTTAACCAGATGTAACCATTTGATTTCATGTTTACACTCTCAAGACTTGAAATATTCACCATCTGAATTATCCCAAGTCTACACTATTATTACACTACTATTAATGGTCATTTTGATCTGTATGTTTGACTGTTTTGTTTCTGAAATCCAGCCTGGAATTGTCGACAAAAGCAAAAGAAATCTTTAGTTTCGGGGTCTGTTGGGCTAAAATCTCATCAAATGGTGGTCTGTGTTCAAATTCTGAATAAATAGTGGGCCCTAGTGGTATCAAAAAAGTTGAAAACCACTGCAATACAGTATAAGCTGTTCCTCCACCGATTACATACAGTAGTCTTTAGTCTTTGGCAACCATTTTGTGCCTTTGCTCCTGAGTTTGCAACCCCTTGCTGTAAATCCTGCTGAAATGCAGGTGATTATGGCAGGCCTATATTGATATGCGTGTGTACAGACACTTATCGTAACATTTTGTTCTGGCATAGGCCACACATGGGCATCATGGGCAGATCTAGGCATGGGCATGGGGGTGCAATGTCCCCCTAAATGCCCTGACTGCCCCACCAAACATGATGACATGCAAAACAACCCAAGATATTTCAAATTAAAGTGCCTATATTTAAAATGCTTTGAAACACTACTACTGCTACTAACTAACTACAGCTATGGCACCACTAAACCAACAGCATTTCATCATTGAAAACAGAAAACCTTTACCTTGCTGTGTGCCTGTTGCAACTTCAAGAACAACAACTGATGTTATTATTGATGCTTAACAGTACTTGCCTAATACTAATACAATTACAATCTTTGCATTTATCTTGCTATTAAGGGACATTGATTTTGGGAGGAAAATTACTTTCATGCTGTTTGTCCTGGTGCCCGTGTGTTGCAACACATTCCGGCAGCTCCTTCACTCGATGTGTGCTGATTTTTATATTTTGACCCACTGTGCATTTGAGTTTGACATCCCCGAGGGGGGCAAGAGAAAATGGGGGCAGGGGCGATGAAGCCGCACCCATACCATTTTCAGTTACAGGACTTTTATTAGGCAAGTAAACATCAATAAAACATCAGTTGTTGTTGTGGGGCAGTTAGGACATTTTGGGCAGCATTGCCCCCCATGCCCATGCCTAGTTCCACCCCTGCTGCCAGTGTAAATCGGGCCTTAGAGGCAGTGTTTAATTCTTGAAAAAATAAATAAATAATAATAATAATATATATATAAGTTGACAGGTACACGGCCCAAGTAGACACAATTCATAACAAGAAACTTCAGCACTCATGTTGTTCCGTTTATAGGATTCTTATTTATACTTCATTATCCCAGCAGGTACATGTAGGGCTTTCAGCACGCAGGCCTTCTAAAGCTTAATGCTCAATGTAAATGTTCCTGCTGAGGTAGAAGCAGGCCTTTGGGCCCAAACATCCATCTGTTTGTGCTGTTTATACCTGCTGAGAGGATGAAATATGAAATAAACCAGAATCCTAAGCGGTGTTTAATTCTTCATATCTCAGCCAGTGTTCATGCAGAGTTTTGTGTTTGAAGTATTATTAGGCCAGAATATATACATCTCTTCCAGTCTGCAGACATTGTGGGAAAGAGACAAACAACCTGCAAAGTTGACTTATAACTCACGTCGCAACATGCAGCACTATAATTAATTTAGCTTTCTTCATGTGCTATATATGAGCTGTTCTTTTATATCCTCGCAAACACGGTTAGGACTGAGATAAATGACATCTTGATTGTGTGCCAGATCAAGGCAATCTTACTAGTTCTGTTCGATTTAAGTTAGTCTGACCTCAATCTGACTCTCTCTGATTCAACCTGGAACGTCTTTAGTCTTTAGTGGACAGGATTTGTGTTGGTTTACATCAGGTGGGATAGATTCTGGGACAGATCTGACTAGTGTCGATTGCATTTATCATTCTGGACACAATCACAAGACGTCACTAATTCGTCCCTGTCCTACATTACTGGAATCAAAGAATAATGTAATACCTTCCCAAGGCCCCATCCCCACCCGCAAAGGAATAGAGATGTACAACACAATCTGTTTAGTGACAACTTGCAACAACTGTGATAACTTGTAGTGTATGTCAGGTGTGAGAAATGCTGTGATGGATTAGAATTTAATGCTACAGTACATCTGTTATCTGTTGATAGCTTGCATATCTGGTCTATTTTCACATCATGCAACAACAAGCTAATAAGTAATGAGTCATGTTTTGGCAGAGTAACATACAGTATTGCTTATTACACATTTTGGCAAAGTAATACTTTACTTTTACTGGAAAAGGTAATATTACAATGATATGTAATATTTAATTACCTACTGCCCAACACTGATAAAAACTAAGGCTGTTGAAAATAAGTTAATTATTAAAGAGTTAATTACTTAATTAATTAGATTCATTTTGATGATTAATCTGATTGAAATTTTATAGCTATTAACTGAGTATTTTCTCTCAAGCATTTTTCCCTCAGATTATTTCCTTTTTTACTGTAAATGTTCAAATCCTGTAAAGGAAAACATGCCATATTTTGGACAAAGTTTGAATGGTGATTAATCATGATTAAATTAATTTTGAAGCTGTTATTAATTTGATTAAACTTTTTAATTGTCCAACAGCCGCAATAAGAACCTAAAACAGTGCTCTAAGACTAAAATGAAACAACTCTAATAACTATGATACTAAGAGCCTAAAATTACAAACCCATCAAACCCAATTTAAAAGTAAATAAATAAAATCAAGTAAAAACGCAGAACATTCAACATTATTGAAAATATCCAACTAACCACAACAGATTGAAAGGATAACTGCAGAGGGGTTACGGCTATACGGTTCATGGAACTGATGCTCTGATGCGATTGCTTTTGTAATAATTGAGTTCTTGAATGGTTATAGCTCACAGAGGGATAGACGGTCTAGACCGACGTGTGTGTGTGTGTGTGTGTGTGTGTGTGTGTGTGTGTGTGTGTGTGTGTGTGTGTGTGTGTGTGTGTGTGTGTGTGTGTGTGTGTGGGGGGGGGGGGGGGGCAGGTTGTGTCTGATCACTGGCGTCAGCATACCCACCGAATCTTTCCCCGATGACATTGCATCATCACATCCTCCTGAATGCTCCTCTCTCTCTCTCTCTCTCTCTCTCTCTCTCTCTCTCTCTCTCTCTCTCTCTCTCTCTCTCTCTCTCTCTCTCTCTCTCTCTCTCTCTCACACTCACACAGACACACTGTTTTGTGGTCTCCAAAATTTTGCATGCAGCCAATTAGTGTGTGTGTGTGTGTGTGTGTGTGTGTGTGTGTGTGTGTGTGTGTGTGTGTGTGTGTGTGTGTGTGTGTGTGTGTGTGTGTGTGTGTGTGTGTGTGTGTGTGTGTGTGTGAGAGAGGTGAGAGAGAAAGAGACAGTCAGTCTGCATGCAGCGCTCAGAGTGCAGCTCTGAAACACTCTCCTGAGAGAGACAGAGTGTTTGAAAGAAGAGAGAGAAGAGAAGAGGGAGAAGGAGTGTGATATAGTGCGTGAGAGAGAACATTAACGTTTCTAAATAGGCATAAAAACACACACCACCTGCCTATTTTAACCATGATCCTTCTTTCCGTTCTTAGCGACGTTTAAAGATGTCTTTGTTTTCATCACAGGGGAAATAAAATAAATCTGAGATTGGGTGCCTTTAGTTTTTGGGGGGAATTGTAGATTTCCGGGTTGTATTCTATACCTCTGGAAGAAGTTCAGGCTAATCACTGAATATAGGAAATTATGAAATGATGTGTCAATGGCTGGCGATGCAGATGTGCTCATCTGTCTTCAATCACTTTTCTTTCCCTTTCTCAATTTCTCTCTCTGTTTTTCTCTACCTCCGTCTTCTCAAAGGAAAACCCTCATGAAAAAACACTGTTGAATCACTACTCATCAATGCTACAAAATGTTTACAAAAAAAAAAAACCATTTTACTACTCAATTGCTATTGCGATGAGTTGTGATTATGTATTGATTTCAATAGTAAAATGTAGAGAAATGTCCCATTCCAGTACTACTGATAATTACTACATAATTCCTATTCAAATCACTATACCTGACTGCTACTTAATTACTTCAGCCTCACTATTGGCTTTTTAGAAAGAACTATACAATAACTATACATTTATTGTTGAGTTACTACACAATTATTACACATTTACTGCTGTATCTCTACGCAATCCCTATAGAAGATATTGATGTAGTGTTTATATAGTGTTTTCACTACTAAATTACTTTTTGTTTTTATACAAACACAATAGTGTTTGTGTAACAATAGTTGCTATTACTAATGAAATCACTACATATTCACTACACATCGCAATAGCAATTGAGCGGTGATATTGTTTTTTTTTTTTTTTTTTCCGTGTAGACATTTTGTAGTAGTGATGAGTAGCGATTCAGTAGTGGAGCACATGCACTGCAGGATCACAATGACAGGACATAATAAAGCGATTCTGATCAGGGGCGGATGTAACATTTCCCAATTGGGGGGGGGGGGGGGGCAGGAGAAAATGGTATGGGGGCAGCTTCATCGTCCGTGTCACTGCACCAAGCCGCACCCATACCATTTTTGATTATAGGACTTATTATAGGACACCATGCACCATGAGAGAGAGAGAGAGAGAGAGAGAGAGACTCAGCACTGCAGTGTTTTAAGGTTAAAGGTACTTTAAACCCATAATGTTTTTTTTTATTCCCAGACAGGCGCCATGATGTAGCACCATGATGTAGCACAACACCATTACACGTATACGCACGTGTGCGCACACACACACGCGCACACACACACACACACACACACACACACACACACACACACACACACACACACACACACACACACACACACACACACACACACACACACACACTCACACTCACAGTGCGCTGAGATGAAAATGTTCCTGTATAATAGTTATTTTAAGTGATTCATTCTTTTTTCCTCAATCAAGAGAATGTGTAACAAAATGTCAAAGTGCATTTGTACTGTATATATATATATATATATAGATAGATATATATTTTATGCATATACAGTTAAAACATGAATTAAATAAATTGTTTTTTGTTAACTTTTTGTTATTTTCACTGTAAGTTTGTTTTGTGAAAGGAAAATTAAAACAAAAAGACGGTTCACGATAACAAATCATCAATGGTGTGTAGAATTAATTAAAGCAAAGAAGGGTATGGTCCAAAACATTATGTTGAATGGTTATTGGCTGGCAATCTCAAACGCTATGGTAGTAGTCTTCTCATTGGCTGCATGGCAGCAAATCAGGTCAGGGGCCTTGTGTGTAGGCCAAAAGCCTGTACCACCAGACCTGGGCCTGTGCTTACCAAATAATTACTCATAATAATTAAAACCAGCCATTAAGAGCTTCAACTCATGATGAACAAAGCAGGCGAGTACAGTAACATTTTTAATTGTGGGGTGATTTCTGGACTTTTTGAATTCCAGGTTTTAATTATTATGGATAATTATTTGGTAAGCCCGGGCCCAGCTTTGGTGAGACCTTTTGGCCTTCACACAAGACCCCAGACCTGGCTTGCTGCCATGCAGCCAATGAGAAGACGTACACCTTAGCTGGCTACATCCAGAGCCTTCTAGTGGGAGAGTTAGGATATTCCTGTTCACTCCTATGCGCCAGGGCGCAGCCGTTACTGGAGGAGCATGGAGGAACCCTGTGAGTTCACTCTCAAGCCGGAAGTCGATGAAATGAATGGGATTTAATAGGGACGGGCAAAGTCTCGTATTGTCTCGTACACTACTGTATACATCTCGAGACTGTAGGAGTAGTGAGCGTTATGCTCAGATAGGACTCAAAGAGGCTCTGTATAGTCACGTGAACTAGCTGCTCCACTCTGCTTCCGGCCTCTGCTTCCGGCTACACGAATATCCCAACTCTCCCACTAGAAGGCTCTGGCTACACCATAGCGTTCAAGAATACCAGCCATTATCAGGCCTTTTGTATGCTGTATGCTGGTGTTTCTGACCACTCAATATGTTATTTATAATAAATGATTGTTGACCATCAGTTACTGTGAGGGAGGCACTCAGAAGGTTAATTGTAATGTGGTGGAGTGGCGTCTGAAAAGAGGCTTGACTCTGTGTTTATCTTTGGAATTTGGAAATAGCTTTCTCGAGGTGCAACACATTATTGTCCACAAACAAAGAATCTCAGGCTGAGCTTAGATTCACAAAAGCCCAATAGTTATTAATGTTAATGAAATAGATAACCTTTATTGACCTTGTTTTCTAATGCAGGGTTTTTCAACCTTTTCCATAACAGGGCCCACTATTTATTCAGAATTTGAGCCGCGGACCATCATTTGACGACATTTTAGTCCCACAGACCCCAAAACTAAAGATTTATTTTACTTTTTTTTCTCCACAATACCAGGCTGGATTTGGGGGCACAAAACAGTCAAACATACAGATCAAAATGACCATTAATCTTCTACATTCTCTAGTTGTGCAGACTTGGACGAATTCAGATGGTAAATATTTTAACTCTTGAGAGTGTAAACCAAATGGACCCTTGCAGGTCCATTTGATTTCATTTTTAAGCTCTCAAAAACTCTTTGAGAGCTTAAAAGTGAAAACAAATGAACCCGCAAGGGTTAACATCTGGTTAACCAACTTTCCATCATTTAGACTGGGGACCTAGGAATCCTCTCAGGGACCACTGGTGGTCCCCAGACCACCTGTTGAAGACCCCTGTTCTAGGGCGTCCAACAACATAAAGAACATACATGCAATATACGCGTGTAACGATACATTTCAACAGCGATTCGATACGTATCACGATACATTGTTGACATGTGTGAAACATGTGGATACTGTAGATTTGTAAAAACAGTGATCTGAGAAATAAGTATTCGGGCATTGCACTTGAAAACAAGATGTGTTTTTTCTTTTTTTTTAAATTGCTAGTACTGATGTATTGGTAGTGATTCGGTCCCGATGCTATACCAAATATTTACCTCGAATAACCAATGTAATACAAAATCAAACGATACAATATTTTCTGTTAACATAATGATATACTTCTTTTTTTTCAATACTATTTCGATACTGTTCATTGTTACACTCCTCCAAAACAATGCAACAGATTCATTGAGTGATTCATTCATTCATTCATAAACAAGGATATTACCACAAAAAACAACTAATAATAAAAAAACAACAACTAATAAACCAAATTATAGTACATTAAAATAGTCCTTTATAAATGTGACTCAGAATCAGACCAAACATCAACTAGGCCACTATAGACACTCCTGTGTATACACAGGCATTAAAATGCATTACTGACATATTGTGCAGAGGATATTGGAAGCAGCAGTTGGAGGTATTATGAAGATGAATCCTAATAGAGGCTTTGAAGATATTGGTGGAGTTGATCAGTCTAATGTAACCGTGAAGATTGTTCCGGTCTTCAGGAGCTTTGTATTTGAAAGCACGGCCACCAATTTCTTTTTGAATGTTGGTGGAGACAATTATATTCGTCAGGTTATTATGATGAGGCAAAGCAGTGGTTTTCAATAGGGTTGTAACCATATAGTAACTGTATCGAAATATTGTTTTATTTTCTTTAAATCAACATATCAGATAATATTGTATTGTATTGTTTGACTTTGTATTATATCGGTTTGCAATGTAAAAAAATGGTATTGAAACGCTATACCAAGTACTTATCCCATTGTGCTTGACTTCTATTGTAATTCTCCATTTTTGTATTACATTATTCATTCATCATTCATTCACCTCAAATGCAGAGAAACTTTATAGCAGGCATAATGCTATTCATGTTGTTCAAAATGTCCTTCGCGTGATAAAAAATAGACTAAGTGAGAATAGGACCCTTCAACACAATGTCTACTGTGTGTAAGTAAACTATTCACTAAACAACAAAACAATGCAAACAACTGACTACAACTTAAGTCCTGTTTCATACTGTAAGAGTTATTTATTTAACTCATTACATATAAATATAATGACTCCTATTTCTCGACTTGCAGTGCACGAAATATCACAAAATAATACACAATGCAACAGATCTACCGCTTACAGCCACATTGGCGACACATTGTGAGCTCATCTGCTGTTTCAGGGACGGATCTAGGTATGGGCATGGGGAGGGCAATGCCCCCCAAAATGCCTTGACTGCCCCACTAAACATGATGGCATGCAAAACAACCCAAAGTTCAAAGATATTTCAAATTGAAGTGCTTATATTTAAAATGACTTGAAACACTACTACTACTCACTACAATTGTGACATCACTAAACCAACAGTATTTCATCAGGGAAAACAGAAAACTCTCTGAGCCAGACCTTTAGCTTTATCCACGCTGCGTGTCTGTAGCAACTTCAACAACTGTTATTATTGATGTTTACTTGCATAATATACAATAGCACTGTACAAGATTAAAATATTCTGGTCACAGAGAATTTAAATGAAAATGGCATGTCAAGCGTCATGGGCGATGAAGCCATCCTCATACCATTTTCGCCTGCCCCCAATTGGGAAATGTTACATCCGGGCCTGTGCTATTTGTACTATTTTTAACATGTAACATCACCAGAGTGACACATGCTCTGAAGACATTCTACTCGTCTACCCTTCAGAATTAGCACAGTAACAGGCTTATATTCATGTCATCAACTCACACAATAGGCCTCTGAGAGGAGATGGCAAATTATCGGGAGTTCATTTCATTCATTCAGAACACAACAAAGTAGAAATATGGAGATAAAAGGTTTCTGCTCACTACCTCCCTGTTGGTGTCTAGTGTTGGGCTGTGACTAATTAAATATTACATATTACTGTAACAGTATTACCTTTTCCAGCAAAGGTAAAGATATTACGTAATAAGTAATATGTTATTCTGCCAAAACACGCGTCATTACTTATTACAAATGAGCTTGTTGTTGCATGATGTGAAAATAGAACAGATCTACAAGATAACAACAGAGATGCGCAGTAGTTCGTAAATTGTAATCAACCACAAAATTCTGCATGACCTACAATACGTTTGTACACTTGTGCCGCAAGTTGTAATTAAACAGATTGTGTCAGACAAATGTGACTCAGAATCAGACCAAACATCAACTAGGCCACAATAGACACTCCTGTGTATACACAGGCATTAAAATGCATTACTGACATATTGTGCAGAGGATATTGGAAGCAGCAGTTGGAGGTATTATGAAGATGAATCCTAATAGAGGCTTTGAAGATATTGGTGGAGTTGATCAGTCTAATGTAACCGTGAAGATTGTTCCGGTCTTCAGGAGCTTTGTATTTGAAAGCATGGCCACCAATTTCTTTTGAATGTTGGTGGAGACAATTATATTCTGGTCTGATTCTGAGTCACATCTGAGTCACATTTGTAAAGGAGTTGATTCCTTTGTGGTTGAGAGGGGGGGACTTGGGAAAGTAATATAGGAATATGTAATATATTATTCTTTGATTCTAGTAATACTAAGTAATCCTAAGTAATATTGCCCAACACTGATCCTGATGTTTTATTTATTATTTTACAGAAGCGCATGCACACGCACACACACGCACACACACACACGCACGCACACACACACACACACACACACACACACACACACACACACACACACACACACACACACACACACGCAGATCTATTCCTAGAAGGCCTTCTACTTCCTACAAATAGAATGAAAACAATGACATACGGTATCTGCAGTGTAAAAACGTATATACGGGTAAAAGTACAGTGCAAACTTCATATACTGTAGGCCCACACCAGTGAAGCACTGTAGATATAGACAAGGGCCTAAACAACATTAGCTTTGAAGGGGATGAGAGGATTGTTCTCATTTAATTAAATTTTAATGAGATTGTGCTGACTTTGGGACATGACTGCGCGGCGCAGTGCGTTCCAGCGCTGGGTTGTGTGTGCTCTTCCTAATGCACACAGCAGCTCCCGTTTTGGCCCCACAACAAATTAAAGCCATATCCAGTATAGATGAGTCAGCCCCGGTCTTTTCAAACGACGCAGCACAATAATTATATTAACAAACCCCAGCGCTCTGCTTAGATCTAACTGGATTTATATATGCACACAACCAGATTACTGTATGTGCTGTTGTTCCTTTATTACTGTATTACTGTTTGCCGTATGGTTACCGTGGGAGAGAGCTAGAAACCTTGTATGTTTGGGAAAAAAATAAAATAGGAGAACTTTTGATTTGAACTGTGTTCAACTGAATCCAATGTACCGGCAGTTAGTATTAAGTCCACAAGCTACTCTTAAAGCAGTGGTTTTCAACCAATGGTCCAGGACCACCGGTGGTCCCTGAGAGAATTCCAGGTGGTCTCTCAAGAGTTGAATTATATTTAAACATCTGAATTAGTTAACTTCCAAGAATGCTCAGATTTAGAGAATGTAGAATTGCTATTTTGACAAACATTTTGCCAGTTATCTCTCAAAAAATGTGGACACAAACTTGAAAAATGTTAGTTTAGGGTCAGAAAGAGTAAACTCAGCGTCAAATTGTGGTCCGTGGCTAAGATGCAGAGTAAATAGTGGGCCCTGGTGTATGAAAAAGGTTGAAAACCATTGTCTTGAAGATATATTCAGGGGAACTCCATCCGTTTTCAACATTTTACTATGCCATTAATATACCAGAGATGTTGTGTGGATGAAAAAAAGGTCCCCCCATTCTGTGTTTCCTGAAATGGAGGTCTGAAACAAATCATTAACATGGTGACACACAACTTAATGACAACATCAAGTTTTGTTTTACAAATGGAAACATTTCCAGGTTCCATTTGCACACTCTCTGAAAACACTTTTCAGAGGTTGTAAATGCTAGCGGTGTTGAATGATTACATTTTTTAATCAGATTAATCATAGCTTAATAATTGATTTAATCATCATTAATCACCAAACAAACTATTTCCAAAATATGCCATGTTTTCCTGTGCAGGATTAGAACATTTAAGAGGAAAATAATGTGGGTGAAAAAAAGGTCTGTTTATTTATTTTTTCTATATTCATCAAAATAGGTGATCTACAAGCCTCCGATGTAGAAGCTCCAGCTATACTTTATGGCTCTGGATACAGGGAGGCACACAGCTACTGTATATATCTCTGTAAAACTGTGATCTACCCTTTTTTTCAATGAGAAAATGCTCAGTGGATTGAGTCAGTGCATGTGCACATGAGTTAATTTAATTTAAAATTTTAATCAGATTAATCAATAAAATTAAGCAATGCCATTAAGTCGCTATTTTCAACAGCCTTAAAATATGCTATTTATTATTATATTAATCTTATTATTTTTGCTATTTTCTTATTTGTTCAACTGTTTTGGACATATGAGGTTTCCGACAGACAGAGGTGATGTGTTTAAGAGGAAGCCGGCGTATGGATTATGTAATTTCATATGCAGTGATTATTATTACAGCGGGTGTGGAGGGAATAGCTTTGATTGGAGCCTGCAGAGCTAATGAATAGTTGTACCATCACACCACCACCACAGCCCCTCGCTCTCTGGGCCAGAGACAGGGAATTACACTGATTGAACACCTCGTGTGTGTGTGTGTGTGTGTGTGTGTGTGTGTGTGTGTGTGTGTGTGTGTGTGTGTGTGTGGTGTGTGTGTGGTGTGTGTGTTGTGTGTGTGTGTGTGTGTGTGTGTGTGTGTGCACCCAGGACCACTAGTCGTACGTGCATGCGTGGGCGCGATCAATTTACACATCAGCCGTCATATTGATCAGGCTATTTGCTGCTCAGGGTCCCCTGCCATAGTCTTTCAATTAAGACCTGAGAGAGAGAGAGAGAGAGAGAGAGAGAGAGAGAGAGAGAGAGAGAGAGAGTACTGTTTTATTGTTTTACTGATTGCCACACTTTATTTGTTTGCTAAAGTAAAGTAAAATAACTTTTATTGATCATACAGTCATCATCATACAGCATATACAGCTATGGAGTGGGAGGCTGTTTTTGCACGATATTTTTTTTTTTAATATTTTAATATAATGAATGTACATTCTAATGATCACAAAAATATAATTATTGCAGTCATTTTACTTACTTTCATTAAAGGCTAAAGGTCAAAGGTTAAAAATAATCACAAATTGCTTCCAAAGATTTTTTTTTAATTGAGTTAATTGCAGCCTCTGTGGGGGTATTTCTATGCAAATAATATCATGACCAATTGCAATGAAATTCTTAATTACCTAATAAATATGTGGAAAAAACAACAAATGATGACATTTTTTAAAATTGATTAAGGGGTTAATGTTGCCAAAAAGCAACATTGGGCCGTCTAGGAACATTCAGTGAGGGACGTCAGGGACGCAGGGCCGGATCTAGGCATGGGCATGCCTTGCCTAATAAAAGTCCTGGAACTGAAAATTGTATGGGGGCGACTTCCATTATTGTGCCATACTATGCCATACTATATGAAGCCATACTAGCCATACGATTTTCTCCTGCCCCCCCCCCCCCCCCCCCCCTCCTGCCCCCCCAATTGGGAAATGTTACATCCGCCACTGCTGCGACCTCTGAGCCTTGGGATGGCAACGCCATGACCTCTGATTGACTATCTGGTCTCTGGGAAACACTCCCATCTCCATGTCCCCATGCCTGTTTATTAGGCAGTCTGCAGCTGCCCAAAAAAGTATAATGTTTGAACTAAGTGAAATCACCGAATGTACATTTGAACATTTTTAAACACTTTTTTGCAATGCTGCGAGCACTGGAGTTCATTAACAATAGTCTGCTTGCCTATAGGCAATCACAATAAATAGCTCTATATTACCATTAAGGGGTCCCATGTCTTCCCCAGGGGTCCTGGCAGGGATAGTATTAGTGTTAATAGTGTAATCAGTGTAATAACGTTATTGCACCATTAGGTGTGTTAGTTAGTGAAATAGTGTAATAGTTATTGTAATTGCGAGTGCAGTTCACATTTACTGTGGGATCACTCAGTCAGTCAGAAAACTCAAAATGCACATGCAACTGGAAACTCCTGTATATGCTGCCCAGGTTCTGTGACTTGTTGCATTTTCTATGTTCCTTCTACTTTGATGCTGCAGCTGTTTCCCTGCAGGCAGACACTTGCCTTGCCCTGCAGACGGTCCAGAACTTTGTTGTTGTCAACAAGTCACGTTTACAGTACAACAAATAATGTTGTCAGAACATTCGTTGGGCTCAGGACAAGGCGGTACGTGGTATCTACTTTGATGCTGTAGCTGTTTCCCTTTAGACAAACAGTTGCAAGCATTGGTCACGACCGTTAGCCATCCATCGCGATGCGTCGCAGTCGCAAATTGATTCCACCCCTCCTGAGCGAAAGATTCTCTATTTATGAAAGAAATAAAATATTTAAGGTGTTTTTTTTGTTTGTTTTTTTTTTAGTTAAAGTGCAAGTAATATTTGAATCCATAATTGTTATATTAGTCAGGGATCCTTTTAGAATAGTATTTAAAAACAAAACAGTGTACTGTTTGACATGTGCTATATTGTATTATAAGCCACATATGTCAAACTCAAGGCCCGCGGGCCAAATCAGGCCTGCAAATGTAGTAGCTTTGGCCTTGAATTAGTATTGGAACTGGCCCACTCCTACATTGCACATACCATCATAAAAAAGGAATGCAGCACATTTTTTTTTTTTTTAATTTCTTTAATCACTAGATTTACTTTCTCATTTTACTTTGAAAGCAGTGCTTGGCAAAGGATCCTCACCAAGGATGTAAATGACCTTCAATAACGCATTTTAAATGCATGTAGTTTCATCTTTGCATTTATCTAGCTATTAAGGGACATTGGCTTTTGATGGAAAATGACTTTTTGACGTGTGCCGACGACTGTAGTTAGTTAGTCAGTTCG
This sequence comes from Benthosema pterotum, assembly GCA_039105355.1. Taxonomy (NCBI): domain Eukaryota; kingdom Metazoa; phylum Chordata; class Actinopteri; order Myctophiformes; family Myctophidae; genus Benthosema; species Benthosema pterotum. Next base: position 42,089,749 of record CM076973.1, on the reverse strand, counting down.
TAGTGTTTCAAATCATTTTAAATATACAGTGTAAGCACTTTAATTTGAAATATCTTGGCTTGTTTTGCATGCCATCATGTTTGGTGGCGCAGTCAGGGCATTTAGGGGGGCATTGCCCCCCCATGCCCATGACTAGATCTGCCCCTGCACTTGGAGTGGTTCACCATATATGGCCTCCAGCTCTCCTAAATGTTTTACTAGAGACAAGGCAAAGGTGAGGTGAGGTGAAGTGAGTTTAAATGGTATACACAGGGACGCACACACGCACGCACACACACGCGCACACACACACACACACACATGCACGCGCACACGCACACACATGCGCGCATGCACACACACACATGCACGCATGCAACACACACGCACCCGCGCATGCAACATTTAATGCAGAGTTCAAGTACGGGTCAACTCTGTCCTATTAATGTTGCATCACATTGAGTGCTGCGTGTGTGTGTGTGTGTTTGTGTGTGTGTGTGTGTGTGTGTGTGTGTGTGTGTGTGTGTGTGTGTGTGTGTGTGTGTGTGTGTACGTTTGTGTGTGTGTGTGTGTGTGTGCGCGCGCGCAGGTCACAGTTGTACAAAGTGGCCTGCATAGCCGAGTCATGTCTCTGAATCTCCCCAGCCATCCGAAACCAGACAGAATATCTATTATACATTATTGAAATGCTGTGTATGCGTGCGTGCGCGTGCGCATGTGACTGGGAGACAGAGGGTGAGACAGAAAGGAAGGAAGGAAGGAAGGAAGGAAGGGAGGAACGAAGGAACCATCACAGGAATTTTAGGAAGGCCATTATGGCCATGATTTTATATCTTTTTTCATGTACTGTAGATACTAGTGTTGTTTGTTGAGAGTCAACAAATCCAAACCAATTCATTAACTTGATACTGGAAGATTCTCTGAGCAGCCTCTCATCTTTAGTGGACATCTCTTAATTTTTGAAATGAAAATTAAGAGAAAACTTAATTAAACTTAATTAAACATGAAACCAAATGGGCCCTTGCGGGTCCATTTGGTTTCATGTTTACGCTCTCAAAGAGTTATTCACCATCTGAATTACCCCAAGTCTACACAACTAGAGAATGTAGAAGATTAATAGTCATTTTGATCCGTATCTTTGACTGTTTTGTTTTCTCCGAAATCCAACCTGGAATTGTGGACAAAAAGCAAAAGAAATCTTTAGTTTTGGGGTGGGCTGTGGCTTAAATTCTGAATGAATGAAAGGTCGAAAACCACTGCAGTAGATGCCAGTGTTATTTGGTGAGAGTCAACAAATCCAAACAAATCCAGTAACTTCATACTGGATGATACTCTGATGATACAGTACTCTGAGCAGCCTCTCATCTTTAGTGAACATCTCAATAACGTTTTACTATACTCACCAATACAAACACGGCTTGTGCCAATCAATGGAAGGTCTATATACCTTCCTTGGTGGAAGCACTCTGAGTTTCCTGTGAATTAAGGCAGAGAGATGGTGGATGTGCGTGAATGGAGCAGGGTGGAGTTCTGGTGATGCTGGCGATGATGTGACTCATATCTCAAGGTGTTTTATTCATGGTCTGAGATGAAGGGAGTCGTGTTGAAATATTTAGAAGGATTATAAAATGTTTGGGGGGTGCTGAGCTCATCTCTCATGCAGACACATACACATGCACGCGCATGCACGTGCACACACACACACAGGCATGCACGTGCGTGCGTGCGTGCGTGCGTGCATGCGTGCGTGCGTGCGCGCGCACACGCACACACACACACACACACAAAACACACACACACACACACACACACACACACACACACACACACACACAATCAGGGTCGTCATGGTACAAGTGTTCACTTCAGCCCCATGAACCAGAAGTGTTGTACAAATGGAACCCTGAATGTACTTGGATGCAGAGTAAATTCAGCTATCAGTGATGTGATCCAGCTAAATCTGTTTTATTAAAAGCCAGAAGAGATGTGGAGAGAGCGCTTTACTGAACAATCGAGCAGTGATTACGCTCCCAATACTGCTGCAATACAGAAAACAATTCCTGTTCACATTGCTGTAGCCTGGATTAATTCTCAAAAAAAAAAAAAAAAAAAAAAATCTGTGTGCCTACCAGTAATGGCAGGAGCATGAAATTTTGACCATGGCCGGGCACACAGTTTGACCAAACCCCCGCAATACATACAGTACATAAAAACGTATGGCAGATTTCAGATATAAATATGATACTGGATTAATTATGACGAATCTCAACCTGCGTGCTTCGGCCATTGTACAGTATGTGTGGCCATGCAGTAAAAGTAAATGACTCCAAAAAACAAATGTAGTTTGTATTGTTGAACTAGCTATTTCTAAAACATTACCATGTCATTTTAGACCCCTCTATCACAAGGAACTTTTTGGGCGTGGTGGTATGAACTTTAACCAAAAAAACGATACATCGATGCATCGATTTGCATAACGCGAGTCGACTCCAAAATGCCCGAGTCGAGAAGTTGTTTTTTCCCCTTCCTCCGAAGGAAAGGAGTAAAGAGGAGGAATTAAACATTTACCTTTGCTTTCCCCTTTTTTCTTTCTCTAGCACTGTAATATTGGTTACTGTCACTCACGGACAGAAGTCTCCTTTGAAGTTTCCTTTGCAACTCTATCGGAGTTCAGCCTTAATTTAGGCTTACCAATCTTACTGCAGCAGCATGCGCAGCGCGCTCTTGCGCTCTGGGCGCGCGGCGTTCCACTGATCATTACGTACACGGATCAGATTGAACAGCAAACAGTGTAAGAGAAATACAGAACTTCATCAACCAACACCTCCCCGTGCTACAGTGACCGTCTAGGAGACGCACGGGACGCATGCTTCTGTCCGCGTCGTTCTCATTTCTTTTCTGAAAAGCGGCGCAATATGGTGTTGGAGGAGGAGGAGGAGGAGGAGGAGGAGGCTACATGTAAATGGATCGTATTCTGATAATGTGGCCGCTGTTAGAACGAGCATGTCTTCTGTTGCGTTCTAACGCGTGGGCCGCTGTGTATTGATAATGTTACGTGTTTTTATCACTGGCCATAGTGGACGTTGTGCTGCGCTGTGTGCCAATATTGTTTTCATATTAAGCTTGCCACATGCTTCATGCGTAGCCTCGCGATATGTTTTGTATAAGCACTGCGCCGGCCTCATAGCAGCACCATTTAATCCCCGACCCCCCTCGGATAACCACCGCGACGGACCCCCCCCCCCCTTTAAGTGGTTAAAAATACCACCTGGTGGGGGTCCCTGTTTCCCTGTAAGCTGAAGGGGTCCTTCGTGGCCTGAAATTCAGTCGTTTTAAAGGGGAATTCCACCCATTTTCAACATTTTTTCTGAGTGCCTACAAATGCAACCAAATGAACCCGTTAGAGTTCATTTGGTTGCATTTGTTCCATTTGTACGCTCTCAGAAAAAAAAAGCATCTAAAGAAATCCATTAACATGGTGAAAATACATTTTGATGATGTCATCAAGATGTTTCACCATGTTAGTGGTTTTCTTCAGACCTCCATTTCTTGGGAACACAGAATGGGGGAACATTTTTATCATGATTTATCATGTCCACCCAGCACCTGGAGTATACTAATGACATATTCGAATGTTGAAAATGGGTGGACTTTCCCTTTAAATACAGTGTGACTCATGTGGTTTTTCCATGGACTGGTACGTGTCGCGTCTCTCTCGTTCGCTGCCTTTGTTGGGAAAACTTTCAGATTTACAAGCATGTCGACCAGAGCGAGGTCTGGCTAGCCTGTAAACCTTGCATAAAAAAGGTTATAAAAAACATGGGAGCTTTGAACTCACCATAAACTTTATTAGCGTCTTCATCTGTGGCCGCATTTGTGCATTTGTATTAAGAGTGTGTGTGTGTGTGTGTGTGTGTGTGTGTGTGTGTGTGTGTGTGTGTGTGTGTGTGTGTGTGTGTGTGTGTGTGTGTGTGTGTGTGTGTGTGTGTGTGTGTGTGTGTGTGTGTGTGGAAGACTTTCGTGCCGAGCCCTATTCACTAATAAAGAGCAGATTCCGCAGCATATAATAATAATTATGATGGAAAATGATGATTTTGCTGTTAATGAGGTTTGGGGAGATATTAAAGCAGAATAAAGGGCTGTGGCCTGGCTGCCATGTGGGTCTAAGGATCTAAGTCTGGGGTACATGTTACATGGGCCGTGATGGAAAACAGAAATAGTTCTGAGCAACAATGTTCATTGTTAGCCCTCATGAAAAAACACTATTGAATCACTACTCATCACTACTACAAAATATCTACACAAAAACTTCACTACTTAATTGCTATTGCGATTAGTAGTGATTTATGTATTGATTTCAGTAGTAAAATGTCGAGAAATGTCCAGTTTCAGTACTTAATCACTACTAATAATTACTACATAATTCCTATTCAAATCATTACACCTGATGATACTTAATTACTTCAGCCTCACCTTTTGGAAAGAACTATACAATCACTATATTGTTGAATTACTACACAATGCTTACACATTTACTGCTGTATCTCTACACAATCCCTATAGAAAATATGTATGTAGTGTTTTCACTACTGATCACTAAAGAATTAATATTGTTAGGGTTAGGGTTAGGCTTTTGTTATGTAGTGTTTTTTTCCTACACAAACCCATATATGTTTTATGTAGAAAAAACACTACATCAATATTTTCTGTATAATATTTTAACTCTTGAGGGTGCAAGCACTGTCAAAGAGACAAAGAGTTATACATCTGGATAACCAACTTTTGATCTGGTTAACCAATTTAGCTGAGGGACCACCTGGAACCCTCTGAAGGACAACTGGTGGTCCCCAGACCACTGGTTCAAGACCACTGACCACTGAAACACAAATGCTCCTCCTTAGTGAATCCATAGCTTTACAAAAAATATTATAGTCCCCATGTCTCTTAATTAATTTGCTGCTATTGTTGACCAAACATATTACATGCATTCTTACGTTTTTCAATATTGTATAACAAATGTGTACTGTAGAATAAACACAAAGGTTCAACACATCTGTGAACTAAAGTTAGTTTGCAAAAATAATTATGGCAGCATTGCATATAGGCAGCGTTGACTTCATTATAAGACTCAAATATATGTGCGGCTCCAGACAGATTTTGTATTTATGCTTATGTCCCGAATAGCCTCTTTTATGGGGTAACCAGATGTCCCTCTTTGCGTCAGACGTGTGTCTGTCTGTCTGTCTGTCTGTCTGTCTGTCTGTCTGTCTGTCTGTCTGTCTGTCTGTCTGTCTGTCTGTCTGTCTGTCTGTCTGTCTGTCTGTCTGTCTGTCTGTCTGTCTGTCCCACATTGTGACTGATAGAATTCAGTGTGATCAAATTCCCTCTAATATTTGGGTTTTCTGTTGTCTCTTTTCCTGCTATAGATGTGTGTTTAAGTCAGTTAAAATAACCCCAGTATTCCCCACATGGTGCCACTATATATTTACACACACCCACTCCAAGAGAGGCCACATTGCATGTACTGTCATAGTAATAATGACAAATTTTACTATACGTGGAATAGAAATCCTATTCCACATTTTTTTCATTTGTATTTTATTATGTTTTAATATGGCATTAAGATCTTAATAATTTGCTAACCATCTTAGCAACGCATTTTCCCACTTGTACCACACATTGCAATACTTCTGTACCTCAAATGAACATGTGGTCACCCTAGAAGGGAGACAGAGGGAGGGACAGACGTTGCTGTTTCCTTGGGAGTGACTGCACCACTCAAAAAGCATACATTAAGTGCTATATGAGGATGTTTCTATTATAGGTTAATCTACACATGAAGCAATTAAAATCAGCCCTGTCATTAACAGCAGCAACATTAAAGTGATGACATGTTCATTTATTATTAATTACAATCCATGAGATGTGAAATGGACCATTCTGCATAATAATGAGCACTTTTACGTTGGCTAAGGGAAATACATTTTGATGCAGGACGTTGGTACTTTCACTCAATTAGCTGTTTGAAGTCACCACTCCAACATGCATTGCAGAATTTAGACAGTTTAGGTGTCTAAATTCCCTGACTGCCCCACCAAACATGATGGCATGCAAACACCCCAAATCTCAAAGATATTTCAAATTAAAGTGCCTAGGCTACAGTATATTTAAATTGATTTGAAATACTACTACTGCTATGAACTAACTACAGTTGGCACCACTAAACCAACAGCATTTCATCATTAGCAACACATAGCATGCATTCTATGTGTCTGTTGCAACTTCAACAACAACAACTGATGTTATTATTGATGCTTACTTGATTAATATATGTCCAGTACAACATATAAATCTTGTGGGTCAACAGAATTTCAATGAAAATGTTATGGCATTTTCACCTTCCCATTTTCACACCCCAATTGGGAAATGTTACATCCGGGCCTGTACAGCAAACCAAAAGGAAACAGATTTAAAGTTTGGCGAAGGAGAGGATAGTGCATAGTGTCCGTCCCGCATGAAAAGACCATACTGGAAGGCTGCTCAGCGCGGCTCCCATTGCAGGACGTTGCAACACTCCACCGCAATACAACCTCGTGGCACTTTTTCTTTCCAATCGACTTTTACTCATTCATTCTTCTTCAAAAAATCTGGAACATTGGCCCCCGCGCCGCCATGAAAGCAAACAATGTGTGGATGGTTTCAGAAAGAACGCCGAGGATGTTCTCCTCGGTGAAATGTTCAGCGAAAGAGCAAGCAAAAAAAAGAAAAAAAAAAAAAAAAAAGAACGTAGCCTTTTCTAAGCCTTGCTGTACACGGGGCCGGTATGATAATGTTGAGAGATTTGGAAGAATTGCTCGCTTGAGCCATGAAATGTTTGACGTCGACAGATTTAAAGTTCACACAACTAATTCAGTCACTCGCGTATTTCTCTCAGGTTAACACTTGACACTAAAAGCCATGAAAGTAGTGTATTGAATGGGTCAAACTATTGCAGTAGAACACATGTCCAGTAGCAGCTTCAATATTCCATTGGTTTATTCAAGTGCATGTAAAACAGCATGGTGCATGGGTTTTTTAGAACGAAATGAAAATACTGTACCAAAACATCATCATTTTTTGTGTACTGTATGAAGCCGTGTGGATTCTCAAGTCATGAAATTTCTGTGTGATTTTTTTTTAAATCACTTTAATCACTGAATAGCAAGTGCATGCACGCACACACACACACACACACACACACACACACACACACACACACACACACACACACA